>VHKM01000049.1:2460000-3180000 GCA_007210695.1 Neogobius melanostomus
AGTACTTTGCAATGTTTATTTTATGACATTTTGCCGACATTCACGTTGTTTCCATGCATATACTGACATGTTTGGTATTCACATGTTGCACATAATTCGACCAACAAGACTCTGTAATCCTAATATGGTCATTTTCCTTTCTTGCAACCAAATATATAATTATGTAGCACCAACAGACCCCAGGAGGATTAAAATCAATATCTACTTCCTGTTCTGATTTAATGAGTTCAGGCGAAATCTGAAACAACTATCTTATTTAAAGTCCCCTCTGTGAAAATCTTTATAACTAATATACCCATTAAATAAACCGTAAATGTAAACCTGGTTCCATTATTGATATTTGCTTTGGCCAATTTCACACAGAAAATACCTTGTTGGCATTAATTCCATTATTGTATTCATACCAGTATCAACATCAAAATGTTTCAAATTGATATCTCTTGATTTTCATGTTTCTAATTCACCTGCATTGACTGAAGGCTGCTTGTACTGCTCCCTCTCAGATGATTCTGAAATAACAAAGATAAGGTAACTCTAATAGTTGATATGGTGTATGTGGTTTTGATTGCACTAAAATGGCCTGTTGGGAAATTATAGGGCACCTTTTAAATAAAAAAAACATGAACATCCCAGGTCTAACCCTCGACACTCTTGTACGTGACAATACTACGAGCATCTGACACATCTACGTAATGGCTTCAGCACCACGGACAGCTCCAACCAAAGAGAACTGATGCTTTAATGGAAAAGCCTACCCTTTTTCCTGCTTTTATGCACTTTCCTCTCAATCTGCCTTATTATCTAAAACCCACATCACAGCCTCGCCTCTCTGCTTCATCCGCTCCTCTGTCTACTCTATAATCCGCGGCTCTTGCCAAATCTCAAGAAGAGCAATCAAAGAAAGGAGTGATCAAAGTCATGGAGCTAAAAAATGTCTTTAAACTCCCCAGATTATTCAAAATACACAGCTATCACCTAACCCTGCAGTATTATAGTCTCGTAATGCTATAAAGTGTGAATGTCAGTCACTGTCGGTCCATGTTTCCTGAGCATTGCAGCACTGAGCGTAGACAAACATTAAAAATTCAACTTTCAACTAAAAAAAGGCTTGTCACTTTCTGGCAGTGACTTTGGGATAAATTCAGATTGACAAAGTGGAATAGGATTGGTACTGCCTTGGAATTAATCTTGAGAAAAGGAAATTATATATGAGCTTCCCTGTAATTCCCCTTTAGTCTACACACACTGACTATATCCCAGAAGATGTGGAGATGTGAACCACAATACTTTCTTAAATTAACCCCTTATTTTCTCCAGTTTTACCCAAAAATAAATATCTAAAAATCTTCTCAACTGGAGCAACGAAAAAAAGCGACAAAAGAGGGACAAAACGTGGCAAAAATGTGACGAAACCAAGACAAAAAACAATGAAAAGGCAACAAAAACATGACAAAAAAGTGACGAAAACAGGACAAAAAGTGACAAAAACACGACAAAAAAGCGATGAAAAAACATGACAAACCACATGCTTAAAAAAATGTGCCAAAAAACCAATGGCCGCTAGCTGCTCTGCTTTATGACCGCAACACTGGAGGCCGCCATTGCTGTAGTACCTCCATATTGCCGCTAGGCCCCCATTGAAAAGCATTGGACTTTAGACACGTTAAAAACAACTTTAACCCCTGGTTTCTATTTTTCAACACTTTCTATGACTACATATTCCTCCTGACATAACGCTGGGTTGGTCACAAAAAAAGAAACCAGGCTGGTTTTCGAAAGAATTTTTATAGAAATCTCCTACTTAACGGGGTCTGACTGTTAGCATTGGAGCTGCGCGAGCTACACATCACGCAAGGGCCGAGTCTACAGTGAAGATCCCGCCCTTATGCCCTTATTAGGAACATGCTTCGTCAGAGCTGGGGAGGAGGAGTCTGTAAATCCGCCATGATTTCCCCCTCGAACGTGGTCATTATGGTAAACAGGGAGGAGTGAGGAGGCGATGTCTATTCTTTTTAACGGTCTGTGCAAAAAACAGCGACAACATGACAAAAAAAAGTTACAATCAGTTTGTAGGCCTCAGCTTTCAAAATAAGTATTACACTGTTGCTGTCCAGTCAAGAAGCTTTTGGATTTGGGTAAAGCTGAACTGGAGAAAATGCGCTCGGTTAAGGCGGTAAGAGGTAACAGGTTGAGTTTCACAACACTTTAGTTACTCCTATTTAACACAGAGTAACTGTAATGTTCCGCAGCGGGGCTTTATATCTTTCTGCCTGCCTGAGTCATCCACTGTAACAGCATCTGCACACCGCTCCACTGGGGACAAAGGGTCATCTGTTTCTTTCACTTCTTGTTAATTAATTTCAGGAGGGGGGTTAATGACTGTTAGTCCACAGAGTCAATTTGTGCATTGTGTCATTTTCCCGGTAAATAACTTTTTAATGTTTCATGTTGTGAGTGTGAAAAAGTCATCTCGCACTTTGAGGCATCTGCCGCAGCAGCAGTAATGTTGTATTTTGACTTGGTATTAGAAATCCTTAGGTTTTAGGATGAAATGACTCCAAATAAGAATACTTTCCTCCCATTTCCCCCTCCACTTTCAAGTAATCAAAGAGCTAGAATATGCTGGTTACAGATAGTGTTAGGATTGAATAGATTTTCTGCATATGTGTTTGTTTCCAAGGTTTTATTCTGTCCTTGAGACACAGATGGAGCAAACTGTACAAGCAACTGTCTCACATAATAATGAGATTCAGCACAAATGATGATTATGTCCATTGCACTAATTGCATAATACAATTTAAAATAGTATTCATGCATTTAGTGTAAAGGACAGAAAATGCAAATATTACAATTGTGAAACAGACTGACGGTTTCATCTACCAAGTGTACGTGAAAAGTGGATCAGCAGTCATTTATGGATTCTTCTCTTACGCAACATTCGCTCATTTAAATATCAGGTCCAAAAATACATCCAATTTACAAATAATACAATATTCTGTAAAATAAAAAAATTACATTACATTTAAGTGGAAAAACTGAGATGTGAAACCCACACAGCTGCTGTCAGTTCATTGTTGGTAGTACTGAATAAAACAGAACAGCAGTCTTGGGAAAGAAACCATATCCTATTAGTTACCTGACAAAACCCCTGCAGAGCTATATCTACCCCACCCCCGGCATCTGCCAAATCCTTTTACGCATAATTTTTTTTTCTCTGAGCTGTCAGTAATGGAAACACATATTTTGCACTTTCTTTTTGCACCGTTCGAATAGAAAGAACATTGTATAAAGAGCATTGTTCCAAACGCAATCCTCAACAAAAGTCGACATGAACAACACGAAATATATAAGAAAAACAAGGCTGCCTCAAAATTCTCTAGAACATCTTCTAAAAGTTTTGATTTAAACTTTGTGAGCTTGCTGAGAAGCCCCTTAACATAAACGTTATAGAATTTTGATGCATGGTCATGGTTTTTCTCTTCTTTCATAAGTTTATTCCCCGAACACCAGGGGAACCCAGGAGTCAGTGTTGGGGCCAAAACTGTTTAATGTGTATGATATTTTTAACACGTCCAAAGATCTGAAACTTATACTATTTGCAGACGACACCAATATATTCTACTGTAGTGATGATTATAATGACCTTGTAAATACGGTAAACAGGGAACTAAATATAATAAAAACGTGGATGGACACAAATAAATTATCCTTGAATATAAACAAAACTAAGATAATGATGTTTGTAATCGCAATACAATGTCTGAACAGAAAATGAGTATTGATGGTACCCAGGTTGAAATCGTAAGTGAGACTAAATTTTTGGCCGTAATAATTGACTGTAAATTGTCATGGAAACCCCATGTCAGACACATCAAAAAAACAATCTCAAAAAGCCTCTCAATTATAAATAAAGCAAATTATACCTTGATGAAAATGCACTCCGTACTCTATACTGCACCTATTGTGTTGAAGTGTGGGGGAATACTTACAAGAACACAATTAATCCTCTGATCATATTACAGAAAAGAGCAATGCGGATCATTCACAAGGTTGGTTTTCTAGACCATACTCATAATCTGTTTATGCAGTCAAAGTTGTTAAAATTTGATGATCTTGTAAAATATAGTACATCAATAGTCTTATACAAAGCATTCAACAAATTGTTACCGCCTAACCTACAACGTTTTTTTATAACTCCAGTGCGAGCTTATGACTTGAGAGGTTTTGGATATTTTTCATACCGAGAGCTCAAACACTCATAAACGTTTCTGTGTGTCTGTATGCGGAGTGAAACTCTGGAACAAACTGGACTTACAACACAAGCAATGCCAAACTGTCCATCGATTCAAATGGTTATATAAACATCGGGTCTGGTCAAAATATAGAGATGAGGGTCTTTAATTTAAATTGCTATTGTCTCATAGTGTTAACAAGTGCTCAATGTTTCCTTACCATCTTTGGTATAATTTTTATAATAATTGTTATAATATAATTTTACCATTACTGGTATATTGTACATTACCATTGTTGGTATTGTTCATTCTCCTTACATTGTTGGTATATATTTTGTTACAATGTAATAATTATTGTTACCTGTGGTAACCATGATATAACATTTGTATAAATCCTTGAACAAAGTAACACTGAAGCTGAATGTATTAATCTCTGAATGGGGAACTGGGGGTGAGATTAAATAAGTTATCCTCCTCCCACTCCCTTTCAGGTAGAAATGGATCTACATTGGATTTACATACTGTATATTCTTTTTTGTTGTTGCACAAATGACTTAACTATATTTGTCTATCTTGTACTTTTTGTGCCATTGCCTGAAATAAATTAATAAATGAAATGAATGAATGAACACTAAAGATATTCCTCACAGAGCAACTTGATTTGTGGACGCTGAAATAAAAAAAATAAAAAATGGTTTGATGGGTAAAGCTACAGAATATATATATATATATATATATATATATATATATATATATATATATATATATATATATACGTATATATACGTATATATACTGTATATATGAAATCGTTTTGACAATTGTTCTTGATCATCCTGTCATTGCCATTGCAGGGATCTTTTGATGATACTTTTTAATATAGTTACCACTGCCTACCGTCTTCCTGTACTGTAAATGTGCATTAGCTCGGACAGGGCAGCCGTTACATCAGGGAAGACCTTTACCTGCACACAGAGCATTGATCGTGCTGTAATAGTTTATCGACCGCAGTGTCGTGGCGTGGGCAAGTGGAGCCTGCGTGTCTCTGAGAAGATGGAGAAGCATCGCACGCAGTGGGAAGCGGCGAGGAGTTTCTCTTTTCAAGGTCGTTACAGTAAAAGAGAAATGGCCGCTAAAAGTATAAAGCTGAGGGGAAAAAATAAGAGGTAAGATCATTTCATTAATTCAAAGGTCATTAAGCTCTTTCAAACACTTTCATGTTTCATGACTCATAATAAAATATGGCAAAGAGGTTTATTTCTGAGCATATGAACAACCCTGTGACTCGCCAGCACAGTCATGCGGGAGGTGGGAATAAATATAATTATTCATCTTCCTGATACTTAATTTGTAAGATTTATTTCTGTAATGTTTTGTAAGGACTGTTTGTGTAGTTCACATGTTTAATAAATACACTTGTTTTTTCATTCAAGCAACTGAAACTCAGGAAATTAGAATATCGTTAAAAAGTGCATTAATGTCTGTAATTCAACTTAAACTGTAAAACTAATATACAGTATGATATAGGCTCATTACATGCAAAGAGATATAGCCTTTAAGCCATGATCATCAAAATCATAACAAAGGCTTGACATATGTTACTTTGCATGTAATGACTCTATATCATATACTATAATGTTGAAGTGGCTCTCCTCTTAGGCGGGTCATCGAGGAATTATTCACCAAGGTAGAGGTTTTCAAATGTCATGAACTGGACCAGGGGTGAGCAACCACTATCTCAAGAGCCGGCTCTAGTGCTGCTCTTTTGATGGAAATGATGAAACAAAAAAAGAATAAAAAGGTAAACTCATAAAGTGTATTAAAAAGAGTGATGAGCTGCTATAGTATTAGGTAATGAGCCAGAAGGAAGGGCAGTGACATATTATATCCTTAGATTTCCTTCAAATGTCGTCAGTATAGTTTAGATAAATTGCATTAAATGTGTTTCAATGATAATAATCTATTTATCAAAAATATGTACTGTATGCTTTGTGGCTGCAGCCCTTTGAAACTTTGTTTGGTTCGAAACGGGCCGAAGAGGCTCTTTTGATGATGAAGGTTGATCTTTCACCTCACTCCTCAGAGCCTTCCTCTTGCTCTTCTGAGGGTTTGAGGCTTGCACTAGCAGCATCACAGGGTTTGTTTAGGGCTTATTCCCCTCCAACATTCGTAAACGTTGAAGTTATTTTGTGAGCAAGTTGCACAAGCCTAAAAAGAGTTGGTGGCCTACATTTTGGAAATATTTAAACTAAATGTGCAGATATGAGTTTAAAGTGATCTAACTGTCACAACTTCTTTCTACTGACCCACTTAAAGAAAGAAATAATTCACATCTGTTTTCTCCAAGGACTAACATTGCGTTCAAGGCATGCCACCTGATGAAGGAGACTAGAGGAGATTGTCATTCCGGGTGCGTGTGATGTGCCGTCAGGCTGTTCCTCTTCACTGCAGATGTGACGCACTCCTCTTCCTCCTCAGCTGTGTCATCCTCAAGCTTTTTCTTTGCCTTGCCCCTGATTCCACCTCTTTTTAAAAAAACCTTTTCTCCTGTTTTCCCCCCTCCCTCTTCTCCCTCGGAGGAGACAAGTGGGAGGAGTGGTGGCATTGTGCCGCGGAGATTGTTGTGGATTTTCATACAGACTGGACCAAGCCTCGTGCTATAGTCTGGGTAAAAAGAATAATGGAGGCCTTTGTTCACCTTGGCTTAAATAAATGCTCCATTGGTTTATAGTTTGCCGAGGCTCCATTTATATAATCTTACTTAGAAAATGACAGCTCATTCTCTGTTCTTTCTTTTTATAGCCTACATATGTCAATGATGGATTTTTAAAGAAATCTGCCATAATATAAGAGCAGTATAACAGTAACAGGGGCACATTTCAATGATTGGTTAATCTGACTGCTGTCTGTGGAGAGCAAATTACATTAGCACTGAAATACTTTAAGACCTACTTGTTTTCAATATGTTGTTTTAGGTGATTAAAAGTATTGTGTGTAGCATTTAGTGCCATCATAATTGACTAACAAGTAAAAGTTTGTGGATCAACCTCAAGCTCAGGATATCCAGTCACTGAGGCCAACACTAGGACCTTAAATAGGACAGGATTGGAGACAAGTGCTGAGGTTATGGTCGTGGAGGTCTTTCTGATAATCTAAAGGTCTTTGAGCGGCATACAAAGACCTACAGATTTCTTCTTCTGAAATACTGAAGAGGCACCAAGAGCCCCCCACACCTGCAGCACAGTGGAGGTGTCACAAGAGGCGCTACAGGAAACAAAAACATGGGCAAATGAGGAGGTATCCAGACAAGTGTCCCAGCTAATCACACGAGCGTGGTGGGAATGACCCCAGTCTTATAAGCTGGTAGCTTCATCAGGAGTCAATTTTTTCACCATGTAACATCATGAAGGATGTCAAGCTGTGAGACCTCATTGCCTGGAACATAGAGTTTACATGTTCTCCCTGTGTCTGCGTAGGTTTCCTCTGGTTACTCTGACTTCCCCTTCCTCCAAAAACCTGCTGGTCAGGGTGGCGCACAGGACTAACCCAACATCTGTAATTTTGTTGTGCAATTGTATAATGAAAATAAAGTATAGAATCAACACAAATTGCAGGGCTCATGTTACTTTTGGATTGGATAATCAGCTCCAGATCCAAAATGAAAATGTAAACATTGACAACTTTCACATAAATGTTTTGTGATTAAATCAACTTTGAATATCATATGCTAATAAAATATCATATGCTAATAAAATATCATATGCTAATAAAATTGCATATCGTTTGAAATTACTTTACCAGTCAATTAATTGCTTTAGTTTCTCAGTGAGAAAGAGGATTGTCACTCAATTGCTACTCCCTATTCTCGATTACTGTGATGTAGTCTATCAAAATACCACTGCCACTAATCTTCAGCCGCTCAATGTTATCTTTAATAGTCTGTGTAGG
The DNA here is from genome assembly GCA_007210695.1 of Neogobius melanostomus. Classification (NCBI taxonomy): domain Eukaryota; kingdom Metazoa; phylum Chordata; class Actinopteri; order Gobiiformes; family Gobiidae; genus Neogobius; species Neogobius melanostomus. The sequence continues at coordinate 2,468,181 of VHKM01000049.1, forward strand.
TTTATTCTCCGTTGTCCCTTCAGAACTCACCATTGTCTGCTGTATCAGCAACTCTCTGGCTCACTCCATCCTCCAGACGCCAATTTCATTGGTTATTATTTATGTTCAAATGCATTAATCTTAGCTATCCTGATTATTTGAAGCAATATTTAATACCATTTAGCTCTTCTTATAATTTAAGACATGCAAATCAATTTTTTTTGTCGTACCTCAAATTCATAAAGAAATAGGAACATTTTCATTTAATTACAAAGCACCTTTTGATTGGAATAATCAACCTGCCTCTATCCGCTCTATAACCTACTATCAAATGTATACAAATGTTCTTTTGCAATATTTACAAACCACTTGCAATTGCTTTTAGAATTGTAATTGATTGTTCAAAATTCAAAGTTCAAAGTAGTGAGCTCTGTATGTGTGGTGGTTAGAGTGGATGTGTGTGCTGTAGGGTGCAAGGGATGTATGTGTTGGAAGATGTATGTTAATGATTTAGTGGTTGGTTGTTTTGTCTTCTATGTTTTGGTTCCATGCCTGTACTGCTGTATCTGTTTTGTGCTTTGATTTCTTTGGCGACTTTGAGGACCCTCTTGAAAACGAGATGATGCATCTCAAGGGGTTATCCTCTTAAATGAATAAATAAATAAATAAATAAATATCTGGGAACATGTCATGTTTGTGAAATATTTACACACACAAAAAACAACTTTATACTCACACATTTCCTACATATCCAAAACGTTCACATTTAATATTTATGTAAAGTTAGTCTCCACCTTAACATTTCTCTCTTCTCTTCATTTTATGCCTTCCCTCTCTTTCCCCTCCATCCACTCAACCCCCTTTTGCACATATCTTCTCACTTACCCGCTCCCCTCCTCCTCCTCGGCTGCTCCTCTTTGGCCATTTTTAGACAGTAAATCCCCGCTTCTCCAACTGTGCATCTCCCAGAATGTCTTGAGAGTGTCTTTTTTCACACAAGGAAGCACTACCAGCACACACATACACACAAGCTGAGTAAAATGCTCATCTGTACAACTCAAGAGCACTATGAATGCCTAAAATGCGACTTGATGCACTGCTGGTGTAATCCTATTTGCAGTTAAATCCAAGGTGGAGGAAGTGATATCAATTCCATATAATAAGTTTTAGCAAAGCAGACCGGCACACTGGAGTTACCTCAAGCAGTTGCTGAATAAATGTGTCTTTATCTCTTCCCGGAAACTATTTTTGATGGCTATTTATTTGGACCATTAAACACTGCGGAGGATGAACGCTATGTATAATTGATTTCTGTGTGTACTTTTTCATGTTACAGTCACTCGAACGATGCCTTAATGTTTTATGAAATGAGATGAAGACACTGACGACTAACCTGTTCTCTTAAAAAATGTGTGAGTGCTTTTTTCTTCTTATTGCGTATTATTTTGAAGTAATACTACTCCTGGTTACGATTTCCATTGTGAGAAAAGTTTATTTAGACTTCAACTTTTACACACAACAAAAATTGAAACGCAACGCTTTTGTTTTGCTCTCATTTTTCCTGAACTCAAAGACATAACACATTTTCTATAGACAGAATGGATCCATTTCTTTCAAATAATGTTCATAAATCGGTCATCGTAAGCCATAAGCCGTCTCCAAAGGTGTTGGCGGCCTGACAACCACAGATCACGTGTAACCACCTACACCTACACATTTAACATGTTCACTTCCCAGATCGTCTGAGACCAACCACCCAGACAGCTTCTGCAACAATCGGATCGCATAACCAAAAGAATGTGTGCACAAACTGCCAGGAACCGCCTCAGGGATTTCGACCTGACTGCAGCTTGGCGTCGTAACTGACTTAAGAAGGCAAATGCTCATATTCAGTGGTGTCCGGCACAAAGGAGAGGTACATGTTTTCTTCACAGGTGAATCCTGGTTTGCACTGTTCAGGGCAGATGGCATGTGTGGTGTCGTGTGGGTGAGCGGTTTGCTGACGTCAATGTTGTGACTGGTATAGGGTTATGGTATGGAAAGGTGTATGTAATGGACAACGAATACAGGTGCATTTTATTGGCATTTTGAATGGACAGAGACACCGTGACGAGATGCTGAGGTCTATTGTTGTGTCATTTGTCCACAACTATCACCTCATGTTGCAGCATGATAATGCACGGCCCCATGATGCAATGATCTGCACAAATCCCGGAGGCTAAAAACATCCCAATTCTGGCATGGCCAGCATAGTCACCGTACATGTCACCCATCAAGCATGTTAAGGGTTCTCTGGATCAGTGGCAGCATGTTCCAGTTCTTGCTGAGATCCAGCAACTTCACAAAGCCATTGAAGAGGAGTGGACCAACATTTCACAGGCCGCAATAACATGATTTTGCTTTTCAATTGCCCAGTGTGTGAGAAGGTTATTGGAAGGAGATTCCTTTAATAATTGCCTCCTGTCTTTGCAATGATGTGATAGATGACTAACCTTGCTTTGGCAAGTGCACTGACAGCATAGATAGTTTCTAACCCCTCCCTAATCAGCCTAAAGGTGAAGCTGTGTTGGCTGTATGCGTCTCTCCATCAGCATCAGTGACAGGGTCCATGTATCATTTGGCCCTGGTCTGTCAGACTTTTCCCATAACCACAACCACAGCAAGATAAATGAAGGTTTAATCGAACATTTAGAGGCCGCTAATGAGGAAAATCAGCATCCTCTCATGGCCCTGTGCATTTGATATGTCAGGTCTATTTATACCATACCCAAGAGTGCCCATCCATGTTAAATGATGATGACAAGCGAGGATAGAAGTGGCTGAATGGTAAGGAAGGTACGGCCACTAAGCTGGCAAATGTTTTGAGGTTAGTATTCAATGCCGCACTGTGGAGCGATCCAGGTTTCCAGGTGTTACTACATCACAAGAGAAAAGCATTTGAAAGAGCAAAAAGTTGCAATGCCTCCTAAATGAGGCATGATGTTGCATAATACCATGGGCGTCGGAACCATTCATTGTGAGGGGACGTGTCCCCCCATTTTGAAAAGTGGTTGTTTGGTCCCCTCCACTTTCACAAGGTGAATTTTCATTGACTTTACATTTACATTAGACTGGACCTTTTCAATAGGCGACCCGAGGGCAAACAATTACATCTGCCCCGCCCTTTATTTTCCATAAAAAACAATATATTTGGGCATTATCCGCGCCAGTATCGCGTTGCCCCGTGGCGCATCCGCACCGCTTTGCATAGCTGTGTTTATGTGGCTCCGCTATCATCACCTCAGAGCGTCTGAAATGTAAACATGGCTCAGTAAACCGCTGAAAAACGGCTAAAGTGAGAATACTGGAGGCTTATTGTTGGATGGACTGACAGATTTTACCAAACCGAAGCACTAGGACACGTGCATAGTGTTTTCAGAGTTTTGCTCGGATTATCACATGGAGGAGCTGGTTAGCGTGTTTCCCTGTCTTCATCATTACAAAGGGCCTAACCAGTAACTTTAAGATAAGGAACATCAGTTTTATGTGTTTACAATGCGGGAGATGAAGCTTGAGTGTAGCGTGAGTTTGGGGAAACTGCACCGGGCTAGCACGAGTGTTCAACCGGTCAATACACTTGTTAAACCTCGCTGTCTGGACGCTAACTTAACAAAATAATATCTGAATTATTCATTTGACTCAATTTTATACAAGCTTTGAGATGTTTTTTTTTTTGTGACGGCAGGAGTTAACGGGTGTGGCTGAAGTTTTTTCCCAAAGTGTCATAAAGCCAGGGCTGGATAGGAAAACAGCAGCTCCACAGTTGTTTGGTTAGCCCTATATGTCCACCCAGCTGCGAGGAGGAGGTGCGCTCGAGTCTCATGTTTTCCTGAAGTAGTCGACCCCAAAGAACCCCCCTCCCTCTTGGAGTGTGTCCCCCCCACCTTCCAAACGCTTCCGACGCCGCTGCAAAACCCAGGATATAGTAAAACCTGCAGATTAAAAAAAAATCCAGCTAAATTAAGAGGGCTTTGTTTGTCTTCATCTTTTAGAGAATAAAAAATGTGAACCCCCTGTTTTGGCCAAATTTAAGACCATTTTGAACCAAATGAGAGCATGTCTACAAAACAAATATGTGCACAGACCTTACAATTATTAAAATAAAATAGGAATGACACATGCATCCAATTAAAAACACTCTAATGAGAATGTTATGAATAATCACTCCTGCCGCTGAAGCTGGAGGTTGCTTGTAATGGAAAGGTCAGTGCTTAAAGCCTTAAAATGGTGTACATTAATTAAATTAATGAATAAGTCCTGTCCTGCTGGAGGATGCCTCCAGGCAGCACAGAGCTGTCATCTGGGTTGGCAGTGGGAGGTAACGAATAACACAGACCAAAAATGGTGCTGAATCTCTGTAATGACTGATCACAAAAAACACACATGTTCTTTTGCAGGTCAGAAGTTATTGAAGGTTTTTGCAGCAATGGCGAGCCTTTAAGGGGGTAAAGACTGATTACTGTACATATGTAAATGTTTCCAAATATCTAGGAGAAAATTAGAAAGCAAATGTGTGGGTTATTCCAGTCAGTGTTAATAAACTAGCTGTGGATCAGCACATCATCGCGCTGCAGTACAGAAGTCAACTGCGCTGAGGGATTTTTGTTCACATCTTGTCATGTTGGGTTAAGCGAGCTGCTTGGCATGTCTGTCTGATGGAGCAGCTGATTGTCCTGCGTCAGTGTGAGAGTGACAGTCGCAGTGGGCGGATGTTCTCACTTCAGCGTCCGGTCTAAACCATTACAACAGAGACAGTGAGTAGATAGGGATATTATGACAGACGTACATCCAGGAAAAGTGTTGAATGTGGTGGGGTTAAACTATATCGCCCAGTATAAACCATGTTCACCAAGCACTATTTTTAATTCTCATTTAATTCAGTCTTTGCAGCGGCCCTACCACATATACATATGACAGGTCTGATTTTCACACTGTAGGTCATATACTGTATATATGAAGCAAACATACAGCATTTTCTTTTTTTCTGTTTACAAAAATGAAAGAGGGAACAAATGTTTAAACAGTAAGTTGTGTCTAAACTTATTTCCAACTTTCCTATCACACTTCTAACATCCAGACACGTTTGACAACTTTCAGGGTCACTGTCACCGTAATGCTAACAACAACTAGCATGCAACAGTTCACAATTGATAACAATGCTCATAATTATGTCAACATTTTTATTACTATTATATTTTTAGCACTGCATATTCAATGTACTGAAGGAAGACAAAACTAAAGATTAATTTCACTTACGAGTAAGAACAACAATGGGCAGGGGTCGGCCCATTAGTCCGACGCCCCATTAGTCCGACGTCTCATTAGTCCGAAAATGTCCCATTGAGTAGTGGTGGAAAATAAAATTAGGTTTAGGCAAGAGTCCACTGACCTTAAGGTTAGGGTCAATGGTTGTATGGCACTCTAATCCACAACACAACTGGGTTAGAGAGAGTTTGAACTAATGGCACCTCTGCTCAATGGTACATTTTCGGACTAATGGGGCGTCGGACTAATGGCATGGCACCAATGGGCCTTTGATTTGTTTCTGAACCAAATTAATATTTAGATGCCTTAGACCAGTGATTCTTAAACGTTTCACACCAGGCCTAAATCAAGATCAAATCAAGACAATTGGACTAAAATATATCTTTACATGGTGATTGTCCATAACAGAAACAACATAACATATAAGCAAAGCACCACCAGCATTACTAACGCATTAATTAAAGTATCAATAAATAGCAAGTATAAGAATGAAGAAACCTATAGTTTGAGAATCACTTCCTTTGTCTACAGGATCAACAAATTTGATGCTTGATAAAAAACTATCAAACATAACATTATCCGGCAGATGTAGAAACATGATTCCCCTGTGCATAGTGATCAGTTTAGGTCTTGGCCTGAAAAATCCATCGAAGACCCCGAACTCCCAATGACACGTCCGAATGTAACATTAACACTGTATAATTGGGGTTGGTTTGTTGCCAGGAGCCGTGACATTGGTTGCAGCCAAAGGAACCCTGGACTGTATCCCTGACTTTGGCTGCAAACAATCTCATCTCAGTCATTTGGAGGTAATTGGATAAATGGATGCTTATTAGCCACTTCCTACAGTGTGCATGCGAAGACTTCATTATATCTCCCAAGAGGAATGTATAAAGGGAGAGGAGAGCTGCCACTAAATGGGTGAATGAGGGCCTATTATAATGTTCATGATGCTTCGGGGATTGTTATAAAAAATAATTGGTGCCAAATATAAAGCCATAAATTACCAGAGCAAAGCGTTTTGTACTGTTGCTTCTTTCCAAAAGATAAATTAAAAAATATAATAAAGGTCACACAATCTAATATTTTTACAACATCACAAGATTATTTTTCATCCAGTGTTGCCTTGTGTCAATGTCGGTTTCCCTCTTTCCTTCCAGTTTTCAATAATGCGTTGGACAGTTGTTTCGTTTCTGCAATCTCGTGGTTTTTATACTTTATGTCTCTCAATTATTTGACCCTTGTTGAACAAACATCTTTTCTTCGACCACCACATTAAGCCCTATTTTTTTTTTTTTTGTGCCAATTGTTCACCATAACAAGCGGTAAATTCAGTACAAAAACACTCAGCAGAATAGACAGGAAATGTGCAAACAATTAAAAAGTTAATAGAGGTATCTTATATACAATGACTAAAAAATTTAAGGGGCAAAAGTATAAACATTAAAAAATAAAATAAAAATAAAATAAACATACTATACTAAAAAAATGTCTAAAATAAATAAATACAGGTGTAATTTTCCAAGGTTTTTCAGAGTACATAAACTGAAGGGAAAAAAAGACCCAGACATTAATATTCAATTTTGCCCTCAGCCCATTACCAGATCGTAATCTTTTGTTCCAACTTGGCTTCGTTTGATCCCAGGACGTTCAGGACCCAAAAACCTGCTTCATTCAGGGGACTGAGATACACACACGCTTTGTGACAGGATTAGATAATTAGATAGCGTTACTGGATCTGATGTTTATATCAAAATTAAACATTGTATGAACAAAGAAGGGTAAAAAGTACGATAAAAGTTCTGTCACATACGCCCCGGAGTGCATGTATTCAAATCTTGGTGTTTGTAGTACAAAATGAAAATGTTACCTTAGCTGCTCAGCTATAAGAAAGGAGAAGCTATTGCATTATAACTTGTTTCCACCTGGGAGATATTACATAATTATCCAATAGGAGGCTCAATCTTACTTATTTGTATTGTTATATCCAGGTAGCAACATTTGTTTGTCTGGCCAGGCAGTGTATAATCAGGCAAAATAAATTAAACATCTATTTGTGGTAATGAAACATAATCATGTGTAATGCCTCGATTTTTCAAACCGGCTCTGAATAAAGTCTCTAATAACGAGGCTGTCACATAAATGTAATGCTTAAATAATATTATCCCCCACCCCATAGTGTGTGTGTGTGTCTCTAAAGTTCAGGCCCTGCTTAAGGCGCTGTGTCTCATGCCATCTCATTGCACTGACAGTCTCTCTCGCTCTCTCTCACTCTCTCTTTCTGACACACACGAAGAGTAAAAATGCACAGGGGAAACCAAGTGGCACAATGATATGTTTATTGATAGGCTTTGGATACTTAGAAAAAGGTGTCTGCTGCTGGAATGTCACCACCATTGAGAAAGAAAGAAAAAAAAAACACACACACCCTTATCTTGACAAACGCACGCTCCGTCTACCTCACCACACACGCTGCCCTGCTGGGGAAATACTACCAACAATGCACGGGACAAGACGCTATCACATTGTCTACAAGCTCTTATCTACATGGGGAAAATTCACAGCTAGACATTTAAGGAGGGAGATTTCCTTTAGGCACGGCAAAAGCAATAATCAAATCTCGACGATAATCATAAAAATAAAGTATCTCGCACATTTTGGGGGATGCCAAGATTTTTAGATATAGTTACTGTATATATGGTCTTTCTCTTCCTATACACACGTAGATTTAAGTTTTGCTCAACTCGGGGTTTACACGTTTAATATAAACGTCATTCCAAGTCTGCCGGGGGGAAAACATGGCTATTTAAGAGCAGTGGTTCCCAACTGGTGGGTCAGGACCCAAAGGTCAGTCACTGCTGGCATAACCTCTTACCCCCCACTTTAACCAAGCGCAGTTTCTCCAGTTTGGCTTTATCCACATCTAAAAGCTACTCGACTCGAGAGCTTGGTCAGTGTGATGCGTTTTCATCAGGTTTCCATCAAGTTTTCGTCAAGTTTTTGTCAGGTTTTCATCAGGTTTTCGTCAAGTTTTTGTCAGGTTTTCGTCAAGTTTGCTGCACGGTAGTAGCCTGGCTAACGCCAGACTGCTGTGTGCGCTCGAATCTTTTCGAACTTCACAACAGCCTGGGGACCATGGCCTACATTTTCCCATGGATTTGGGCACCAATCACAGAACGAGGAGGGACGGTAAGACGATGACGCGCTATTTGACATACGGAAGCTTGTAGTTTGTTTAGGGATAATAAAAATAAAAAAATATTTACGGATCCAACATGACAGCAGCAGACGCGATGCCATCTTTCGATCAAGTTTTAGAACGTGTTCTAAATAGTTTAGCTCACAAGTTTACAGCAGGTACGTCATACGTCATCTGATACAATGATACGATTGGCTATGGCTACGTGCAGACGCATGAGAGACATTCGTAGCGCCCAATAAACGGCTATGGACAATCGTAAACCACACCTCTCCTACGAGAAAATGAATTGGTGGTCCCCAGACTAAATATCACTTGTGATTTTAGTCTGGCGTTAGCCAGGCTAGCACGGTAGTACAGCGGTTAGCGCTCGTGCTTCACAGCTAGAAGGTCCTGGTCCAATTCCCACCAGGGACGGGGCCTTTCTGTGTGGAGTTTGCATGTTCTCCCCGTGTCCGTGTAGGTTTCCTCCGGGTACTCCGGTTTCCCCTACCACTAAAAAACATGTACAATAGGCCAGGATGAATTTGAGAGTGCGCATGGGGACGACGGGTGGAAATTAGCCTAAGGCTACAATCCGGTGTGGCTTGTTCATTAACTTGCACTGTCCCGACCAAATAAATAAATAAATAAAGTTTTCATCAAGTTTTTGACAAGTTTTCGTCAAGTTTTCGTCAGGTTTCGACACGTTTTCGTCAGGTTTTCGACAAGTTTTCGTCAGGTTTCGTCAAGTTTTCGTCAGGTTTTCGTCAGTTTTCGATCAGTTTTCGTCAGGTTTTCGACAAGTTTTCGTCAGGTTTTCGTCAGGTTTTCGACAGTTTTCGTCGGTTTTCGTCAGGTTTTCGACAAGTTTTCGTCTGATTTCTTTTGCATTTTTGTTGCATTTTCATCAAGTTTTTGTCACATTTCTTGACGCTTTTTGTCACTTTTTTGTTGCATTTTCATCCTTGCTTTTTCCCCCCCAGGAAGCTCTTAGATCTGGGTAATGCCGAACTGGAGAAAATGTGCTTGGTTCAGGTGGGGGTTAACCTAATGATCAATGTTTGAATCAACAGAAATCAAAGGAAATACTATTTTTGATGTCTAATATGCTAAAAGAAAGATACTAAAACAGGGCCAAACTGCTAGTATTTTCAGTAAGAACTTGAAATCAAGATTTTTATTCGAGATGTGACTTGAAAAGTGGGGTCCCGAAAACCACACGAGGTGAGAACCACTGATTTAGAGCATCTCCGTTCGGTACATAGGCCATAGCTTGACATTAGCGGTGCTTTGAAATTACATGCAAATTCACACACGAACAATATTACATACAATTACCGGAGCAATGTTCTGCTCTTTTTAGAATCAAGTTCAGAAAGTTCACAGCCAGACAGTATAGGCTTATCTGACAAGAAACCCATTGGTCCTACACCACCATCATATCGTCTTTGGAAATCTTTGTGCTCAGAAATACCGTCCCCGTATGTTTATCCAGATTGTAGGTTTCTCTCTCCTCAGTGATTTTAGCTGGTGTTGATTGGATGCAGTTGCTGTCCAGATGGCGGTTGCTTGGTTGTTTATTTATTCAGTTCTCGGGGCAGCCTATAGGGGGAGCCATGCAGAGAAAAGGAAGCACTGCGGCAGTAAACGCTTTTCCCGAAACTGCTCAACACAAATAATTGAAATGAGTAGAGATTGCTGGCATTCATTTACCACACGTCGGGAACATAGTGTAGCAAATCAAGTTATATTTAGCCTTGTTATGCTGCAAGGTACTGTCATTTTCAACAATATCCCAAAGTAGCTGACCATGTGACAGTAAAATTATCCATATTACCGCTTTTTTAAGTATTGATTTATTTCCTGGCGAAGAGAATCTTCGAAAGGGACAATTTCAGTAGTTGGTATGGCCAAAATACTGAGTTCAAATTAACTTCATAAACATAATGTATGCCATGAAGGCTCAACATGCTTTGGCTGCTCGAGATTGAGGGGGTCTTTCATCAAGTGTTTGCTCATGTGCAGTCTGTTTGCACGTGCAAAAGTGGATCAGCAGCAATCATTTATGCATTTCTTACTCACGTAGCTTTGTCCTATTTACATATAGGATTCTGGAATACAGGCAAATGGCAAATTAAGTGCAACATGCCCACAAACAGGCAGATTGTATTCCTCGCTATTTAGCAACTGCCTTGATGGTAAATGGTCTCAACTTATATAGCGTGTTTTCAATACCTGTCCAACACTTTATAATCTGAAATGTACAGTATATGCATACTTTCAACCAGTGGTCTTGTATCATAGACCTGAATCTGAATAATCATCTTAATGGATTTGATTAAATTTGCAATTTCCAAGTCCATCCTCGTCGGCCCCATTAATCCTTCACTCCACAATCTCACTCTGCTTCCTATAGCCTTGGGGCAAAAACATACATTTTATGGTGACCCCATTTTTCTTTATTTTTTCCCCATAGCATATGTGTTTAAAAATGAGGTTTTATATAATGCACGACCCAAAAATAGTCTTAATAATAGCTGACTATTAACACCATTATTGACCTTGCAAGTAACCCACTTTTAGTCCAAACTAGGGCTGCACAATTGATTGCAATCACACGGAAATTGCAATTTGAATGGCTGCATATGGCAAAACACAAGGACTGCACTCATATAGGTACTGTACCCTTTGCACAATGTAAATATTTTGTGTTCATGTGGTAATATCGACCTCAACAGACATATCCTGAAATGCAGTTCATATTTCAGTCATAGGCATGATTAAAAAGTGCAAAGTGAGCTGAATATTAATTTTAAAAATTATAAATCGCATATCTAATCGCTGGTTAGATATTTGTCAGAAAAATACCAATTGGTTGTTTTTCCAAAATTGTGCAGCCCTCATCCCAACTCACAGTGAAGCGTGTTTTCATACAACATATTGTAGCAAAAAGGTATTCCTGATAAATGAATAAACGGCTGGTATCATTTTCAATTACACACTTAGTTCACCCTCACTTCCTACCCACAATGCCTTGCTTTGAACTACTGGAGCGACCACAGTGATTCTACTGCTTCGCATACGGCAGGTTGCTTTTTCACGATTGCTGGATGGCAGTTTTCAAACGGCGAGACGCACATTACTTATGGGGGGAAGGATTTGAGAGATAAACTTCCACAGCGTCACAGCCAAGCGGTAACTCACAGTGGAGATGTATTAGGTCCGCAGCCTACAGTACGTGAGCTCCTCGCACGAGAACACAAGTGTTGTTTGCTCTCTGCATGTTCAGATAAGCTTTTCGCCTGGATGTACTGGGTGTCAGCTCAGCAGATGGAGCTAGATTCTCACCACTGGGGAAAATCTCAATCCCACAATGCACTGGGAGCGGTGCCAAAGCGAGGAAGTGGCGATAATAACAAGCGGCCAATCATGGTTTGAATGGAAACAGTGTGTTTTGCCTCCAGGACTACCTTTGTGCTCTGCATCATTGTGAAATATGGACCAAGGACATTTGGTCTATAAAAAGCATCAAAAAAATGATTTCTATGGAAGATTAAATGGGACAGGCTAAAGTGGCGTTTCTCCACTGCCATTTTTTGTGTTTGAGGGCGAAAAGCAGACAAAAGCGTCTGGAATCCTTTAACATGTTAAATTTTCACAGAACAAAGGGTGTATATCTTCTTGTTAGTGTCTGAAGAGGAATTACAACTATCCGCTAATCCGCCCTGGGAATACAGTACTTGCTGTATTGAAGTCCCGGCTGACCGCAAAGAGGAGCATTTTGCTGCAATGAGGATGCCTAATTTGCATGTACTTATAGACATCAATCCAGAGAAAAAAGAGTGTCTTATTAGATGCAGACTTGAAGAATGGGCAGAGGACAAATGGGATACTGCACTTCGTTAACAATAAGTTTGCCATTTTGGTTCTGTACATTGATTTCACATTCCTTTGTTCATAGCTTACTTTCAAAACAGTGTCAGACTTTATTGTAGTAACCCCAAAAAAGTGCTCCCAGTGAAAAGTACAGGATCAAAGATATGTCAACTAATATTGAGGCTTCACAGTAACTCAACTTGATACACGGACACTAGGCAAACGACGGACTCTAACATTTATGTGTGTATTCTCAAAATGGATTATAATCTAATCTAGTTTTGCAATTTCACCTCTAAAACTTAATATGAATTCCTTAGTATTGATTTTAAGGCAGAGTGAGCACAGCTTTGTGTGCAGTAGAATAATTTGTTTCGTCAGACTAAAGATTAAGCTCGGTCCTAATGGAAATAAATGACAGCTATTACTACTAATGACAAAATATGATTATCATTGTAGGCTTGAACGACCACTTGTATATGTTTAGGGCTCACAGTGGAAAAGATAGCTGTCTCCGAACTCCCTTAGCCCTTCTTTGGCGAATCTGCAACATTACCTCATGTGCATTGCTCCTGACCGATCACATTTGTGGATTTAAGATGGCAACGTACAGAATGGTAACATGAGGCATGAGTAACAGAAAATGAAAGAGCGACGGGGAGCGAGTAGCTGGTTGTTCCAGGTCAAAAGTCATTGTTATTGTTTGACGCTTTCATCTCGAGTACACCGAGGTCTCTCTCTTCTACTGGGCCCGTGCTACTGCAGACCGAGCATTCGAGCCGAGGTTTCCCAAAGGCTTCGCTGCAGCCGGAGGTCAGAGGTCGGCGGTGATGTCATCTGCCTGCGTCCATTGGCCCAGTAGCCTCCCGCGCGCTCTCCGTCCAGCGCTGGTGATAGAGCGGCGTACAGGACCGTCGCAGCGCCCTCTTTAGGGGTCTGGGGGAAAGAAAGACAAAGAATTAGATGTAAATAACACGACGCATCATTAACATCTTGAATGTTGCGAGTTGTAATGTGTATGTGTTCTTGAGGGGAAATACGCATCATTACTAATAGTAGAGGTGGATGTTGCTGGACCGTTACAAAATGAACTAAAAAACTATGTATGCAAGAAAAAACATGTTCTACTCATGAGCACCGTTAATACACTGTCTCAACCAACTAAATATATACATCATTTATAGAGCACTTCACATCTTCTAGATTGAGGAAAAGAAAAATATCCGCCACCAACAGGTTTTTACCTACAACTGTTTGATAGGAAGAAATCACACATGTTAATATTTGGCAATGATTATCTTCCCATTACGAGATTTGAAACATGCTGAATTTTGTTTTATACTTTATCCATTATTGAAACGTGGATGAAGGTGTTTAAATATTTAAATATCAAGAGATTGTTCCTATTTTTAATCACTGTGCAAAAGCAGACAATCTAGTGAATAGCAACATTAGTAAAACATGTTTTTTTTGGAGTTGCACCACTTTTTGTAAACCAAATGTCCTTGGAGGATGTTTTCATGGTGAAGTGCTTCTAGTTTTTTTTTTTAATATAACCCACTTGGAGCATCAAAAAGAACACAGTGTTGACAGGTTGACAAGTACAACAACAAGTTTCCTCCTTCAAAACAAAGGCTTTTTTCTGAGTGTGTAGTGTGAAGGCCAGAGGAGGATGGATGTCTCTGGATGTTAGGATCAGTAGGCACCAGGCTACGGGTAAATGCATGTTATGTGTGAGCGTGTGCTTTTGTGTTGTTAGCCCTGGTGCATTTTAACGATGCTCTGTGTGTCAGCCCTGAGACCAGCTGCAGGTTTTCTGAGCAGACGAGAGTGTAGATCAGATCATGGGAGCATCAACACTAGACTTGTACGCTCAGCTACTACTACCTAATAATAATAATTTATCTTTGGTAGAATTTCTCTGTGCTAGTTTGTACGTTATGATAAACTACTGCTTGCACAACACACCAGCGCATGTAGGCGTCATTCACTGATGGAGTAGTCTGAAAAATAAAATAAAAATCCTTGAACACTTTCTTGTACCTGTGAAAAGGAATTCGGTTTCCATGACAACAGTCATTCTGGTCCACTTGTTGCTGAGTCATATGTTGTTGGAAAATATAAGAGGTTTGAACTGTACACCCTTTTAATGTGTTTACGATATGGCTATATTCAAAGAAAAGAGTAGTACCACAAGGTAAACAGACCGCTATACAAATTAAAACAGGCATTAGCCTTAGTGGCCAATTATTCACATTTCTGAATGAAAGCGATATATGAAATCTACTTACTTTGTCTAGTTTGAAACCATTAGTAAACATTTAGCCATTTTTTAGATTTTCTTCTTCTTTTTTTTACTTTTTACTGTTTACTGTAATAAGAGCCAAAAGACTGGTGCCTACAGTAATCGGACCACAACTCATTTTAATAATCGAAATTGTCAGAAGGATCCATTTTAATTAACTGCATATAAGCTATACCGGATTTATATGATTACTGACTTGGAGAGATAATTAATAGGTGTGGTCCGATCCACTTATGTCACAATCCGATTCATATCACGATTCTCAGGGGCCGACCCGATGCGTATTGCGATACAGTAAGTCATTATGATAAGTAATATGTTTACCTTTAAATGTGTAAAAAGAAACAGTCAAATATATAAATACATAAACCAAATGCCATTTGACATTTATTGAAGTGTTAAGATTTAAAAGTGCATTAACTAAAATGTAACAAAGTGCTGTGTAACTGTCACTGAAAAACAAAGGAGTGCATGATAAAAATACCTCCAAACACAAGTATTGAAAGTATTGCAATACTTTGTATTGCAGCACAAAGTATTGCGATTCAATCTGACATTTTGTCCCAGCCTTAATAATT
Source organism: Neogobius melanostomus (assembly GCA_007210695.1). Lineage (NCBI taxonomy): Eukaryota > Metazoa > Chordata > Actinopteri > Gobiiformes > Gobiidae > Neogobius > Neogobius melanostomus. The sequence continues at coordinate 2,483,404 of VHKM01000049.1, forward strand.
AATTATGTTTATAAGTATGCAGTGTTGGGAACGTTACTTTAAAAAAGTAATTAGTTATAGTTACTCACTATTTGTTCCAAAAAATAACTGAGTTAGTAACTGAATTACTCTATAATGAAAGTAACTCATTACCAGGGAAAGTAACTATTTGCGTAACTGTTAAATAAAAACTTGCTAAATATCAAAGAATTATTATTATTTTTTTTCAGTTTTCAAAAGTCAGTGTGAATGAGTAGAACAGACAAGTGTTTGGATTTATGTACTATCAAGTCAAAGATGTTCATAGTAACTGAATGATCTGAATGGGGGGGGAAGCCTGTGTGACTGAATGGTATTGACCAGTGTGTTCACCGCTGTTTAATTAATTTAGGAATACGGCCATATTCAAATAGAATGGGGAGGAACAGGAGTAAAAGAAACAAGTGCCATCGCAGCCAACGATCAGGGCAGACTTATGCACAGGCATTGTGCCCGTTTATTCATCAGGCAAAACGGAAAACAATGTCTCTGGAGCGGAGAGCGGGGGGGAGGAAGAAGAAAAGGCGCTGAGAGAGACACAGGGAAGGGGGAAAGACGCGTCTCCACCGATTCTGCGTCTTTGGGTTAAAAAATAAGTTCCAACACTACAGATCAATGAATCATTGACAATGATCACCAACTCGATTCTCCCCCGCGGATGACGAGCCGCGCGTCGGGGACACACGCAGTTTTTGGAGCAGAGAGCACGATGCAACAGTACTCTGTGAGACTCCGCCCACCCTCTCCACCGCTCCTGCTGCGTGGGCTGACACCGCGGCGCTCATTCAGTCTAATTGTAACGTGCCACTTTGTTTACCCAGTAACGGCGTTGTAACGACGGGGAGAGTAATTAATTAGATTACTCCGTTACTGAAAAAATAACGCCGTTCCCCACGCCGTTATTCTAAACAGCGTTATTCCAAACACTGTAAGTAAGTAAGTGAGTAAGTGCTTTATTTGTCATTGTACAAGCGTACAACAAAATAGTGTTCAGGTGTTAGTCCTGAGCTGCTGCGACCGAGCCGCACTGCCACTGTGGGCCGACCTGACCCGGAGGTCGGGGAAACCATAGCACCCAGAGGAAACCTGGCTGGCTGCCTTCAATGCTCCTCTGAAACGGTGCACCGCCTCCTGTGTTTGTCCCTAAATATTACCAGTTACCAGTAATCGTATTCCTTAGATACATAGTCATTTTTGGTACTTTATTTCATTTCTTTTGTGGCATAATGTAATAAACAAGCTTTTCTTCAAGCAATTCTGTGTTCAGTTTGGCACAACTCCTTTTTCTCTTTGATAAAGCTAGAACCACTGTTTTGCTGCATTATGCATTCGCTTGACATAAAGGTATACATTTCATGCCTTGGCGTAATCGCTACAGGCACATCCGGTGTACCTAATGGGTTCACATTTGTGAGAAAAACACAAAGCCAGAAGGTTGAGCTCGGAGGTAAACGATTGTGACAAATGCAGTTTTAGTCCAGGGCACGCACGCATGTCGCACTGCGTTAACTCCCAAGGACATTAGCGGGAACCTGCGACCACTGCCTTCAGCTATGCAAGAAGGGCTTCATAATAAAACCAACAGCCTGCAGTGGACAGGGCTATGTAAACAAGCTTTGGAACAGTCTGCACAGCCTTACATTTTCATATAATGAAATGATTTAAGCCTCTGCCGTCAGTAGTCGGAAAAACATTATAAAACCCATTATAAAAGATTACAAAATATTTTTTCCTAATTTTGTACAGTTACAGTTGGTGCTTTTAACACATGGTTGTTTTTGTCCAAGCTGCATGTACGAAATTTCAAAATGAGTAGATGTTTATATGAAAAAACAATCAATCAATCAATCAATCAAACAAACAAACAAACAAACAGACGGACAAAAAAAAAAAATGATATACTGATGTATTCTTGAGTTCATGTTAAAACTTTGCCCCAGCCTTGAGCTTGGGACAGACAGCTCAAAGATGTTTTTCTCTCTGTGTTGTGCATATGTGATAACATTCCTGCCTGATTTGAGAAATCTGGTTCAAGCTAGATAGATGACGGTTAGGGAACAGAGCAGCCTGGCTTCACCGTGGATTAATCACTGAGATGCGCTGAGATTCTACAGTTCTTCTCCTCTTCAAGGACGCTGTAAAAAAAGCCTGTTTAGTGGGAGACAGTCAGGCAGCACTTTAACTTTGTCTGAACTGTGTCCCTCTGGCCAGAGCTTGTACCATAATGTTCGGATTATTTAGCGCTCCTGAATAAAAGATGCACCAATAAAAAAATAAAAAAGCACATATATAGGCCGCACTTATCTGTAAGTCGCAGGTGTCCACGTTGTTACAAAGCGCACTGGAAATATAGGACTTTTCTCTCCGTGCGCGGTCAAACATTCCAAGAGAACAGTGGCCTACAGATACATTTATCATAAAAGTGTGTTACGGTGGCCGCGTTTAAAGCCGCCCTCCTCGGCTTGTCTGTGCACATGTTCTCGGGAGTTTCTCGGAGTCCGAAGCTGGCGGTGAATCCCTCTAGGCTAACTTTTGGTGAATTTAGCCCTCACTTCACTTTGTCCTTCCATAATATTTCAGCAGTGAGATAATTAATTCGGAGGGCATCTTCTAGCCCCAGTGTGCAGCAAACATCGCGGACAGAGCTGGAGAAAGACAGGGATAATTTGCCACCTGTCCGAGTTATTGTGCATATGAGTGTTGTTGTCCGAAAGGAACCGCGTTACGCCTACAAATCCCCATTGTCTCCACACGCACAACTTTATGTTTGGATTTGGAGCTGTTATTGCCTCTTTCTCATGTCAAAGTTCTTTCATTAGAAATACCTGAGTGCTTTTAGACCCACTCGTATGAAAGCGCATGTGTAGCGCTCTATCTATAATTAAATATAGTTGCATTGTTATTGATAACATGACACAATGATCAGTATGACCGTAAAAATGTACAAATTAGCTGCATCGTTGTATAGCCCGCAGTGAAAAATCAAGCGTATAGTCCGGAAATTACAGTAAATTACGCAAAACTAGTGATGGCCAAAAAACCCGCCGCTCCGGAGCTTGTATCGCTTTTTCCTTTGCTTCGAAACACTGCGTCGGAGCCTCTTTCAGTAATTCTGGTCACGTGACTGTCTCGAAAAACTGCTTCATTCTGTGAGTTGCGTATCGTGTCTTAAAGCGGGTCATCGGCTCAGAGTGTCTCACTGTGCTGCCTTTAGCAGCAAGGCGCTAAACAACGGATGTTTTCTCGTCCATATAGTGATGTAAATCATTAGTGATAGATAAATCAATGTGCTGCATTTCACCCATTTCCCATTTAACCGTGTTCATGTGGAGAAAGTGGCTGTGAGCCAGCCAGAATACATTTTATATGTTATATATTTTCTTATTCTTTACAAAATCCTGCTTTTGAAAAGATACAAAAGCAGGCGTGGATGGCTGATCAGGCGAGGGAAAGGTAAGGAGCGCCATATACAGCAAATAGTGCCAAAATTAGCTCTGACTGAATGAAGTAAGAAGATCGCGCATTGATGTCCTGCCTTTGAGCAGCAGGGCCGCAGGTGACTGAGGCCCCGCCCACTGGAGCTCCGCAAAGCACAGACCCGCATTACAAAGAAAATGACACTTATTTATCAGCCTATTATTGATTTGATCTTTCAATATCAGGCTGCAAATAATAAAATTGCCACACGTCTGTTTGAAACTTCTCTTCCACATGATTGTGTTGGTGCTTCAGTCGTGTTTATGAGAAGTCACAATAATAAAGTTTGTCCACAAGAGGTCAGTGTTCAAACAGAATGAAACAGCTCAGAGACTTCGAAGCCTATGACACTTTTTTGCTAGGAAAGCCTCAAAGTGTTACAAGGCTTCACTCGCCCATCACTACTCAAAACGGAGATCTCTGACGTATATTAGACTTAACCTATGTGATTCAAATAGTTATTAGTCTTCATCCTATTTTAAACACAAACAAAGCACAAAGACATTGTCTAATAAATAATGGTTAGACTTGTCTTGGGCTCTACATGAATCAGAAATCCACCTTTTTGATTAGCTCTGATCAGAACTTTGACGTGACAACAGTCTCTGTGCGAGTGCCAGGGAGGTGCGTCATACCCAGAACAGCAGCTGTGCCACGACGCCTAGTGCCAAACGCAGAGGTGCCCAGATGTGTCGGTACAGGGCCGTGTGCACCATCCCCGGGTCCACGGCGAACGAGCTCGCGGTGAAGGCTCCTGCTCTCAGCGCCTTCTGCAGGTGGGCGCTGAAGAGCAGCTGGGCCAGTTTACTCTGACAGTACGCGGCGTGGGCTGAATAATACTCGCTGTAGGGAGACAGGCACACACAATGTTAAGGCTGTATGGAAAACAACTAGAGCATGCAGAGTTTGAAACGCAAATTCGTTGTTTAGTCACAAAACTAGTGGTGTAGAATAGGCATGGGGATTTTTGGTCTCCATACACCATTATCTGACTCATTTAAGATACAGCTGCTAAAACCACAGACACAATACAATTCGATCAACTCCCATATCATGATGCTTCTCGATACACACATCTCAAACAACAACAATTTTACTATAAATAAATTCAATGAGATGAATAACTATAGCTGTTTGACACAGAAGCCACTCAGGGCCTGTAATAACTGAGGACAGCAGAGTCACCGCATTGGGAAGTGAATTGTTCCTTTGGGGATTAATAAAGAATCTGAATTTAATTTCGCTAATGTGGATGAAAGAAAGAGCCACCTGAAGCCCAATAATGTCAGCTCTAAATGAGACACTTGGACAGTGAGACAGGAACTGAAAATGTCTGGGGCAAATTACATGGCCTCTACCAATTTGTAATTAACAGGGGTTGTTAACTATGGTGTTTTTGGTCCATGGGCTCGCAAGTTAATACTGCATGAAAATACATATTTTCATGCAGTATTCAATTAGTTGGTTAATTATTTAATTGGTTCTACCTCCAATCTTGGCCTTTCTTCCATCAGTCTACCCATGACTGCTGTGGCTACAATTGCAGCTTACCATCACTGAGCATGGAGTGAATGAGCTTTGAGAAGCTTGTCAAACTTGTAAAGCACAATACAAGTGTATGCCAATCGAATTAAGAATAGTCAAGAACAAATAAGCACTAATCAGATGAATGTGTTCGTATGCGTCTACCTGTTGAGGTCATTGAGTTTGATTTCTCCAATGCGATGGGCTGAAGAGGAGACGTGAACTACTCGTGAGAAACAATCAAGCATCCCACTCTGCTTTAGATGATCCAAAAGAAGCCACGTTAACAGGAAGTGACCCAAGTAGTTCACTCCGAAGTGCAGTTCAAATCCATCTTCAGTTCGACCCTCGGGGACCAGCATTATACCTGCTGAAACATATAATAAAATACAACACCAATTAAAAGTTTAGTCAATTTAAAAAAACATTTAGTTTTTCACAATAGACGGAGAAACTGGTTTCATATAGTGACACCAGTGCCTACTTGTTTTGAATGGGTTTGTAAAATGTTCTATAGTCTATGTGAAGAGTTCATAAAAACCTACAGTATGTGCAACTGAAAAAGGAAATCTACACACCATTTCTCTTACAATGTTTTAGAGGCAAGATCTTTTTTGCGTCAAAGTGTTAAGTCACTATTCATATAAATATAATTTTCAATTCACAAAGCAATGGCTTGGTGAAATGTAGGGGTGGGGGGGCAGTGTTAGATTCAGTCACTTTGCTGGAGTGGACCACAGTTTGTGAACGCAGGTAGAAGTAGAGAGACGTCAGGGAAACGAGAGTTCATCTTACTGACAGGTGAATAATATGCATCATCTACTTACCATTATTGACTAGGATGTTTAGGGGCAGATTTCTCTCCTTGAAGCACTGGACAAAATGACGGACAGATTGCATAGAGCCTAAGTCCAGAGTGATGAATTCCACTGTAACAGACACAAAAACACACAGGGATATGAGAACCACAGCAAATGCATTATTTCCGCTGGTACTTCCTGGAGGCCAGACATGAAAGAGACTTTTAATCATCCCTTGTTACACTGCAATGGCCTCCCTCACTCCACTACATTAAATCAAACTGAAGCCATTTCCAAAAGTCTATTACAACTTAACCTCAAATCAAGACAAGACGTACATTTGATAAGCTGCAAGAAAGTATGAGCTAGTATTTTAATCATTTTGGTGACCGAGAGCTGGATCCCACTTTTCTGCTGACTATGTTTAACATATTCCAGCCATTGCTCTGTATCTTTCATTTTTTCGAAAGAGCTGAACATCCAAAGATTATTCTTCCATTGTTTATGGGGTGCTACTAAAGAAATGCAATCGCTTTAGGGTAATTCCCTTTCTTAGACAGGCATTGATGTCACTTTCTGGTGCTGTATGTCTTAACTCTTAACTTAACTTTACTCTTGGTATTCATAGAAACTACAGACACATGGTGGATGAATGACTATCCCCTAACCTCACAGATGGCTCCAGGTTTGATTCCTGAGTTGAGTTGGGGTGGAGGTGCATGTTCTCCCTGTGTCTGTGTGGGATTCATAAAGGCACCCATTTATCCACCCATCATCCCCAAACTTAGCCAGAAAGCTAATAAATCCAGCTAGGTGCTCCTCCTGAGATCCTGGTTCAAGATCGTGATGACAGATTCTCAGGTATAATAACCTACCCTTTGGAAAAAGCTCTGCTGTACAATAAAGACATGTTGTTTAATGCCAGGTAGGAGGAGATTAGCCAAGCCTTCGAAACATGGGGCATGAAAACTAAATACAGAAAAGCCCCCAACCGTCTGCAAATCGAACCCCGGACCTTCTTGCTGTGAGGATAGGCTGCTAATTCCTATGCAGCATGGTGCGTTTCAAGGCCAGTTATCACAACAAGGATGCACTTGATCTTTTACAGTTAAATAGGGTACAGTGCACTATAGATCATCTATTCTTCGTTTTCACTTTCAAATGCAAGTGCTGTTGTTTTGTTTTAATGTTGCAAAATGGAATTAACAACCTCGGTGACTGTCTGAGAATCTACATCGTTTGTGGACATTATTGCATATAATGTGAGAACGATGACAGTGTATGAGCAAACTGCACATTTTGTCAATTGCAAGAAGATATTTTAAAGCATCATTTAATTTTGCCCTGATGCGTCTGTTGTTTCAGACTGTTATCTCCGCTCATGTCACTATTACTTTTCTTGATGCTCTTCCCCACTCGTCTCCACCCAGAAACCGATGTATCACCGCTCCCCAAACTCCACAAAGCCTGTAGATATGAAACGCGAAAGACAGCCGGACTCTGCGGAGAGTGCAGGGGGGAGGAGCAGATACATAGATTTGATAAGGTTAAAATCGCCTGACAGATGAGAAAGCCATCCTACACATTAAAGCTTATAGGGGCTTTATCTATAGGCCATGCCACTCACCTGCTGCGTGTGGAGGCGGAAATAGAAATGGGACAAAGCCCCATAGCCAAGTATGTGTGGCTATAGTGACTTTGCTCAATGGACCAGACAGAAAAAAGTGTATATTCATCAGCGGGAAGGACTGAGGACTGTGCTGGGAAATATATTGTATGAGTGCTACAGTATAGCCATCCTCTCCAATCCCCCCTTGAGTGGGCTCCCTCAGGGTCAAGCCCTTTTCAGACTGAGCAGTCATATCTGGAAAGCCTGCAGGGAGCCAAATTCCATCAATTGAGTTCAAGTGTCTGGCTGCGACTGTTGGAACCGCAATAACGATCCAAGGATTTCCTTTAAAGCTCCAACAAGTGTCATTTGGAAAGCACGATGTGGTTACACAGTTAGGTAACTAACAAAGGACAACTTTATACACAACAACATCAAACGCAGTCAATTTTAAGATTTGTTTCAAAGGGTACAAATAGAAAGAAAGAAAGCTATTAAAACATGAAATCAATACCAAAGATCAATGTCCTTGTCAAAAAATAAATGAGAAAATAAATAGATTGTTATTGAGTTTTTAAGAAGAGACCATGTAAAATTATTGATGCATTGCACCAGAGTTAATATTAGGTTAAGCTCTTGATGATATCGTAGTTAGGCAATTTCAGGTCCGGGGGCCAAATTCGGCCCTCAAGCACAAAACCACTGGCCCCAAGATGATTTTGAGCAATATTATTACATAAATCGGAGACATACGTGATAAAGAACTCTCAAAATGTGGAAAATACTGTCAAGATTTCTTTCTTTTTTTCCCCCGGCAAAACACCCCATTAGGTCATATAAGTACAAAACTGTTATTTGTAGAAAAAGACGCTTTACTTTGGGCTACAATTGTGAGTTATTGTGTTTTGGCAATGAAGAAATTGAAATTGACCCTTTCCGACACAAACTTGCCTGTCTCTGCTGTCGTGCGTGTCTCTACAGCGTCAGGCAACAAGAAAACAGAAAAATTGGATTTGATCATGAAAGTCTCATGTGGCCTTTTAATATCTGAAGTTAGGGGCACATGAAGTCGACTTGATTTGATGTCGCAATAGGAAGACACATTTGGCAACTCCCTTTGTTGTTTTCAAATTGGTGCATTTAAAGCCAAATTGGCACATGTGCCGTCTACAAAACAATGTCAGGATACAGTTTGTTTGTTTTTCCAATACCAGGAGAATGTCCTGCTGAGGGCGCATTGTGAACTTTACAAATACATGTATGTTGACACAAGACATAACAAGTTTGCTTTTAATTTCAGAGTAGGAAAACATATCAGCAATCTGTAACTGGGCCAAATAAGAAGGAATTGTGTGTCAGTGGGTCAGATGGTGCCACTGTAATTAGAGTGATCACACATAATTTTCTGTGCCTTCTGAGCACAATTCAGTTTAGATTAGACTCACAGCTGTAGCTTCCTCTGTCCACACAATAGATCAAAGCCTTTTGGACCACAGAGGCCACTGTAGTTAATTTGGACTAATCTGCATAATGACATTTACTATTTATCAAAGCAAAGAAACTCCACAACAAAGTGATATCTCCAATCTCACATCGGGAAAGATTTACTAGGCCTCACTTGAGCTACTTACTATCTAACAGATCCAGGGCTCGGGTGGGGCTGGGGAAAAAATCTATTCGATTTAAAAATCGAGTTGGTAGGTCAAATCGATTCATATTATTAAAAAAATCGATTTGTTTTTAGATTAAAAAAAAAAAATATATATATATATATATAATATATATACATATATATATATATTTTTTTTTTTTTTTTTTTGCTCTCTGCCCCCCCTCTCTGAAGAAGGTCCTGCTGTATAAATGTGCCAAGAAGAACAGAGTCCACCTCAGGATTTTTGTTTTATTAGCTCAATTGAAATACAGCAATAGCCATGCTGTCCTTTGCTATGCCCAATCTCGGAAGACCTTGGAAGCTAAGCAGGGAAGGGCCCTCGGTACTTGGATGGGAGACCTTTTGGTAACACCAGGATGCCTGGCGAATGTGGTGAGTGAGTGAGTGGTTGGTTTTGGTCAGAGGGGCCGATGGCACTGACAGGTTGCCTCGCTTCCGTCAATCTACCCCAGGGCAGCTGTGGCTACAACAGTAGCGTACCACCACCAAGTCTGGAGTGAATGAATAATGATGACAGTGTAGCGCTTTCAGAAACTTGGTAATACAGGCTTGTAAAGTCTGTTACAAGTGCAAGGCATCATTATTATTATTAATACAGTATAAATAATTTGGATGTTTAACAATCACTACAGTGACTTTTCAGTTAGAGAAAGGGTTGCCTTTGCAATTTTGTTTATGTTGATGCACTTTCACTAAATACAATATATATACTGTATATATATATATATATATATATATATATAATTAAAATATATTTACAGTTCGCCGTTATTTTGTTTAAAATGGGGGAGAAAAAAATCGAATTGAATCGCAAATCGTTTTTTATTTAAAAAAAAAAAATCACAGATTTTTTTTGGGGGGGGGAAATCGCCCAGCTCTAGGCTCGGTCAGGAAGGTTCAGCATTTGGGTCCAGATCCGGACCAGAGTCAGTGTGACCTTTGCTCTATGACTACCTGCAGGAGAATTAGTCTATAAAGAATAATACATACAGTACTAAGTACCCGTAGACAACTCCTTCCAGACATGTTGAGTAAGTAAGTAACATTTATTTATATTGCACCTTTCACAGACAGGGAAATCACTATGTGCTTCACAAAATTACAAACTTGAGTACCAACTGTATAAACTCCCCAGAGAAAGGCTCAGGTGATCCATGAATTGAACAATGGACTTTCTTGTGAGGAAAGAGCACTAACCACTTAGCCACCCAGCTAAAAAGATCAAGATCATCTATAGAGTCCTTCCCTAACAGTGATATTTTCACAGATGTCTGCTGCCCATTTTGTTAGCTCTGTTGCTGACAGCATGTTGAAGAGTGACGGACTTGTTCGCCTCTGTGACCCTTAGCAAAGTGACCAAAAAGAAAGGCAATCTTTAGTGTGTGAAAAGAGCAACAGTTCAATCTTTAAACTAAATTAAAAAAGGCCAAAAGAGGTCATTGATTTGGACCAAAGACACCAAACTTAATAAAAAACTCTACCCACCGCAGGTGGTTTGACCCACGGGAGAAACAAAAGTTAGCATTTAATCAATGCTGACCAATAGGTACAGGTTTGTTGAAAACAATCAGCTTAAAAGAGAAACATTCAGTCATCTTTTGTTATTTGAGCAGCTGAGTATTCAGAAGATGACAAAAACAAAGAACAGGTGTGACGCCCAAAAGGAGTAGGCAGAAGCAAACAGCAACAATAGTGTTGTTTATTTCTATTATCTTGTTAACGTTACATTGCATTCTTAAAGTTGAACTGATAGTCTAGTTCTCTTGTGCACGGATCATGTCTTCACTATCTGCTTTGATAAACATGCCTCAAGGTTCGTTGTTTAAAAGGCGTAAAGTGGCACAGTGACAACAATTTAGATGGGATTTGAGTCATAATGAAACTGATGATCTGATGAAATAAACTGCAATTTTTATTAAGTTGTTAAGTTGTTTGTTAGGGCTGTGAAAAAAATCTATTCGATTTAAAAATCGAGTTGGTAGGTCAAATCGATTCATATTATTAAAATAATCGATTGTTTTTAGATTTTTTTTAAATATAATATATATATATATATATATATATATATATATATATGTTATACTGCATGTAACATTTCATTAATGTAATAGAATAAAGGCAGGTTTTGTTTCGGGAGTTTTTATTGGTGAAACAAGTCAAAAAGCATCTTTACTGTGAGTAGAACAGCCTCTCCTTATACATGATCCTCACCATATGAAAAGAAATAACAATGAGTAACCTGACACTATAATCCACTTAGAAATTTCCATTTGAACCAATAAATGCTGTAGCTAATTTCTCTCTTTTTCAAAATACCTCTGTCAGGGCTGTCCTCTGGCCTGAATCTAAATCCCTCATTTCCATCAGTCTGTCACGCATCTTTGCCCCGACAGACACTGGAGCAGGTATGACTAAAAAAGGTTTACACCTCAATGTGAAATCAAAATGTATCAGAGCTAAACACAACGCATCTCCCCTCTGCCTGCCAACTGCCAACCGCCCCGAGACAATTAGTCATATTTTGGAAACGAAAACAGCTTGATGCACGGTTATTTTTGGCGAGGTGGTCTTGGCCTTTCCGTCACCTCTTTTTCATAGTGTAGTGGCCAATATGTCTCCTGTGATGTTCATGACAGGATCTTTTTGAATGGCTTTAGAAAACAGTTTTTAACTGATATTTTTCATCCTAAATTTGTAGCTGAACAAAAGCAAGGACAGAGCGGCAGAGAAAGCAGCAACACAAGTGAAGGCTTTGTACACAAAAGGATATGTTTCAAAGCAGGGGAAAATCAGTCCCACTGCACGCTTTTACTTTTCCAATCAAAAGCAATCCCTCTCAGCAATAAGCTCTCAGATATTATGGGTTATCATACTGACGTCATGAAATAAGACATGATGGCACAGTGATTAGTGCACTCGCCTCATAGCAAGAGATTCCTTAGTTTAGGGCTTTTCAGTGTGGAGTTTGCATGTTCTCCCCCGTGCTCTTTACAAGTTACTCCCCACAGACTACCTGTACACGTAATGCTTCATATTTAGATGCATTATCTGTTTATTTAACACAATCATTTAAACTCTTAACTCCCGCCTTCACCAAGCACATTTTCTCCAGTTCATCGTAGAAAAGGTTAAATCATCAACTGGACTGGGTTTAGGTAAGTTGAGGACGTTGCGCTTTAGTCACAGAAGCATCTTCTTAGGTCTAGTCTTTAGGTCATAAAAACACTCGAGTGTTGATGATTGAACCTTTCTATGATGGATACTCCCTGGATGAATGAGAGCATTCACAAACATTTCTCCAGTTCAGCTTTACCCAAATCTAAAAGATTACTATAGGCTATAGGCCAGTGTAACACCTCATTTGAAAGTGAAGACCTACAAAACGAATCTAAACTGATCTTTGTATTGTAGTCACTTTTTTCACTTTTCTGTTGCTATTTTGTGGTGATTTTGTCAATTTTTTGTCACATTTTTGTCACTTCTGTTATTCTTTGGTTGCTTTTTTGTTGCATTTTTTTGGTCACTTTTTTGTTACACTTTTGTTGCGTTTTCATCCTTGTTTCTGTTTCATTTCTGTTTTTTTCAAGAAGCTTTGGGATTTGGGAAAAGCCAAACTGGACAAAAAGTGCTCTGTTCAGGTGGGGGTTAAGACGTTTAAGATATTAATCAATAAAGAGGAAAATCAAGGACATTTTCTTTAAACGTGTTGAAATATCATATGGGCTACTGTGTGAACTCTATCTAATTCGTATTTACACAAGAGTCTCTGAAGTAGCTCTCTGTCATTTTTGTTACACGTTGCTCACGGAATAAAAAGTTTGGAGTCCTCTATCCTACCACTAAAAATAAAATATAAAAATAAATCAATACAAAAATGAGGCAGTCTTTTGAATGACTCTTTGAAATGAACCGATTCCAAAGATTCAGCCATACATATTCCATCACTAAACCGACTGCAACAAAATGTCTTTTAAGAGCCCCAGACATCGTATAAAAAGTTTCAAGTGTTTGACATAGACACCAATAGTCAGGAATATTACTTCTGGGCACTGTGCCAGTCTGGCTCCTACGCACCAATTTTTATTCCGTTGATGTACAGTCAAGAGAGGAAACTGCCCCGGGATCCCACTCAGCTGGAGTTTAAAGAAATAATAATAGCACTCTCACACAAGTCAACACTCCACGCACGGATCAAATAAAGAACTCATCACACCGTAAACAAAGCTGGAGAAGTCATTAATAGCAGGCACTCGTGTTTATATTGAACCAAACACATGAGAAAATAGTCAGCTTTGGCAAATAACAGCAAGAATTAGATTGAAGCGTGATGTATGTCATAATAGTAAACTTTAGCATTACTTTGTGGAGTTATTCCGCTCTATAAAATACTACGATTAGGGTTGTTCCGATTTTCCAGGTACTGTACCCACAAGTTCTTGAACAGATTGACAGATCCGATACCATGTTGTACCATGTTTTTATATATATAAAGTAACCAAAGATGAGAGCCTTAGCTGGGTGTAACAAATGCTACAGCTAAAGCAGAGTACATGATTTTTTCAGTCTTAAAAGATTTTGTGAAGAATGGGGGCCCACACTACACGACGATTTAGCGTAATTATAGGACGACTGGGGGTTCACACAAAGCGACTGAGAATCGTAAGAGCGGACGCACTACATGAATCTGTTACAGCTGATGTTGATGTACTATAATACAGCAGTGAGTCTGTGTCCTCCCTCCTGCGCGATTTCTCTCTTTGGAGGAGAAAAACTTACCCCAGATCAGCAAAGATAGGTTTCTGTTTGTGAGTGTGGGAAACACGTGCGTGTCCCGCAGGCTTTTTAAGAGACACTAGTTCTCTCAAATGGAAATAAAAGTCGGCAACACGAAAAAGCGGGACATATTTCTAGTGGATTTAATAAGAAAAGGAGATGGACATCAGCCCCGTGCGGAGAGACAGCGCAGAGAAGTAGCTGAATAGTCTACGACACAGTAAGGGTCGATGATCTCTGTTTGTGTTTGAAATGTAGCTGGAAAAGGCGGTTCTTGTGCACTTTTGGTGATATAATGTTGTGCTGTTTGGAGTGGTCTACGCGGGGCTTGCTATGGCCATTATAATTGTTTGTGCTGCTGTTATAACAGAGAAATGACAAGGAAGGGGCTATGGGATTTTCTGTGCGGATTTCACTCTGGCATTGGCTGTTACATTCTGTGTCTCCACTTTTGGGACGGTATAATCACCCATGCTCCCAAAACCGGGCTTAAAAATCAAACATGTCTGATTTCCTGCAACTGAGATTGAGTCGCGTCAATCCGCCGCCCACATTACACGATTCGAACGCGAGTCCAGTCGTGACCACCCCACGCTACGATACACAACTCTCTGCGACCAGCTACGACTCGGAAAGACTCGGCACGACTGAAATTTTTTGCAAAAATCCGGCAAAAAAAATGTAGTGTGTGCTGAGCTTAAAACCCAGATCATTTCATTTATTCTTCAGAATGGAAGCAGAACATTGGCAGAGTAGAGCAGCGTTTACCATGCATATTTAGCCATGTGGTCTTGGGCTTAGTGTCTTTGTACAGAACCTGCTGGTGTTTTTGATGGACTGGCACTTGGTATTGGCAACTACACAACGTCTAAGTATTGGTATTGGATCGAATTGAAAGACATGGCATTATTGGAGCAACTCTAGTTATGGTATCGCATGAAAACTATTCCTTTTTATAATGTAAACCAAATTCTACCTTGAGATGAAATATGACCACCAGACAAACATCCAAAACCGAACAAACCAGTAGAGGCAAATACATAACCTTTCCGATGGTTCCTAAGACCACACCGTTGCACACCGTTAATCTATGACTTTGGTTGCAGGCAGAACGTGTTGCTTTCAAATGCACCGTGACTAAAGTTACGTTAGTGGACAGACAGCGCTGCCGGTGGCTCTGCTCAGAAAAGCCTGTGTGCGTGTCTATGTGTGAGCGTTCATAATTTAAAGTGAGATCCTCTAAGCCTCATTGACTAAAGCCCCCTCGCTGTCTAAAGTCATTAGCATATTTTCCACAGGGGTTTCCAGGGACTGTGCAGCTGCAGCATCTACTCACCGGCCACATTATTAGGTACACCTTCCGCTCTAAATAGAAATATGAGAGGTGTTCAATAACAGTCGATTTACTTAATTTTACTCAAGCAGAGTTTTTGAGGAACTGTACTTTTACCTTTTTTAGAACTTGGGTATCTGCGAACAGGAGCGGTATGGGGCGGGACAGAGTGGGTGTGAGGGTGTTTCCACAGCCTAAAGTGAACTGATCCATGCCTAAATCGTGTTCCAAGCTGCTCCAACCTGGTGGGCTTTGTAGCAGTTTGCCTGGGGACTGATTTTGAGTAAACACAGTGAAGTGAAGTGAATTTTTATTATTTATTTATTTTAGTTTGTAGAAAATTCTCAAATAGATATAATTTCCCCATAATTATTCCGCCCTGGTCCAAGTTATCAGTGTGCACAACAACCCTCCTCACATAATTATGCAAGGTACGTTTAGCCTATAGATCTCACTAGCCATGCAATCTAATCTAGAGCCTCATCCCGGTGACATTTCCTGGAGTGAATCATGCCTTAAGGGCCTTTCACCTTCACATCGCTAAAGAGCCATCTTTAATTCAGTTAGATGTAGACTGGCATTTGGGTGTTGGTCACGATGCAGAACGATCCATGTCATAATGTCAATTTAATTGATTTTTTACTACAGTAGGTTTAATTTATTTTATTCTTACTGTATATACTTAGTTTTTTTGCTTATATACTTTTTGCCCCTCTTACTATAGTCGTTTATGTTATTTAATTTAATCTATTTGACTCTATATACTTTTTATACTTTTTGCCCCCTTTAAGTTTTTTTTATAGTCATTGTATATAGGATACCTCTATTTGTTTTCTAACTGTTGAATCTTGAATCTTAAGACGTTTTGCTTTAATAATTTGAACACAATACTAAATGCCAAGAAATCTGAGGATAGGGGATCGTTTTCTAAATGATGGGCTACACTCGAGGTACTTTGAGTAGAAATGAAAGACTCAAGGGGTACTTGACACTCATCGATACATCTCGTCCACTATATTATTAAAACAAGAAGGTCATTTGAAAAGGTATCAACACTTGTCGTCTTTTTAGTACAGCTTTTGTCAAATAAAGACTACTGTATAGACCAAAAATAATTTTAAAAAGTGAAATAATAAAGTAACAGCAAGGAGAAGCTTCATTAAACAGATTAATTACAGGATGAAACATGTAAAAAAAAAATACAAATACAAAATGCAATCCACCCATTGTAATTTTCAATGGGACATACACATTACTTGCTTCCCTTACTTGCCATTACTCAACATCACGTTATTTGTAAGGCAATGTCTTTATGATGAAACAGAGGCGACAGAATTACAAAGCTGGATGTGGTTTTGATGGTCCACTGCTTAATATTCCATTCACAAATTCCTTCATAAAAAGAGCGGAGAGCCAGTTTGGATAACTCACTCCAATTTAATTAGTCAAAGGTTAAAAACGCTGACATTTGTTCCAACTGCTTTTCAAATGGATGTACCGGTAATGAGTACTGCGCAGTTTTGTGTCAATGGATTTCAGATGATTCACTGCCACATCTGCATGTAAGTGACCACATCCTCTTATAGTGTAAAGGCATTGGGCGACACAAATTTGGGAGGAAAAAAAACACTAAAAGAAATGTAGCAGTTTGTATAAATTAGGGGAAAGAAATGTTGAGTCAAACTGTTGTTTTTGTGGTCACAAATGGTCACACATGACACAGACGTGTATCTAGCTCAGTGGCTCTCAAACTTTTCACACCAAATACCACCAGGCCTAGTTCAAGATCAAATCAGGACTAAATCAGGTCAAAAAAGGATCTACAACAGACACAAATTATACCAAATTATGCCTGAACTTAGAGTTACAGCATAAAATGTATTATCTGAAACCTTTGAAAGGTGATCTGATCATCATTAAACATGAATTGCTATGTTTAATGATGAAAAAAAAACTAAATCGTTTTTTTTCTGCGAGAGCATTTCATAAACTAAAACTCAAACAGCGGCCAACAACTTTTATTACTTGAAGTTGCTCAATAAAAGCCAATATAGGTATTGGTGCATCTCAACCCTTTTTCTCATAATATATACAAATGCAAACATTAGGAAGGATGCCAAAGGGCGTTAGGACAGAGATGTTTAAAGCTGCTGTCTTACATACTAATGAGAATCTATTACTGCCTCTCTCTCTCTCTCTCTCGATCTCCCTCTCTCTTTCTTTCTCTTACACATTTTCATTCATTGCACAGGCATCCAGCTACAGACACCTCCCTTGTCCCCTATGCTTCAGTGGCTGCCAATTACAAAAGGAGCAATCAATTTTTGCACAGCCTCGTCCGGGGAAATTGACGTCAATGACACCAGCGACAAGGCGCCTGTCTCTGTACCTGATATTTTACAAGACCCCACCAGCTCTGCTCCGGACCACCGAGAACCAATACTTCACAACTGTATGTTTGACTGCCATTTACCATTTAAAAAGAAACACTTCAATACCACAACAAGAATGAATGCTGGACGGTGCGGAGTATTGCACCTATACGATGTAAACGATCCACCACCGTTACATTGTGCAAGCAACAGTCACCAATCCATCCTTGAAGAAGCTGCTGCACACTTTTTACCACTTACACTAACACATGGTCATGGCCAAGTCTGGTATCATATCCTGCCAACAACAGTGTACTCAATTCACCTTCGAGCCAAGTCTAGTTCAAAAGTATGTGTTTATTGCAACGGGGAAAGTAACAATTCCACTTGTAGCTGAATAGTGTGACAACGTATGTGATAACTTAGAACCAGCAAAATAAAAACTTAATTGAAGCAAGGCAAAATTCTAAGGTGAGAGGTTAGGTTTTGCTATTAAACCTACACAATGGTCTGCTAGGTTAAGGCTTAAGGTTTAGTGGACAACCGGAGTGTAGCATCCAGAGACCCATCTCGAGATGTTGAGCCAGGATTTCTTTGTGGTGGGTTTTTTATGAATTGGTAAAAAGTTGTTTTAGTTTTATTGACATGTATGCCGCCAGGGTTCTAATCTGTTGTAATGTGTAACTTCGGGTGCACAAGATTAACAAACGGTGAACTTTCCTGGATGATCATTTAAATCACTTCAGAAAGGGCACAAGTTCATGTTTTTATTACATAATTGCAAACGCTGTGAAAATGCTTTTTAATTAAACAGCAATTAGTGCTAGTACAGTGCAGTTGGTAAAAACAAGTTTTGAAAAACATACCTGCATTTGCGACACCATTTCATTCTCTAATATTTCTTTTCAAATCTGTTGAGATGTTAAAAGAAAAAAGAAAAAGAAAAAGGTACTGGTGCCATCTGTCACATGTTTTATTAGTTATCCTTCACTTGCTAAAACAGGCGTGTATATTTTATAAGATCTCTAAAAAGGGAGGCCAGCACGGCAGGAGATGAGTCATGAAACTGCCGTCAGCAGGAGGAGGTTTGAATGTATCTTTTACAAATATTTGTTTTATCTTCTGTTACATTTATGAAGCTCAAAATATAACATTAACTTTTATATAAGCTGCCAGAGAGTTTGAGCTCGTCTCCAAAGTAAAATGCGGGTTTACAAGAAGGGTGGGTGTAAAATGACGCACTTGTTGGACACTGGTTATTATTCAAGGCTGTATTGGGGATAACTTATGGTGCCTTTTAGTCATGACACGATGTGGGAATTTATAGCACTGTGAAGGTCAGTCGGATCAATTTCTCAACATGGGCGTAAAAGAGAGCGCTGTAAGCTTTAGTCAATGGACCCATAAATCTTTAGCTGTTATCATTCATCAACTCATCTGGGTCCATAGATCCTATTCTTTATGTGTATCTGATCTGTATGCAGCAAATGTCCATTTGTCATGCGGTTCCACCCTCTAACCTTTTATTTCAGCTTCACCCACACCTCCTGCGCAGCTCTGTGGTCCATTTCTCCTATAGCTACACAGCAGGGCAAGTTTGTGTACCCTGAGCCATTTAACACACAAAATAACAAAATGTCCCTCCAAAGTATAGGGTCCACTCCAAACCACATGGTGGTGCTTTGACCCATTAAGCTGATTGTATCAGTGACATTGGTTATAGTTTAGATCCAGATCTGATAAAATTTAGATTTTTAGATTTTTTTTTCTGTTTAACACTGTCTTTATTTTTCACATATTAATCACAGTCCAACAACATTGGAACAAATGACTTGATAAAGCAAAGCTTTACTTTACTTTGAAAATTAACACAATGCCTTCCATGTGTCTAACCTTAAAATGTAAGCATCTTATTACATACAGTGTTGGTGAGGAGAATTACTTTGTATTTAGTTGTATTTAGTTACAGAATACTGAATACTTAAAATGTAAATAGTAACATATGCCATTACTTTGTCCAATCAGAGTACTGTATTCTGAATACTTAGATTACTGTCTGTTGCACAGCACTAACGTCTAACCTAGGTCTACACTACATAGTGTTGCAAAATTATTTTATATTATATACTTATTGTCATTTTAGATGTTTTCACCAATCTTGTTTGCAGGTTGTGCACTTCGCCTCGAAAGCCTTTTTTGCAGGATCGGTTTGTCTTTACCGCTGGTTACAACCGGAAACAGATGTCCACCATCCACAACTTTAATAGTCGCAATTGGCAAATTGCAAAAACAATTATTTAGGTCACAAAGTCACAAATGAATATCAATAGGATTTTTTTCTAGAACTAAACAACTTAATATACTGTTGTTTACATGAATAAAATAGTAACAGGCTGCCTGGGGAGCACAATGCTGCAGCCACGACCTTTACTTTCAAACAGTGGCATAAAAAACAAGCATATTTGTATCTGAGCGTGTGTGTAGCAATGCAAAATATGTGCAATTTTACCTTTGGCCTCTCTGTGCTCTTCACGGATCTTCGCAACGGCAGACAGACCTTCCTGCTCATCCCTCCCGCCTGTGGCACAAAACACACACAAACAAAAAGGTTAGCGCACTGTGCATCTTCCAAGAAACACTTGGTCACAAATACATTGGCATCACTTCATTTACAGAATTGTAAAAGGAAATGACATCTGACAAGCTTAATAGGAACGCTGCTTCCGCTCTATTGCAGCAGTTTGCCAAAATAGCGGCAGTGACATGAACCGAGGTCCCATGAAAAGCAGAAAGAAAAAGCTAATTTTAGATTTTAGGAGGCTTTGAGGAAATTGAATCATGCAATTAATCATGGCATTTAGTCGCTTTCAATAAACGTAGTAAAAACTGAGAGACAAATACGAGCTTAGGTCAAGTAAGTAACACAGTGCCTACTATTTTTCTAACGCCTATTCAATGTTTACTGACAGAAAGTACCATTTTAATAAATAATAGTAAAAGAACATGAAACTAAAAATTATGTAATGTGGGTGTCAAATGTGTTTGAGCACTGTCTGATTTGAAAGGGCTAAATTTACCGTGAGAGGAGGTCACAAAAAAAACATTAATAGCAACAAAGCTAATCCCTACAATCTGGGAAAAAAAGCTTTTGTTTTCAACCAAATTTGGGTTATGGGACTGATCTCGTGTCCGGCTGGCCGACTTTGATTGTTCGGATTTTGTAAGAATAAACGTGCAATTTCCTGTACTTATAATTATGAATCTAAAATCCTGAATACTTTGCAATTGGGAATATTACTCAGAGAGGGGAGAGAAAGCAGTATCACAACAACATTGGTACAAAATTGACTAAAAACAAAAAGCAAGTTAATCTTTGTGGGATCCGTTTAAAAGTAGTAAGATTTTTCCTATCTATTCCTATTTGTGTCCCCATATGGAGCAAACGTGTAAAAATCAAATATCGTTTTTGCAATAGTCATGTTAATTTAATTAAGTGTGTTTGAAATGATGTATAACATTTGCATTAGTTCCTCATCTGATATTACAGACCATGACATTATGCACAGGCCCTTTAAAAGTCAGTAGCTCTAGTATGCAGTCTATTTAATGAAATAGTGAGCCATTTTGCTCTGATGAAAGAGCCTTTCATTGACTCCTCTTTCTCAATCCGGATGGTTTTCCCTTGGAGGAAGTCTGCATACTAATTAAGGGGAGTTTTATAAAAAAAAAGAGAGATTAAAGAATTTCTAAAGGTGAAATGAATGGTAGAGTAGAATGGCCTTGAGTCTAATTTATTACATCTGTTTTTGAGTCCCGTTCGAACTGGGCTGTTGAAAGCATGTTGAGTTTTACATCACAGCAACTGTGAATCACTCGTACAGCTCAAGAAAAGGGAAATAAGTTAATTATAATTAAGAAATGGCCGGAACTGTAACACATGAGGTGAATAAAATGAGAGTTTGGATCAATAACATTTTCAAACACCAAAAGCTTTTTTGTGCAATTTGGTGCATTTGAATATGTTTAAGTAATTCCTTGGTTCACATGGTTGAGCTCAATACATGTATTTTTGCATTCTTGCATGTCTGGAAGAAATGCCAATCCCTAAAATATAATTGCCGGATATGACACCTTTGATACTGAATTCTACTGTTGTTGAGTCTTTAAAATACAGACATAACTGAAATTAATTGTAAAGCAACAACTCTGATTTCAATTCAACACACTGCGATACAATATTCTTTGCAAACTGCCAAAATATCCAATGTGTTCTTTATTATGTTTGAAACCTGCTATCTCTTTATTTTGCACCTCTACAACTGTTGTGAAATGTACGTGATTTTTGCATTTGTTTAGCAGTTCATCTTTTCTCAAGTGTTAATTACTCCAAGACATATGCTCTGTGAACATTTTTTATGTTTAATACATAATGCAGTGGTTTAGGTCTCAAATCTCTCACCAGCTCTACCACATGAAACCAATATCACTATAATAGTGTTTCGCTGTAATAAAAGGTATATGCTCAGATGAAAAAGGCATTGTTTTTACCTTGCTCACTTGAACATTTTCACTCTCTCACTCTCTATTCTCCAACATCCACACAAACACACACAGGTTCAGTGGCACTAATCTTGGATTATCACACACAGGTCTTTTCAAGGACACAGCTCCATTTACCCAGATGCATTGTACATTCAAAGCAGGGCTGAAAAGGTGCAGCTTTCCATAGGTGCTCGGCTACGGAGTCACAACACAGCATCACCAAAAATGATGGTAGAGACATCGTATTTATGTAAGCCTCAAGGGTGTTTACGGCTTATGCTTTAAATAAAATTATACCTAATTCTCCTTTCCAAAAAATCTTGTAAAAGACATTGCAAGCCATTTTCCTGTAATTCTGTTGTACATAATAACTACTACAAACCAAGGCGGACCAACTTCAGTATACTCAAGACACACCAGGCTTTGAATTGGACATCAGTTGATAGAAAACATTGTACAGTAATTAGCAGAAAAGCATCAACTCGGACAAAAATATACTCATTATGAGAACATACAAAGAGTGACAGCTACTTGTCTCAATTCTTTAAAATATGGATAAACTGTTCGCAGACAGACTTAATAGTTTCATTGAAAAATTCAATCTGATTCATGACAGTCTTTGTGGATTTAGACTGTATCGATTTACCTGGTTGCCGAAGTTACTAATGGCATTGAGAATAAGGACTATACACATAATGACTACATACTAAATACACAAAGCTCCTTAATAAATGTGCTTTATGTATTGTATTACATGCATTCATTGGAGTATAATTATTGTATGGCAGGTATAACTTTTCTTCACGGGTATTCTCCAAGGATGCCCTGACATTGACGCTGCAGTAAATAGACAGCGAGCGGATGAGGGGCTGAGTTTCCTGCAAAAGTTCGGAGCTTGTGAAAGGAATGAGAAGCAGTAGTCAGCGAATGCACTTATGGGAAAGTTATTGATATTCTGAGAGAGCCTCGCGGAGCTGCTGGCCTGGGTCTTCCACCAAATGTTATTGTGATTTCCAACAGAATTTTAATATCATGTGACCCAGTTCAGCCTCAAAAACATCCCAAAACTTTGAGAAGGAGCACTTTTGTAACAGCTGCTTGGTATTTTCCCAGCAATGCTCATGCATAATGAAGGAAATGCTAATTTCTTTTGTGATAAAAGAAATATTTAACATCAAAAGCGAGCACTGCATTACATCATTTCAATACATAAGCCACAAAAACAGATTCGGCATATAATATACTGACTCTCCCATCAGATACAAGATCTTATTAAATACGTGCACCAAAGATTATGAAAATGCATTATCAGAACAAACTGAGCCTGAATTAACCAAAAGGCACAAAAACGCAGGCTAAAATTGTTATGAACAAACGAAAATTGCACAAGAAAACAATTGCACCAATTAGTGAAGGGACATTGACTGCAGCTTGAGAACCTCTGCTTCAAACATGTCACTGCACCTCAAGTCAAATATTCGGTAAAAAACAAAATACTGTAAATTTCAACACAATACAAGAGTTATAGAAATTGTGTGAGAAAGTAGCAGCGCATTAAAAATTCATGCAAGTTTGACAAAAACATGTTGTTCTTTTGTCACTCCGTCTCCGCAATAAGCTTCTAACCTGTTTGCGTCGCTCCAGGCAGCAGAGGAACTGGCAAAGGTGATGAAATAAACTTCACATCAAATTCAATACAGCCAAAGTTTGGATGTAATTCTCTGACACTTGCCCCGAATGTCTTTCTTCGATTTATGAGTCAAACCTAGAAGGAATTTAATCTCTAGTGAACAAAAAAACCTTGTAAACCTTGACTTTATAACTAAATTCATTTCAGTGCCTTTCATCCCTTCCACTTTGAGGTTTTTTAAAAACTTTAAAGAAATCACGTATAGCTGTCAAGGTGAATCTCAGTGCGGTGAGCGCTGCTCAGGTGGGCAGGATGTGTGCAGCATCACAGAAACTGCAGTGAAGACAGACTCAGAAATACAAGTGGATTCAGTGCGACCCAGGGATTTCACATTACATGTTTTACAATCACTCTACAGGAAATGTGAAAAAGATCATACTGTAAAACTTAGTGAATAATACATGATGAAACAGACCCAGGTGAGCAGAAATCTCCAGTGGTTCATTTGTGTCCATCACAAACAGATTCTACAATTTCCACATCTGAACTAACACAAGACATATATCACATATGGAGGCACAAAATGACTGTGCAAATATGCTCCAAATTAGACATCTACTCAAATGTCTTGGGTAGAAACTGTATTGCAGAAATGCACCAAGGATGTCTTGTGTGTACAAATAGTGTTTGACTTTCTTTATCAAGGTAGTAAGTGCAGATTTATTTGCCCTACTCAACTCACAAGTTGGGTGATTTGCACTTTTGAAAGAAATGGCATAATTGAAGTTTAAATTACGTTTTGTTAATGTTGGAAGCTGATTAATAAATACATAATTTTCTGTAGCTGTACACAATAAATCACCACACATCTCGCATTTAAAAAATTGTTTCAAAATAAAAATTTTGCAAGCACCAGTCACACATTTCCCTTTTAAAAGGCTGCTCAAACTGTTTAGATACAAACTAACTAGTCTTTCTCAGACTGGTTTAGCACGTGTTGCAGCAAGTAATCTTAAGCCGAAATATAACAAAGAAAAAAATAATTTACCATTGAAAGGACAGAAAGAGAAAAAACATTTAAAAAAAACACCACCTTTTCAAATGAACAGTTACAAAAAACCAAAGTGCTTTGTGTGATGGTCCCTGTATACAGCCTTCTTCATATACACTCTTACAGCGTAAGAGTGTAAAGGTGTTTCATACTGTACCGATGATGACATGCGCCCCCAGCCCGGCCAAGTGCAGAGCCACCTCAAAACCAATGCCCCTGCTTCCTCCCGTCACTATGGCCACCTTCCCCTCCTGTCTGGGCATCTCTGGGACGGACAGAAGAGGACACAGAGATATGAGGACAATGTCACCATCTGATAAGGACACTGCTGAGCCGGCCAATAATTTAACACAGCACAGTCCAAATGGCTTATAAACGGTATAAACTAGGGAAAGACAGACAAGGACAACTAACTTTTTAGGCTTACTTATTAGCTGGTATTTTGTTTCCTTCCTTTCTTCTCCACGGCTTTTTTCCCTACTTTATATAACTGTGGATTTTCCTGAACTCTATTCTATGTGTTGAGAAAACCACTTCCCCAAATTACTTTATACAAAATGTTGCCAATTAGAGAGGACTGCATAAACAGGCAGCAATGCATTTACCTGATATTTACTATTTTTACTAGGTGTAAGCAATCCCCTTAAAATACTTTGTCTGTCCCTATGTTCTTCTCATTACAAGAAAACAAAAATACTGACCTGGAAGCCTGAACGTTTTGCTGAAAAGTTGACCGAGAAGAACCCATAAGCCCAAAAGGTAAAGCTTGATGGCAGGTAAGAGGCAACATCTCACAAATGTCAACATCACTGTCTCTCTTCAGACTACGATAAACTAACGGATTCCACTGCTAATCTCCTCCGTTCATATCAATTCTCACTGCACACAACTTCTGAAAATAGCATAAATGTAAGACTTCTACTGCTAAATCAACCAACAGCCTGGAGCACAGACTGTAAACACTTGTCACATGTGGGTCCCGGTCTTTTTCTGTGGATATCTGTGCACCGTGGACGACGCTCATTACCTCACTGCTGCCTCTGCTGGTTAGAGCTGGTACTGCATCAGAGCCTGATAACACACACACAGGAAGGCTTTTGGGAGTGCAAACTTGTACAATGCTCGGGTAGTTATACTGACCAGCATTTCTTTATGAACTGGAGGTGATTGTCTACATCGTGGCTTACTGTTATACCACATCAGAGACCAATATGAATCCTATCAACATAAAAGCGATGAAAATTTACAAAAACATGACAAAAAAAGCGATTAAAAAAGGCAAGGCAACTTTATTTATACCGCACATTTCATACACTCAATGCGCCTAGGCAACTCAATGCCGAGAACACAACAAAAACACTTCCAAAATGTGAAAAGGGACAATCACGCAACAACAAAGCGACAAAAAATACACAACTAAAGAGTGATGAAAAATCAAGAACAAAAAAATCAACAAGAAAACCACGAAAGAGCGACAAAATGGTGACAAAAATGTGATGAAAAAGTGACCAAAACATGACCAAAAAACACCTACAAAAACACTTCAAAAATGTGACCAAAAAGTTACGATCAGTTTTGTAGGTCTTAGCTTTCAAATGAGGCATCACACTGGTCTTCAGGCTGTTGAGACGATTTTAGATTTGGGTAAAGCCGAACTGGAGAAAATGTGCTTGGTTAAGGGTAAGAGGTTAAGAAATCATTGAAAACTCTGGATAGTTATCATTACTGTAACACAGTAAGTAAGTATAATATTTTAAATTTTGATATCAGAATTTTTTGGATGCCTGTTTAATTTTTGTTTTTGTTTTAAATGGTCTTGCCCCTCCACCATTAATGGATTTCATATGAAAAATAAGCAACACTCGGGTAAATATCAGAGCTTTGACCAGAGGCGACTATAATGTGCAACGACGCAGGACTAATTTCAGTCAAATGGTAGTGTCTAGCAGAGGCACACAGTCATAGAACTCACTGCACACGACAGGAACTGTGACAATTACCACACCTTTAAAAAGGTCCTAAAAACTGGTTGAAAACAAACAATCGTGCACTGACAGGTATATTATCACCTCTTGGGCGTGTTATCTCACCTGTGACTGTCCTTGTAACTGACCTCTGTGACTGTAACTTGTTCTATGTACTATGTCTGTATTTCTCTTCTGTCAATAATGTTCTTTACCTACCTTAGGACAACTGATGCAATTTAGCTATTATGCTCATTCTGAGCATTTCTGTTGGCGTGTTGATTAATGTACACTTTTCTAATTCAAATAAATATCCTAATATGTTTTGGTGTAAATGTGTTCCTTGCCAATCCACTTTAGCATTGATCCATCTTCTTAGACCTAACCTCTTGATAAGGGTAGATCCATGCATGTTGAAAATCAAAATAGTACAACATTAGGTTCACTTTTGCATTACTTGCCCTTAGTGAGTCACAAAGCTGGAGTATTACTTTATATGGCAACCCCGTCAGTGCATCCTAAGTCGGGTCTTTGGTTACTTATTTTGACGCTAATTTCTTGTGCTGTAAATCCCCTCTTTCACCCTATACTCTGCAGCAGTACATATTGTTCTCCTTGATGCGGCAGACCCACTGACATGTTTCCTAATGAGTGGAATGTCTAGCTGCGTATCCATTATTACATGCTGTTACCTGCTCTACTTGTGTATAAGAACAATTACCTTTTTAACAGAACATTTCCCTCCGCATTTAATTTTCTTTTTCAATTCCATTTGTTGCCTCTATTCTTCAACAAAGGACACGAGACATGAGGTTGGTCAAAAACTATAGGTCAAAAACTATAGGATTAAGTTAATTACATTTGCCTGTCTTCAAACCTTCTTGCCATTTTAAGTATTTTAACTTCAGCAGCATCGCAATACATATTCTCACATAAAGCACCTTGCAAAGCACACACCGCTAAAACACTCGCTTTATCTTGCAATCTCCCAAAAGGCTTGTTTATGGCAATTCAGACGTGTAAAGCCATGGTGCCTCATCAATTCTTCAGACAGAGCAGGATGTCGGAAATACACTACACTAAAGGTTATCAATAAGAACAAAATGAAAATCCTATATGGCTTATAAAATTCAAGATAGAGTGACGGACTTCTCTGGTGAATAGGGTGTTTCTTCAAGTGTCGCAGTAATTGAGCCACATCGGCATTGGCATTTTAAAGAACTTCAAGTCACGTTCGCCAGTAACCTCTAGACCTATCTTTCAAGGATGTCATAAAAACGTCACCCAGATGTCCATATACTTTGATTATATGTTCTTAAAAACGCTTGTAGTGCTTTTGAAATCCTGACAGCTCTAGCACCGCTTCACTTCTCCTTGCCTGCCAAGAACTTTCAGACCGCCACAATAACAAAGCGAATCATTCTGATGCCTATTCACCATAAAATGTCAATATACGCCTCTACATTGCCGTGCTGACTAATTGCACTATATGGACTCTTTTACTAGTTGACCTTGAACGCATGTATTAATTACCTGTGCAATTCATCACTTGATTGTGGCTCTTGGATTATTTTGTGACAGAGAGGGGGTCCCACTGCTGGCACTTGGCTGCTCTCTGGGCCGTGGTGTGATCCCTCTTCATAGAGAAAGCATATTGCCCACGTTCAGCTCAGTGTCTGTTTAGCCGCTGTCGGGAGACCTCATCACAGGAGCAAACAGAGTGACACAAGAGCACTCCATAATTTATCAGGTTTTCTGTGGGCTTCACTTTCTCTGACGTGGCAGCTCCTGTCTCCCGAGTTTTCGCTGGGAATGACCTTAATGTTTCTCCTGGGACAGTTATAGACTTAGATATAACTTTGAAATCCAGTTACAACAAGTTAATACTGTCACTCAAGCATTCAAAGCAAAACGTGCAACTATTTGGTAGAATTTTGTACATGGCAAGGCAAGTTTAGTGATAGGGGAGACTGGAGTAACAATGGGACCCAGGTATTGGGTCGAAACATGCTATTTTGTATTAATCATTTATATTAGTTTGGCAAATAAATATGTATTTCTGGAAATTACTGTATTTTAATTAGGAAAAGTATTGTAACATTTCAGCTCCGAAATTGGTAGAATAATCCAAACAGCAAACATTCATTTCATAATTTGAACATTTGTTTTAGGCCACACATAAATCCCCATAGCCAGCCGCATAAAAAAGAATACGCCTTACTTAACCATGCACATTTTCGCCAGTTCAGCTGTACCCAAATCTAAAAGCTTCTTGATTGGAGTTTATAACCTACAGGCTATAGTGTAACGCCTCATTCGAAAGCAAAGACTTACTAAACAGATCTTAGATTTTTTTCCTCGCGTTGTCGCCACTTGTTCATGGTATTTTTTGTGAGTTTTTTTGTCACGTTTTTTGTCGCGTCGTTGTTGCTTTTTGTTCATTTTAATCGCTTTATTGTCGCCTGTTTTGTTGGGTTTTTGTCGCTCTTTTGATGCTTTTTTTTTTGCGTTTCGGCCTCATTCACGTCTCGTTTTGGTCGCTATTTTGACGCTCTTTTCAAGAAGCTTTTAGATTTGGGTAAAGTCGAACTGGATGTGCTCGGTTGAGGCGGGGGTTAAGCGGTTAAACTACAATCTCTTTGAATTTATTTGTATTAACACCTTTTTCATTTTAAAAGAACCACTATGGCACTTACACTACACAATACAATTCTCAGGAGATACCATCCAAATGCAGCAAACACTATGTCATAAAGATGCACAATTGTCAACTCTTTTTAAAAGTAAGTCCAGTTGTGTTGATTTATTCCTTTTTGAGTTTAATTGTTAGTTGTGTATCAAATCTTTTCCTCTGCATCCACATTGTGTAATAACGGATACCATTGTAAACAGCAGAGCTAAAATGAGCAATAAATTACTTGTATCTCATGTTACCGAGAAATAATCAAATTCATTTATCGGTCTTGGCGCGTCTAACAAAACCCCGGCGAGACATAGTCTAATCTTGTGATGTTACAGTGCGCTGGGATGATTGCGATGCTGCCAGGGATTGATTAAAACAGTAATTTGCCATCCAGCTCTTTCATGTTGGATAATGTTTATTTCTGTCTCCGTCAGGAAGGACAGTGGCAGTCACCTTCCAACAATGTTAAAATGCTAATGGATGTCGGTAAATCAATTGGAGCGGAGCAGCACTGTGAAAGATGAAAGATAATCAGCAAATCCTCATCTGATTCTGGGGACACGCCACATTGTTTAGGTGAGCAGGATGTTTATGGGATTTATAAAGTATGGGGACAAAAGGGGTTCATATTGGCATAAATGCATTGGTTATTTTGATACACTTCTCCACAGTCATAAACATAGTGGGCTATTTTACATGATTACGATACCTCTAAACTAATTTCAACCTGGAAGACATGCAAAGATTAGATGTAAAAGAGCAGTGGAAGGCGGATGAGAAGATCTTGAAGAGGGCAGTGCGATCTGAACAACAACAGGTACAAGCAGTCCCCTCCCTTTAAACCAGCTGAATGCATGCCGGTCAGCGTGGGAGCGGTTGAGGAGAGGAGGAGATGTTTGTTCTTTTGTGTTTTTGTCTTTTGGGCCATACCAGCCAAGAAGCCTGTGTGCCCATCACATACAAAGGCCCAGGTATAAGGAGGCAGGATTCTCTGGCAAACACCAGAGTCAACTGTGAACAGGTTTTGTTACCGCCTTGGCTTCTTCCATGCCAAACTATTATCTATACCTGCGGTTCTTAAAGGGGGGTATTATGTAAAATTGACTTTTTCAAGCTTTATATCATGTTATTATGTCATTCCCTCATTAAACACATACCTGGAGTGTTGCCTTGGCTCATTCACATATTTTTGAGTAATCAGTAAAAACTTAGACGGCAGCCATTTTAGGTGTAGCTATGCCTCAGTCCTCCTAGGAACGCCCCCACCTCCTGGAGACGCCTCTGGACCTTTTGTCACCAGCCAAGCCACCAACCACTGCTCCTCAGCTCAGCAGAGCCCCCTCCCCGCACAGTAGTGTTGTTTAGATGTTTAGATGCCACAGCAGTGTGCTGAAGGGGGCGTGTCGGAAAGCTTCTTAAAGAGACAGAGGCCTATTTCAAGACGTTCAGTACAGCCATTTGAGAGAGCAATTTTATTCAAGGCAGTTATTTTAATTTACTTCATATACAGACCAACAGAAGGTTACGTCATCATTGTAGTATGCTATAGACTGGTGCTATGTGATTGAAAAAAGCATAATACCCCCCTTTAAACTGGGGGGCGGGGTCATATGAAAGGCATATTTTCCATTTTTTTCTGGTCTTTTTAATAGTGTATCATAGAAGAGCACCTGAGGTTTTGATAGTTCACCCTTGCATCACGGCCCAATGCTCCTTTTGCTGCTATATGATCATTTCTTTTTGGGGGTCGCAAACACCACTGGTTGTTACACTATAGGGGCAGTGACCAGAAAAGGTTGGGAATCACTGATTCATAACTAAAGTACGGAGACATTTGGTGTTGCGTGAAATAGATAAGAATTTCTTAAGGTGACTCTAAAAATACAATAGACGGCGCCGGTGTTTGACAGACAGCTCGACTCTGGCAGCGTACGATGTTTGGCAAAGAAAAAAAAAATGTTCCGAAACCAGAGCACGACTATTCCAAAAAAAGCCTCCTCCGCTACTGCTGTTACTGTTAGACTCAAATGTGAAGCAGCAGCATCGCACCGTGATGAGTCGAGTAACAAGGGGCCAACATTGTCACCACGCTTAAAATAGGCCAATGTTCCCTTATTTCTGAGAGACAAAATCATTTTGTGGCTTGCATTTACAAATGAGTTGTCATAACGAATGCAGGGCCCTGAGGTGTGGAAGGTCAGAAAGCAGCAGTCAATAAAGACCAAGAGGCTTATTACCTGCGCCAGGGATAGTTTATTAGCGTGATAAGAGTATGAAATTTGAAGGACATTCTTGGGAATTGTCTGAGCAAACAGGCACATGTTCATTTTAGATGTTAATTATGAGCGAGGGTGTGAATGTCATTGCAAGATATGGCCAATGATGCAAAGACCAGCCACAAAGAATTTGCCAAAAGATTACAATGTTATAGATTGCCGTGAGTTTCTTTTTCTTTATCTCTTTTACTGTATTTAACAAGTTCTGGGAATTCAAGCCTTATTTTATTCCAGAGCCCAAACTATGAGAAAATATGAAAATGTTGTTGTTCGATAATGCATATCCATTAAATAGATATCTCCTTAACTTTGTGGCATCTTACTTTCTAACTAAAAGATGTGCATATGCTAAGATTATGAGTAATTTTGACCTGAATATGACTAAGTATACTGTGTGTCAGCCCCATTGCAGTCACAAAGGTCATGGGGTCTTTGATGCCAGCAATTGTTTAACAGAAACTTCATCTCGCGCATGACTGTGACGATTATTTGGCCTGATGGGAATCCAGGAGAAACATGCCTGTACACTCATATGTTAAAGTCAAATCATTAAGACACACGTATATAGGCCAGCACGCAATGTCGAGGGCATGAGGGGATGTGATGGCGACAACATGCAAACTTCAAAGTACATCCCGTCACAATGCCTTTGACCAAAGTGACAGGGACCATTGCTGCAAAACTCAAGCTGAGAGACGTTAACAGTAAATATTTGTAAATTGCAGGAAATCTATATTGAGAAAGCCAGACAAAACTTTCAAAAATGGCTGTTGAAGTTAAGTAAAACATTAATCATGGATTAATCGCATGGCATGTTATAACCCAAGAAGAAGAAAAAGAAGAAGAAGAAGAAGAAGAAGAAGAAGAAGAAGAAGAAGAAGAAGAAGAAGAAGAAGAAGAAGAAGAAGAAGAAGAAGAAGAAGAAGAAGAAGAAGAAGAAGAAGAAGAAGAAGAAGAAGAAGAAGAAGAAGAAGAAGAAGAAGAAGAAGAAGAACTTGTATTATAGATAAGCAGTGGGGCTTTCACATGTAATAGTTATTACTTTAAATAAATGTGAGCAAATGCTAGATCTGTGATTGATTGAGATGAATCAAATTTCAAAAACATGATTAATCTGATTTTGAAAATCAATGGGTTTCATTATGTTCTGACCATTTTACTTTTTTTTAAACCAATTTGACGGCTTTTTATGCCTCTGTTGGCCTTTCACCTGCAAGTATTTGGTCTTCTAACCATAGCATTATTGTTATTATTGTTGTTGGTTTCATTGTGTCCCTTTGGACCCCGAGTCCATAATAGTGTTGAATTGAACTGAGTATTATTTTCATGGGCCTGAATGTAAATCATAAATTTTGGCCATGGAACTATTATTTTGAATGGCTTTAATGCATAGAACATTTACCTCAAGAGACAGAAATGTTCTTTCTTTGACATTGCACAGATAGGAGTTTCAAACGTGTGATATGGCAACATCAAGTAAAATTCAACATCATAGTCAAATTTGACCGGGGCACTGTCGGAAAAACACAGACAGGTTTTGGCTTTAAATCTATCCTGACAGCAGTCTGAGGGATCTGTGGGAGCATGTGTAGTGCACCTGTTACTAAAACATTTTCTGCACACTGAGGATGGTTTTATACCTACAGTAGACACTTCTACATTTTTCAAGGTCCAACCCCTTCACCTATGTGACACTGGGATCGTACGCAGAGTTACTACATCAACTTATGCAGAAAGTGAAAGTGTTTGTGAAGCAGGTAAGATTTTGTCAATTACTTTACTTTTTGATACAGATTTCTTGAATATTTGCAGAAGAATAAATGAGCAAATTACAAAATCTGTGGTATTCTTTCCTTCATTCAGATGTATCTGCTTCAGCAACCTCTGCTCCCCTTCTCTGTTTCCCAGTGAGGATACGGATTGACCTGGGCTGTACAAAGGAATTTCAGAATCGATTATGGTCAAAATGCCAAAAAATTTAGACCACAGAGTCATTATCACTTGTATCCTATTTGGTTGTGGGTTCAATCCCTAATGCTTTCACTGGAGCCCTCATGTTCTTTCTGTGAGGAGTATTTGACTTTAATGTTTGCTAATCCACCCTGACTCTTCATATTAGAGTATGGACAATATAGACCCTTTAATTGTTTTGTAAACATTCCGGGCTTAGCTGGAGGCGGGAAGCTCGATTCCTATCTATTTCCATTGTAGCTGTTGTCATAGTAACGATAAACAAAGGTCTAACTGTTTTTGGAAATATCAGATCAATCTTATTTTATCGTCTCAAATGTCATTCCTCTTGTTCTTGCTCCTTAAGCCACAACAGGACCACATTTTTCAGTTGTAGTTTTACACTTAAAATCGCTAGTTTTAGTTTAATCTTATTTCTCTTGATCACTTCCTGCCTCCAGCTGATGTCACTGATGATGTCAGCAGTTAAGGTCTATTTGCCTCATGTTAAGAAAAGACATTGCTTTGGAATGTGAATACCCATGTAGCTAATATAAAGCGTATCTTGGGTCTCATGTCGAACAGTGTACCATTTGAGGCAAGCCTTTGATTTGTGATATGGCGCTATAAATTTTAAATGACGTGGACTCGGGCTCTTAGAAGTGCATCAAAAATAAACGAAACCTCGTGAGACAACAGAGGCAGAAAACTCCTCGGGGTGAAACTACAGGGGAGTGGAAGCAGTGGTCTGCTCTGATGAGACACTACAGGGTTTCCCATCCACAGGGACTGGAGCCAAAGGGCAGTTTGTAAACAAAGAATGGGACAGAAAGGTTTGTGCGTGTTCACAGCAAGAAACCGCACAGGCAAAACTTTCCTACACTTAGAGGTATTTTTGTATTTTCCCAATCGACAAAGTCTGGTATTAAATAAAATAAGTAATAAGATAAGTAATACACGTGAACTACAAGGCAGTTATTATGCTAACTTAACAACTAGGAGTCTATCTAAGCAAAGATATACACTTTCCCTTCTCCCGGGGCTGTGGCACGTCTACACTTCTACCAAAGGAATCTCGAGTTCCCCCCAGTTCTTCCCTGACGTCTCCTCCCTGTGGGACACCCAGAAGCACCTGTCAAGGGCTCACTGGATCCCCAAGGGAGCACATAGGCAGCAAGTGAAGGAAGCAAATTTCGGTCACATTCAGGATCATGCATTTGACCCTGAAGAACTATTCTCATAATTAATATATTTGTATTGGGGGAAAGAACTGGGGAGGAGATCATTCCATGTGGATCTTTTCTTTTTTCTTCTTGTTTGTATCGCTTATGGCTATTGTTATTCTATGGACTATGTTTGCACGTTATAGTTAAGTTATAACATTTAGGTGAAAATAGTAAAATGGTGAGGGGAAATAACATTTTGTAATATCATGGTAACTGCCCAGGTGTACTCCGCCTAAGTCCCACTGATACGTCTCAAAGCACATAGCTCTCTGCCGTTATATGTCATGTAGCTTGAGACAGCGAAGGTTGGGAGCCAATATAGCCCTAATCTGTAAATACCTATTTGCATATAGCTATCTGTTGGCTTTGTTTACTCGAAGGAAGCAGTACCTGTCTCTTCACATGAAGCTCAGGTTGAGCTTGTTCTGTCCTCAGGACTTGATTTAATTAATTCAGTGACACATGTAAAACTAGATGTAAAGTAGAGAGCTGGATTTGCCTTCACGTAATTAGGTCCTCCATTAAAGTTATACAACTTAGACGAGTCTATTTAGTTTAATGGTCTCTAAGTGAAATTAAAGTACTTGTTTTTTGTTTGTTTTTTTCATTTGGGATAGCACTTAGCTCTCTCTGGGGTTTTGTGAACACACAGAGTCACTGAACTGAAGAGTGTGCCTGCAGCTTACGTCTTTACTTCCAGCACTTCACCTGCACCACATAAATTTAAACTCATTGTGTCAAGCCAGTTATACCAAAGAATGGACGGTAACAACATATTTTAGATAGAAGAATTATTGCCACTGCACTGCCAAACACACAACAATGCTACATTGTTATAATTGGCCCTTTCCAAAGCTTGGCAAAAAGCTGCACTGAGTAGAATTTAAACCCACCCATTTTGCCATATCAACCCAAATTAAGCCGCAATTAATAACAGCACGGCATAATTACACGGGTTTTAGAGTCGCTGCATTGGCTCCCCGTGTGTTTCAGAATCGATTTTAAAGTTCTTTTAATGTTTTTTAAATGTCTTAATGGTCTTGGTCCTTCTTATCTTTCAGAATTGCTTTTACCATATGAGCCTTCGCGGTCCCTGCACTCCTCAGGTAGGCGTCGCTTAGTTATTCTGAAAGTCAACAGAAAGACTCACAGCGAGGCGTCTTTATTATGGCCCTCGTCTCTGGAACGACCTGCCGGAGGAGCTCAGGACCGCAGAGAACGTTCATGTTTTTAAAAGTAGGCTCAAGACCCATCTTTTTAGCTTAGCTTTTAACTAATATTTACTTCTATTAACTTTATTAATCTGTTTTAGTTCTATACAATTATTTCTTTAGTTTCATTCTTTTTTATTTGGAGCTATTTCACATTTTTAGCCGAGTTTTAGCTGTTTTTAATTTATCTTTTTTTTTTTATGTTCTCCCAGTGGTTCCTCTGAGGGAGCCCTCTGCCCCGGGAGTGCTGGTTGGCTGTGACCGTGCGGGCGCTCTCTTGTGGGTGCCTGGATGGAGGTTGGACGTCTCACCTACACCTCCTCCGGGCGCCCTGTGTTGGCGCTCTGTGGCTGTGGCCGATGGGCTGCTCTCGGTGCAGACGGCTCCTTGGATGGTGTTTCCTCTTTCGGTCCATCTGTACTTAGCCTTATGTACCCAACTTTATGTCCATTTTTATTTAAGACTTTTAACTGCTGGGCTGTCTGTATGTATATGTGTCTGTGTGTCTGTGTGTGCGGGTGGGGTGGGGGTTGTTGTTATTTACGTATATTTGCTGGTGGGGACGATTTTTAAGCACTATAAAGCACTTTGTGTTACATTTTGTATGAAAAGCGCTTTATAAATAAAGTTTGGTTTGATGTGATAATAAAGGTCTCTTATCTCACAAAGTGGTGGAGAAATATAGGCTTCTTGCGAGGGAGATGATTAAAATGGCTCATTATAAGAATAAAGTCCTCCCAAAGGAAACAAGTGCGGGCAATACATATGATCAAACACCAGCACATTTTTATGTTTATGGGTTTTGGCTGAATCTGGTTCGTAACACACGGTCTAGTTCCAGAACCTGATTTGTTTTTTGACCTGATTGAAGGTCATTTTTCCTCTCAGCGTGAACAGAAGTGCTAATAAATTGTTTGGGTCCACTGCACTGACTCTTGTGTCTGCATCAATTGGAAGTGATTTGTTGTGGCAGAAAATGAACTGAAGAAATATACTTTTAAATGAAAAAATAAATAAATAAAATCAAGATGCATTTTTGTGTTGGAGGGAATATAACTGTGTGAAAATGTTACTGTGACAATGGAGGGTTCGAATCCTGGCTCCTGCAGGTGCAGATGGATGTGTCCTGAGGCAAGACACGTTCCCCGCCTTGCCTATGTGTGAATGTGGAGTGTGGGTGAGTGGTTGGCAGTGGGCAGTGGGGCCGATGGCACAGGTTGGCAGCCGCGCTTTTATCAGTCTACCGCAAAGCAGCTGTAATTTGTAGAGAGTGGACGGAATGAATAATGCAATGTGAAGACTTTGAGTGGGCTATATATAACTGATGCATTATCATAATTATTATAACTCTCCAAAATATAAAACATAATCTTGACATATGGTACTGTAATAAAAAGGTCAGTGACTGGCAGGAGAAGCCACTAAAAGTTGTATGTCAAAGTGTACAAGCTATTGTAATTACTTTACAATCAGCAGTGGAGTGTTAAAGTCTTAAGGTCTGATCATACAGAAATATCACATTTACTCTGGAAGTCTTTAATTAAATATCGACTTATTTTTGGAAATGGTGAGCTATATTATTCTAATTAGGTGTAAAACCGTTTTTGGCCTTTTATCTGTTGTTATA
Organism: Neogobius melanostomus; assembly: GCA_007210695.1. Taxonomy (NCBI): domain Eukaryota; kingdom Metazoa; phylum Chordata; class Actinopteri; order Gobiiformes; family Gobiidae; genus Neogobius; species Neogobius melanostomus. Next base: position 2,521,142 of record VHKM01000049.1, read on the forward strand.
TCAGCAGGAGATTCAGATAAAGTTTCATTTTTTGCTGTGTTTTTCTATGTAACCCTCAACAGTTTGGACCCAGAAGTATCTTATTATTATTGTGTGTGAGGTCACACTTAACAGACGTATTGACATAACATGGTTGACACAGCAACAGTTTAAAATGGTTTGCCTCTATCTATGTCACTTCCTGTCAGCGTCCAACGAGGAAGTAAAAGTATAAACATCACAAAAATGGTTTGTTTAGCTAAATCTTAAATATTATTGTGTTATCTATGTTTAAGCAAAGAATTTGTCTCATGTGTAATATGTACTTAATGTTTTTTAATGTTGTAATTGATTATTAAATGGTTATATTAATAATGGCTGTATCTTTATATTATTTTCTACCTTTACTTTCAGAACTTATATTTAACAGTATACAGTACATTAACATCCTTTTTAATGTCTTTTTGTCATCCAAAGTCTCTCTCCCTCTGCGCTGTAGGGAATTAATATTTAGCAGATAAAGAAACGCTCCGAGATTTGTGCTAAGTGCCTATGTTTGGATATCGCCGGCCTGGATGCAGCGGCGGACATGTGTCACCTCACTTCCTGTCCCGTCAAGATAAACTAACATAAAGTGCCCCCGGCGGGCATCCCGATCAGGGATGGACTTTACATAACTCCTGAGTCACACACCATCTATTTTTACGACTCCGAGGTGTGTCTCCGCTCCATCTCTTCAACAGCCAATTACACTCTTGCACTGTCTCCAATTGATGTGTTTGTGTTGGAGGTCACTGTGGTAGAATGGTTGGAGGACTTTGGCTTTGACTATGTCCGTGCCAAAACAATATATAGAAGCATGTTGCCTTCACTGGAGTAAGGCTCAGTGTTGTCTCATTTATTTGGATCCCCCTTTCACTTTGGTATAAAAAAGTGATGAAAATACTGTATTCAACCACACAGCTGTTGCAGTTGAAAGAACGCAACCAATTAGAGAAAGACCTCATTAATTTCACTAACTACGTGTACATTAAGCAGTTAAGAGTGAGTTTGTATCTTGTATGTTTCCTCACACAAAGCCATTCACAAGGGATTCAGCAGGCACAAAATGAGTTGGGTTCAGTAAAAAGTGGAAAAGTGGAAGATGAACATAAGTTGTGAATGTCATATTTCTTTATGAGGTCTTTTTTTATCTCTTCAGTCCCACTTCTCAGCAGTTATTCAAACATATGTATTTTGTTCCCCCTCAAGATCTTCAGTTCATTCCTAATAAGTGCCATTTAAAAATTACTTTATAAATGATGTGTGTGACCCCAAAAACATTACACTATTCATGGCATTTACAGCAGGTGGTACGGTGGCTTACGGGCTACAGAACCCGGTTAGAACCACAGGAGGAGCCATAGGGGCTGGTGCTATGTAATTTGGGCAGCTCCAACGGATGCCCCCACGACCCGGCAATGGACAAGTGGAAGAAGATGGATGGATGATACGGTGGCTGAGCGATTAGCGCATGCAAGAAGGTCCCGTGTTCAATCCCCGAAACATGCAGGCCTGTGTGGAGCGTTTACGTTTCTTCCACTGTGTCTCGATGGGTTTCCTCCGGATGCACAGATGTCCCGCATCACCCCAAAACATCGGCAACACACGGCTGCCCATGCACTGCTCCTTACGGGCTGCCCCAGCAACAAACTTTGTTGTACAGTTGTAAAAAGACAATAAGCACCATAACCTTATTCTTTGATAAGACTGATCCCCCCGAAAAAAATCTATTAGCCTGAACAATTCCTCTGGCGACAAGTCTACAGCTTTATTAAACCCGTGAGCTCTTGCTGCAAATTCCGCGATTTGTTCCTTGACCTTAAACGCCTCATCTCGGGCTGCTGGAACAGAAAAATCTTGACCTTTCGATTCATATTTATTGCATGTAGAGTTGAATTTTCCCCAATATTTAGGTGCCATTGAACACGAGGCTCTCTGCATGTTTTCCATTATAGGTTACACTTTAGTACAAATGTCAAAAACCCCTCCGCCGCAGCTCGATGTCTCAAGTCTGAACAGATTTACAAATCGCTCATCAGCCTCTTCCGAATCTCAATAATTTATAATCATTCTTGAATATTTAATGGGAGCAGACTTGATTGGATAGATGTAGTGCTGTGAATTTATGTACAAGCTCACAGCTCAAAATGCAAATGAGTAAATGTTTGTTAAAGGATTCCAATAAGGTCCGTTTAGTGCAGATGTGTAGCTTAGGAACTCATCAAGACAAAGATATCATTTCATCATTTCATCCATTACTCTACAGAGGGGTTTCCAAACGTTTCAAATTGTAACTCCCAAAATGTTGATGTTAAACAACTCTCGGTACAAATGCAACATTTCTGTAATTTGAATATTTATTATAACTTTTAACTATCATCTTCTTTATGACTCTCTCCTCCTACACAGATAACGGACTTTCTTAATGAACTATACTCTACTTTTCATTACTGTGTGAAGGTAATCAAACAATATAAACTGTGAAAATGAATTTCTTAGACATGATGATTTTGTTTGTTTGTTGAAACCTTATATCAAAAAAGAAAAACAATAAGGTTATATGCATGCTCCACATCTTGAGTGAGAAATTATAATTTGGCAGTTTGACATTAAAACAAATTTGAAATAAAACCAAAATTCAAAACGTCAAAAGTAATACAAATTTACAGTAGGCTATAATCCATCTAGATTTAAGTTCAATTTGACTATATGCGTCTCCTTGCCACACAGCATTTCCAGCTCCAGATTGTTTTGTTATGCCATTCCCCCTTCATGAACCTCTCACCATTGGCGCCTTTCCTCTTTGGCATCACTAAACCTCAGCATTCTGGGACACCTTTCTGAATCATCAGTTCAGAAATGTAATCTTTACTTGGTCAAATTGGAGGGAAAATGTAAACGCACACACAGTTTGTGCTTGGGCAGACAGCAATCATTTTGTAGAGTGGTAAAAAAAAAAAAAAAAGGTATCTCCGAGTCCGCTACAGAGCCTATGCAACAGTTTGTCAAAACGCAGTGGTTTAGATAGTCTGGGTTTTTCTATAGGCGTGTGTCAAACTGTGTAACGATCACAGCTCAAAGTAACATAGTTAAAATGTGGAAGCTTTACTCTGATGCTGAGAAGATAAAGGGATGGCAAAAATCCGAGCATATTTAAATACGTCTTGCTGCATCAGTTCGAGATTAGACATGTTTTATTGCCAACAGCCATCTGTATGGATAGAACACCACATATTTCAGACATGAGTTGCCCTACACAAAGTCCATTAAAATGTGTAATGTCCTTGGTGCGCCCTTCCCTCAAAGCCACTTAATTAAAACTGTTCCTCTGTTTTTGTGATGGCTGATAAAACGGAGAATACTCGTCCGATCAAATCTTCTTGATGCAAGTGCAAGGCAGTAGGGGTGCCAAAATGCCGAGTGTGTCTGGGAAATTGCTGGCATGTGTGGATAGGCTATTGCCATTACTTATATTAATACAAATACAAATGATCTGCGTAAAAGCATTACTGTGGTTTTCGTGATAAGACTTCCAGACATGGCATAAGACACATTGGACGCATAGTAGCCAATGATGATCCCGTTATCTGCGTAAAATGCCAATGTTGGAGCATCCTCACAGTGATGAATTGAACGTGAACTAAAACTGCAGAAATAGGCTACGTAACAGAAGAAAAACGAGCAGCGAGAAGGAAAAGAGGACAAGAGCGAGACAGGAAACCCTAAAGTAAACACTGTTGTTCTTGACCTTATGGGACACCCACGCCGTTTACCGCAATGTCACCAGCGGTGCTTTTACTCCCAGAGACTGAGCCCACTCACGCGCCATACTCCGGTTAGTTTAATATCCTTCACGTGACCTTTGAGGTCTCCCGCGTGGGCCAAACATAACCACGCCGAGCGCTGGTTCTGTAAAGTGTTCGGGGGAGATGGAGGAGCGGTGCCGAGAGACGCACGCTGGATCACGGCGCAATTGACATTACGCACAAGAGAGCACGCTCACACATTGAAACAAATGAGGGGAGAGAAGAAAGAGCAGAAGCGCACTTACCGTGTGACCCTGGGCTCCACAGCGCGACCCATAACGTGAAAAGTGAACCCTCAGATGCCGTGGTCACAGTCCACGTCTCTGCAAATGTACCACAGGATCACATAGAGGATGAGGAGAATGGCGAAGATGAAGAGCGCAACGAGGATGGCCTTGGTCACCGGAGAGATGAGCGACTGCATGTCAGGAGCAGAGCCGGGCAGAGCGGCTGGCTCCGCGTCCGTCCGTCCTCAGTCCGCTGTCTCTCTCCTCCTGCTCCGCTCTTCTCTCTCGCTCCGTTGGCAACTGTTGAGGACTGAGTCCGAGGCTTTACCGCGTGCAGTCACACACATTTATTAGATCCTGACGCACACGCACACGGGCTCCCCTGCTATACGGACAACCCTGCTGTTGGCGCGCAAAGTGAGTGGGGCTTCCCTTATGATAGGCAGCACGGTGTGTCCCCAGATCCACGAGGTTCAAATGCCTGTCGCATAATGATACAGACACAGACAGCGGTGACAGGTCCTATGAGCAGCTGATGACATTCTGCAGATTATTTGAGGAGGGACCTTTGGACAAGCGCACAATCACAGAGCGGACCAGTCTGAAGTTGCGCGCTGCGCTTCTGCGTTTGCTGCAAACAGGTTGATTAGTATTCCTGACGGCAAACTATGTGTAGCGCTGGCGCGCGTGTCTAGCAGCTGTACGCTCTTTTGTGACCAGGGCACATGTCACTTGCAGATGGAGGTCTATTAGCGTGTAACCTATATTTTTTAAGCCCATCCCACTTGATGCATCCAATAGCCCATTAGGATAGATGGGCCAACCTTTACCTGAGTAGCATTATGCATAAATGGCTGACGCATAGATACATTTAGGAATAGTATGCAATACAAAATATCGATTTATGACTGACTAAATTAATCAAATAACTTTTTTCTTATTAATTTGGCTTAAATTATGTGAATATTGATTAAACAACTTCTGCAGACTGCAGCCACTATCGCATTTGATTAAACAATCGAGAAAAACGAGTAGGGGAAAGCTGCAGACCCGGAGCCGAGACAGATCTACCGTGAAGCGAATCAACCGTGATAGTGCGCCCTCTGCTGGATAAAGCGGATCTAGACCGATCAGCTTTTAGGAAGGTTGATGTTCATTGATATGTTGATCTACTTCACGCGCGCGAGGAGTTAGTTGGCTTAGTTATTTCAAATTTTCATGAAAACAAAACAAGATGCTTCTGTTGATTGATAAAGATAACATAACTTCGAACAGCATACACATTGCTTGTTATTTTTGTTCCTAAACAACCCTAACCTAACCTAATCTTAACCCTAATCCTAATGATTTTAAACTAACCCTAACAATAATTGTAAAACCTAAAATATTAACAAATATTCGTCGTGGATCTGCTCCTACCAGCAGAGGACGCACTATCACGGCGGATCCGCCTCACTGTCGTGGATCTGTCTCGGCTCCGGGTCTGCAGCTTTCAATTATTGGGACAAACCGCATCTTTTTTGAGTGGGCAAAACCCAGACCCACCACTAGGTGGAGACAAACACACAGCCTTAGAAATGTGATTGTGCGTCGGTCCATCACCAATTACATTGTAGTCTTGCATTACAATCATGAAAATAAACGGGACTGAGGCGCACTGAGGGTAAGGTCCGTCGATTTAACACATTATTGTTTCCCTTTAATATTTTGCCATTTCTTTATTTTTTAGAGTTGTGTGTTTAGCAAAGGATAACTGCGATAGCATTATTTGGCCTGATTATCTAGTAGCTAGCCTTAGCACACACGATATTTTTTGACAAGTTTGTTTGCATGTGATCCATACGTTGTATCCTCCATTTTACTGTAAGCTATGTTTTTTCTTATGGTGTTGTGTTTTTGGGCAAGTGACTATATATTCTTTAACCAAGTAATTTGACAGTTGCTAAATTAGCTCATCGCAGGCCAGCGGCTGTGTCAAGTTTCATGTATATAATATACTTCCGACTAACCTTCGCAATAAAACAATTGCTGAATATCAGCTGTTGATTCATTGTAAAGTTATTATGGATTGTCGTAAATATTCAGTTGATTGCTACCTGTATGACGTTATATTCTTGACTGAGTCTGCGTCTGAATCATTTATAATGTATTTACCAATACAATAATTTTATACTGAAGATGCTTTAAGGTATTTTTGTCTATTTCCTCTGTTTGTATTTGACTTGACAGACGGGACTAGCTTGGTAGCACAAGACTTAACTCTGCTAACCTATGTGACACAGTAAAGTGTTGTTTACAAATTAAGCAAATGGTGGGCGCATTAACAGTGACGGACACAGCTCTGCAGAATTAGCTCAGAGGTAAGGTCAGTCCAACCAAATAAAATGTCTGACCATTATCGGCCCGCTGATAGTGTTAGCTCTCGCCTTGATGTAAATAGCGTTTGGTTGATCAAACACTTTGGTTGGTTGGATAGCCTACTGTCAAAATTGTCAGGTCGTACTGTTCTCAGTACAGTGAGTCATATAATGTTTCGTCTTCGTTTTAATTACATTTTGCATTACAGTACTTTGCACAGATAGTATACTCGTCTGTGGTCAATTGTAAGGTTTGAAACCCCCAAATAAACTTTGTGCAGCGATCACAGAAGGTCGCATCTTACATATTTGCCTGGTATTATATTATTGGATTGATTGCCTTATTCATTATAGTTTACACATACGTTTCAGGCTGGCTTTTATTTTCCTGTGTCTCCAATGTTTCTGTACATAAAGTTCGCTTCTAGATGTCGTGCCTCACGAAGCAAGTAACTGACGTCCTTATGAAATTAGCACATCATTGTTCTAACATTGTTCTAACCACTTGATACTATTTCGACTTTTTTTCTTGCTTGAGTTTCTTGCAAGAATTTCAATGTAGGCATTAAGAGAACTATTATTTTTGGTTTTATAGTGTGCCGTTTGTCCTCTTTTGTCTTCCAGACAACGCAGATCTCTGTAAGATGAACACAGAAGATAAATTGGAGGGCATGCTGTTGAAGTGCAGCAGTGGAGGGTTGGATGGAGGAGGGAGAGTGGGGCTGGGCAGTGGAGCGGGGCTGGTGGTCATGACTCTAGGAGAGCGATCATTGGTGAACCACCCCATCCTGGCAGAGGATGATGATGATGAAGACAATGATGAAGATTTAACAGGTAGCTCGCTGGTCACTCATGACCTGGTGCCACCAGAGCAGCTTATGATGCAGGAGGATCTATCTAAGAACGATGGAGATGATGAGTCAGGAAGTGAGGCTGCAACATCGTTCCCTCTAAAACTTCCAAATAAGTTGCCATGTTTGCTTCATATGCCGGTAGGATTATTCTCTGTTTCTGTCGACAATTTAATAGAGTAAAAGAAGTTTGGAGGTTTGTGCATGTTTAGTTTTTCTTGTGATCATGTCTTAACAGTTAACCATAAAGCAGACTCTGAAGCTGACGGAGACTTCACACCTGATAGAAAAGGACAAGAAAGCTGCAAAAGACCTAATATTGTGCTCTAAGAAGAAAAAACGAAAACAGCGCTCACCAGCAAAGGTATGCATTGCTTATTACAGTAATAAAACCTAACCCTGTACAGATGTGGTTATAAAATCTGCGTTGTTTTATTTATTTTGTAGATTCTCTCAGCCAATGAAGATGGCTCGATGTGCATTCAGAGCCCGAAGTGTCATGTGTGCACTCACTGTAACGCTGCATTTCGAACCAACTATCATCTGCAGAGGCATGTATTTATTCACACAGGTATGGATCTAACATTTCTTATTCTGTAACACTGAAACTTTTAAAAAAAAACAAGTAAAAGACATGAAACTATTTATAGGAGAGAAGCCTTTTCAGTGCACTCAATGTGACATGCGCTTTATTCAGAAGTATCTTCTACAGAGGCATGAGAAGATCCACACTGGTGAGTAAAACTGTTCACTTAATTCAATTGTTGTTGAAAATGTTTCTTAGATACTCAATAAATATTCAATATCTAAAAGGAAATAATCTCTCATTTTGCTTTTTTGTTGGGCCGCTTAGGCGAGAAGCCATTTCGTTGCGATGAATGTGGCATGAGATTCATCCAGAAGTATCACATGGAACGACACAAAAGAACCCACAGTGGAGAGAAACCCTACCAGTGTGATTACTGTCATCAGGTGAATGTAGCTACTAAACTAGGGGTGGCGAATACGCGGCTCTTGGCCAATCGGAGTGCGGCTCTTTGCATGATTGGATATGTTTAATACAATACGGCTCTTTGCAAAAGAATTGGTACATCGTTCCCATAAACTGTAACAGTCTTAAGAATCTTGACCGAAAATCCAACCATAGTCCTATAGACCCTGTTTCCCATCTCTATACACATGAATGAGAGTCCCTGTCTCCCTCCTTTTCGAGGCGGTGTGTAAAAGGTGCCCGTGCAGCAGCCTCACTCAAAGCGGGATGTAGGTTAAACAACAGTCAGGCAGATCGTGCCACTGGGATCAGCTTCTGTGCGTTTCAAATTTCTGATTAGCCTACTCTTTATTTGATGAAAGTTGGCCTAATATTCACAGAAAAGATCAAAATTAGGAAATGGAAAAAAGCCGAGCTCTAATGAAGCATATCGCGCCATCGTAACGCGGAAATACGCAAAGTCATTGACTTTTCTTTCGCATGTGCTGTAACTGTAACAAATGCAACATAAAACAGAATCTCAGACGTCCTCCAGAGGCTCCTGATTAAAGTTTATGAACTTTAGCCTAGAGTGCGTTCTCTGCACAGTCCAGTCAGGACCAAGCTGCAGACACTGAGCGCACAGGCCAGTGGCGAATCAGAGGAGGGGGCTCAGTGGGCAGGGCCCCTCATACTAACACACTCGGGCATTAAAAATAAAAAATCAAATTCTGTCCCAGTCAGAGCAGAACAGCACAAAATGTCAGTTTATTTGATAAATTTATTTCAATCTTGGTGAGGAGTAAAACCATTACATCTAATACAATTGCTGAAAAGAAAAGAAAAAGGCCAGGCAAAAGTAATTATTGTGATTAAATATTACGGTCACATTACATTTAATCAGTTTAAACTACCGCCCCTGGATCTCTTAAAAAGATCAAGATTGAAAATGTCGGCTCTTGGTCTCTGACTAGTTGGCCACCCCTTTACTAAACCATCTCTGAATATCTAATAACTCTTTAGTCCTGTGCTACTGAAAAAGAGGCATGACTTGCTGTGAATGTAATTGCAACTTTGTAAATAATCATACTTTTGTTCCACAGTACTTTTCCAGAACAGACAGGGTTTTGAAGCACAGGCGAATGTGTCATGAGAACAAGGAGAAAAAGAGCAACAAGTCAGCTGGAAAAGTTGGACCTCTGTGTGAACCAGATCCTTATAACGTCCCTTTTCTTGCCAAAGAGTGTTCGCTGCCTAAAAAGAAGCGCCAAAAGTGTGTGGATAAAACACAGACTTCTGAGACGATCACCATCGCTCAGACAGAAGAGCACCCTGTTGCTGTCGCAGAACCAGAAGGGAAAGAGGAGCAAAGACACCATAAAATCGAAGGTCTACCTCTTTACACTGTGTCCCCCAAAGTTAAGCATGAGTATGTGATAGCTGACTACAACATGGATCTTCCTGAGGAGCCTGCCATTCAAAATGAGGATGAAGATGAGCTGTCAGCTGAGACCACACCTCCTAAATTAGTCTTAAAGAAAGTCTCCAAAAGAAGTAACAAGCAGTCCTGTGAACAAGCTACTCCCTCTTTGTCCACATTGTCCTCTTTGAAGAGAATAACAAAGTTACGCATTACACATTTGAAATTGTGGATAAACAAGGCCTGTTGGATGTAGATGGAAGTACTGTGCTTGAATCTGTTGAAACTCTTCAAGGAGGGCCAACAAAGCCAGCACCTAGCACAAACTATGATGACGCCATGCAGTTTCTAAAGAAGAAGCGGTACCTTCAGGCCGCCATGACCAACAGCGTCTCGTCTCCACCGCCTGTCACTCAAACAGTAGTGTCTACTGTGATCGATGAAACGGTCCCGGCTACTATCTTAGAGCATCAGTCCATCAACACTGACATCAAGGCACATGAAAAGAGCGTACTACCAGATGAAGTCCTCCAGACCCTGCTGGACCACTACTCCAACAAGGCCAATGGACAGGCAGACATCTCCTTCAGTGTTGCAGACACAGAGGTGACTTCAAGTATATCCATTAATTCATCAGACGTTTCAGACAGCAGTCCCGTTGAGAGTCTGGCAGCCTCCTCTGCTCATGCTCAGCCTCCCACTGAGAAAGTTAGTCTCCTGCAAGAATACTCCAAATTCCTTCAACAAGCACTTGAGCGAACCAGTCAGAACGACAGCTACCTGACCAGTCAAAGCCTCAGCCTTGTGTCTGAGAGCCCTCCTTTAGCGGGACAGCCACTGTTCGCCACAGAGAAGCAGTTTCCATCACCCAGCAGGTTCAAATCAGGGAGTTCTCCGTTAAGGTCCACTTTAGAGAAACCCCACTTTGGATTATTGGTTGGGGACTCGCAGCACTCGTTTTCATTTTCAGGTGATGAAACCACGTCTCCCTCAGCCGTGTCCCCTGCTGACGAGGACTTTTGGAGCAGGTCTCTCCCAAAAAGTCGGACTCAACACAAGGGATTCTTCAGACTTTTCAAATAAGCTCTTTTGACCAGAACTTCAAGTCTCATTTCCAGAGCTCCAGATCTGGATCCTCCTCACAGTTTACTGTTGCCAATGGCCAGTTCAGTCTCCGAGGACACAGCACGGACTTGTCAGAGTTCACTTTAGTTCGAGAGACCAGATCACAACTCAACTCTTCCCCGGATGTTTCTTCCAGTGAAACCTTTGGCTGAAGGAAGAGGCAAGAAATTCACTCTCAGCAGCACTTTAACTCATGTTTTCTGTTTTGCCAAATCCTGTCCCTTTTCTTCATCTTGTCCTTTCTCAAAGAAAGACATTTGTGTTTTCTTTTAAGTTGAATTGAAAGGAAATTTAAAACTTTGCACCCCCCACTTGAAGAACAAATTCTTACAAGGAATGTATCCTAATTGAACTACCAAAGCATAGTCAAAGATGTTTAGTCATATACTTTGCTCATTGCCACAGTTGTGATTTGCTTTTACAATTTGCAATAATAATAAATTGCTAATATAATTACGTTCATCAATGCCTTGTTGCTGATGGCTACCTCCTATTACAGATATTTTAGAGCATTCATAAATCAATAGTTTCCTGTGGCTTATATGTATCCTCAAAAGTGAATGAGTAAGTTGGCTTTAGTCTTAAGCCAGTGCAGGTTAGATCATGTGTTCTGAATACTGACACCATACATAATGTTAATATTGTTAATGTAATATTAATCTGCCTTCAGAAATTAAGATTTCTACTTTGTTGGTCACTTTATTATCACCTTAAATTGGTGTTACATGGTATTGTATGTTTTTCCCTTTTTAAGTAAATGAACTTACTGACGATCCCCTCCTAATCTAAAATGGTATCAAAGAGCTGCAAACATGAAATGGTTGCAGGATAAATGTGATGTTCAATCGAGCTGCAGTACTTCGAAAGGATTGTGCATAAAGTCTGCACAATTTGCACACTTTGCTGCAGGGAATGTCGATGTTGGGTGATGCATTTGAAACATTTTTATGTAAATTTGAGTCTCTTGAAACTCAAGGGGACACTTTGTTTAATCACTTTAATCAATGCAGTTTTTGGATTGGAACAAACATATTAAGAAAATAATATGTCTTTACATTTTGAAGCCCCCAATTTGGTCAAAACCTGCATCTGTGCCTTGCTTCTTTTTTTTGTTTTTTGTTCTCGCCTTCCCCGTGTTTCTGTTTCTATGTTTTATATCTAGGTCAGTGACTTAAGGCAAATAATTCCAGTTGCACAACAAATACATAAGCTATCGTTATTGCAGCCTGTAATCTTACACTGAGGTTTTCATTAAACCCGACATTTCTCTCTCTCGCATTTATTTAGTTGCAATAAATGTCACACAGCTGATATTTCTTCTAACCAGGATACTTGTAGTTGTAAGGAGATATTGTGCGTATGATACTATTGATGTTTTTAAGTATCATCTGCTTGCTTGTGTCCTTTGTTAGGCCCTGTACAGAAGATGCCATTTTTCATATACAGGCATATATCAGTAAATATGGAACATGTCATTTCAAATGTTTGATTCAAAGTCACACAGTAAAGTTGAATACAATGTGCAATATATTTATTTTTGCTAATCATGGTTGCCACCCAAAAAGTTCTGCCTCCCACACTCGTTTAAGTTAACGAAAACCAAATCCAGCATCTACTCTTTTTGGTTTTCCTCATTTCTGGGAGAAGTGTGCCTTATGTTAGGCATAGGTTTAACGATGCCCTCTCCATTAATCCCAGCATAGGACAAGTTCAAGGACGACATTGGGAACATTTGTCGCTTGAATTCAAAAATGAATGATGAAAATGTGGACCTCATGATTTGAACACTAAACATTCATTAATTTCCTTAGTTTTCCTATTTATTGACTTGTGCCTGTTTGTCATACGTTACATTGTTAGACTGTTTCCTGTCTTAGGTGCTATTGTGTAAACACTGTTTTGTACATGGAGTCAAATTGAGTTAAAAAATAATGTCCCCTAAAGTTACAAATCTACTGACAATCAGGGAATTATGGCGCCCCTGTAAATCTTGAGATATTCTCTTATTTCACTTGTCAAACATTCCCACTAGAATGTTAAGAAATATTTGCTGTAAATATGTTATATATTTTTTATGTTCAAGTACTGTTTTTTCTTTTTTGTGGATAGAGGACCAAGGCAAGAGACGCCTTTTTAGTGGATGGCACATGAATCATTTTTGTATTATGGGCAGTATAAACACAAAATTGGAAAAAATAAATAAAAAAATTGCCTTGTTTGTATATACACCTCCTAAAAGAAATTTTACTTTTATATTTAGAGCACTTGATTTGTTTTACTGTATGGAAAATGCCCTGCAAAACACTTCACTTAAGTTTATGTTTCAATCGACGCCACATTGTACAGGTTCAGTTAATTTGGTTTAGTATGTTATACATCACACATTGCATCGAAACGGTAGAAAGCACAAAAGGCATTTGTATTTTTGCTTTGGAAACCGTAGAGTCCATTTTTGTGGAAAATCAAAGCAAAAATGCCACAATTTGAGAAATACTACTACTATAGCATTCTTCTTTTCATAATTGTTGTGAGATGACTGGCCATAAGTGTCCTTGTATAAGCTAGAATTATATTACTTTTGTGTAAATAGGTTGAAATGAGACATTTTGATAAAAAAAACAACTATTTTTGAAACTTCCACGTAAGGCACTGATATGTACAGTCTATTGTATGCAGTCAATATTGCTATCCTCATCTGTTCACGTCCTTTGTGTCGGTGTCTTTCAAATACAGTATGACTTTGCTATCATGTTTTCAAACAACTTAACATTGACGTTCGGTGCATCACAAAGGGGCTTGTTTTTAGTTTGGCAGTAAGATTTATATGCATGAACATCTTGTTGGATTGAGTGAACTTGTCGTATGAAAAACAGTATGTGCAGCTTTAATTGTAGCTAAATGATTTAAGTAAAGTAACCCATGAATAGATTTTTGGCTATATATTATGATTTGTAAATCGTTTTGATTGTTGTGTGTCATGTCTTATAAATAAATTTAGAAAATTATGGTTTTGACTATTGTTTCCTTTTATGCATGTTGATAAAATAGATCAGTCGTTCCCAAAGTACAAAGTGTCGTGGCTGCCTCCTTATCCAACCGAAGATACCTCGGAGGCCCCCAATAACATGAATGAATTCTATGCTAAAAAATATGTTATGTTTAACAACTTTAAATCATTTAAAATAAGAAAAAGGCTTAAAAAGACAGATACAAAATAGTCAATAATACATTTCCTTTCAAACAAGACAAGCTTTTGGAGGCCCGGTCTCTGCAGTTCCTCTGAGGTCCCCCAGGGGGCGCCTGACCCCACTTTGGGAATCACTGAAATAGATCAATTCTTCTCTGTTCAGGATGTATAGGCCACACTCTAAAAGGTCTTTAGTTGCTGGCTGCTGCTTGACAGTCAGTCTTTTCTGTTTGATGAGCAGCATTGTCAATCTGCTCTTCCTAAGCCAAACCAAAGTTTACAAACCCTCAAAAAAAAAGTCTAAACTTTCTTTGCCTTACTTTAACAAAGTGTCAAAGGAGAAAAGTCAATGCAGGTTCCCCCTTTTTTTTAAAATGTTTTATCATTCAGTCAGTCCACCGTGAGAGTTTATAAGCCCTGCCAAAATCAACACTTGATCCTTGTGCAAAGCAACTACAGTACCCCAGATGTTTACCAGAAAAGACACGCTTATCTGCCTGGCTGCTCCTGCTGCTCCTGCTGCACACCACTCATCATGATCCCTCCAGACGAGCTGCAAGGAAATGAGCAAAATGTGGCGTTTACCGAGGCTGCTGGCATCGACTGGATTAAATGATTTTGCTGTTTGTTTGTTTACACATTTACCCATTTAGTTTTGCCGCAAGGAAAGACTTTAGAGGTAGGTTTGGATTAAAAGTTGGCAGTTTTGAAAAGATAATAAAACAGCTGCTAATCATTGCTAAATTGCTAACAATTTTCACTCGTCTATTGCTCAGTGTTAAAAGCAATGTGTTAGTCATTGCAATACCACACTGCAACTGTTTTCACTCAAACCAAACTTTTTGGATTACATTAACATATAGGGTGAATAAGTGGGACGCTTTTTGAAAATTCAGTTTCCACCTCATTTTGTTTGGAATAAAATGCCAAGGTCTTTTAATGTTATATATTTTTAGAAGCTTTAGTGTTATTTTACACCAGTGGAGGGAAAAAAAAGTCAAATGTTTGTTATGTTTAACACAGAAGTTATAATTTTGCCTCAAACACAGGTTGGTCTAATGACACATTTTTCGAGGTGCTAAAGGTAAAGTAGGACGCTATTAAAATTATTAATATTATTGTAGCAACTACTTTTATGAAAATGTGAAGAGGTTATGAATAATAATAACCATTCTAATGGTTATTCTAACTGTTGTGTGAGACCATAGGCTTACTTTTTTAACTGTAGTCTCTTCTACAATGAAAAATGAAATGGATACAAAAAGGCAAATATGTTTATTATTTCATTATTTTCTATTGTTCTAAAATCCACAGCCTTATGCATTCATGTGATAAGCCTACTGGCGTTTTATCTAGCGCTGAATCCGGATGTCCACGTCAAGTACCTGTCCCTGTGCAATCATTATTTTACACTGCCTTGTATGTCTTGCTATTAAAACACAATGGCCCTGCTGTGTAAATAACACATGATTCATGCAATAGCTTACTCAGTGGAGGCTTTACCTGTGCACAGGGCACAATGGAAAGCTTACCTGTTGGCTGGACCGTGCACACCGATGGCCAAGGAGGAGAGGATGTGGGGCTGCGGAAGGAAAGCAGTATTACTAATTCACATGTGCATGATTTGTTCCATGAAGATGCACAGGTAGAACTATCACCAGTCTACATTTATTGACTCTGTTTTATTGTTAATTAATCATGGGAACACATTGTTATTCGGTCCACTGTCCAGAGTTTCCAGCAGTCCAGTCAGCCCTGGTGGAGGATTAAGCTCTTTGTCTGGGAGCCAGTCCTGTTTGGGACATGGGACGGTGTTTTCACAACCTGCATGATCAACATATTTGGAGTAGTGCTGTTTCTGAGAACTGGGTATCTCGTGGTGAGTTGTTTTTTGTTTATTTTTTGTTTTCAGCTGCCTTTACCTCCTCTGATGAAACCATGTTTGTCCGACGCCTGTTTTTTTTTTTTTTGGTTAAATTACCAATGTAAAAATGGCTAATTCACACCAAAAAGTGCACCCTCGACCACCTTGTGAAGGCCTTGATGCAAGTAGCCTGGTTGGCAGTCATGTTTCCTTGAGTCACTGTGGCAGCTGTGGCTATGTGTCTTACCATCAGTCTCAATTAATCAACCTATATTTGTATAAACTAGGCCTACTGGGGCACAAAAGGATGCATTGGAACGTCATTACGAAAGGTTGCACCCTCAGTTTTAACCTCTTAACCCCGCTTTAACCAAGTGCATTTTCTCCAGTTCAGCTTTACCCAAAAAACTAAACAGATAATTTTCCTCCACTATCGTCACTTTTATGACTTTTTTCATTGCTCTTTTAATGCGTTTTGTCACAATTCTGCCACATTTTTTTTCCACTTTTCTGTTACTCTTTTGACTTTTTTGTTGCGTTTTCATACTTGTTTTCTTCTAATTTTTGTTGCTACAGTATTTTGACACTTTTTTCAAGAAGCTTTTAGATTTGGGTAAAGCCAAACGGAAGAAAATGCACTCGGTTCAGGTGGGGGTTAAGAAATGAATAGCGGGAATCTCTTTGCTCCCTTTTGAAACTAATGCACCCTCAGTCAGTTTGTTCTGCTATAAACCACCTCTTACAGACCATCCTATTTAATTCATACGCTGCCTTTTATACATGCAAGGCTCTTTTGACATTGTAAAGAATAGTAATTAAAAATGTAATTAAAATGTTCTTGCCTTTGTTCTTCCCAGGGGAACACAGGGGTGCTGCTGGGCATGTTCCTGGTCTCTATGGTGGTCGCTGTGGCTCTCGTGACTGTGTTTTCAGGTATTGGGATCAGTGAACATGCGGAGTCGGAGGTGGAGGAATCTACTCCATGATCTCCACGTCTGGAGGGAGGGTCGGAGGCACAGTCGGCCTCCTCTATGTGTTTGGTCAGGTGAGATTGAGAAGGTTTTTATTTTTAGGAATGTGGTGTCTTTTGACTGGATCTCGTTACTTGTCTGTGCAGTACAGACAGTACGGTTTAGTCAACAAGTAGCACCTAAGTAAAAACAACCAAACTGGCTCTCTGACAACCAGATCTTAACCATGTTTATAACAGGACTGTATCAAGCTTAAATTTCAGCTGAAAGGGGTCTAAAATTGGGGGCAATAAAATAAATAGCTCTTTATCATATCATCTCTGTCATCATATCTCTGGGTCCTGTACTGCTGTTTTATAAACATCAAAACCCTGCCTATTTCCCATCTATCCACTCAGAGCATGGCATTAGTGTTTTTTCTCTTACACTAATCTCCTGCTCTGATGATAAATCTTATGCATTTTGATGTACTGCATCTATTCCCTTTGATGTGAATACCCACTGAGATTAAACCTATTTATGAGGCTTTTTTTTTTTTTGTCTTTCAGTGCGTTGCAGGAGCAATGTATATCACAGGTTTCTCTGAGTCCGTGGCAGAGCTGTTAGGTCTTCAGGGCCAGTGGGCCGTGCGGGCCATGTCTTTAGCTGTGCTCCTGGCTCTGCTTGGCATAAACCTGGCCGGTGTGAAGTGGATCATCAGACTGCAGCTGCTTCTGTTGGCCGTGTGGCAGTCTCCACTCTGGACTTTGTCATTGGCACCTTCGCACACCTCGACCCCGGTAAGATTACCTTTTTGGTAAAAATAAGGTGGATGCCAGTTATTTTAGATAATATGAATTTATTATTGATTTTTGAATTCAGAGTGAAATAGACATTCATAGGTCCATCTATTGTATGAAGAGTGACATATTATAAGCAATGATTTGTTCAATCATTTTGTCATTGTGGGCATATTGGGTCAAATGTTCTTTTATAGCTTTACATACTTTAGAAATTTCACTGCGTTTATATAAATCAACAAATGACATGTTTCAGGTTGTACCACATTTAGACCAGCAGGTGTCTCTGTGGTATCGCAAATGTTGCCTTCATTGTTCTTCTATAAAAGTCGTAAATTAACTACCGATGCCAATTTTGTATCAGTCATACTTTTTCATTGCACTTTACTTGTGTTTTTTGTTTTGTTTCTCAACTAAACTGATGAAATATAGTTTGCTCTGTGGTCTGCAAAAAAACAATTTTTTTGGTTAAAGTTGGTATTGTTTTGTTGACCTCCAGGAAGTCCTCCTCTACATTTCCTGTTCCCACTGATTATCAACATCCTGTCGAGTTAGAGTCAAACCAGAGTTGCTCAGTAGTAAATCTTAGGCAACAGGATTATAGTAGTTGGCCCATAATGGTAGCAGCTGTTTGTATCTACAGTAGATATCATACACACTTCGAAGACCTTTATTTCACCTTTGCCAAATTAACCCTTTAGTCTATTTTATTCTGTTTTGTTTTGTTTCTGTATTCATTTATCTTATTATAATCAAGACATTTGGCACTGCACATGATCCCTTTGCTGCTTTTTGCAGACATATAGAAAGTTATTATTCCTTATACAAGATATTCTTAGTCTGTTACTTGTTTTTACATTTCAGAGCTGCTGTAACAAGTGAATTTCTCCACTGTGAGATCAATAAATTATATGTTTATTATATTATATATTATAGAGCAATGGTTCTCAGTTGTCAGTGGGTTGCAGGCCCACAGTGATCTATTGTTTAATTATTTTGGATAGTCTGCCTCATGTCTAATGCTTACAATCAGCAGA
Source organism: Neogobius melanostomus (assembly GCA_007210695.1). Taxonomy (NCBI): domain Eukaryota; kingdom Metazoa; phylum Chordata; class Actinopteri; order Gobiiformes; family Gobiidae; genus Neogobius; species Neogobius melanostomus. The sequence continues at coordinate 2,539,757 of VHKM01000049.1, forward strand.
ACTTGGTGAGGAGACCATGTACTTTGATGCAGTAAATACTAACTGTGAAATGCCTTTATTATTCAGTTAAACTTCATATTTGCATTTGCCTTGTGATGATACACTGGAGGTGGGTCTTGAAGTTATACCAGTTGAGAACCTTCGCTACAATGAGCGACCTTCAGGCACAAGCCCTTGTTGCACAGTTCGCGGTAGCCCCTTTGCAGTGAGTGAACAATCCATAACTGCGTCTCCAGGTTTTTTCAATTAGGAGCTGCTGTTTGCGCCTTTGTGACCTCATGTTTGGCAGAAAACCAACAGGTCCGTGCTGCTGTCGGCTGAAACACTCCAGATTAGATTGCACTTACTGAAGCGCAGAGGCACATCCTGAAGGAAAAAGAGCCACTGCCAAGATCATTTAGGGAGAGCTTGATAACATGTCCTGCCAGGTAGTAGAGGGGTCAGGAGAAAGTATTTATGTAACACCAGTTAGTTTGACCTCTTACCCCCCTGCCTTAACCGAGCGCATTGTCTTCAGTTCGGCTTTGCCCAAATCTAAAAGCTTCAGGACTGGAGAGCAACAGTGTAACGCCTCATTTGAAAGCTAAGACCTAAGTGATCGTAACTTTGTTGTCACATTGTCGCCGTTTTTGTCACGTTTTTGTAACTTTTTCATTGTTTTTCATTGCGTTTTGTCACATTTTTGTGTCACATTGTTTTTTGCTGCATTTTCATCCCCATTTTTGTCCAGCTTTAGTTTGGTAAAGAACTGAGAAAATGCCTGGGTCTTATGACGTTAAAGGGAGTCTATGTTACTGTAATTGGTTTTATCAAGCAATGAAATGGCAATTCTGTCCAACACTGGGTAAATAACAATAGATCTTGAATGAAAAAAATATATAATTGTAATCACTGTATGGATGCATCCTTATTGTAGTGACATTGACACAAAAAAGGAAGTAAAAGAACCTAATAATTTTATATGCTTGCTTTAGCAATTTCAGTGTGAGACAGGTCCCACTGACTGAAACCGCATTAATCACTAGGCCATCAGGACGCAAAACTCTCTCCTCCCTCTGTGGCCATGTATTGCGTCACAACATTTCACATTTTTCACAAAGCTCTAAATAATTGTTTTAACTGCTGTGGGTTTTTTTTTTGTTTTTTTCTCACAAGAGGTCTGAGAGTAAAGCCGTTCTCTGCATGTGCTTTATATCCGGTTGAGTTGACAATCAATCAAACTGAAACTGATTTAAGAGTCTCAAGTTTTGCTAGTACATGTAAATGAACAAATGTGGGCCCTGACTATAGTATACATGGCTCCTTCATAACAATATTGCCCCTTCAAAACTTGATTGCCCTGCCTGTCACTTCTGCAGGTGTGTTGCAGATTTCTGACATGTTTAGCAGCTAATTACGCAGTCTCACTTGTCCTCTGTAACCAGGCATCCTCATTCTCCTCAGCCTTTGGATTTGCTCAGTGGATGATGATGAGCAGCTTTTCTTCTTGGCAGCACAGTGAAAGGTGCAGTTTAATCCCCCTTGAACGAGTGTAACGATGTGTGAGACAGCTGTGAGGTGAGGGATTTTATGAAGACACAGTCAAAGCATTAAGTTCACTCCACAGGAAGCCGCAATGTACTGCTTGGGTCGGGGCTTTAGGGAGTCGACCAAATCCACCCACATTTTTGCTAAATTACAAAGACGGATGCAATTCTTTGTGGGTTATGGTTTGAAACTAGACGTCTTCTAGACTTGATACTCAATCATAGAAAGAAGTAGTTGAGTTGTATTTACTGCCACAACATTTTCTATCACCTAAACGTTTCCCCTTCAAATAAAAATAGGTTTTCAGAACACGCAATTTCATCCAAAATACGTAGTTGCTTCAACCACCATAATCACTTTAGAGATTGCTGATCCACAACTTTAAATACCGCACTATATCATCTCAGTGGGATGTCCCGACTCGGAGTGACCTCCTGCCCTCAGTGCCCTGCCCTTTTGCTCCGTGCAATTCAGAGTCTGTGGTTTTTGTCCCGATGTTCAGGGGAATAACGTGTCCGAGCGGCCGAGGGAGGCCTTGTCTAATCTGACTACACCTTCCAGGCTGTATCAGGAATGCAGGACGTTGAGGGGAGATTCTGTGCTTGAGATAATTGCTGCTATTTATATAAAATGGTAATGGTTAAATTATTTTGGTGGATTGATAAATTCACTTGGTGAGCAATTTTTCCAACTTTATGTGGTTGTTTGTTTTTTCATTACTTGGTCGTGGTCATGTTACTTATCAAAATATATTACAAAAAATAAAGTCGGCACCTGGATTTAACTAATTGTTTTGATCTGCGTTGCTGCAGTTGGTCTAGGTTCAGCAACATTATGTGCCCAAAGAATGAGCTCCGCTAACGATCTGAACATCCTGAAAGACCAAGTTATTCCATCACGGGATTTCTTCTTCCCTGATGGCACGGGCATATTCCAAGATGACAATGCCAGGATTCATCGGGCTCATCATTTCCGCACATGGATTGGCCATCACAGAGTCTAGATCTGAACCCTTCAGATCTTGGACATAAGATGAGGTTACGGGTGGAGATCTCATGCTGCATACTACATTGACACTTCGCGCTGCCCTGGAATTACATTTCTTATTTTATAGGGTTGTCTTTGGCCTCATGGGGTTAGCAAGAGTTTCAACTTCCAGCCGCTTTTGAAGGCAATTTTCACAGCCTCCTTAAATTTCTTGAACATATTTTTTCAGCATCGCCTGGAAAAATATGATCCTCGTATATCAAACCTTTTTTGGGGGGTCTTGGCAAACAGCAAAACTCCCTGTTATTTGGATGTTCTTTTTTTTTCCTCTCTAAAACTTGGAAGCTGCGCAGCTCCTGAAAAGGGTGGCAACTTCCTTTTGGATAAACATGTCATTAATCTGTGAGAACACATTCTTTCCCATCGCGAGATAACCAGCGGGGAAATGTTCGGTGTTGTAACATAGGCGGACCCTCCGAACTGGTCTAAAATGCCCTAACCCCACGCATGACGGCGTCTGTTTTAAATTCAGTAAACCCAGTGACTGTGTCTGGGATACAGGGAAGGTGACGTAACAATAGGAAGCCATGGATCATAGTATTTGGCCATATGTTTGTATTTTTTATTGTTTATTGTGTTGTGAGCCAACCACAGTGGGTCACACTTTGTTGTGCTGGTACCTTGGTAATTGAGAAGGGATGCTTTATTGTGGTCAAGCAAGGCAAGTTTGTTTGTACAGTACATTTCATGTCAACGATGACTTGATGTGCCTCACAGCAGGACCAAAATACAATGAAAAAAATACCATAGAAAGCCAAAAAATATTAAAAACAAAAGCTGTCAACTGATAAAAACAAACGTGCATACGGTATATCAAAAAAGCAAATCAGCTAAAATACTTTAAATTGCCGGATTATCTCCAGTTTGGCTTTACTCAAATCTAAAAGAGTCAAAATAGCGACAAGGATGAAAATGCAACCAAAAAGGGAAGGGGAAAAAAGCAGCAAAAGAGCAACAAAGACGACACAATGGAAAAGCATAAAAAATACGACTAAAGAGTGATGAAAAAACAACAAAAATGCCACAAAAGGGAAGGGAATCTTATTTGTATAGCGCTTTTTATATGACACAAGTCACACCCAAAGCGCTTCACACATGAAAGGGAGGGGGTTCATTCACTCCATGCTGATGGTGGTAAGATACATTTTGTAGCCACAGTTTCCCCTGGGGGTAGACTGACAGAAGCGAGGCTGCTCACATCTGCGCCAACGGTCCCTCCGACCACCACCAACCACTCACACATAGGCATTGGGTGAAGTGTCTTGCCCAAGGACACAAAAGAGTGACAAAAATGTAACACAAACTCACCAAAAAGTGACCAAATGTGACAAAGCAACAAGGTTTTAGGCCTTTGCTTTCAAATGAGGCTTTGCACTGGGGCTGCGACCTCCAAGAAGCTTTTAGATTTGGGTAAAACCAAAATGCGCACAGTTAAAGCAGGGGGGTAAGAGGTTAAAGATGAATTAATCTGCAAATCCACATCAATAAGAAATGGTATTAATGAAAACATAACCATAAATGAGGAGAATAAAGGGATTATGCCTTCATTATGGCTCATACTTAGTAAAAATAAATACAATAGTATTTAGCCCTAGAGATATTGTAACTATTTGAGTTTTATTTCAAAATGGGTTGTTTAAATGTTCTGTTGTTTCCTTTTTAGAGCATGGCTTTGTTGGTTATTCAGAACAACTGCTCCGACGCAACTCACTGCCCGATTACAGCACTGGAGAGAACTTCTTTACTGTTTTCGGGGTCTTCTTTCCCGCTGCAACAGGTGGGCTTCTGTTTATAACGCAAAACGCCAAAAAACCCACATGTGTTTTTGTAATGCCTGAATGATGTGAATTTGTTGCATCCATGCTGGTTCATATGTTTGTCTTTCCAGTACGTCGTGTGCATTTTGTGGCTTGTCTGTTTGTAGGGGTGATGGCAGGCTTCAACATGAGCTCAGACCTTCAGCGTCCCGAGCACAACATCCCGGCGGGAACACTCGCAGCTGTCTTCACCTCGTATGAAAAACACTCACAAAGACTCAACAACTGGGCAACATATCAACAAACTGTACAAGAGAATAAATGGGACAAAACTGCTACAACACTGACGGTGGACAGCTAAAAGAAAATATAAAAAGTTGCATTCATGAATTATGTAAATGCTCTAGCAGGAATTGGGCATGTTAGTAAAAGTCATCTGTAAATAGTCAAGATGTGTTCCTATTCCTAGTGTAAAGCTCCTTAAAACAGTGTGCTGTTTGGCTGGTGACTTACAGGTGGTTCCTATATCTGGTCTTTGTCTTCTCCTGGGCGCCATCTGCACCAGAGAAACTCTCCGCTACGACTTCTTAATTGCAGAAAAGGTAAACTACTGTATGTTTAACTTCTCCTCATCTACAAATGTTTCCCCCTGTGTAATATACTTCCCCTATTTAGAGGGACCATTTTGATTAAACCTTTTAGATAAATGTTATTTTCAATGTGCAATATTATTTTGCCTAATACTTGGAATAATAATGCAAACTATAGGATGAGTGGTTGTACCTGGTGAGCTTGTGTGACTATAGTATTCTAGGCAGAAAGTTTACGACTGTTGTGGTGACTGCTGAACCATAAAGTAGTTTCACTGTGGGTATCTCCACTATGTCAACACACGCTGACAATAAACCTCAGAATTTGTAAGCTCGTAAACAGAAAAAAGTCATTATGCACGTTTGTTTTTCAGCTGTTTTTACCCTTTGTTTGAGTCTGGAACCACCAATTGTAAGATAATGGATTTAAATGTAATGTTAGCTTTAATTTACCATAGATGGGATGTGGCCCCACAGTCACACGTCGACTGACATCATCTATAAAGCTTTATTTAGGATTAGGATTTGTATTTATTTGTTTGAGCAGCATAGTTATGAACAGCGTGTAAAAAGGTAAACAAAGATATGACATTAGAGCTCAAAAGGAGTAGGTAAGAGTTCCATGATAATCATACTGTGCTTATTTTAAGAGACACATGTCCCACATCACTCGGTCTCGTTGCCCTTGACTCCTCAGTGAGTGGCTGTTTCTCATTGTTTTCATTATGGGTTGGCTGCAGCGGAACTGAGCAGGGTGTAGCTGCAGCGCTCTCAGCTCCACCTCATCCTCCTCCGCTCTGTTTGTTTTCCCTCTTCCTTCAGGTCTCCTTGGTGGGTTTCCTCTTTCTCCTTGGGCTCTACATCTCATCCTTGGCTTCCTGCATGGGCGGCCTGTACGGAGCTCCCAGAATCCTTCAGTGCATTGCCCAGGAGCGGGTCATCCCTGTGCTGGCCTTCCTGGGACAAGGGGTGGGTAGATGGATGGCACCAGAAGGGGAAATGGATGTCTGGACAATCCCTGCATAATAAAATGTTAATGACTATGATGTAATTTATGCATGGAGAACCATTTATATTCAGAACAAAAAGACATTCATTTATGCAAGTAAAAAAAACGTACAGCACTTTGTTTAAGTACATATTAAACTTTTAATAATGAATTCACTTGAAATCCAGTCTCCATATTATGCTGATTCCAAACTCCGACATAAAATCCCTTTTATATCGTTTTGGAATTGCTCCATACTGCACAAAGAGGCTCATATGTTGCTTGGACATAAAATCTATTAATTAAGGGTTGAGATACCAGATTTGTTTGGTTTGTGTTAAAAAATGTGTCTAGATTTTAAATTGTTGGTATGATCCAAACCTATTCTTAACTTATTCCTAATTTCCCAGTTCTTCACGGGATACATTTAAAGCACGATAAAAGGTTTGTTATAATTAGAGGGTAAAATGGGTATAGGACCTTGAAAATACTCATAAAACTTGAGAGAAAGAAATGTAAAACAGACGTGAATTGAACTGGCAATTTACGAGCAATTTTATAGGCCTGCTTTAAAGATTCACTACTTTCTCTTTACAGTGCCCATTTACTTCAAAGATGCCGAAGCTATCAATCCGTAAAACTTGTAAAACTGTCGAGGCACATTTTTTTATTTGAAATACGATCTGTGGTAATGGGTGTAGTGAGAGTGACTTGGATGCGTAGGGGGTGTGGTACATGGGTTTTTGTGAAGTAGTGACAGCGCTGCCTAATTTTAGACTTGGAAGAGCACTTTCTGTGGGCCTCTGCGAGTGCATTGAACAAGTGCAGTGCACGTAGTCACGACGTGGTGACCCCCGTGGCCCTCTGCTTCCCTCAGACTTCCCCGGACTGCTGCCTGACCCCTCACGATGGGCCGGACTGGGGGGCCTAGACATCTTGGCCCAAATCAAAAGCCTCAGAACAAACGCAGGAAGAGCGACAGGGCAGGGACCCGTTTCACTGTGTGTTCTGGAGGCCCGCCAGGAACACGCTCCTCAAACTTGATAAAAGGACGCTGAAGTGAAATATAAATGTATTATGTTTTTTTTAGTAATTTAGCATTGGTTGCGTCTCAAAAGCAGGACAAAATTTATGATTCTCGACAATCCGAAAATCAAACAAGGTATTAACAGTAATAAAATATTCTTAATGTAGCCCTTTTTACAAAGACACTCTAAAAATGTATGGTGTACCCGGTTGATTTTGTTGTACTTTACAGCAAACTAATAATGTGGTAATAGGATGGTATAGGGATAAGTGGGGATCATGCATTTGCAGCCCTTTGTCCATATTTCCAATATCCTTGACTTTCTACTCATTTACTGGGTTAAGTTTAGGGTAAAGGTTATAATTTATTAACCACGTCATTTTCGATATTTTATGAAATTGTAATAGTTGCAATGTTATAACACTTTAAGGAACCGTGCCATTTCCATCTTATTACCACGCTATTACTTATTGTAAAATTAGCACTGCGGAAATGTGTAATATGCAGCAATACATTCTGTTGTTTCTTATACACTGTCTGACCAAAACAAAAGTCACACGCTCAACTATTTTTGTTGGATCACCTTTATCTTTGATTACTGCACGTATTCACGGTGGCATTGTTTCAATAAGTTTCTGCAATGTCAAAAGATATAGTGTTGCGTTTTTCCAAGATCTTGTATTGATGATGGGATAGTGTGACCACTGCGCAAAGCCTTCTCCTGCACATTCTAAAGATTCTCAATTGGGTTAAGATCTGGACTATGTGGAGGCCAATCCATGTGTGAAAATGACGTCTCAGGCTCCCTGAACCACTCTTTCACAATGTGGCAGTGAATCCTGGCATTGTCATCTTGGAATCCATTGGTGTAATGACCTCGGCTGAACTCCTTTAGTATTTCTGAACTAGGCCTGACCAACTGCAGCAATTGCAGACCATAATAGTTAGTTATATCCATGTGGCAACTTTGTTTTAGGTCAGGCAGTGTATTTTTCAGTGTTTGGAATAACTAACTTATCTAATATTATGTTTTCTCTTAATTTTTCACAGAAAGGTCCAAACAAGACACCAGTGGCTGCTATCTGCCTGACCAGCCTGTTGACTATGGCTTTCGTATTGATCGGCCAGGTCAACATATTGGCCCCTATCGTCACCATCAACTTCATGCTCACCTACAGCTTCATCGACTACTCTTTCTTCTGTGTGGCTATGACCTGCCAGCTTCAGAATAAGGACAAAAAGAGTACCTTCTTTATGAAGCAAAATAATTCCCGGAAATCCAGAAGCAGCTCTAGACCACTGTGCGAAAGTACTCCTCCAGACTATGGCAGTGGAGGCGAGAGTCCACAGGGCAATGGGACACTGTTGGCGTTTACAAACGACCTGAATCAGATCTTTCCAAATGAATGTGGATCTGTGGGAAACGACCCCGTGAGAGAGCATAAAGTCAAAGGCAAAACCACTCAAGCTGACGTCAAAGAAATGCTAATGAAGAGTTTTGTGCTGAACAGTGAACAAATAAATCTTTTTGAAGATAAAGAGGAAAAAAGACGAGCGATGTGGCCAGTGGTGACTCCGTGACAGCGAGTGACGATAAGCCTTACTCATCACTGGAGCAAAACAATAATGCCACAGGTAATCCATTAGCTTGACTTGGATAAAATGGAAAGTATGCAGTGACCTAGCTATGTCATAGTTCATTATAAGTGATGGTTATAAAGATACCTCTGTGGCAGGGCTGCACACTTGTGTTGAAAATAAACTAATTTGCCAATTTTCAGTGATAAGATTTGCGATTTGTATAATAAAGATTCAGTTGACAGTGCACATTTTAAACACATCCAGGAGAATGAGAGAGAAGACACATTTATGAACTGCTACATGAATTCAAGAATCACCTGCCTTTCAGAACATGTTTGTCAACGTATAAACTGCAGTCGGTTTTATGCATGATACATGACAGAAAGTGGTCTTCCATGATACAACAGACCAGGACAAGAATCGGCTGCAGCGCATTGTGCGTGCTGCTGAGAAGGTGATTGGCTGTGAGCTCCATCTCTCCAGGACCTGTTCACCTCCAGGACCCGGAGGCGTGTGGGTCAGATCACAGCTGACCCTTCTCACCCTGGACACGGACTATTCACTTCTCTCCCCTCAGGCAGGAGACCCATAAATCCTGCCACTTGAACAGTTTTTCCCCTCCGCCATCAGACTCATGAATAAAAAACAAGTCTCTGTAGCTTAGTTACAGACTCATGGATGTAATCTGCGCTTGCACTGTGTGGTGTGTCCACACTTGGACCCGCTGCTATCACTTTATACGCCTAGACATCTGTAAATACAATCCCGCTGTTGTTCAATGTCCAATTGTTGTTGTCTTACCATATGTCACTTTTATTTATCTTATTTATTTAATATTTTTTATGCATGCCCTATAGCCTTATAAAGTTTTTTAGCTTATTTTTATCTTAACTCTGGGTTATATGTTTTATGTCGCCCGTTTGCACCGAGAAAAAAAATCCTAGTTTGTGAACCTGTTCTAAACCATGGCAATAAAACCGATTCTGATTCTGCTGGATGACAGCGACTCAGATGGTATTGTAGAGCGGGTCGTCTCATGGAGCTTGGCCGTTAGAATCCTGGCTCAGACTGCCATTGTGTCCATAGCATGACACGTCACCGCCCTTGCCTTTATCTATGTCGTGTGAGTGAGTGGTGGCACAGATGGGCAGCCTTGCTTATAACCCAGGGCAGCTGTGGCTACAATTTAGTTTTATGACAATTTCTTAAGGAGACAGATTTGTTGTTTTCAGTCTGCCGCATTGTTGGCAATTGTTAGTAATAGTTGTGGTGCTTGTGGCTTTTGTAGATAATAATGTTAAAGACGGTTAACTTCGCACATCTCTTGTTTTAAACAGGTGCGTAAGAGAAGGCTAAAGGCCAAACGTAGAACAGGAAAGAACTCTCGCACACTGTACTTGCATACCCGTGTGGGTGTTGCAAGTACAGTGTGCGAGAGTTCTTTCCTGTAGATAATAATGTTGAAAATTCTGTTACTTACCAATATTTGCTTTTTGTTTTTATTTCAGAGTTACAAGATGATACCAAAGGGCACGAGAGCATTGAAATAAACCCAATCACCAATTCTCTTTATCTAAAGTTCTGTAACCACTGGTTAGCACTAATTGGGGTAAGTAATGGATAATACACAACAACACTTAGTTGTTGATATAACTTCAGTTGTTGCTTATGTCTATCCTTTCCTGCCAGGCAATCAGTTCTATTGTGATCATGTTTGTTATCGAATGGATCTATGCCCTGGTGAACATAAGTGTTGCCTTGGTGATTTTCTTCTACATTGGAAAAACAAGCCCTGGACTACCAGCAGGTAACATTCTTATATCATTGGACAAATCAATGTCAAGTTGAATAATATTATAGACTATCACTGTCAGTGTCAGATTGAATCAGAAGACGGAATGCTCAATCATCCAGCTAGATTTAATGTCCGAATTCGAAACTTTATGTCAAAACGTTGATTTTGTGACATCTATACACGGTGATGTCATACCATCTCAGTCACTTTTCTTTTTTACATGAAGAGCCAGCTGTCTCAATTTTGGACATTGTGATATAATTATACAACTCAAAGTAGAAGTAAAGAGAAAGTGAATAGAACTGCTTTTATGTACCCTCCTCTGGTATCAGTACCCAGCCGATACTCAGACAAACATACTATTACAAAATACTTCAATTTCATTATTCTTTGGCAGTATTGGCTCTAAATTGTTGAGGTCTGTGTTTCTTGTTATCTGGTTTATAGTTTCTCTGGTTGGGCTTTTGCCTGGCAGCTGTTAGGGCTTAAGATTTCTTGAATAGCTGGATGAGATGCTGCATCTGTGCATTGAACACATTACGTCATGCCTTTGCCTCTCTGACTCAAGACTACTGAGCCAATATTGAATACTTCATCTATGTCGTGCTGAAGTAGAGCCATGTTCCCTCCTGTCAGCTTTTCAAATACTCCCTCTAAAGTCTAAAACAAATGTATTTTATTTTGGTACAGGTATGGCAGCTCGTTTTAGCTTTTTTACGTGGCTGAAAACAACACTGAAAACCATTGGCAGGTAAGTCAGTAATTGGTGCATGTACAGTAAAAAAAGAAAAGTTTAGTTATTTTTATATTCTTACTCCACATTGTAGCCAATTTATGATTTGGAGAGCACTAGCAAATATTTTACTAATAAAATACAATTATAATTATTATTGATATCCCCTAGTTTGACTTTTTTTTTTTTTAAGATATTTTATTTGGGCAGAGGATGTGACATTTGAAGAGATAAATACTATAAGACAAATACAACCATACTGTACATAAGGGCCTTGAGCGATTTTGTTCTGTCCTTGGAATATGTATTTCCCTCTTCCTTTGTCACTTATGTTTTAGAACATCAAGTTATCTCTGTAAAAATTGCCACTTCACTGGTGTAAAGCTTTTATTCATACTCACCGAAAGCATATATCTTACTAAACTGAATAATGACTAGAAAAAGTCAACTTGTCACATTCACTTTATTGTCCTTGCTTTGATTTACTAATGTATGGAATCATTGTTTTTACCGTCAAAGAGTATAGATGTGTGGTAACTATTAAATGTTTTTCAGGGATAAAGGACTCCCTCAGGATGAGATAGTTTTGACTCCGTCTCTTCCCGGTGTCGGGTTAAAAACCAAACAACTGACTGAAGAAAATGCTGATTTTGCTTCTCGACTCAGATATCACCAGTCTTCGTTCATTGGGCCGAACAACATGCTACAACCAACATTGACTGGAGCTAACCACAGTTCTCGATGACAAAGGGAATTAATGTCCACATGTTTTTCCACTGTAAATAAAAATAATCACCACAAATGAATCAGACATGGTGTTTGAGCCTTTCCCCTTAATAATTCAATAATGGACGGATTTTGATGGCCTGTGAAATCAGAATGGCTTTACAACCTCATTCTGGCTTTGACTTATAATCATGAAAACATTCAAGATATTTTAAATAATTAATATTTTTCTTTAATCAGATCTATTCTATCCAACCTTATCTCCCCCACATGTAATGCTTTTATAAAGCACTTTGTGCACCTTTAGCCTTTTAAATAAGTTCTGTTGGGGGAAATCTTGTGAAGATGTGAAAGCCACATCCTCCTCTGAAAACCTGAAACCAAGCCTGATAATGTTAACTAGTTATGTTTTAACTATTTGGCCTGTAACCAAATTGAGCTCCTAAAGTCTATTTGACATTAACGTTCATATTCCAATGAATGTATGAATCTGTTGTCAGATCCTGATTGAATAATTTGGGTCTTTGTCTAGTCTTTATTTATTCATTTATTTAGCTTATTTATGATTGGCCAATAACTATTTTGCCACTACAGTGCTCCATAACGATAACAGGTTGCTCCAAAATGAGCGGGACAGCGTGTTTGGAGGAGGCGGGCCCATGGCTCTTAGCTGTGATAACTGGCTGCAGCCTGTTGCTCTGTTATCGTCATGCCCCACGCCGTGGAGCAGCGGACCTCCTCCGGACATCTGCCACCTAGAGTTTCCCTAATTCCTCTGAATCTTCTCTAAAACTGTAGTGCTTTTCCCATGGTGCCCCCGGGCGACACGCCGAGTTGTATTCGACACTTTTACCCACGGGCGTTTGACAATGGAGGACGCATGGTTTTGGAATCACGTCTTGGGACTGTCCCTGTCGATGGTCGTGCTGTGTGCGCCGGGGCCCCTCAGGGCATGGACAGCAAATAACACACCACATACCCGCAACTACAGACTTTTACTCTTCATCCACTGCACACGAGGATATGGATACTGAAAAGGTCTCCCTCTTCAGCGAGAGCCAGTCCACACCACAGCTCAGCTCCGCTGCAAACTTGGGTAAGTCCGAATAAGCCGCTGAATGAAGACCAGGCCTGGGGCAACAAGTGCATCTCTCTGCAGAGCCATCCTGAGTTCGAAGGAAACGCATGCAATAACGTCTGTGTAGACTATATGCCATCGCATTGCCATCACACAATGATTGTGTCTTTTAATATTGGTTGAAATGGTCTCAATTTAACATATCGGATAGGCCCATTATTTGCAAGGCTGCAGGTAAAAGAGAAAATGAATTAACCTAGAACTAAGCTGTTAACATAATGGCTACTGGAAACTGGAAAAACATGGCAATGTTTTATATTAATGCCTATATTTTGTTGTTGGTCAACTACCACACACAAAATGTTGGCTGATAAGTAATAAACAGTGATTAATTACCTGTTCAATCTTGCAGTAACATGTTAAATACCTTTACTGTACATTGCAGAGTTGAAGCCTGGTGACTGTATTACATAACATTTATTATCTATGTGTGTTGACTATATTTTGTTAGATGATCCAGTTTAACACTGTTGTATAAATTATACAACAGTGTTAAACTGGATCATCCAACACATTATACAGTATAATGTGGGGATAAGCCTGTGTTTACATTACAACATGCAGCAGAGCTGTTGTGGATAGGTCTACTGTAGAAGTGCCCTTTCTCATGTGGAGCAGTGAGTGACAGAGCAAGGGATTTCTATCATTGGCTGCCAACACCACATTCTTCTGTCACATTGTTATTAAGGCAGAATACAATGTGACGCACAGAGGAGGGAAAAAGTCCCACATTTCTAATTTTCTCATTGGATAAAATAAAGTAAGAGACTACAGTACAAATGAACACAAGCTCCACGTCCACTGACTGATGTTAAACCTTATTGGAGTAAAACAGACTCACTGAGTGGAATCAGAGTTTCATGTCTCTGTCTCTAAACTCTGCTTGTTTGTAAATCAGTAATTTTTGTACAAACCTGTGAGGAATCTTCTGTTGTTTATTTGAGCCATACAAAAACATTTTGATCGTCATTATCAAATCAAATTGTGGATTTTGTGATGCAGCCATGACTGAGGGAACAGATACCTCTGTAGATCCAGGTCTGTTCTATGGTATACATGATCACAATCAAATTATATGACATGGATTAAAATGGTTGGCAAGGTACTGAGATAAATCAAAAAGTTGATTATTCAAATTGGCTACAGATTAGAACCAAGATAGACAGTACTCCCAGCTATAATAGGACTAAACCACAACTACAACAATCCTGTAAAATATATATAAAATCTTGTTTCTAAATTAAGCCAATAGAACCGCAGGAGGCCATGTGTACCCCCAGAAGTAGCCCGCATACCACCAGTAGTACCCGTATCTCAGTTTGAGAAACTCTGCACGAAATGCAGTAAAGGATGAAACTTTAGAGTTGACATCACACAGAGCAAAATAACTTTCTGCCCTGTTGAGTTCATAACAGTTTATGAACCGGGTGACACACTGCTCCAAAGACAATGAGCAGTGGCACACACCCATTTCCAGGGTGATAGTCCTGTCCTGTGCCTGCTCTCACTCAACTTGAGGAAGGAAACGTCCCGGTCCCATAAGACACAGACACATCCATATTTAGGACATCGAGCCTTTGTTTGAACAGACAGGGGTGGCTTCCAATTCTTCTTCACATAAAGTTTAATATCTGATTAATAACCCCTGAGCATCTTCAACATGTTAGGAATTTTAGAAGCTGCTTTTGAGTTAATGCTTGTGTGATTAGTGCCCTCTGCTGGCAAAAAGGTATACTGTTGAAAATAATGTCTGGTTGTAAAATTCATATGGGATATAAATATTATATAGCAAGAATATGGACATTAACACATATGCCCAACATATAAGTCTAAATGAGACACAGCAGTCGAGGAAAACTATATCACCAACTATATCCCCAACCAACACTTGTTTTGGCAACAGATCTTTTTTGTTCACAATGTTATATTATTAAAACACAATTCATTGAATTAGTTTTTTTAGGGATTCCGTCTTTCTAGCAGCTAAAAATGTGTCATCATAGCATTTATGGAGAGGCCCTTATAAAATGTATCATATTAAGAGAGTTCCTAGATTGCCTCTCTGGTTTTGAGGGATTGGTCATAGGCAGTAGATAAAGTGTGTCTTGTCTTATCTGATCTAAAATAAAGTTGGTCCGCTTTTATTTGGGAATAATATGCACTTTTCTTAATGGTATGAGTTCACTAACCTCCAGGACATTTTTTTCTAACACTGCCTTTTTCTTTATTATAGACACTGCTGAGACACAGACCTCTGCTGAAAGAAGGAGCTCTTCAATGCAATCCATAAGTCTGACTACGGAGCCCCTCTCCTCGACCCTCATCTCCTCCACCACAGAGGCCTCCTACAGCAGCAGCAGCAGCGGCAGCGGCAGCGGCAGCAGCAGCAGCAGCAGCAGCAGTAGCAGTGACTGGAGAGACTTGCCTCACACAGAGCAGGGGCCTGTGGGATCGCGCGGAGTATCCCAGGAGCCCCGGGTTTGGTCTTGGACTGAAACGGAGGACTCGAGTTTGCCGCAGGACAGCCCAGACAGCACCTTGAGACTTGGCGATGTGACTGAGTTTATTTCGCAAACTTCCATCAATACAGACGGTGCTTATACATCGACCACGATGAGCAGAGCAGGGGAGAGAACGCTGCTGTCTGTCACCTCTTTTCAAAACAATAGCACCTCGTCTGTTTTTACAGAAGACTCCATTTCCCATCAGCCACCTGCGACATGGGCTCTTTCAGCTCAAACTGCAGAGACTGAGGATTACACACACAGCATCTCAATGCCTAAAACAGAGGCCATGGACGCAACACAACAAACTGATTCCTATAGGGAAATGCTTTCAGAGACGGGACTTCCCGCATCATCCAGTGGAACAGAAACGTTGATAAACTCCACGGAAAATCAACAAACGCTAACTTCAGAAATGACGTCCAATTTGACACCATCTGTTCTGGTCACAGACTACAGCGTAAGCCAAAGTGAATTACCAATTTCATCCACACCTCCTATGCTGTCCCCGGCCATTTTACCCACAAACATGTCCAGCACAGACCAAGTGTCCTATTATGTGTCTACTGAGGCTTCAACTGAGGTCCATAGTTCAAGCACTTTGAACCAGGAGGGCACAGAGGGAGTCCCATCCAGAACTAATGAGGATATTGGGACCACAGTGCCCCCTACAGTCAGCGGCAGGACCGATGACTCTCTGACTGAAGTACCACTGCTGATAACTGAGGCCTTCCCCACAACGACTTCTGCCACAGTAACAGAAGGGTACATTAATTTATTTAAAGCAACTTTAAGGATCCAATAAGCTCGTTTGAGTGCACTAGAGCTTTTAAAACTACGGGCTTTAGAAACACCACAAATTATAAAACAAAATTCACTACGAGCAATTGAGAAGTGACAGATATCCGAAGTCGCTAAAAGAGTCACACTATACAGTAACACAAGAAGGGCATACAGGCAGTTGAGGTTTAAGGGGAAATGAATTGGAATAGCTAAGAAAGCAAGTTTCATCTATCTTTATTGCATAAAGGAACATGGCATTGTCTTAGAGATGGTCAATATATAAAAATTCACAATATAATTTACTAAGGACGCTTAGTAGCTTCATAATGTCTTTAAAAAGTAAGTAAAGCAATTGACTGCAAATTTCATCACACTCACTGTCATTCAATCATGGGCGTGACAGAATCCAATCAAAACCAAGAAAAACACAAAATCGGATCCACAAAAAATAGCAGATGTCACAATTACCCTGAAAACAATTAGTCTCGATGCCCCCATAAGATGCAATGTTCTCACAGATTTGACTGTGGTGGCATAGAAATAGGCATCCAGATTTAAATAATTTGATCGAAATATTATTCGTGTTAATTTTTTGATTTGAAATATTATAGTAAAAATGTTTCCATTAAATCTGAGTCTCAATCGTTTTGTAAACAATGTAGTTGATTTTATTTGTTTATGATAATACCGGAGGAAAAAAGTATGATTTCTTATCCCAGTTTATTGCTGAGCTGGTCAGATATAAACCATCTCTGTCTCACATCTTGCAATGTTTAGAATAAAAAGTTATCATAGCTACTGTACCAGAGTTTGCTTTACACTGTCATATTCTCCTTATTGTGCCACTGTATTCTGCGTATTCCTAATGTTGTGCTGCATTCCTCCACAGATCTCTGCGCACAGAGGAGGACACTTTTGCAGCTGCCGTCTCCACCACAAGTCTTCCCGTCTGACACTTCAACTTCCAAACAGACCACGAGCAGCCCTACCACTGCACTGCCTGAGACACAACCCACCATTTCCAACACTGTACTTTCCAGCAAAGCATCTACCACAGAACAGCAGACTACTTCGGCCTACTCTGCCCCGGACACAGTGCCCAGTCACACCCAAAAACCGTCAACAACAGCGCCGACTAAACTGACCACGATGCCGCTAGAAACAAGCACAAATCCCCTGGACGTGACAACTGCATCCCACAGTCAGTTCATCACAACTACTACATCTACAGACAGGACACTGACGACACTGACGACAAGGAGCACAGAGACCCAAACCACGCGGAGACCGGCCCGAGGGGAGAGGACTCAGCCTGTGACCACAACACCCCCTGCTGTCCAACCTCCACCACCTCCACCAAGTTAGTGTCACTTCAAATGTTGGTAATCATTTGATTTTGGAGAATTTCTTTAAGACTAGAATCTCAAATTGGCCCAAAATAATTGATAATAGGTTGTTTCGCATGATTTTGAATCCCGGCTCTGACTTGTGCAGACTGTGCCCCTGCATAGTATACTAGTATGTGGGGCGTGAGTTGTTTTTGTGGTTCGAAGGGGCTGATGGCACAAATTGGCAGCCTCACTTAAGTTCTGACAGTCTACCCCAGGGCAGCTATGGCTATGCATCCTTCTATCACTGAGTGCAGAGAGTGAGAACATTTTTCTTGAAATTATAAAGTGAATTTTTCTGTTATTTATGCATTAGTATCACTATAAGCACTTTGCGTGTTGTCCAATAATACCTTGCCTCAGGCGTTATTGCTATTAGAACAATTACTATATACTATAATAACATAGTACAGTGGTTCTCAAACTGTTTTTGCAAATACAGTGTCGAAAGAAGTTTTTCATTTTAATTGTAGATCATTTCAGTTATGCTTTAATGACATGTTTTCCTAATTTAGATCTTTAGTCAAATGTAGGTCTTAAAGGTCCTATATCATGCAAAATCGACTTTTTGGAGTTTTTAGCCATGTTGTTATGCTATTTCCTTATCAAAAACACCCCCAGAGCGGTTTTTGGCTTCATTCACGCAGTTCTAAGTAATCCTCCTGAATCCTGCTCTCTGAGCAGCTGCTCTGCCCTCTCCTGGTAAACGACTGAGCTGTTCAGTTGTGTCGTCACAAAGGACGGAAGTGCTCTACGTCTGTAATGTAATGCCTTACGGCCTGATTTTTATTTATAAAACAGCTTTTTAAATAAAAAATAAAATAAAATAAAAAAAAGCAGCAACTCTCCGACGTCTGTGCTGTCCCGCGACGCTAATCAAGCGCACCCACGGCTGGAGGAGCCATGGATCCCAGCAGAAGTGTTGTTTTTGAAGACTGAGCTCTTTCTAACCTACTCTGGACACGCCTGTTCTTTTTTCTTACCGAACGATAATGTCACGGATGCGCGTTTGGCTACAGAGGAACAGGACTATTCGACCTTCCTAAAGAAGAGTGCACTCGCCAGAAGTTGGAATTTCTTTCCGGGATTCAGCTACTATATCAACCAACCTGATGGATGCTTGGTGAACCTTGGCCAGAATTAAAGTGGATTAACTTTTATAACCAACGCGATCTCATGGGGAGTCCAGACTGAGCGGTGAGTCAATCAAAACGCGTGTTAGCGTGTGTGTTAGCCGTTTATGAAACTGTTGCACATGTCAACTCCTTATAACTGCATTATGTGAAGTAACTTCACTTTTTGCTGCGATATTTATATTTATAATACTGCAAATGTGGAATGAGCGGAGAGAGGGGCGGAGTTAACTGAATCGAAGCGTTTTGTCTTCCGGGTAGGGAAAATACCCCCCAAAAATACTTATATTTCTCTCAAAAATGAGTACTCCATAGTGATAGAGGTACAATATATCATATATATGCCTATACTTTACTTTGGAATGGCTAAAATAGCATGATACAGATCCTTTAAAATTCTGTCATTCGGCTCTGTGTTTGCTAATACTAATGCTATACTCTGTTATGTCATATAGGAAACCTCTGTGTGTCAAATCCCTGTATGAACGGAGGCATGTGTGTAAGCTACATAGGACATCACTTCACCTGTCGCTGTCAGCAGGCCTGGACTGGACCGACCTGCAATGAGGGTGAGTTTGTAGAGTTGTTCCTTTGTAAAAATCAAGTATACTTAGCCCCTCTCCATCTCAAACCTCAAGCACTTGCACCCACTGTTATGAAGTGAAGCTCCTGTGTGTTTATCGAGTCCAGAAACTTTCACAGAGACTCTGATCATTTCTGAGTATGTCTTTCTTAATATCTTACATTGTTTTTCGCTTTAGAGTACATAAATAGTGTATGACCTTTGTATATGACCTGGGATCTGATTAGGTTTTTCTGGGTCCTTCCTGCAGTACAAGTACAATTCTCAAAATGACAGTCATCACCAAAATAATGGTGAAATAACATATCGCACCGATTCAAAAAGATTTTTAGATTCACCGACTGAGATTTAAAGCTGCTTGTGGGTGTTTTCTGATTTCCCTATAAACTAA
Organism: Neogobius melanostomus; assembly: GCA_007210695.1. Lineage (NCBI taxonomy): Eukaryota > Metazoa > Chordata > Actinopteri > Gobiiformes > Gobiidae > Neogobius > Neogobius melanostomus. The sequence goes on from VHKM01000049.1 coordinate 2,559,448, forward strand.
TGTGCTTGTATGCGCAGATGTGAATGAGTGTGAGCGGGACCCCTGTCCTGTTGGCTCCAGATGTGTCAACACAAGAGGCTCCTTCAGCTGTGAGTGTCCACTGGGCTTTGACCTAGAGGACGGACGCACCTGCACCAGAGGTAATCTACTCCTAAAGACACAATCTTTCCACTTGTTTCGTGTTCATAGGAAATATCCTCTAGTTTGTTTTGAGGTGGAGGGCTTTCTTAACTGTTAAAATGCAGATGTTTTGCCCGGTTCATGGTTCATATCTCTGTAATTACTGGACCTACAGTATCTACGTGAAATAAAGCGTGTGTCAGCAAATGTTATCGCTAGATCCGGCCCTGCTTTAAACTGCGCTCAGTGACTGTTTTTTTTCCTTCTACAGCCAAGACTTTTCTGGGGACTTTCAGTGTTAACAGGCAGCCGCATGACCCCGTTGTCTTCAGAAGTGCTACGATGCATGAAATCCAGAGAGAGATAATACAACTGGTGAGGTTTAAACTTGTCAGAAAATGTGCAAAAAAAAATGAGCCATCTTCAGATCTGATAGCTGTTTTCCTTTTCTCACACCAGCTCAATGCCTCACTGTCAGTACTTAGAGGTTACAGCCGCTCTACACTCAGCAAAAGGTAAGTAAAACATTTTGTATTAGCACTGCATCATGTGTTCTTACAAAAGGCAGCTCTACTCTGCACTATGTAGCTTTTCTGGGCATTAATGACTAGTATTATTATGCATTCATTTATGTTTCCCCAACTGTTTTCATCTGATTTCCCACAGAGAGGAAGGCGGGGTCCATATTTTTGCAGTGAACATGTTTTCCATCTCGCCAATGTTACGAGGTCTGAGGTTTCAGACAGTATCAAAATGTCAATGAGCAACTGCAGCTCTTCACTGGCCCACTGCCGGATGGTCCTGCATCACCAGCTCACTTACAAAGGTATAGTAGATTCCCAACTTCTTTCTTTAGTCATGGTTTATACCTCTAGAGGGCGCCATGTAGCATAAAATATGGGGTACATTTGAAATCAACCGTCAAAGACTCTTAACCCCTACATGATTCGAGCACATTTTCTCCAGTTTGGCTTTACCCAAATCTAAAAGCTTCTTGGAAAAAACAAGTGACAAAAATGAGACGAGAAAGAGGATGAAAACTCAACAAAAATGCAAAAAAAAAGTGACTAAAAGTGACAAAATTGACACAAAAAAGCAAAAAAGAATAACAGTAAAATTATGAAAAAACAACGAAAAAGTGACAAAAATGTGACGAAAAAGTGACAAAAACATGACAAAAGAGCAACAAAAAAGTTGAAAAATTTGATGAAAATGTGACGAAAAAAGCAACAAAAACGCCACAAAAGAGTAACAGAAAAATGGCAACAAAGTGGCAAAAAAGCGAGGAAAAAGATCCATTTAAATGAGTTTTGTAGGTCTTAGCTGTCAAATGAGGCGTTACTCTGGCCTGCGTAGAGTTTGAAGACAGTCGAAAGATTTTAGATTTGGGTAAAGCCGAACGGGAGAAAATGCAGTTGGTTAAGGTGAGGATTAAGAGGTTAACGTTTAACATTACTGAATGGTTTAGTTGAGAAAAAAAAAAAATCTATCGTTACTATCAGGATTGTATGGCATGGTTGGATGAATGTAGTGGGATAGTTTACATAATCAACAATGTATTTCTGGCTGTTCCCTTGAAATTTTCTCATGACGTGTGATTTCATGCCACTGGGCCTTTGAATTGAAAAGTATACTCCCCTGATACAAGCATCATAATCTAATCTCTGAAAACAATTAATGCCTGCAAATGTGATTTCAGTGGAGAGTTTGTGCGTGGCTCAACAGACTCCGTGCGATACAGAGCGCTCCACATGCACCGACATCAGTGGCACCGCCTCCTGCCAGTGCTCACAGGGATATTACAAGCACAACCCCGATGACCTGTCCTGTTTAGGTATGTTGTTGTGTTTTCGGACCTCTTTCTATTTCCATGTTATGCGGCAGTCAGGTTTGTAAACCCACCGTTGAAACTGTGTACTTTCAGAATGCGGAGATGGATACAAACTGGAAAATGGATCATGTGTAGCGTAAGTTTGAACTCTTTTTGTGTGTGACTGTTTAGTAATTATCCTTGCCTCTAATTATTCACAATGTATTTTGACATTCCAGATGCGTGTTCGGTTTTGGTGGATTCAACTGTGGAAATTGTAAGCGCTCAAAGTGTTTCTGATTGTTGTAGAGCGCATGAGTGGAATAGGGCAAATACATGATTTACTTTTTATGGGTTTCAGTTTACAAGCTGATAGCAATCGTGGTGTCGCCAGCAGGAGGCGGCATTCTGCTCATCCTGATCATCGCCCTCATAGTTACCTGCTGCAAGTAAGACTTAAAAAATGAACTCATTACATGTGTGACAATGCCGTAATTATTTGGTGACAGCGGATGTATTGTGGGCACTAATTGTTTTTATGCGTTTTTTTTAAGGAGGGGTAAAAATGACTTGAACAAAATAATCTTCAAAAGCGGAGATTTGCAAATGTCGCCTTACGCAGACTTCCCCAAAACTAACCGAATCTCCAATGAGTGGGGACGAGAGACGATCGAAATGCAAGAAAACGGCAGCACCAAGAACCTGCTGCAGATGACGGACATTTACTACTCTGTAAGAAATGAGAAGTTACAGGAAGGGTACATGAGCACTGTGCCTACTCCGAATTGTCTCAGATTAAAAAAAGTAAAACTCAACAGTATATCATCAATATTTTCAAAAGAAATTGATTTTGTTAGTAACATTTTAGAATATTTTGAATTGCATTTTGAACACAACATGGTATTAAAGACTGATAAAGTTAGGTTAAAGGAATAGGCCACCGTTTTTACATACTGAGCTATGTTCTTACCTTAGCTTAGATGAGTGATGTGCACCTGTCTGTCTTTGTGCGTGCGCTCAGTCACACAAATGTAGCTTCTAACTTCACCCCAGTTTGGGGCTATACCTATGCTGGGAGGGCTAAATGCTAACACATTTGCGTGACTGAGAGCACGCACAAAGACCAGACAGGTGCACATCAACTCATCTAAGCTAAGGTAAGAACATATCTCAGTATGGAAAAACGGTGGCCTATTCTTTTAATAACTTTTTAAATAATTGGCAGCTTACTGGACTTAGGGGACACTGGGAGAATAAATGAAAGGCTCAAGGGGTACACAAGACGAAAAACAGTTACTACTGCTACACAGCAAAGTAATAGCATGTTAATAGGATTGAAGGAGACTTGATTATAAAAGTAACAGTGAGTACAGTGGTCTGATCTTTATTAAAATCACAAGAGTCATTAACCCATGTCTGCTTAAACTAATACTACCCAAACAGTTACATGGTATCATATATTTATTGGCCATAATATGTCAACACTCAATGGGTGAGACAAAGGGTGTACTCACTTTTTCTACCCACTGCATCATAGTTACTCATGAAAATACATTATTACCATGTTATTACTATGTTACTGAAAATACCCTAACGAGCATGTAGTTATGTTTAATACAGTCATTCATCTGAATAGGTGTGTTTGCTTTCTTCAGCCGGCGTTGCGTAATGCGGACCTCGAGAGGAACGGCCTGTACCCCTTCACCGGTCTGCCCGGCTCACGTCACTCGTGCATCTACCCGGCTCAGTGGAACCCGTCCTTCACCAGCGATGACTCCAGAAGAAGGGACTACTTTTAATAATTACAGAACCACAAACGAGTCCCCAGGCGAGCACATTTTGAAATGTTGACGTTGGTTATTGCTTTCTACACTGTATTTGCATTTAAAGCTGCACACTGATTGTTTGAATTTGTTTGTAATCGCCAAAGCGTGACACAGAGACGCGTAACTTTGTGAAGACATTTGGAAGTAAAATGAACAGAGGATTCGACCTGTTGCAGCTGTAATACTCAGAGTTGAAAATAAATTTGACTAATGAGAGGTCATGTAAATGATCTGTTTTTGCATGATATCTCGCTTTATGTTTCAATAGAGCTACATGATTTAAATCGGAATCAGAATAAATTTAAAGATGCACTATGCAACTTTTTATGTATTAAAAAATGTATATCAATACGTACCTTTCAGTGACCCAGCAGATGCTTGGGTGGTGGTGAGCATGCGCCTTTACTTAACGTCCTGACGGCCTGTAGGGCAGTCCAGGATCAATTGTTTTTTAGGTTTTCCATCCTGATTTAACAGTTTCCACGGTTACATATACATTTCATTCTGGAAACCTACCAGGGGTTATCTTGGCTCCTTTACTTTTGCATAGTGCACCTTTAAAGTAACACAATACTCTGTCAAAAGAATTTCTTGAATCTTATGCCCATTTGGACTGAGTACTGTATAATGTAATGGTTTTGTGTGTTTTTTTGTGTGTTTTTTTAGGATAAGCCTGTGTTACAATATTTGCTTTATTGATTTATGCTGTATTGTCATTCCTGACTTTTTATAATTTGATGTTTTATGTTTTATAATCATTCTGACGTTTTAGTCAGATGTGCTAATTTATAATAAGAAGATAATAAATAACACTGAAATATAAAATACAAAATGCTTCATTTATTAATTTCTTCTCGCCAGAGTGAAATTCATACTATTCAGTCTTTAATGAACACTTAATTATACAGTACTGTACAATAGATACAGAAGATGGAAAATAAAGATATATTTTTGTACTATGTATTCTTTGCTTTGAAACAGTCCAAACGAACAAATCCAGACAAGAAGAAACAATTTATGTCTTTATCAATATTAGGAAACTTTTCAACAGAAAATGTTTCTATGACTAAATCAGGACTTTAAAATCCTCAACCGAAACTAGGTTCAACCTTAACCTCATCTCTTTGAATGTGTGTGGTTTTCTTATGTCCAGGTGCTGTTCAGTGTTACGGTCCATTACCTGACCTCCCTATTTCTCTATAAACATAAAAGCTGGAGTTTGGTTGAAATCAGAGCAGGGGCAGACAGAGACACAGACTAAGCCTTGAAGCCGAAACGTGGGGTTTGAACAAAAAATGATAAAAATATCTATACCTCCTTTGACAGGGGCTATAATCAACGGTCCATTTATTATTTCTAACATAATCATCAACATTTGTTATGCTTTTTGGCTTTTTTTACCATGTCACACCAGAGAAAGAAAACAACCTTTGACGGTGCTTCTTGGATTACTTATTTGTGTTCACTTCTCTATTGTGCTTTTATGATAACAGCAGGAATATACTTTTTTTTTTCCGATGAATATGTCATTGGTTACATCTTGGAAATGATCCTTTCTTACATTGTGGACTACAGCATTGTCAGCTATGTGTGGCTTAATTTCTACTACTATATCCAGATAGTACCCGCTCGATGTGCGCTCTTTCACTGGGTAAAAAGAAACATTAAGTGTACTATATATGTGGTTTTGGTTGTTGAAATATTAGGAACTATGTTATGTAAAATAATTGTGCAGGTTAAGTTTTTTAATATTATATCTCTCCATGGGTTGTTTTTAAATGACACAGAAATCATCAAATCTTACGAACAATCATATCAACCTTCATTCTATATGACAATGTTGAATTATTCACTGATGTTATGTATAACGGTGATGAGTAGTTTGTCCACAGTGCGTTACCTTCACAAACACATGAAAAACATGGGAAAAGTGGCACTTCCTTCTCTGCCACCAGACTCCGAAGTCAGATGAGAGTCACCATCACTGGCACATGCCAAGGAGTGCTCGTCTTTCTTTATGGAAGTTACTTACTACTTGATGGTTTTACTAACGAGTTTTCAGAAGAGTTTAAATTTGACAGAATGACATCGTACACTGTTACCACTTTGTTCATATCTGGGACCACTGTTACCCTTGGGATCGGCCAGAATGCCTTTAGACAAAGAATTGTAGAAATGTATAAAACACTGAAGTGTGTGAGCTTCTGTCAAAAGACTAAATAATCTTTCTGTCATAAATTGTTGTCTTTTCTGTATTTTTGAAATATATTTTTCTGATTCAAATATATTAGACAAAAAAACACTTACTATTGATTGTATATAATTTTCATCTTGTATTGTAATAAGTTAACATTTACTGTATAACTTACAGGCTTCTTTAAGATGCATCCTGGATAGGGCTAGTGCTGTGTCAAAGTGATTTTTGTGTTTTAAAATATATCTGTTTAATGTGTGCATTTATAATATCACATCTCCTCATCAACATAAGCACAGTGAGGTGTGCCCCATACAATCTTTCCCCTGTCTCGTGCAACTGCAGACTCAAGTTCCCACAAACAAAAAGAACAGCAGAAACCTGCAGCAGATGACAGACATTTTCAAAACGTAATGACATCATTCATCAAATTTTGACAGATTTAACTGTGCTTTCTCACCTTTTTTTCTTTTCTTGAATCAGGTCACTACGGCATCTGCCCAGCTGAAATAAACCTCGCCACTTTCAGCAATTACTCCAGAAGAACGGACTATTTGAGATCACACAATCATAATAATTCATTACAACAAACGTACAAATACATTTTACATTAACATCAATGTTTGCTGTAAGAATACACTGAGTTTTAATGTGGAGCTGTGTGTACACATTGCTTGAATTCATGTTCATTTGTAACAATGATATAAAAATTTGTGAAAACATTTGAAGTAAAATGTGTGGCTTTCTCTTTTATGCTGAGTTGAAAAATGTGACTGATTGTCATAACCTTCCCCACAGTGCCCCTAACGAACCCTCACCATTTTGAACAAATATAGTGTCATATACCATGTATGTATTATAATTAGAGTGGCCCTGGGATGTTCCTTCTAATGATGTATCACATGTGCATTTTGGACAATGTGTTCTGTTTAAATATACTTTTTAATTTGGAAAAGTTTGTCAACATTTGCCAGACAAGAGTTGATCAGAATTGGTGGCCCGTTGGACGCATAATCACGTGCTTGTTTTAGACTTTAGATTTTATTAATTAATTCTTCTTCATGTACACAGTGCATGTTTGACAATAGGACAGACAGCAAAGAACATAAATTAGGTGGGGTACACACAGTGGGCCTGTTAAGAAATTAAATGGGTGACAGATTTCTGCAAGGCCAATGTGTTCATCTGCAGCTGTTTATTGACTGTTTCATTGCTTTTTAAGGATGGCGGTCGATGCATCATATTGTAGTTGCTGTAGTTTGTCAGTATAAATCCATAAATAAATGTCAGAGAAGCAGATTCACTGAGGTTTGATGATCACCCACAGACATTAAAGTCAGGTATCCACATTTATTATTTGGTCATTTGTTTCTACTTTCACACTGTATTTGCATTTAAGGCTGCAGACTTTCCAAATTGTATGTAATCGCCAAAGCATGACACAGAGATGTGAAAACTTGTGACGGTATTTGCAAGTAAAATAAAGAGTGTGTTAACTTCTACCAGCTTTCAGACTGAGTTGAAAACAATTTGACTATTAGTCACGTTAAATCATAATTTTATAATATAAATATAGTCAGTGAAAATAATTTATTCAGAACAAAGGAAATTATAGATGATTTTGTGGTTATATTTTTGTCCTAAATCACAGATAGTTTTGAAACAGAAGAAACACATCTAAACAACAAGCACATGTAGTCATTGCCAATATCAGCTGCCAACAGAAGATGTTATTCTCTTTATCTGAATGAACACAACCAAACTGAATCAGGATTAAACTCTACTCACAAACCAAACAGCAGGACCAAAATCCTGAAGACTTGATGACAAGAAGAAACATAAAGCCTAATCATCAATCACCAAACAATGGACCACATCAAATCCCAGTGTCTTGAATTTGAATTGAGTTTATATTAACCAAATGGTCGATTATTTTCATAGAAGAACAATCTCTCTAAATGCGATGCTGTGGTTTTCTTACGTCTGCTGTCCAGGTGCACCTGAGCTCCATATTTCTGTATAAATAAAATGCCTCTAGCGTGATTCATATTGGAGCAAAGATATAGCCTTGTAATACCTTGGAGGGTTGCATTACAAAAATGAAAAAGCATATAGGTATACCATTTTTGATCGGAGTAATAATCAGGGTTCCACTTCTCTTTTTTAACACATTTGTAAATATTTTCTTTGCTTTTTGTCTGATTTTTCCACCGCACAGTGGACAAAGAAAACAGCCTTTGACTCTGCTTCTTGGAATTCTTATCCTCTGCTCACTTCTATTTTGTGTTTTCTTGGTTCTAATGACCTTAATAGCTGAGCTGTTCAATTACTCCGGTGTTTTTGTTACCATATTCCAGTTCATGAGTTTTTACCTTATGGACTACTGCATGGTCACTAATGTGTGGCTACATTTCTACTACTACATCCAGATTGTACCTGCTCGATCTGCTCTCTTAAATTGGATAAAAAGAAACATTAAGATCACTATTTCTGTGAATATGCCAGAATTAGCCACAAGGTTATTTTTCATCTGCAGTCCCAGGACAGGTGTTACAGTCAGTCTAAATCCTAAACTTAAGAATAATAAAATTAAGCATTACAACATTTGCACCATCAGTTACATGGGAATACAAAAGAAAAAGAAAAAAATACAGAACAACACTATGTACAACAAGACGGTCGATCAGCAGACCCACAGTAACATTACACCTCATTCAGACTCTGATTCAGACATACAGTGTATGTAATTCTGTATGTATTAAGTTGATATAGTTGATTATTGTTGTTACTGTACAGCAATAATTTTATGACAATAAAGCATCATCTTTACTTGGAATTAATCATACAAATGAATGAATAAATGAATCAATCAATCAATCAATTAGTATTTAATTACTTAACATCAATAGTTTTCAACAGATTGAAGAAATATCATCAGAAAATGTAATATGAGAAAAAAATTCAACTATCAAAATTTGGCTGCAACTTTTGATTCTTCAGCTACAAACTGTAACATTTACAAAGTACTGACCAATGTACACAGATGTCTGAATCTAGATCAGATCACATGGAAAGGCTAAATGACAATAACTATTTCATCTTTTGACTGAAGCTCAAACACTTCAGTGCTTTGTCCATTTCTACAATTCTTTGTCTAAAGGCATTCTGGTCAATCCCATCAACAATCATTTTGACCATCATTATTTAGTCTTTCGAAAGATGCGCACATGCTTCAGTGCTTTGTAGGTACCTACTATCCTTTTCCGAAATACCATTTGGCCCATTCCAAGGGTAACAGTGGTCCCAGATATGAACAAAGCAGTGCTGGTGAATAATATGCCATGATCAAGTTGAAATTCTGCTGAGAAAACATTGATGAATCCACTGAAGACTAAGTGAGTGCAGTAAAGAAAGAAGATCCCTCCTTGGTAGATTCCAGTGATGGTCACCCTCATCTGACCTCGAAGTCTTGTGGCAGAGAAGGAAGTACCACTTTTTTCCATGTTTTTCATGTGCCTGTGAAGGTAACACACTGTGGACAAACTGCTTACTACAGATATACATAACTTAATTAAATAATGTATCAAAAGTGCATAAAATGATGATAAGGTGAAGTGATTAAGATCATATATCGAAATTGTTACATTAGAAGGAAATTCAGGGCTAGTTATTACGATTAGATACTTAACCTGTAGAAATACTCTACTTAAAATTGTAAACAGAATGTCAAAAACTACAACCACATTTAATGTTAATTTTGTATGCGCTGTGCCTGAAATAAATAAATAAATGACATATTTTTCCAGTTGCTTTGGCACATGTCTCACATAAAAACTGGGTTATTTTGAAAGTTTCAGTGCATTTCTCAAAACTATTTGTACAAACAGCAAAATACAAGACAATTGCCGAACCACATCACCTGCACAAAAAACATATCATAAACAATTCCTGAGATGTAAATTTCACACCACAGTGTGAATGAGTCGGTCATTGCTGTGGTCACCTCCAGGTGCACAGAGTTACAGTCCATTTCCTGTGGTTTCCTTTTTCCATATTTTAGATGCGCGCAACTCTGCCTTTTGTTGAAAGACACATTGTACATTCAGAGGTGCCACTTTATTTTATCAGTGGCTTTGAAAATTTGTGAAAATATGACTTTCACTTTGTGGATTAATTAAAGGTCCTCTTTTCTTTACCTGATTTTCAACATTTTTTACTCGTTTTGGGGGTCAGAGAAAGCAGCCTTTAACAACACTTCTTGGATTTCTAGTTTTGTGCTGTGCTACTTTTTGTGTTACCTACATCACACTGACAAGCCTGGGTATCTTGTCTCAAAACTCCTCAAAGCTTCATTCAATTTTAGAAATAATTATTCAACACAACGTGGACTACAGCATGACCACTTGTGCGTGGCTCAACTTCTACTTCTACCTCCAGATTGTTTCTTCTCGATGTGCGCTCATCCAGTGGGCAAGGACAATCATTAAGTGTACAATAGTAGCAATTGACGGCTTTATTACTTTGTTGGCTAGATTAGCCACTGAGACAGCTCCAAATCTTTTGTTGAATGAATGTGATTTTCAATTAAATTTAACATTCACTATGGACCACGCAACAGAAATGTATAATAGAATCTCTTTCTATATCATGATGTCACATTATATGCTGATTTTAATTGTAATGGTTTTAAGCAGCTGGTCCACTGTGAGCTACCTTCACAGACATATGAAACATGTGACTAAAAGTGGGACATCATTCTCCTCACAACGACTGAGGGTCCCCATTACAGGAATCTGCCATTTTATTCAAAACCTGCACCACAGTCATGGAGACACGCTTGGACTTGGCCAGACTGTGTTTAGGGAGAGGATAATTGATATTTGTAAAGCTTTTAACCTCTTAACCCCCACCTTAACCAAGTGCATTATCTCCAGCTTCAGCTTTACCCAAATCTAAAAGGTTACAGCCTATAGGCCAGAGTAACGGCTCATTTGAAAGCTAAGACCTACAAAACTAAACTGATAATTTTCCCTGTGTCGTTGCCGCGTTTGTTTTCATTGCTTTTTTATTGCGTTTTCATCACAATTTCATCGCTTTTTGTCACTTTCTGTTGCTCCTATGTGGTTTATTTGTTGCATTTTTGTGATACATTGTTCTTCACATTTTGTCACATTTGCATCACTTTTTTGTTGTGTTTTTGTCAGTTTTCTATTGTGCATTTGTGGCTTTTTTTGTTGCGTTTACGTCACGTTCTTGTCACTTTTTCATTGCCTTTTTGTCACGTTTTTCTCGCTCTTCTGTTGCATTTTCATCCTTGTTTTCATCTCATTTTGTTGCTCTTTTGACACTTTTTGTCCCAGAAGCTTTTAGATTTGGGTAAAGCCAAATCGGACACAATGTGCTCAGTTCATGTGGGGGTTAAGAGGTTAAAATGCTGCTGGTGTCTGACAGAAAAAACAAGCTGGAAAAAAAAAAGAATCGAATGCGGCGCCAGATCCAACTGTTAGGGTTATGAAAATAGCCATTGCTTTTGCTCGAACAGGATAAAATCAGGTCTAAGGAAAGGACTAAACCAAGACCTATCTATTGGACAAAACACATTTTGTGCAGATAAGTCAGTGTGGGCTGGTGTGGTTTTCTTATGTCTGCTGCCCAGGTGCACAGTGTTAGTCCACCACCCAAACTCCATATTTGTCTACAAATGTATATTGTATACCGTAGTTTGAAGACTATGATTCAAAGTATAGGCCTACTGCTGACAATGAGACACATATGTGTAATGTTTGGTAACAAACATTCTATTACACATTTTCTGAATAATCAATTATATCCTTTTCTGATCATAATTTAGAATGTTTTTTACGCGTTTGTCTGATTTTTCCACTTTACACTGAAAATAGTGTGTGCTTCCTGGAATCCTTGCTCTCTTTTTTAAATAGTTTTTCCCCCTATTGTGAAACATGTGTGGCTTTTTTGATATTATATTATCAGTTTTGTAATTTACACTGTGGTACTGTGGGCTACATTGTCAGCTTAAATATATGGTTTTCCACATCAAAACAAAATGTATACTGTAATTTCTACCCGTACAGTCTTTTGATGACTATTTGTTGTTATTACTTTTATTATGTTGATAATGTGGACTACAGTTTAACCTGTTGCATGTGGCTCATACTGGAAAATCTTGCCAACACTGTTCATTCACTTAATATTTTGTCACTCACTCAGGCTTTTTTGTGTTCTCAAACGGTCTCCCATCCAAGTGCAACCAGGACCTACACTGCAAAAGTGATATGTGCTTTCACTTTAAACAAATTTGGGATTTTATTTTATAGATATTAAATATGTTTTAGTCTTTTTACTATATATTTTAATCTTTGTGCCATTAGTTTGGCTTTTTTGCTTAATTTTGCTTAATTTTCTGTATGGTGTGTTTCACACGTGTGTGTGAAACACACCATACAAAACACAAAATAATACTTAATACTTTGTAGTAGCCTATAATTTCAGTAATAAGAGAGCAGTTTACATGTACAGTTTTTTTTTTCTCAATTTTTTTTTCCATAGGCACCAAATCGGCACACCGCTGAAACAACAGTACCATACATTTCCAGCACCGTAAAGTATGTTGGAAACGTGCACCGCAGAATGTTTAAGTGGGCGGGCTCAGACCCATGGGCGGGCTTGGTTACGGCAGACTGTCTGCTCTTCCTAGATCCCGTTTTCTGTTTATTTGCGGCAGTGGCTCCCACATTCGCGCATATTTTACCCACATTTAGGATCGCAGCGAGAATCAAGTGACAGAGTTATGATTTTGTTTTATTCTGGATGAAATACTTGATCATGTTACAGCATCTTTTCATCCATAGGTAAGTGAGCAATCAACGTTTACTATCATCAGTTATGTTGTCGTTGTAACTGCACTCACTTCACCTAACGTTATGCTAATCAAAATTCAGCAAATCGCGCTCACTTTCTTTCCTAACATCTTGGATCAACTGCTTTTTATAAACTTTAGAAGCAAAAAAACAAAAACAGGTAAGATTAACTTGGTTTATTACTCAACACATCTAGCAATAAATAAGAAACATGCCAATTGAATTGAGTCGATGCTTGAGAAGTAACACAAGTGAATTTAACAGTTACGTTACCTGTCAGATTAAGTTAACCTTACTACATGTACAGTCTAGACAAGTGGCTCCCCTTGAGGTGGTCCTCATCTGTAATTTTAATGAATATCATTTGCCCTTTAGAAATGCATTTAAATTATGTGTTCCTTCTGGTTTATTCATGGTTTACTATGCGCAGTTTGAAACAATAAATCCAAATCAGGCTTGATGTTTTACCCAGGCTAAAATAACTTATGAGGAGGTATGCAGTTTATGAACCATTGAACTTGACTGAAATCTGAATGATTAACAAAGTGACATGGCCAAGCTTGTATTATCTAAAAAAATGGAATGTATAACTGGAATAACTTTCTGTTCTTTTTAATCTCCCACAGTTAAACCAAGGTACATCACAGCCTGTATCTCAGGATCCTTTCTTTGTGCTCTCGAAACTCATGGCTCCTGCCTTGACAAAGTTTGTCAAAGATGGTCATGGCATCCACTTGTCCTCTCCTCCTGCCTCAAGCGAACAATCTGTTATGGGGGTCATGGACTCACAGCTCAGACCTTCAGAAGACCTCCAGAAGATGCTGTTATCTGTTTTGCCCTCTCTTGACTCCTACCTCCAAGCTAATCCTCTGGACCTTCCTTCCGGCACAGGCCATAGTGGGTCACGAAGCCTTCCAAGTATGGACTGCTGCTCAGCCAAGTCTTACAATAAAAGAATTCCCCATCTGGCACCATCTATGCTCCCAGGTGCATCGGACATGTGTTTTCTACCGGAACACAAAGCCATTCATAGACTCAAATCCACTTGTCAATGTAGACCAGGTGCTCGTGATGCGTACCCACTGTGCAGTCTTTCCAGTGTTTTTCCTCGTTTTGAATATGGGGATGACGATTCTGTTTTGGCCACAACAACCAGATCAAATAAAAAAACCTGCAGCTCGGATCAGCTCGTTCCGAATGTAGAACTACAAAGCCGAATAAGGAAGAGGATTTCCAGGCAGACAGGACTACACATCCGAGCGCACAATCTGCAGAAGAGACTTGAAGCTTTGCTCGGACAACATGCCGTGCTTCATTGTGATCAGCAGCTGGAGGGGCTGAGGACCCGGGGCTTCATAGACCAGGGAGGTTTTCCTGCCGCCTCTGAGCTTTCACAGGGGGACAGCAAGCTGCACTTTCCTTGGCCGCAAACTCACTTCACAGAGATTAAACAGTTCAGTCAGGGCAACCGTGCTGTGCTGACGGGTCTGACGGAAACTCTGGACTCTGAGGCCACAGCCAGCTCCAGCTCCGATGACGAACCGGTGGATAGCAAGGCGTCCAGCAAATACAGAGAGCCGTGTGTGTGAGTATATAGCTGTCAAGTGTCAACGCTGTTATTGATTTGTAAAAGCATGTATTTAGTACTGCACAATGATTTGGTAAAAATATCTTACGGCGATATATCTGACAAGTGTTGCAATTATTATGATTAGATTTGTGATTTATGTTTTAAAATCAAGTGTCAAGTCATGGTGCACATTTTAAACAGGTCTTGGAGCAACAGAATTTCAGAGAAGACTGTAATATGAACAGCTAAACTAATACTGTATCTATAGCATGTTTTAAATAATAATAGTCAACTTACGAACAAGTCACTTGCATTTCAGATAAACATGTTTGGAGAGGTCTAAATTACAGGGTTAACGGGCTTTATACGATCCCATGGAGGCAGGATTGTTTACATACCTCTGCGAATAGCTAAGTGTGATTAAAGTCAACATTGAAATGATCTCTTTTGTGACACATAAAATGTTCATACAATGCCTTTTATAAGATCAGCAGACAACTCAATTAGATTACATTTTAGTTAAACATCTTATAAATAGACAATTCTATTTAGCTTGTCTCTGCAGCGTTTACAGTTTAGTGGCTTCATAAGCACAGGATTTTGGCTGAAAAACTGATGACATCTTTCAGCAATGCACACATACACTGCTAATTTGTCTTTTTAGTCTGACGTCAATGCTTCCTTTACCCGCCACAGGCTACAAAAAATGTACCTAGAGCTGCCAGACCTACTGCTCTTGAGCTCCTCCCTTCTGAGTCTGACATGAACAAAAACTTACTGAGTGTGTCTGACTGTGTGGTGACGTTGTTTGGGGGAAAGTTTGTGTCTGTCCTTGAAAAGATTATTAGTAAAGGTTAACAAACAGATAGTTAGTATTCTTTTTATCTTATGCAATGTCCTCTTGTACAAACCTAATCAAGGTAGGAATTACAATATTCAGTAAATCCAGTATTCAATGTTTTTGCCAAACTAATCAGTACCTGCACAGAGTTGAAACACAACAACAAACAAGAGCCAACATGGCCTGGAGTTTAGCCAGCCGTTAGATACAGCGATTACTCATGTACATATTAAAAAATGCCATCTTGAAATGTTCTGACATAGACACTCAGAGGAAAAAGACTGCCATAAAGCAGCTTAATAGGCAAAAGCATGGGGTGTTTACTAGCTCTTAAAACTCTAATAAAAGGTGTTTGTCCAGGAAGTAATTATTGTTTCAGTCTTGTCTTTTAGCTCATCCTTTATTTGTCTGGCCATAAAGCAACAGTCCATGTCTCTGGATGATACGTGACTGCCCCTCTCCCTGTGGACTCCTAATGGCTTGGTTTCTTGTTAAAGATGTCATTTCCTGTTTAGCTCCTCTCTCGGTCTTTATAGTTTATATACTTAAATCCGTGTTGTCACTGTCCAGATTACTTGATCTGAATTTGTATGAATAGCAGCAGGGTTTTTTTCCACTATAAACTGCCCATGTTCACTTTAGCTATTCACTGTGGAATGCATAATATGGGAAGTTAAAATGTAACTGTGACACACGCCCCCAAAATCCTAGTGTGCGTTTATGGGGAATTTGTAGATCAAACATGCTGAGACAAGCCTTTTCTTTTCACCCACATTTTGCAAGTTAATGCTCAAACCCCTTCAAAGTATAACAGCAAGCCTACTTTGTTTGTAAAAATCTTAATTCTATGTAATTGTCGGCATACAAGTGTAACGTTTTACACTTATTGTCTGGTTGCCTTTGGCTTGCTGTGTGTAGCTGCTTGGTGGCAGATTGGCATAACCTTTCATTGTCTGTTGCGGGGATGTTTGGAGTAGGGGAAGCCCTCCCTGTGCAACCAAAGTTCAAGAGCTTTGCCATAGCAACACCAGCAGAGTCAGCCAACCGAAGACACACTGACGCACTGGATAAATGCAATGCCTAACACCCTGGAAACACTTGGACTCACACTATTGCTGGTCTTTAGAGGTGTGCCAACCCCCCCTACTTGGCTTACAAGCGTGTCATAAGCGTGTCCCAAAAATGAAGGTGTTAAAACAATATGCTACACTTCAGACAAACCACAAAAAAAAGGAAGTGTTAAGTTTATAAATAGGGAGCATTTATGAAAGCTTTTAGTTTTGACCAATGAATTTAGACAAATGAACAGTAAAGATACGAAACATTAAAAACTCAAACTTCTGTATTAAATGCCAGGGAGAAAATGTGTGTTTTTTAAGGGAGGATTTAAAAAGAGCAGAAAAGTGGTTGAGGTTGTGTAATTTATTTTCCTTTCCTAGTGCCTCGCCTTGCTTTGAAAGGAGGTGGCTTGATGAGAGAGCAGAGCTGGGTAGCAGATGGAGTTGGTTGCAGCTGCGAGTGTCGGAGCTCGATGGGCGGATCCAGCAACTTATGAAGCTTCATAAAAACATCCGCTCCACCAAGGTGAAAATACTCTCTCAGTTTTGTCTTGTTTTGACACAATTTCATTAGAAAAAATAAATAAATAAACAAACAATTTGCTTATAACTTTTTTCACTGGAATGTACAGTAAAATTAAATGGTTCAGTCAAATATTACAATATTCAAGGACGTTATCAAATATTGCAAAATTGTTTCTCATATCGTGCAGATCTTGCAGAAATACTTTTAATGTACTTGAATATCGATTTCACTGAAGTGCACCCTGGCCACCATGATTTTTCAACGCAAAGAAAGAGATTTTGGGAACTGGGCAGCTACTTAGAAAGGGCTTCCCAGGAGAGCTGCTGATCCTGAGCGTCAGGTTGGAGAGTCCACGGATTATTACAGCATTGTTTTCCTCTCTCTCAGGGATGTGTGGTGCTTGCAGACTCCCAGCCGATGACATCACGACAGATGAGAAAAGAAGTGTCCGGGTTATCTTGTACCACGCTGGACGCTGACAATGAACCTTGCAGTCCAACACGCCTTCTCCACAACATAGAGAGACAGGTACCAGAGAGTGCCCTTTGTTACTTTAGCCAAGTGGTCCCTGCAGACTTACACTGTGTACATCTGGTGTTTTTATTGCAGAGTGCACAGCTCAGCCAGATTGTCAATAGTCTCATGTCTCCTCTGACCCTGTCTCCGCTCTCAAAGCCACGGAAAGACAAGAGAGCCTTTGAGAGGTAGAAAACACAAAATAAACACCAATTCACTTGCACACTACGATGATTCCCCATTTGACCCAAGTAGTAAAGACTCAGAAACACTGTTCTGAGTTTGATTTATCTCTTTCCACTACTGCTTCAAATGAACATGCAGTAACAACATGTATACTGTACTTGTCTTTGCTAACAATTCAGAAGACAAAATATAATATACCACCACATTACAATGCCTCATCAATTTGAAAACATCTCGCCGCCTTCTTTGCAGTGATGTTTTTGTATCCGGAAGCACCAAGAGGAGGAAGTTTGATGTGAGGAGGAGGAGGCAACAGTTTAAAGATAACATGTCCTGTGTCTGCGCCCGCACCCGCCCTTTGGTTATCTATCACAAGCCCAGATTGTTCAGGCTAAACTCTGTGTGCAATAACAGCACCTTAAAGGTAAGATTAGATTAAACACTTTGTTCTATTGACATTTCGATACTCCTCCTTCAATGCAGTCCTTAAGTATCCTTTCCCCCCCCAATAGGTTAAGAACAGATTAGGATTTAATTGGAAATGTGTGGAATAGGTAGAGGATATTCATATGCTAATTTTAATTAGATTTTACCACGTTGTTCTGACAGATGTTGCTCCAAAGCTGCTCTTCAATCCTTAGTTGTCGAATGTCAGTATAAAAGCCTTTCAGATTAAGTAGGGATTAATTTGAAGCCAGACACCCGGAGCTTATTTGAATGATATTGTCGATTTGAAATCAGATCAGTAATTGGATGTGCGTCTAGCCTTATTATTTATCTTTAAGATTTAATCATAAATCAGTTTAGAGACGCAGGTCATCAACATTTTGCAACACACTGCTCCCATCAGTTTTAACAACAATAGCACAATATCAAGATACTACAGTTTTCCACACAGTAGTGCACATTCAATGCTTACGCTTAAAAAGGAAATAAAGAATCAGTAGCATACTGTAATACAAACATGGACAAAATTTGCCATATAACCCTGGGAGATTTCCAAGGTCCGTCTGCGGGTTTTGTCAGAGCTATTCCATGTAGAATATGCAAACTTTTGTCTAATTAGTAATAACAATCATATATTTACTGGAAAATCCTAAAATCCAAGATAATTAATGACAAAGTCATCAGAGGATCGCAGAGGCTTTAAAAGCGAGCAAAATACATAGAAAATATTACAGTCATGCCATACTGGTCCCTGGCAACCCTAAACTGACTGATTACAGAGGAGCATTAAAAACAACAACATTTGGTCACTTAGCCAGTCATTGATGCTGAATTGTTGATGCATTTATTGTCTTTACATTTTCTTTCAGTGTTCGTCCACTCTGTCTGGTCTCGCGTCTTGTTACTGCTCATACGGCTCTCCCTCCTCTGAGCCGGTGCTTGTGTGCTCTGACCCTGACAATAGCTCCAAAGGAACGCTGACTTCCAGGACGTGTAGTTCTAACAGTGGAGGTATGGGCCCTTTTAGCTGAAAGGAGAGCCATTGTTATCTACTTCATTGTAAAATGTCGTATTTCTTTTTCTAGGACCTGATTATTGAACATACATTCACATTTTCTTGTAGTGAGTGAGGATATTGTATGCCTTACATTGTGTGTTTATTTTTTTCTCAGACTCCGCTCTGCTCAGGCGCTTCACAAAGGGTTCAGCGAGAGAGGAATGGTCTCAAATACCTCTTGTTATAAATGCTCTTCCTTTGAGCCCTGCACATTATAGGAGACATAGCTCAACGCCATTGTACAACAGTAAGAGACTCAACAATGCTAATACTCACCATTTATTCATGTCATTATTAGTCATAGTAAGGCTTGTGTAGAGAGGATTTGAAATGCAATTTATGCAAACAAAATGCAACAAAATGTGTACATTGTGATTTCCCAATTTGTCTTTTTTTCATTATAGGTTACAAATACAAGCATTATACACATCATCATAATAAGAGGGTACTGGGACTGTCACCCATCAAACATCTTCATGGTGTTCAGAGAGAAGGCAGAGTTCATCAGAGAAAAAGGAAAAGACGACGCAGAAATAGCTTCACTGAAGGTATCAAACTTTAATACATAATATAACATATAACCCTTTTTTAAATATATATTAAAAGCTTTTAACACAAGATAATATTTTTCAGATGAGGATGATGATTGTGACAGCTCAGATGAGATTTTCCAAGAAAGCTTTGTGTTAGTTTCACAAAAACAAAACAACACAAGGGTAAGATTAAATGATGGCAAACAGCTTCATACTGTATAGTCATCTATTGTTAATCTATCCATACTGTATCCCTTCGCAGGGGGCTGTGCGCAGACATTATGGAGAAAGACTGTTTGATATTGACAACATAGTCATTCCATCTTCACTGACTAAAGTGGAAAAACTACAGTATAAAGATATTCTGACTCCATGGTCTGTTTAAAACTGTAATCTCAACAACGTTTCCATTGTTTGTGCCTAAGAGCAGTGCTAATGATAGGGCAATTTAACCTTTACAATTTTTTTGGGCAGTTGGCAGGTGCTTAACGTTCAGTCTATTTCAAAAGATGAAGACGATTCTAGAAAAGACAAAGATGAAGAGGTGAAAAACATTTCATAATCATGTTTTATTCTTAAGGTTTATGTTTATTTTATTTTCACCAGTTCTATTATTGTAAAATATTAACGCAAAAGGGTCTGTGGGGTTTGTGTGCAGATTGAGATACTCACTGATGAGGTTTTTGCTCAGAGACATTTGCCTTTCGAACTAAAAGAGAAAATGCGTTGGTCTTTCTGGGGAAAAAGACACTGCGGGCATTCCTTAAGGTGAGCATGTTCCTGTTTCAACATGTCTGTAACAAAAGATGTTACTCGACAGTACAACATTAGAGAAGTGTTCAAGATGAGCTCACTCTGTGAAACCAATGAAGAGCACGCTTGTTTTCTTGTCCCAGGTCTGGCAGTAGGCTGTCCCACAGCATGGGGGAAATACGCATGTCAGAGGACAACTCTGTGGAGTGGAGTTTCACACAGCTGGACCCAGATGAGCAGCTGAGCTCAGAGGAATGTCTGGTAAGATTAAAACAACAAAGCATTGAGTTGCCTTGTGTACGAAATGGGCGGTATACATAAAGTTCCCTTGCCTGGCCTTGCCAAGGCTGAAAATATATATTGACTATATTTTATTTATATTGTCATCTTAACATGCAGATACATTTTTTAAAGAATATGTGATATTATGAGTTCACACATGCAAACTCTAGAATTGAGAGCCCACACAGTGTTCACCCACTATTGCTCTTGATGATGAAGCCTGATTGCAGCGCCTAGGCCCACTTTACTGGATTGGATGAAAAATGAGCTGTTATCAGTAGTGTCCTAATCAACTCTGCTTCACTTCCCAGTGCACAGACCTGCACAGAGTGTGCTGTCCTTGATTTAATAACAAGTTACTTGATTGGCTTCGGCCTTGACACTTGTGACATTGTGTCATGATGAATATTCGGCATGAATTACCTTTCATTTTGATGCTTAGGAATACTCTCAACGTTTTTTGTCTTCTGGTAGCCTCAAGTTCCCTGGGAGCGACGAATGTTTCCCCTGAATGATGATGAAGAAACACTTCTCTCATCTGAAGTCCTGCAGTGCTGCTCAGACAGTACTTGTACCCTCTCCTCATCAACAAGCCTCAACCCTGATCTAACATTGTCTCAGTCAACACAAAACATTCAAGATGCAACACTGCCCTCTCGTGGACATTACATGGACCGTATAAACAGTGGGACTGGAGTAGAGGCCCCTGCAATGCCTTAACTTTGAAAGGCCTGGATACATTTAAAAATTCTCAGGGGTTAAAAAAAAAAAATAGATACAATATTGAAAAAAATACTATTATAATACACACAATTATAATTCAATTAATAGTTTGCAAAATGGGGACTGACGTTATAGAACAATTTAATTGTAATATGTATGCAGTCACACTGATAGGATGGACCTGCGTTACTTGTGGGTCACTTGCTCTTGTGCTTTTAATTTTTGTGTGATTTTAATGTTACTTGAAACTTTGGCCTAAATGTTTTCATTCTGTTTGTTCTGTATAGTAAATGGAAAAGACTTTATTACTCTAGCCTTGGCCCCGTGAACACTTATGCCCAAGAAATTGTGAATTAACCATATGAATGTATTAGCCTTTCCATTGTATTCATGAGGAAAAACGCAAAACTGCTGTGGCACATTAATGTTCAATATTCAATAGCCCTACAGTACAAATGTATGTGTGTGCCAGCTTCACTCTCAGGTATGTGATTTACAGTATCTTATTATTTGTGCAGCATGTAATACTGTGGCCTATGTACCAACTACATTTTATTATTTATTGTGAATATGCTTATCTATTGTAAAACAAAATTAGAAAATACAAACTTTATAAACTACATCACTGTTGTTATTTTGAGGTCAACAAACAAATATTAAGTGGAAAAATAAAATTGAATGTATTGGACCAGACCTTAGACCAGACCTGGCCACATCTGGCCCGCGAGATGATCATCCGGCCTTCGACTTGTAGGGCATAAATTCCTGAGTATGTCAAAAAAAAAAAAAGTAGGTCTCTAGCCCATTCCTTTTGCGGAGTTATGATTTTAAAAGAAATGACCAGAATGCTCACTCCAGCCACTAGGGGGCTGCTTAAATAAAAATAAAAGGAAATAATTCCATACGTGTCCAGCAGAGGGCACTGACATGATAAGAGATCAGGATATAAACAACACATTAGCTACAGTCCTGTCAGGCTCATTATTATTCATTTATTGAAAAAAGTTTCCTAGTATTTTCCCAATCAATATTTTATTTTGGAGCTTTTGTTTATGGACTCCGGCAATACACTCCCCTTTTGGCCCCTAGGGAAATTTACTTGGAGACCCCTGCTATCACTTTACTTCCCACAATCTGGTAGAAGATAACGAGTATAAGAAGTTGAATAACCTGAATAACGAGGCTTGATATGGCTAAATATTTACAGAAAATAATAGTCCTACTAAATACCAGTATATTCAAAATACATTTAGTGTAATGTACAATAGGATAAAGTTGCAGAATAAGTTCGAGTTGGTGCAGCCCTCCGACTCAATTCAGGCTTTTTATGTGGCCCCTTATGAATGAATTGCCCACCCCTGCCTTAGACCTACCACAACACTTCTTTCATAGTGGTCACGATTGTAGCTATCATGTTTACTAAGGTCAATAACTACTGGACAGTATACATTTTAGTTTGATTTGTGTACGTTTTCGATGTTTTAGAAGAGTGTTTTGTGGCTGGACCAACATGAATGAAGAAAAGGCCTATTAGTTTTACTAAAATGTAATAATCCTGGAGCACAGTGGTCACACTCTAAATAGCCACACGGGGGCCACATAACTACAGACCGGTGCACTGGATCCAGTAAACGACACAAGGGATTGAAAAGCACCTGTATGTTATATCTATGAAATCACTACAAGCGGTAAACATGACAGTAGTTTGTTAGAAAACCGACTCACGAAAAAAAAAGTGTTTTATTCTTGGTTACAAGACTGAATAGGTACGAAAACAACGCGAATGCTTTTTGTGCATGGTAAGTTGTGAATCTTTGCTAGTTTGACTGTGCGGTGATTTGGCGTGTTAGCTAGATGACTGCAGAAAGTGCTTCAAACCTTGACAATGATAAGAATTAGATTTATTGTGTTACCTTCTTGGGGGAAAATGGCTATTTCAAAACTGTATTTGCTGACAGACAGCAGTGAGCGTTGGCATAAACTGGTGGTATTGTAAACCGTAATACTGAAACAGCCTGCGCCAGCCTTGCATCGTGCGGATCTAGCCGGGCCATTACGGTAAACGCAAGCTGCGGAACCTGTGTCCATCAGAGCCGGAGTTTGGAGAAGACACTGCGCTGAACAGGTAAATTTCCATTCACACATCTTTCTTACCTTGTGCTATTTTTGCATGATATATATGGATGACGATAGGAAAGGAAAGGGCAGTGACTTATAGGGTAATAAAAACACCCCCGTATGCACTGGCGCTTCAATGATGGGATGCCCCTCTGTGACTGTGCTGTATCATTTCAGAGCGGTGTAGCGGCGGAGAGTGGCGGAATTAGCCCTGGAAAAGGCTTCACAGACGAACAAAAGAAACCCGCTGTCCTGGCTTTAGGTAAGACACGCATGCTAGAAACCCCCTGCATTATTGAAGAAGGCAGTCAGTGCATTTTCTTTACGTTTGGTACGGCAACGACTGCATTGTGCTGCTAGAGCGCACTGCCTATTGCGGTCACTGCGGGAACTTGTCTTCTGCGGTGGCAATGCACAGACTCCATATCCGCCGGTGGTAAACAAAGAATCTATAGCGCATTCACATGTAATACATCCCCATAAAGATTCAAGGCAAGCATCTGCCTCACACATACAGTTTTTTTTTTTTTTTGCTGCCAATGTGGGATAGAGGTGAGGTTGGAGAACAGGTGCTGAGTCATATTTGCAAGTGCCTTTTCATTGAGCACTGTAAACATGTAGAGATTATATTATCGATTGAGTTGCCTCACATTTTTTTTCCCATTGTGCATTTCTGTTGCTGTATAGTATGTGGACAAATAAGCTTAATAACCTGCCTTATGCTGTATCCCTGATATATCCAAATTGAACAAGCAAAGCATGATTGATTGGGAAAACAGGTTTCTTTAGTTGAACACATTTAAATCAATATCAAGATAGTCATGTCCTTTTCCTCTCCTTTGCATCGAATATATTAAAAAACGCCAATACATTCAGGATGTGGCAGGGGAGCACTGGATCCCGAATGGTCTGGCTCCTCCTTGTTGTTGGGGGTGGGCATATTTTTCCCAGAGGACTGGGGCTGCTGGTGGTTATGTATCGGCTGATTATCATTCCAGTCTTTTCCAGTTAGTCCTCTGTTTGTTTTGCGGGGCATGCTACTGTCTCGTTTCTTTGGACTGCGAACCACGCATGGCAACATGTACAGAAGGCTCTATCAAATCCATGGAAGTGCGTCACCTGTTTATGTGGGTGTATCATTCACATTGTGGTATTGCTCATTGTTGTACACGCACATATCTGTGGCTGTCGAGTGATGAAAGTTGTGTGCAATGAACAATTCTAAACTAAACATTACATTTTTCGAATGGTCAAAAATCCTACAAATATAGCAACCATAATTTGACAGAAAAAAAACGTGAAATGGATGACACATAAGGGAAAGTATAGGATAGTACAGTTTATGGCAATGTAATTCCCAACTAAGTGGATGCTAATGTAGTAATTATCAGCAGTTGAGACGTCAGCACATGTCAAGGTGATGCATGGAGCGTGATCACCTGAGCCTGTTAATCACGACTTGTTTCATGTGCCGTCAATACAGAGTCCGCTGGTCTGAAGGATAAGAACGTGTCAATATTTACTGTCCATTAAAGTTAGGTAGTTTGTTGTATTCAAGACATACTGTGAAGGTTTCTAAGTCCCTGACAGAGTGCAGTTGGAAACATGTCACCTTTTTTTGTTCCAAACATTCTGAATTGCCTGCTTGCTTTCGGCTCAAGGTGGATTTCCCAGGGTCAGACCAGATGGATGGAGTCTTGGAAACTGAAGTACTTTCGTAAAATGTAGTGTTTTGAGTGCTTCAGGAATAAGTTTGAATCACTAATTAGTGTAATTACTGGAACAAAGAACAAAGATGCACAAATCTGTTTCTCTTTTTCGATACAAAGTTGGTACAAAAAAGTTTCAATACAAAGATGGATTTCACT
The DNA here is from genome assembly GCA_007210695.1 of Neogobius melanostomus. Lineage (NCBI taxonomy): Eukaryota > Metazoa > Chordata > Actinopteri > Gobiiformes > Gobiidae > Neogobius > Neogobius melanostomus. Next base: position 2,584,754 of record VHKM01000049.1, read on the forward strand.
GGAAAAGTGTTTTGACTAGAAAGGCCTCTCAACCTTCTACATCTGGGTATGCAAGTTTTCTTGGTAGCTGTGCGTCTTTCAAAAGGGCTGAGCCTCCTTATCGTCGCCTAAAGTTGAGCACCAACAGAGTCTATGGGCCTGGTGATCTCACTGTTGCATTAAGGAATCATCTGGAAGAATGTTGTCACTGGGAGGCCAGAGTACTCTAGTCCACTAGTAGGACAGTGTATGCTAAGATGGATGGGATTTTTAAATTATGTTTAGAGGGATGTCAAGGTGTGAGAGCTGCCGGACCAAACTCTGCACCATTGGATGCTGAGAAGGGGCACATAAACTGTGTGTCAGAAGAGGGAAGGGTAGATTGGCAGTTCACGGCGACAGTGACACCTGACGTGCAAAAACCAAAAGCAATTGAAGATCTAGTGATTTATTATAGTGTTTACGGTCAAGGTGAGCAGTGCTGCCCATCAGTGTAGCTACTGCGGCTAAAGGGCATTTGTAACTGAAGGTGTCATCCACAATAGGTCAGCTTTCTAAGGATTTTGAGGCAGTAAAAACAAAACCAGATTGCCATGAATTGAAACACTGTAGCCAGCCTGATATCCCATAAACCACCTGTCGCATTCGAAGCTTGACGCAATGCTCTGATGTGTCTATTAGTGCATTAGTGGAGAGGATTCTTTATGTACGAGAGAGGGGAGAGTAAGTGGTAGGTTTTGGCGGCAGTCTACACTTACTCAAACAACATGTCTGCCAGGGAGCTGCCAATCTGTCACCTACATCCATTCATTTTGGTCCCACTGTGGTGTGAAGTGCTTCATATTTTGGCAAAGAAATTGGGACTTGAGGCCCAACGGTTTTGCCAATTTTAAGGAAAGATGGGCTGCCTGCTAAATAAAAATATGTTAATTTCAACATGTACTCAACATCATGCTGACATTTTGCTCCTCTTATAGTTGACATTTAAAATGATCGATGGCAAGCTATTAATTAGATGTCTTTGACTGTCGCAGTTTAGAGATACCACCACTGCTGCTTAGCGTTTCATTAAAAGATCTTCTAGGGTTGCACAATTTATTGTTTTTTATATATTAGGTTAGGCTTTTTTTTAGTTCTATTTTAGATTTGTTTTGGTCCTGATTTATTATTTTCTTGTTTTAATTAGATCTATGTTTAAGTCTTGTTTTGGCATAATTTGTTTATGGATTCCCCCCGAAGTTTCTATTTAATAGGATCGCACATGGTTAACAGGGTGAAGATCAGGGAGAGACATTGAGTAAATGGGTCAAGTTCCCACAACACTGAAAACAGAACAGTAGCTGAGAGTCCAGTGGTTAACAGTGGACTATCAGCTGCACTTATTGGCACAATTTTGATGAATTAACAAGAAAAACAAAGCCCCACGTTCCTGCATTGAAATGGTTTATATATTAAATATATCTCAATAATATTGTTATCACAATATAAGACAGGTAGCAAATGTTGTTTGTTTCACACATGCTGTGCTTAATCAGGAACATTATGCACAATATTGGTGTGTGATTGTGGAGTGACTGCCATTTAAAAAAAATATTTATTTACAGTCACTCACGTTTCCATGGTATGTCTTGAAGAAAAAGCCGCTGTTCTTACTTTTACAATTCTGTTAGTTGAGATCCCATTTGAAAATAGTCTATGTTTTTTGTTTGTGGGAATGTCAATATTTATTATTCATCTAAATCCCTCAAAAACTACCAGCAGTCTCCTGAGGCACTATCTTCCCAAAGTGTGTTGTTTCTTAGTTTTGTGCCAGCTGAAGTAAACAATGCTAACCCCAAAATATCTAAAACATACCCGTTTAATTCTCAATTGTTTGCACTATTTCGAACCACTTTAAAAGAGGCAGCGACTTTCTGTTATTATGTTATTGATTGTTTGGACTTATTTCGAGAGTGCACACGGTTCAGGAAGAGGCGCGGAGAAGTGGAATAGCGTCCTTTATCCCGGCGCTTGATATTGACCACCTGTGTTTCGGCGGATAAGGTGGAATGTGCTCCATAAAGAACGCTATGCCATTGATAAAGGTAGACATGCTGTATATTGGCCTGGTTTTATAGTTCAGGGCAGCGGGCCAAAGATGCTGCATACTACACTAGAGAGGGCAGGAAATTAATGTCATCTCATTACTGACAAGAGTGCAGACTCAGGTTTATGTGTTTTATAGATTGTTGTTGGTTAAGTATCTACATGTGGCAGTGGACAAATAATAAACATGCATATTTAAACACTGGTCTGAATGAAATAACCCAGATCTCTCTCGACAAATTTAAAAGGGTTTTTAGTCAAGTGGATAAATATTGATATTGCAATAGATTTCCGTCTTTTGGTAACCATTTAATTAGTTTTTTATAAAATTTTATTACGCTGGCAGCTCACTGAAGCTCTTCTTGTTCCTAAGCAGCATCTGTGGTTGTTGAGATGAACCGAAAATATAGCATCTCCTGGTAAAACGTCTGGTAGTATAGCAACAAGTGAGTTTTGGGGAGATCTGCGCAATATGAGATTTTTTAAGTCATTTATTTTCTTATCATACTATGTCAAAACAAGACTTAAAGGATCTGTATCATGCTATTTTAGCCATTCCAAAGTAAAGTATAGGCATATATATGATATATTGTACCTCTATCACTATGGAGTACTCATTTTTGAGAGAAATATAAGTATTTTTGGGGGGTATTTTCCCTACCCGGAAGACAAGACGCTTCGATTCAGTTAACTCCGCCCCTCTCTCCGCTCATTCCACATTTGCAGTATTATAAATATAAATATTGCTGCAAAAAGTGAAGTTACTTCACATAATGCAGTTATAAGGAGTTGACATGTGCAACACAGTTTCATAAATGGCTAACACACACGCTAACACACACGCTAACACGCGTTTTGATTGCCTCACCGCTCAGCATGGCCTCCCCATCGTCGGGTGTTTACGTTATGGCCCTCGTGTTGGTTATAAAACTTAATCCACTTTGATTCTGGCCAAGGTTCACCAAGCATCCATTAGGTTGGTTGATATAGTAGCTAGCTTAATCCCGGAAAGAAATTCCAACTTCTGGCGAGTGCACTCTTCTTTAGGAAGGTTGAATAGTCCTGTTCCTCTCGTAGCCAAACGCGCATCCGTGGCATTATCGGTAAGAAAAAAGAACAGGCGTGTCCAGAGTAGGTTAGAAAGAGCTCAGTCTTCAAAAACAACACTTATGCTCGGATCCATGGCTCCTCCAGCCGTGGGTGCGCTTGATTAGCGTCGTGGAACAGCACAGACGCGTCGGAGAGTTGCTGTTTTTTTTTAATTTATTTTTTTAAGTTGTATAAATAAAAATCAGGCCGTAAGGCATTACATTACAGACGTAGAGCACTTCCGTTCCGCTGTGACGACACAACTGAACAGCTCAGTCGTTTACCAGGAGAGGGTGGAGCAGCTGCTCAGAGAGCAGGATTCAGGAGGATTACTTAGAACTGCGTGAATGAAGCCAAAAACCGCTCTGGGGGTGTTTTTGATAAGGAAATAGCATAACAACATGGCTAAAAACTCCAAAAAGTCGATTTTGCATGATATAGGACCTTTAAAGGATCTGTATCATGCTATTTTAGCCATTCCAAAGTAAAGTATAGGCATATATATGATATATTGTACCTCTATCACTATGGAGTACTCATTTTTGAGAGAAATATAAGTATTTTGGGGGGTATTTTCCTTACCCGGAAGACAAGACGCTTCGATTCAGTTAACTCTGCCCCTCTCTCCGCTCATTCCACATTTGCAGTATTATAAATATAAATATTGCTGCAAAAAGTGAAGTTACTTCACATAATGCAGTTATAAGGAGTTTACATGTGCAACACAGTTTCATAAATGGCTAACACACACGCTAACACACACGCTAACACGTGTTTTGATTGACTCACCGCTCAGCATGGCCTCCCCATCGTCGGGTGTTTACGTTATGGCCCTCGTGTTGGTTATAAAAGTTAATCCACTTTGATTCTGGCCAAGGTTTACCAAGCATCCATCAGGTTGGTTGATATAGTAGCTAGCTTAATCCCGGAAAGAAATTCCAACTTCTGGCGAGTGCACTCTTCTTTAGGAAGGTTGAATAGTCCTGTTCCTCTCGTAGCCAAACGCGCATCCGTGGCATTATCGGTAAGAAAAAAGAGCAGGCGGTGTCCAGAGTAGGTTAGAAAGAGCTCAGTCTTCAAAAACAACACTTATGCTCGGATCCATGGCTCCTCCAGCCGTGGGTGCGCTTGATTAGCGTCGTGGGACAGCACAGACGCGTCGGAGAGTTGCTGTTTTTTTTTTTTTTTTTTTTTCAAAAAAAAAAACATAGTTGTATAAATAAAAATCAGGCCGTAAGGCATTACATTACAGACGTAGAGCACTTCCGTTCCGCTGTGACGACACAACTGAACAGCTCAGTCGTTTACCAGGAGAGGGTGGAGCAGCTGCTCAGAGAGCAGGATTCAGGAGGATTACTTAGAACTGAGTGAATGAAGCCAAAAACCGCTCTGGGGGTGTTTTTGATAAGGAAATAGCATAACAACATGGCTAAAAGCTCAAAAAAGTCGATTTGCATGATATAGGACCTTTAAAAAAGCACTAAATCGAGACCAAATCAAGGCAATGATGGAAGTCAGTTAGGAAAATGATGACCAAAACTGAACACAGATTGGAGACCTCAGTAATTTTGAGATATATTATGTCTTCTTTATGTATATAGACCAATATGGATAGGGTGTCACTTAATATTACAATAACATTAATTTGCTCATATAATAAATTGGCATTTTTGTTTGTTTTCTATCATTTGGAAACAGTATTGTGCCTTTGTAGCTCATTGAATCAAGCAGTTACTTTCTAAAACTAGTGTGTCCAGATTTTGACACTCTTATTTCGAGAGATATGTGTGCTCCTGCTCTGGCACATAAGTTTGTATAATCCATATGCACCAGTTTACAGTTCTAGCATTTTTAACTGACAGCTCCTGCCCACCTTGTTCGCTGCAGCTGTTGTCGTTTGCCTCGTCAGAAACCCATCAATCACAATCTCCTTTTGCACTCATTTTCATTTCTGGCTTTGGTCCAGCGTCACCCTGATCGACCTCAGCTGACCTCCAGCACGAAAGACAGACACAGCTCCCGTACCTCCCACAGTGGTGTGCCTTTTAGGGTGTTATTATTTCCTGCTCCATGTTTGATATATTTCCCCCCCCTCTTTTCCCCTATGGGAGAGTTAGAGTCAAAACAGCTGACCTATTTGTCTGTGGCCAAAGCCAGTCAGATCCTGTCCACTAAAGTCCTGTCCAACACACCTTCCTCATCTGTCTTTCTGATCTCTCTAAAAAGAGTCGATATATTTTTACATAAACAGGTGTTATAACACACCTATGTCGATAGAGTTCTGTTCTGCTATTAAAAGCTGTTACTGTAAAAATACAAGCGTAAAAAAAGGATGCTTTACACATTGCTACACACGTTTTGCAAGAATGCTTCTTGACAGAGTAATGACAGATATGGTGGGGAAAAAAATAATTGAGCCATGTAGAGAACAGACTCTTAAGTTACCTGTGTGCATAAAACTATACAAGTTGAAAATAAAACAAAAACAACAAAAATCAATAAAATAGAAGCTCATGAACAGTAATAGGGCTACTTCACTTAAGTTATTATTTTTTCATGCTCCGATTGCACTCTGAATGGATGCAATAGGCAACCTCAAAATGGGAAAACAGTAATTTCCCCCCCGACACACAAGTTAGAGATTTAGTGCACTGTATCTCTGTGGGTGCTGTCCCAGTGAATGGGATTTACTCAGCTCATTAGCAGGAGCCTGAACCCCAGAGATACTCCAAAGATAGAAAAACTCGCAAAAACAGCCCCCTTCAGTTCCCGCTGAGTGCCCATCAAAATCCCACCTACTCCACAACAGGAGTTAACCGTGAAAGGCAGCGACCAAAATATTGTTCTCAATGAAGTAGGAAGCATTTGGAGTGCATTGTCCTGGCCTGCCCCGGTTCAGTCATTCACACAAGGCATCTTCTAATTCAGGGGTGAATTATTTTCATCTCACAGTGTTAAAGGTTGGGCTGGATGATAAAACTACAAATATAGTCTAAATGTTCTGCCTTTTCCTGGTGTGGTTTATGAAGGAAGACAAGATAGACTTTTTAAATGAACCTCATCTATATAAAAAATGAATGCTTCCCTCTGGAGTACCATTAAACACAAGACAACACCTGGTTAACAATGAACTCTGTGACAGTGAAACCGCGCACCTCACTCTCCCATCGTTAGACCCCACAGATACACGTTTCTCTGCACAGACCTCACAAAAGGCTCGCTTTCTTCTTCAAACAATGTTTTTAGAGTGTTGCCTCCATTGGTTTAAATTAGCCTGTTGGATGAATTTATTGAGATTCCATCAAAATTGTATTAACCGCACAACCCCATTGAAAGGGATCGAGTAAAGCTTTTTAATCCCATATGCACTACTGTAGAAGAGACAACTCAAAATTATTTTTTCTCAAAAAGTATCACATTTTACACCGGGAGCTAATATCCGGCTTGCTCTATTCTAAAGGTTGGCACTAAACACTATCATTAACTTACATAACTCACTTCTGCTGGGAGCCTCACATGCTTTCAAATGACACTGCCTTATCGCTTCTTGTACCCTGTCTTCATGACGGACCACAGAGGTTGTGAGTGTTAAATATTTTGTCATTTCATCCTTTTCTTTTTCTGCTTCAAAATCCAACTGCGACAAGCTATGACCTTGCCTTCTACTTCAAATTACTCTCAAGACCTTGTGGCATTTGAAGAAAAAAAAAAAAAACACATTAATTTCGAAGCCACATTTGCATTTCACTTTGGGCTTAGTCGCACCTGTAGCTAACTATTCATTATATGTATGTGCGAAAAGAATCTTCTCGCAAATTATCCAGCTGTTTGGCATCCAGCGTTCATTTGTGCTGGGAGGCGTTGAAGGCGATAATGAACTTCTCGTTGACGGACATGTACCAATCACCGCGTCCCTCTGACACAGCTTTTTGTGCTGCGCCAAGACTTATTTGCAAGGACAGACTGCAACTGTGGCCTTTTGCTTTGCCGGCTGCTGTTGGTGGCTTAAAATGAATTCTATTAGAGTATTTGGACATTCATGTAAAATGCACAAGGCGTAATTGGACGGTTCATGCGTTTCGTTGATTGGTCAATCCGCCGGTTAATCACGGCCTTCAGAACTCACGAAGTTAATGCAGAGAATTGGAATCGGCGACCTGAATTTGTACTGATATAATAAAAACACACAGCCCATGAACTCTAAATTGCAAACGCATAATCCTTCCACATACTTTACATGTAAGTGTTGAAAAGGAAACTTGCTGAATCACACTGTGGCAGCCGCTGACTTGTGTTTCTTGCATCACTTGTCGGCTTTCCCTGTCTCCCGCATATTGCCGCGAGTGTCACCCGGCGCTTAGTAAAGTGTGTGATCCGCGGCTCGGAGCCTGACAGAAATCCCTGTGAAGTCAAGGAGTAAATGCTCACAAGTCAGAGACACCAGAACAGAGCGCGAATTATTCCCATGCCCTTTAATGTGTCACGTTTGATCTTCTTACTGTACAATACGTAAGCAAACTCTTCCACACACGCACAGAATGAAGCTGTCAAGTCAAAAGAAATTACATAAATATCACTGAATGTATTGGGCTGGATGGAGTTGCTTTTTATCGCAGAGCTGTTATTTTATTGTCTTTATGATCCAATCTTGAAATCTCTCCTGAGAAACAACTGTCGGGCCTGAAAGCATAAACTCCCGAGTGAATCGTATGCCATCAACAGTTATTTCTCAAATAGTGCGAGTTTCCCTGTTTGTTGATCCTTCTGGGAACAAGCGAAAAGTCCCTTATTCCAGGCTTTGCAGCAAGACATCTGGACTAAGCTCAGAGCATATTGAGCTTTATTTTGATGCTCTGTAAACCTGTGCCCCATTTTGTAACAAAGAAAAACCTTATCTTAGCGTATTGAGACAAGCTTTATTTAGAAAGTATAGAATCCAGGTAAGGTAAAAAGCAAACCATGTTTTACTTACTTGTTGACAGGACACAAATTTATGAAATGAAATGCAATTTTAGATGACTGCTTTTAATATTGCAGCATTATTAAATGCATTTTACTGAATTTAAACGAAAGAACCGTAAGTAATGGGTTTTTCTTTTAATCAAAATGTGTCAAAACAAGCCAAAACCAAAGCAACCAGGCTAACCTAAATGAGGAACTTATGACTGAAATATAACTTCTACACCTTTATGAGAAACCATGCATGTTTGTTTTACACTGTGAGCAATCTTTTTTTTTTTTTTTTTTTTAAATAAAAAGGGGTTTGAATAGTCCTAGGAGCTCTGTTGTCAGGGGCTTTGTGTCCCTGGTAGGGTCTCCCATGGCAAACCCATGGTCCTGACAGCTCACACAGAGTGGTTCAGGAACAGTTATGTCGCCCAAAGGATCGTAAGGCGGTCCTGTTGACCCACCACCTGCAGGAGGAGCCATAAGGGATTGGTGCAGTGTGATTTGGGCAGCTTGGACACCTGCCCCACGACCCTGCACCGGATAGGTGGTCACCCTCAGGTGAAGAATGACGTCAGAGCCAGGGGAGAAGGAGGACAACAATGTAGATGAGAAGGAGCAAGAGGAGGCGGTGTGGCGGGCGCCAAGGGAGCTGTGCAGCGGAAGAGGAAGGAAGAGGTGGAGGAGCTGACTAGTGCAGGACACCATGCTCTGAAACAGGGACAAACCCGGGAGGCAGGGCACCGTTTCAGAGGAGCACTGAAGGGTACTCCAGTCTCCCCTACCTCCAAAAACATGCTGGACAGGTTGGCTCAGAATGGCCAACTAAATAGTAAATAGCGGTCTCTTATATAATGAATAAAAAGCTTTAAGGGGCAAAAAGTATAAATAATAAAAAGTAGGACAGAATCTAAAAATGTAGAATTGCATTGGCAGTGCAGGTTTACAGTCATCGTGCAGGTTGTTGATAAAGTGACATTGATAAAGAGATTATTGCACGTAGTTTTGCATAGGAGTTACAACAGATGTAATGCGTGACATAAAACATGCCGTACTTCAAACAGTCTGCATGAACAGCACACATCACAGCGCTGGCGATAGTTGGTCAGCTCTTATTAGATTACAAGGATTAGAGCCTTTATATGTGATTAAGATGGAGTGGGGTCTTCCTGAGCTGAGGAAATGACATCATTACAACAAAAGGGGCAGAGATGGGATTAGTCCAGCCTTACATCATGCACACACTACAAAGATTAAAACCGAGTTAGACACCGTTATTGTGAGAACTAATTCATTTAACTCAGGGATCTCTTCTCACGAGCAGCATGAGATGACATATAGGCTTAATGACTTAATGAATTGGGAAATATAATAACTGGCTTTTTATGAAAGTTTGGGATTTTACTGGTAAAGCACTGATCAGCTCACCGCACGGTGCAGCATTAAAACTGTTGTCTTGCAAACTGTATTGCATATAGATTGCATTGACATTTGTGAATAGTACAGTAATGGATTTATTTTAATTATCTGCCTTTATTTGACCAGGAAAGTCACACATTTTGTGCCTCGCATCTATTTTTCCTCTTTGTGTCTGCTCCTCAATTTCATGCTTTTTGACTACCTGTGTGCATTGAAATACTGTAGCTTTGTTGCTTTTTCCCCTCCATAGAAGCCTTTCCACTGCCCTCTCTTTCACACAATGAGTCAGACACGACTTACTTCTCGTTCACATCTTTCAGTCCTCCTTCAGCCAGAGCACCTTACTTTGATTTGTTCAGTGTCGGTTCTGCTCAGTCGCAACACAACTGTACCTGCCTTTTTATTTTCAGAAAGGATTGAAGTGAATAGTGACGGAAATGGATCTGAATTTATGCAATGTGCTGAATTTCGCATCCCTCATCCCTGTTTCCCACTTCATGTGTGTTTCATGTTGTGTAAAATATGCATTCTCCAGGGCATTGTATCTTATTTTCTCTTTCTCTTCTGCTTGAGTGTCGTATTGCATTTACAATGACTAACCAAGTTGAAGATGATCTTCTCCAGGGGTCCATGTTCCAAAAGCTGTCCTGGGCTAGTTTTTGTGAGCAGAAAAGGTTCACTTCTCATCCAAGAGGCTTTCCAGTTCTGCAGTTACAGTGGTAGTAAAGCTGAATATATACTGTACCTCTGAGGGGGAGAAGTTAGACCTGCACCTAGTCTGGTTGTTTACATTGAATGAGCCTCGGAATAATTCGGCATTGTATTAGGTCATTGACTGGGATGGGAGTATCTTTGTTGGCAGAGTATTTGCCTACTGATAGGAATGGCCTACCGCATTGCTTACTGTTGTTGTGTGGAAGGACACAGGACCCTTCCCCACCCCTCTTGCACCAGTGTTTGTGTACACCGGTGGATACATGTATGTGTGTGAATGGTTGAATAGTTCCTTGATGTAAAGCGTTTTGCCCAGTAAAGTGCTGTATTAATGTGACCTTTTTACATATTTTATTGTTTTGTTTCCTGAGGCCCATTTGCCTAAAGTCTTCTACTCTCGCACCAATGTAACTTCAGATTTGACAAAGCCTTTTGGATGAGTTTCAAAACAACCTGCTACTGCTACGTCTGAATGTCTGTCATTATACAATAGCTTCACTAATTATAAAAACAAAAGACCAAAAAAACAGGTCACATGATCTAATATTTCGTTGGAACGCTTATAGCTTTGACTACAGCACGCATTTGCTGTGGCATTGTTACAATAAGCTTCTGCTTTTGTATCTTGTATTGATGATGGGAGAGTGTGAGCACTGCACATAGCCTTCGCCAGCACATCCCAAGGATTCTCAATGGGGATAAGATCTGGACTCTGTGGAGGCCAATCCATGTGTGGAAATCCTGCCTCATGCTCCCTGACCTGCTCTTTCACAATGTGAGCCCTATGAATCCTGGCATTGTCATCTTGGAATACCTGCATCAAAAAAAAAAGCTATTCAGGGTAGTCAGCTGATCTCATTCTTTGGGCACATAGTGTTGCTGAACCTAGACCTCACAACTGCAGCAACAGAGATTAAAACAGTGAGTTATATCCAACTCTTTTTTTTTTGGTCAAGTAATGAAGTGACTTTTCTCATGAAGTCAACCATAACAATTAAATGTTAGAATAAATGGCTGCATGTCATCACTTACTACAAACCTTACTCTTCGATTTATGTTACGCAATGTTACCTAGATGAAACTCATGGAATGACAAAATGACAAAATCTTCTCCCATCTTCTGTCATACTGACACCACCAACACCACCGTAACCAAGTGGTGGGTGGGTGTAATAGGGATTTTTCAGACTTGTGTTTCTTACAAAGACAAACAACGCTAACAATGTGTATTTCACCGTACATTGAGCTCATATGTCTGAAAGATGCTGACTGCTGACAAAAAGCATGTAGTCAGGGTATTTCAGGTAATCATAGGGTCTTTATGGGGCTACTGCAAAACATCTAGTGCAAGCTCTTCTCTCCTTGGGTTAATAGGTTTTCTGATTGTGTTGTTTGTCCATTGAGATTACTTTATAGTAGTACTTTAATACATAGTATTTATATTTTAAGCTACATGTACAAAAGCTTGCATGTTATTTGTTACTGGTCTAAAGGTTTGTCTGCTGCCTCCTACTTCTCGTGCATGAGTTTCTCTCTCCTTTCACTGAAACAATCTTCCCACTCCTTTCCCGTGGTATTGTTTTTTTTTTGTTGCTGTGATGAATGTGGTGAAAGTAATGGAAAATTAAAAACCAAGGTCACATTGTTGCATCAGCGGATGTTGTTGTAGAGTCAGTTAATAGCAGGACTGTGTATTTTGCCACGCGAGAATTAAGGCCCTACATCATTGGTTGACATTACCGTCTCATCTTGGTTGGTTTTTGATTTTATTTTTTTTTAAATTGAAAGATATTCTGTTATGTACAGCGCGGTGGTTAGCGCTTTTGTCACAGTAAGAACGTCCCAGGTTTTATTCCTGGGCCAGGCCTTTAAGCGTGAAGTTGGGCAAAATGGCAAAACATTTATTGTCATATTGCCCAGCCCTGAAGGTCCATGTTCATTCCTTCACCGACACAAAACATGAACCTCTTGTTAAGTAAGTACTCCTGACCAAGAGCTCCTGGTGTCCTGGTGCGCTGTGGTCGCCCACTGCTCCTGACAGGTTTGTTTTGATCGATGAGTCAAATGCAGAGAACAAATTACTCCACAGGCACAGTGAAGTATAAACATGATTTGGTAATCATCTAATTTATTAGCTTATGAATTATGTAGGCCTATGTTCGTAGCAAGAGTTGGTACACTCACATATGCCCCACCCGTACTGCTCCACACTGTGGGCACATTTATCAGAGAAATTCACAGACACTGACTGTTGTTAAACCTTTAATCCGCACCTGAGCCAGCAGCCATTTTAAAAGACACAGAAAAATGATTCACTGTGATATTAACCTTCACTTAGGCTGAATCAGCTGATGCTGCTATCTGTCGCCATGGAGACTGACCGAGTTAGGGGGTTGCCGTGGTAACAGAAAGGCAGCTCATCATCCGCCTCCGACCCCCCCACTCCCTCCATCCTCCCACACCCCCCTCCCACCGCCGACAACTCAGAGCACCTCACTCTAAAACCACTGCTCTTCACAGATGTAGGTCTAGAATGAGTTTTATGGTAGACTGTGGGGCCGCACTACAAATAATATAGTACATTAAGACCGAATCAGGCTACAATGGAACTAACTTAGGAAAGTCATGATCAAAACTGAACTTTTGATCATTTTTAAGTTGAGCTTTGTTAGAAAAGCATGTGTAAGTCTCAGTCAGATAGAACACGATTTTGTGATATAATGTGGCTTTTTACAATATGGAAATTGCGTCACCTTATATTGTGATGATAATTTGGCAGTATAATGTACAGCCCTTGTAGATTTCTGCTCAATTCTCAATATTTAAATGAATTGACCTGCAAATAATGACGAGTGGCAAGAATAAGTGGCAGGATGTTTGATGTCGATCAGCGCAACTAGACAGGCCAGAAGATTAATAGTGATTTTGGAGAGTAATGGGAGCTCTGATCTTAGAGGGTTTGACCATCATCAGAAGAAGGTGTATTACAGCTATATGGGAGTATTTCATCTGAAATGGTCAAAGAAGGCATTTTTCTTCTTTCAAGATAACTTTACTGCAAAACTATTTTAGCGACGCTTGTCTACAGTTTACAGTGAGACAAGTGGGAGGATGACTCAGTGATTATTGTTCTCATCACTTCAAACTTTAAAAACACAGTTGACGCACACAAAGATCAGATTTTGTACGGGTCACTTTGAGAAACTACTGGAATCTACTGAGTGAAATCATTGTAAGGTCCTGTCCATCAGATCACAGGCGATTGATCGATTACCAGCAGGTCCAGTCGATTCTATTAGGAGTTCCTGTTGTGTGCTGCCCATAATACTCATCTCTTCTTCATCATTGTGCACAGCTAATCGGACACTGCAATGTATGTTTTTACCTTACCACCTTTCCTAATGATTTTCCCTGGTTGCATGTCTTAAAAGTTCTCCCAATTGGAATTTTTATTTGAGCTATGTATGTAATATGAAAAGGACCATGGATCATTTTTGGAAATCCTCCACAAAGGTTTTTTGCTTTATTGTAACTGCTTGTTGTTGTTTCAAAAGTCATCAACTGGACTTGTTTGTTTCCTTGTGAGTTGTTGACACTGTATTCAACGTAACCACGATTTCAATAAACAACCTACAGAAACAACTCATTCTTATATCAATAATTTATTACAATTAACACAATTACAGATCAATGTCTTGAGACTTTTCTGATTCAATGCCTATTTATTTATGTGCTACTGTACCAGCTCTTACTTTCTCATCCCCCTGATAGTTGTTACACTGATGCCCATTACACACTGATGACTATTCCATGACAGAACATGATGTGAGTATTGAGTTACACTTAGACTTGTACTGTTAAAGGCTGCCTTCTGCCTCTTGAAGAATAAATGTCTCTGTATTCCCGATGTGACTTGTGATTCATTGCTGCACTTTGTCTCGCACTGTATTGTCATCAATAACAAATGTCCTTCTGCTCCATATCATCAGCGTTTTGAGGTGAAGGCTGCGGTCGTCAACAAATAGTCGTAGGCCATAGCGGCGATGCATTATGTTTCTATAATGCCTGTCTACTCTGCAAAGGTGGTCAGCAACAAAGAATCACAGATCCTCAGAAACTACTTAAGTAGTTTCTGAGGATCTGTGAAGCATTTTTGTTGAGACTTTCTACTCCACTCCATCTCTATACAAGCAATCGCGATGTCGTCACGTCCGGGGATGTGTGGTGGGCAATTTTATGTTTTAAATAAATAATGACAAACAGGGCATGGCTTCCCTTGCACCGGTAAAATCCAGCCCAAAACACATGAAGTCAGCAGCAGGTTCAATATTCCAAAGTGCAGAGCAAATCTTATCCATTTTGCCATAGGAAGATTCCCAAAAGAACCATGTGTTATAAGTTATGGTAAACGAAGTGAAACTGTGCGAGCACAGGCAATCAATGATTGGTTCATTTGTTTAGGAACTCTTTTGTAATTGTAGTGAATTAATTAGACACAGATCATAGGAATATCTTTTATAGGAGATCTGTTAAACATTCACACCGGTTTGCTTCTGTTAAATATGGCAAATTATAATATTCTATTGTCTATTTATTATTTGAAAATCTCCATTTTTATTTATTTATTTATTTTTTACAATAGGGTAAAAGCACAAAGATAAAAGATAACACAGGCTGAATGTTCAATAGGTTTTCATTTAAAACTAGCCTGGTCTTACCATACCCTCGTACTCATTTGTACAGAGGGTCTGGTACTTCACAATTGAGCTCCGTTTTCAGGTGGGAGGGATGAACTCCTTTGAAACGATTGGATCTGTTTTCAAACTACAACCAGCAAATCCCTTGCAAATACGTAACGTCACCTACAACACACGCCTCCCCTGCACGCTGAATGGTAGGTTGGAATTCAACTGATTAAACGCAGCCACTGAGATCAGACCCAGACGTACATGTAGGGAAAAGTTAATTGACCGGAGTTTACAGATGGCAAAGGCCAGGCTAATTTAAAAAAGCTCTTAAATAAATATCAAAATGTTGACAGGACATTTTGACAGGACTGTAAAGGTTTTGGGGAAATTCTCTGTATTCCTTCCTTCAGAAGATACTGGCTGCTGGACTTTCTGACGTGGAGACCACAGGCTGTACGTGTCGGCGGAAAGTCCTCCAGAACCATCACACTGAACATGGGGGCTCCCCAAGGCTGTGTGCTGAGCCCCCTCTTGTTCACTCTGCTGACCCATGACTGCACTCCAAAGTACGACTCAAACCTCTTCATCAAGTTTGCAGACGACACCACAGTGGTGGGTCTCATCAGCAACAGAGACGGGTCAAACTACAGGAGTGAGGTGATAAGTCTGGCCATGTGGTGCACACAGAACAATCTCTCTATATGTGGAGAAGACAAAAGAGATTGTTGTGGACTTTAAATTCCTGGGTGTACACATCACAGATAACCTCTCCTGGACCATGCACACTACATCACTGGTCAAGAAAAGTAATCAGCGTCTCTACTTTCGCCGCAAGCTGAGAAGAGCCAGAGTCCCAGCCTCCGTTATGTGCAACTTCTACAGAAGGACTATAGAGAGCATCCTGACCAGCTCCATCACTGTGTGGAACAGCGCCAGTGCTGCGTCCTGCTGAAGGAGCCTCCAGCGCATCGTGAGAGCAGCGGAGAAGATCTGCAGAGCCCCTCTTCCCTCTATTAAGGACATGTACTCCACCCGTCTCACCCGCAAAGCCGTCAGCATCATAGGGACCCTATGCACCCATCACACAGTCTCTTCAAGGTAATGTCTTCAAGGAGGAGACTGCGGAATCTACGGGCCAGTTCTAGTCAACTGAAGTACAGCTTTATCCACCAGGCTGTCAGGAAGCTGAACTCCCCTCCCTTCCCTGCCCTCCCTGTGGTCCCAACCCTCACTCCCCACCCCCCGCACCAACACCAAGGACGAGAGAACGATCATTTCAATTCACTGACAAATGAATCGACAAATACAAATCTTTGAATCTTGAATGTTTAATTTTGATAATCATGAATATTTGTAAAATATTTTTTCTCACAAATTGTCGCTTGCTCCAAAGAAAAAGTATAAAATTGCCTGCATAGTTTGTCTCCTTTAAAAGCCTCATGATGATGAACTTTAAAGAACAGTACCGATGTACTTTTAGTGCCTCTGATTCATGACAAGGAAGAAGTCCCCATCGTGTTGCCGTTCAGGTACTTCATTCAGTTCATTTGTTTTTGAGTTCACAAAGCTATTTCTCTGCTGCTTTAGGTGGTTCTCAAGCTACTTATAGATTGTTTTTGACTTGTAAGTTTTCTTTTTGTTACTCCTTTTTTGGAACTTATAATGGTTCAATCCCTGTATCGTTCTATTTTCCACTGTTTAGTCCTGTACTCTGTCCAGGTTTAGATCTGAATGTCCTCAGAAAACCACATATTTTATGTTGATGTGAAAAGTTTGTAAACCGCTGACCGTTTGCACCCTTTGTGATTTGGTAATATCATTAGTGACCATAAACACTTGCATCTTTGATTTGATTGTGCTTTCTCTTGAGTTATTTTTCAGCCCTACTTGTTACTTTGCCTATGTGAGTTGGGAACAGTCCATCTTATGTGCAAGATCACCAACCCGGGATGTTCATTAGCTTGCTGGGGCTATAATTGAGTGCGCCGTCTCTGGCTGCCCACGCGGGCTCATAAAAGAGGCTGTGAAATTGCTTGTTCTGTGAATAGAGCGATGTCTGATAGCGTTAGGGACAGCGTTTTATTTGACAAACCGAATGTTCTGTCCAGTGTGTGTCAGCTGAAACATGGAAACCAGAAAACGATGGCAGATCCAATTTGATCTAGTTTTATTATTTCATAAACATATCTCATTTTCTGCTGGAATTCATTTGCAAGAAATGTCCTCTCACATTTAGATTGGACAGAGAGATTGGAATTATTAAATGTGTGGTCAAAAAAAAACATGCAGTGAATGGTATCAATACCTGAATTTGTGATCGTTTTATAATCAGTTTCTAATGGAAGTACTCACACTAAGCACTTTGGCTTAGTAAATCAGGCCTTAAACGAACAGGCAACTGTTTTTCTACGAACAACTTTGGTCATTCTGCATGACTGAGGGCACGCACAAAAACCAGACAGGTACGCATCAACTCGTCTGAGCTCAGGTAAGAAAATATCTCAGTATGCAAAAACGGTGGCTTGTTCCTTTAAGTGTCTTATGGCGGTCTTCTGCTCGTAACTCTAAATTAAATAATAAATACAAAAATCTAGACATCCTTGCCGTTTTGGCTGTCGTCTTACGGCTTTTTGAAAACATTACATTGTGCTACCTTACAGAGAACATGAAAGCTAATGTGTGTAAATAGTTACGTAGAGTTCACCTAAATACGCTTGGCCTAAATTCCAACATTTTTATATTTACCAAATTGAAACCAGTTCATGCATTCAATAAATTATTAGTCCCTCACAGTAGAAGTGTGACTCGTCCTAGTTGGGATATTTTTACTCCAGGATAAACTGGGCAGTGTTGGTGGCCCAATTTTCAACGGTTTAAGTTTGCAGCGAGAGATAGGCGGCGGTAGATTCTGTTCATCCGTGTTGTGTTGTTTACCTTGTTTTAACTTTGTTTTATTATTTAATTTGGAAGTTGTTGTAGTACAGCCTAACCAAAACCTTAATTGTATTTGGCATATTGTTTATTATCTATTGATCCATACAAAGTCCTCTGTGAGCAGTTGTTTGCTCTTGTGTCTTTTCAATCTCTTACCATTGTACTGCAGTTTCCTTTTGTACAGGGACAATAGAGTGTAGCCCACAGTCGGTCCCCCACTTCACCAGCATCTTAGTCCTTTCACACCTCGAGGATATATCAATGGTGCTCCTTTCTCCGAGTGTGTTTGTGTGTGTGTACTTGTGTGTGTGCGCTTAACAAGGTGCCATTGCCTCTGCACTCAAAACTACTGGCACCAAAATGTAATCTCCTTCTCTCTGTCTCCCCGCTTCTTTCTCCCCCTCTTAGGTCGTCTCGAATGTTTTCCCTCGCATCCCGTGAGCAGCGGACGTAATAGACCGGGTGAGCTATGCCTAATTTTTTGTCTGCAAGTCATTGAAACACTCATTCACCTACACACACACACACACACACATACAAGCTTTATGCAGACGGGTATAAGGCAACTTGCAAATGTGCTGCGTCACTGTGCCGCTTGTATTCACCGGGCAGATGCTGTTTGTAGCATAACAAGACAATATGCTGTATTTACTCTATTGAATAATGGATGTGCTTTTGAAAAAACCTGGAGCTCTAGGGGGTTATCTTGCTGTGTGTGCATGTAGTAGTGATGGCCAGACTGCGTAAGGCACTCCGCTGTTACGTGTGTGTTGATGGCACATGTCTAGACACCTTCAGACAAACACTGTGTCAGCCAAACTGTCGGCGACACACTGTTCTCGCGCTCAGTGTAGGATGTGGCTGTACCGCCTGTGAGTATGGTGTTTAAAAGTCTGCTTACTTGCAATTGATGTAATGATTTTACTCTTTTTGCAGAAAGTAGTGAGAAGTTGTTTTTTGTCAAGGTAGTTTGATGGTCATCTTTAATATCCGAGTTTTGCATCCGCTGGACTGACTTTTTAGCTTTCTCACATGTGATAGCAGTTGCATTTTACCAGTACAGTACTAGTATGAAAATAGTGTGGTATCTTAAATTGTGTAACATTATAATTATGGTGATTGTGGAACTCATACAAACTGGACACACACATGTCATTTTACTTTATTTTATGGCAGTAACCAGTACAAAGACTAAAAAGCCAGGAAACAAAATGCTTTATATATAGTTGTACCATGTTGTTTCATCCTATAGTATTACCACGTAACTGATAAGCTGCAGCCCACTTAATTTTAGTATGTAGATATTTGATGTGTAACTTAACCAAATATAATAATTATAATTTTGTGCAAAAATAGTTAAAAAAAGATCCTTGCCACAGGTAAGTTTTGTGACAGTCCCAACCTTATAAATTCAGCTACAGCGTCTGTCAAAAACCTGCATGAAACGTGCAAGTCACTTCACCCTGGATTTTGTATGGAAATCCAAGACATTAAAGCGGTGGTTTGCAAACTAGTATCTGATATATGGCTATCTACTATTTGAGAAGTTTCTGTTTTACTGCAGAAAGTCTCTCAGACTGTACTTTCTCAAATATTACTCTCCAAACCATATTGATCTATCGCTGCCCTGTGTAAGCAACTCTAGTGTTGTTCACTTATTGTTTGTCCATTCTCAAACACAAATGTGTGCATTGAAGCGTGGGGCAGGTCCACAGCTCTCTCCTCCTGCTGTTTTGGGTGACAGAAAACGTTAGTGGCATTTCCAAGCAGGTCGGTTTGACCTTCTCACTCCGGTTAGCCTCTCCTCCCTTCACTGCGTAGGGAGCTGAACCATGAAGACAAGCCATTCTGACCTGACAACATTTTACAAATGCTTATGCAGTTTGTCAGCTGTAACACATAAATCGACGCCGTAAGCCTTTTCTCTAATCTGCTGAGAAATGTCCTATAAATGTGCCTTAAAGAGTGGCAGAATCTCATATTCTGTACTTTGCTGCTATAAAAAAATAAGGAAAATGGTACAGTGTTATTCCTCCCAAGGCTGTAGTGTTATTTGACTTTGAGCTGTGGCTCCCAACCTTTTTTCTTTGAAGACCCTGGTTCTTGTGCCCTCGACTGGCCGAGCCCCCCCACTTCAAAACCTATAAGCTCTCTCAAATGTTTTCTGATCATGTTCTCTTTTTCTAATCATTTGTGTGTATTTTTTACTGTTTAATTTGATCATTAATCTTATATCTTACGGGCTGACCCACTGACCAGACAAAGCTCTGGGGACTCCCTGAAATCTCTGGCGCCCCCTGGGCACCACTGGGTTATAGAAGTAGATAGCCCGTCGTCAGTGTGTCTCTGTAATTATGATAATAGCTTACATTGTAATGCTCTTTACAAGCCTGTGTTGACAAGTTTCCAAAGCTGTATAATGTCTACACTATGGACATTATTTATTGACTCCAAACTCAGTGGTAACCTACTGTTGTAGCCACAGCTGCCCTGTGGTACAGTCTCTTTTCCACTCTGTCCTCTTAGTGGTCACTATGTGGTCACATACTCTGAGTGTGTTGCTTCAGTCGTTAGCTCTTTAAGGCTAATTATACAATGTTCACATCAATCATGATGAAATAGAATCATGATCCTACTTTAGATTCAGACTTCTATTGAGCCAGTACACTTCTAGCAAACACATTTTTTACTTGATAAAGATCATATGCCAACTCATTAACAAAACAATCTTGGTCCTGAGTAAAAGCCTCTTAGCCAGTAGAAATGTGGTGACTTATGCAGATCACAGACAGCTTTGTGCGTTATTGTGGACTGTATGAGTTTTATTGAGCCTCTGCTGCAGTGATGTAATGGTCTGCCCTCTCCTTTTTGTCTCTCCCTCCCTCCCTCCCCCTCTCTGTCCTCCTCAGGCTCATCTTTTTATCGTGTCCCCTGTCTCTGCCCCTTCTGATGCTTTCATCCAGACATGATCATCCCTCATTTTCCTTGACACCTCTCTCCTCATACATATTTATACTGTTATGCAATATATAGCCTACCTTCTCTATGTGTTGTGTATATAACAGTGTGTCTTGCTGTCAACACTGAAAGCAAATATACTTTAATGCATTGCCATCATTTTACCTGGATTGTAATGCGTGATGTGCTAAAGCTAACAGTGTGTGAAGTCTAATTCCCAGCTAATGTTGGTTCATTATCCCTGTATTATTGACTTAAGTGTATCAGGTGGTGGTGTACGATTAGAAGGATGAGTAGAAGCAGAGCTTTTAATTAGGGTTTATATCTACAAGTGGAGCGGGACCTCTCCTACTTTTTTGGTTTGTGTATTGCAGTTCATGAGCAAAGATGCTCACTTGGATGGGCCAAAAGCTCATGGGCCAGATCTTCCACCTGCTGAGGTCAACTGAGGCGGGGTTTATTTCAGGCAGCACAGAGCACTGCTCTTCTAGCAGCCTCACATTCTTTTCCTCGTTTACATCGCACTGCATTGTGTTCTTCCTTTAGCATTTAGGCCTTTATAAGCTCTATGGGTCAAACTTGAGTTAAGTACTCAAGTACTCAACTTGAGTTAAACACTGTCCGTGTCTTGTGTCCCGAGAGAAACAGATGTGCAGTTGGTCCCGCTGTGGTGCCAGTCTGCATTCAGCTGTAATTGCGTTTATGCGACCCAAACAAAAGCATGTGTGCACCCTCACTCCCTCACCACCCCTCTCCCTTGCCTTCGCTCATTCCCGGCCATGGAGTCTGGTTGAAGGAAAAAGGTGGTTCTACATAACATTGCGATTGGCCATGGGAGTCTGTCCTGCCCACATACAGCGCAAGGTCTGGATCTGCAAGATATCACAGTGCACTCCTACTTAGAAAAAGTTACGCTATTGTCTGTGTTTAGAAACACAAGATCGGGGACCATGTGTTTTAACAGACTACATTCCGACAATAACGAGATCAGTTTGATTACTTTTGAAAAAACATTTAACACATTTATCAATAAGTCCTATTTATAAAATCTTTAAGTAAAAATTAGAATAATTTTCTGTCTTTGTGTTGAAATTTCTTCCCAGCTACTGTTGAAATTTTGTCCTAAATACTATACAAGTCTCCTAGTTTCTCAAATATCCACAAAGCTTAAGATCTCTCTTTTTTTTTTTTTTTTTTTTTATAAAAGTAGCTCATGTCTTATCAAAGCTCACAAGTCTGCAGTTTAGGCCTGACCAAACATGCAACATATTACAGTTCTGTTGATGCTTTTATACATTTTTATTTATGTATTTTGTTTTATTTTATCTCTCTCTGTCTCTCTCTCTAAAACCAAAAAATCAGGTTAGAAATCTAGGAGTAATCATGGACTCAGACCTGAACTTAAACAGCCACATCAAAGCAATAACATCATCAGCTTTTTACCATCTGAAAAACATTGCTAAGATCAGAGGAATAGTGTGAAAACCAGACTTAGAGAGACTCATCCATGCATTTGTCTCCAGCAGGTTAGACTACTGTAACGGCTGCTCACTGGCCTTTCTAAACGAGCTGTTAGAGCTGCAGTACATCCAGAACGCTGCTGCTCGAGTCCTGACAAGAACCAGGAAATACGACCATATTAGTCCAGTGCTCCGGTCTCTGCACTGGCTTCCTGTCACTCAGAGAATAGAATTTAAAACAGCTCTGCTTGTGTACAAGTCTTTTCATGGTTTAGCACCAAAGTACATCTCTGACATGTTAGAGCCGTATGAACCATCTCGGGCCCTGAGAACTTCAGGAGGGGTCTCCTGGTGGTTCCCAGAGTCAATAATAAACACGGTGAGGCTGCGTTTCAGTTTCATGCAGCTAAAATCTGGAACAGTCTTCATGAGGATGTGAGACAGGCCTCAACTCTGACAATGTTCAAATCCAGGCTGAAAACAGCTCTTTTTACCCGTGCATATGAAAACTGAAAGTATTTTATCTGCACTCTTGCCTTTTACTGTAACTGATTAACTTTATGTTGATGTTTTATTGATTTATTTGATCTGTTTTCTTGTAATTTTCTGCAACTGTGAAGCACTTTGAATTGCCTTGTGTATGAATTGTGCTCTACAAATAAACTTGCCTTGCCTTATTTCCACCAAAACCGTTAGCCCTAATTTGGACATTCCGCTTTTAATTTAGAGTCTAATTGTAGCACATGTTGCACTGAAACTTAATCACATTTTTGTCCCCGTCACAGCCACCGTAGCAGTGCTGCGAGGTGCAGGTTAATGTGTGGAGCGGGGATGATGGATGAGGGGCTAATGGGGAGAAGGATGACATTGTCGCACTAAACCATTTAAGTCAGATAACACGACCATTTACATTTCTATATCATTGTTACAGGCGGTCATATGGAAATTACAGCCGCCAGCTTGTATTTTATCACTGATGTGCGTGTCCTTGTTGCTTTAGCCTTGGTGTCTCACTGTAAGTAACAGATGGATAACTTGATTGATACGTCTGAACTGGGTATTTGGCTTTGGCTTTCTGGCTGGTTTTGTTATTGCTTGGTCAACAGTTTGGGTTGGATTTATGCTTTACTAATGGACTCAAGTTAGGTTAGGTAATAAGGTTTATTGCACCCAGTTTATACCTAATTTAGTTCAGTTTAGCTCAGGGCTCGGCGATATGACGCTAAAGAAACAAATTGTGATCCCTGTGACGATCTTTTTCTGTGATATTGTCAGGAGTCAGTGTTTTTTAAAGTTGAATGTAGCTCTATGCTCAAATGCAGACACTTTCCCCTTTACTGCTTCTGCTGCTCGGCCTCGTCAAGCTCTGAGTGAGTTACAAGGGGATTTAACCACATTTTTTGATCGCAAAATCAACATTTCATTTTTTCCTAACATACCTCATACTTTACTTCTGGCCTTCACTCGCTCTGTACCACTTTGCTAATACGCCAGCTCCTTGCACTGAACCATGAAAAAAGATGGCGTCAGTAAAAATCTCTGCCGTTCTCCTCAAAGACTGTCTTAAATATGGGCTGACAGGTGGCTTCTGGATGTGCGCTCCCCGGGGAGTGCACAAAGCACTTTCATCTTGCGTGGATGCTAAATAACAGTACGCAGGATCAGGTGGCGGAGCGGCATGTGGTGCCAGCTCTTGTAAGTCAGTGGCAATTTGTCTTCTGACAAAAATAAAAGGACGAACTATGGACCTTGGAAATTGGTGTGTCTTATTTCATGATCAGAGATTTAATCCTTTTATGGCTACACAAAGAGAAAATCACAAGCATGCTTTTTTTTTTCAATGGCACTTATCTGTTTTTGTAATAGAACTCTTCAAATGTAAAAACTTAAAGTATTGTGATTGATGATGTACTTCTCCCAGAACCGCCACCTTAACGTGGAGGAGGGGTTTGAGTGCCCGAATGATCCTGGGGGCGCTGTTGTCGGGGGCTTCGTGCCCCTGGTAGGGTCTCCCATGGCAAACAGGTTCAGAAGCTCCTTATGAGAGACCACAGGCCCAGTTAGAAGCGTGAGGCCGTCCTTCTGTGGACCCACCACCTGCAGGAGGGCCATAGGGGCTGGTGCAATGTGATTTGGGCAGCTCCAAGAGCCCCATGACCCGGCAACGGACAAGAAAATGGATGGATGATGTGCAGTTCAATTCGGAAATCAATCGTGAAATTGGACATTTTAAACTTTTTCAGATACTTAACACTTCAACCACTGAAACTACAAAGCTATTTTTTGTGTCCAGACACAGCAACATGTAATCTCATCATTACAAAACAAAACCAAGGCCCCAGTACGTTTTCTCATTGACTGACAATGGAAAATAAGAGGACCTAAATAACGGCAGCATTTGTGATTTGACAATTGGAGCATTATAGTCGTGATGTGGATTTGATTGCGATTTAACGTGAAAGTCTGTACTCTTGTGTGAGCCTGTCTACAACTGCTCTAGTCTTGCTTCAGATGTACATCCAGTAATATTTTCAGTCTTGTTAATTATGAACCATTTTACTTGAAGCCATTTCATTAGCATTTTTATTGGAAAGCCTTGTCCACATAATTGAACTCACATCATGTAGGTTAGTGTGGCACTGTCCAACAATGAGCTTTCGCACTCTCTTTGTGCTGGTTGGTTAGCTTAATAATCACCAATGAAGCAATCTGTATTTAGCCTTCCTTTCACCATTTTCAACTTATCTGCTAACAATTTCGTGCAGGTTTTAGTTCAAATCTGTGCTGTGTAAATCGCAATACATGCCAGAAAAATTGCATTGTATTTTGTTAAGAAAGTCTATAAAAACCTTTTAACCTTTTTTTGTGATGCTTTATTGCATCTTTGTGGACTGGATAGCACAGCCACAGTTTTAAGGCTCGGTCAGAGCACAGTGCATTCAGCAGCAGCAGGACCGAGAGGAGCACACGTGCAGTGCACGCAGCAGCGCCTCGCACATACCTGGGCAGACCGAGAGATGTGCGCGGTGTGGGGCGCACATGTCCTCTTTGCCGTCTCTCTGCTCCTCCTCGTTGTTCATAAATGTCACAGGTTTAAAAGGGCAATGGGAGCCTACGTGGTGGTGCAATCAATAAAAACAAGGGCGGGTTAAAAAGGAATAAAATACAATTTATTTAAAAAGGCCTGTATAAAAGTCAATAATAAAACATTAAAAAGGACTAAAAAGGAGAGTAAAAAAAAGGGATAAAGGAAGGGTGTGCTTTAAGGTGCTATAGTCTGGTCTCCAGGAGGGGGTCCGGTCGGCTCCGGGAGACTCCCACGGAGATGCTGCAAGGGTCCTCCTCGGGGAACGTAAAGCCCGGAGAGCCTGCTGCCGCCGCTCGATCCCGCGCTCCTGTCCCGGGGACATCCTTGGCCTCGACGTGACGTGCCGTTCCCTCACCGCCATCACGCAGCCCCTCCCGATGCGTCAGGTCCCGTTCGTGTTCGTCTTCCTCGTTCGTGCATCCATTCCGTCAGCCAGCCCTTCGTCCCTGGCTCTCGTCCGGCGCCCACCTCCTGCGCTTCGTCCACTTTTTTCCATCTCGTGCCTCAGTCTCTCTCTTAAAAACCCCTTGTCGCAGGTGTGCCCAGTTAAACAATCAACACCTGGGCGGGGCTACCAGGGGCACAAGCTTGGGTGGTTAAAACAGATAAAACATGCATAAAAACAGCCTTAAAAACATGCACAATAAAACACTCTAAAAACAACTTAAAACCAGTGTGCCCGTGACATAAACATCACGCTGCATTCACAATAGCCTACTTTTTACGTAACTAGAACCAAACTGCTTGTTTATCCACTGTAAACTAAACTCTGTCCTGAAAGAAAGAGTGAATAGCAATGTTCTCTGAGTTGCGCCGATATTGAAGTGATTGCCTTGCCAAGCGGCCATGCTGCTGAAACGTGACAATACAGTGGGCACGTGCCCCCGCACCTGCACCCCCTCCCTCCCCGCGCCGCACGAAAAAGGCTGAACTACGGAAACTTCTCTATTTCATATTGAGTATAATGACATTTTGTATCCAATAGACTAAGCCTGTATCTTAGTTTTTTTAGCAATTATAATGACATTAATTAAAAAAGAAAAGAAAATCTTGAACCCCGCTCAGGTTGGGCATAAAATCTTACCTCTACCATCAGGGTCTCGATCCATGCCAGGTCCAAATGCCTGAAAGACCGCTTCATCCACCAGGCTCTCAGGAAGCTGAGCTTTCTCCTTCCCTCGATCTGCTGCCCCCTAATGTGTACATATGTTAATTACTCTCTTTTTGTACCAAGCTTGAGAGAAACGTTATCTTGAATCACTGTATGAGCTTTACGGTCAATAAATCGAACTGAACTGAACTAAATACATTGACAAAACTGTGCAAAGTTGTAAAGCGTTGTGTCATAGAGCAATTAAGGATTCAAAGACAGGTATTCAGCGGCGAGAAGTACAACCACAGTTACTGGACATTTTCATTATGCTTGTCGTTTGCATAACTCCTACTTTTCTCTTTTATTTTCTGAACTTAAAGAAAATAAGCCTCTTACCGAGAGACTTGTGCCGCCACTGCTGACTAACGCGGCTTTGAACCTGCTGAAAGGCAGCCACAGCCTCCATCATTACTTCAGCTCCACACTAATAATGAGATGAACGCACTGTGCTTTTATTATTTTAGAAGTGGTGACCGTGTTTGACTTGTTGAACATGGTCATTTTCACTTCAACTTCTGTTACTTTCAGGTTTTCTTTATCTAATGCTCATTTTTGAAGCAGGGGATAATGAGGCTAAGGTTTCCTCAAAAGGCAAAGTGTGTGGTGCTGTTGTCATGATCATTTGTAACGTAACTTTGATACTAAGAGATAAGTTGATACTGATTCAGAAACCTAAAAATGTACTATTAGGACCACCCTAAAACTATTCATGGAAGGTCTTATTGAGAAGAATGGATCCCTTGAAAATCTACTTTAGACATTTTTAGAATCAATATCCCAGTGTCAATTTCTATTGTGTTATATCATATGCGTTATGATTTTTTATTTTTATTCGGATCTTTTTGCACTTTTCTTTTTAAATTGCTGTGTTAGTTTATGACAAGACTTCATTAATCAGAAAGTCCACCACACTTAAGTATCGATTACTGTCCGTGAACGGTTTGGTGACTCATGCTGTAGGTGTAAGACAGTAGAACGCTGTTGTTTTCGTTTCGTCCTGATTATGTAACAATCTGGCGGTATTTTTTACAAACAGGTCTCAGTCATCACGAACTCTGATGGGTGTTTCAAGCGCTTGTGTTTGCTACTGTAATGTGATCTCCATTTAAATCACCACTCGCTTGATCTAAATAAAGAACTTGTATGTGCTTGTTAGATACCAGCTTCATGGTTGTACTGCTGATTGGGTATTGTAGCATTCTTAGGGATGACCTTAGCTTGTTTTCTGTAAAAAAAAACAAAAAACTCTGTCCGCATTTTTTTTTATTATACTGATATAAACACAGTTATTCTTGGTACAGTATTTTAATAGAATCTACTTCATATTCATATATAATCCTTTCATAACTTTCATATTCTGGGTGTGCTCTTGCCTTTTTGCAGTTACCGCATTTGCCGGTGGCGATACAGTCTCCGCTGCTGAGAATGTGTTACTATTGAGCCCCCGCAAGAGTTTAGATTCAGCTGTGAAATACAGCACTTATTAACTGCACATTACTCCATAATGGCCCATGCCTGAACAACCTTTTCAGCAAAGGGTTTACTTTGTTCAAATTTTATCTGAGCATACTTTTACAATTAGCTAATCTGATTTAATAGGTTTGTTGACGGATTGTACACATCTTGAATTTTTGTCTCAGAATGTCATTATATTCACATCTACCCTTAAAAAATCCCTTTGATATACAGGTTTTCTGTTTTTCTCATGCAACTAAAGAGCAAACTAAGGCAAAACTGAGTGTTATCTAAATGTAAATTGTGTGGGATATTGGATGGCACTGCTTTAATAGCTTCTGGACTGGACACAACACATATTTGCAGGTTTTGCGGAGAGCACATAAGAAAACTGAGCCGTACCTAATAATCTGGGAGTGATTATACAGTAACTTTTGTAGGTACATATTATAATGGATTGTTGTTTCCTCTTACCTTTAGTCCTTCATTCTGATGTCCTTGTAATCTTATGAGCTGCTGATGAATTAAAATGCATGTCTTCTTCCAGGTGTGACTCGACAGCTGTGCGCCCTCTGCCCGGTGTGACCAGGAGAAGTTTGGGATCCAAGGTGACTTTCGAGCTTAAACTCCAATCACATAACAAGGTAATGCACAACATGAGCGGTTCTCAAAGTGTGGTACGTGTTCCATTGGTGGTATTCTGGGTCATTTTTTTAATGATGCAAAAATTGTGAACTCGATGAATGCTGTTGACAACTATTTTATTTACTTTCTGTGTTTTCTGATCAAAGCCCGGGTCCATTCAAACCACTGTAGTTTCTGAGTGCGTTCAAAAGACATTCACGCATTTCTCCAGCATTCAAGTCCCGGTGAATACCTGTCAGAGAAAAGACAGCATTGACAATACGAGCCGCTACCTCTGTGGATGAAATGGGTGCGTGGGCGGCGGACATGTGAGTGCTAAGAGCGCAACTGTGTGGGACGTGGGCTCCGAGTGGGAACACAAGAGCTGCTTTAGCGAGACGATCGGGAGAGACAGTCACACTTTCACACATTTATGTTTCAGGCAAAAGCACAAAGACAGCTCCAGGTACAGAGGTGACTTAACATGGCTAGAGGACTGAAAGGTGTAATGTACAGTTTTGTCAGTGTTTATGCTGTGTATACAGGTAGTTATGTAAAGTAGGCTGTTACCGTGTCCCATATTTGATGTCGCGGCGTTGTAATCAAATCAAGGCTACTTTCATTTGGCACAGGTCACTACACATCTAATAAATGTGTAGTAGCTGCATGTAGCTCCTTCCCCTGTCCTGCGCCGATAAAAAATGGCATAATGTGATCTTTAAAACATACCTGGAGTTTGTTTCATTCATGTTTGCGTAATCCTGGACGCCAATGCTCACTGTTGCTGTTTGCCTACTTTGAGGCTTAAAACATTTGTCCACACCAAAAGTTCACAGTGGACTGGTTTTGCTCCTTTCACCTTCTAAGTTGATACATTCATCTTTGACTCTTCAAATATTTCTCTGAATAGGAACAAACATGGACCTCAAAGTGTGTTGCGTCCTTTGCCTCAGGTGCCATGCAGATTATATGTAGAACAAAAACATGTTAGTCTGAGTTTAGATCTGGTCTACACCAGATCTAAACTCAGACTAACATGTTTGAGTTCAGTCTGAGTTTAGACTAAACTGTACCAGTCCTGTTTAGGTCTGGTTCTGAAACAAGAAGCATTCAGTTGATCACTTGATAGCCGATTCAGCATTACTGCCCAAACGAATTTCAATTGTGTTCACACCTGTGGCATGCATGTCACAGTGTTAACTTTCCACAGGGAAGTGAATAATATTTTTCTGCTTTATTAAAGCCAACCTTTTTTAATTAAAATGAGGTTTCTAATGTGGCTACTTATCTTTAGACAGTGAAGTCTTCCAAACTTGACAATAAAAACCTCTGACAGAATATCTATAGCTTTTCAGTCTATAATAGATTGTCTCACATCACCCATCCATCTATTTTCTTCTTCCGGAGGGGTCTAGAGGCAGCTGAGAGATGTAATCCTTCCAGTGTGTCGCAGGTCTTTCCTAGGTCTTTCCTTCATCTCATAATAGGGCTGAAACAACTAATCGATTAATCGACGACTAATCGATTATTGAAATAGTCGACAACTATTTTAGTAATCGATTAATCGTTTTCTGGTTCACACAGACTCAAATGGAGCAAAAATGACATGAAAATGTAATATTTTTGATGAAAACCTACTTTGTTTTTATAGTTAGGGTCCGTAGTGTTTTGTACATTGTAAATTTCATGAATATATGTCTGTGTCTCATCCAATCAGAAAGCAGAATTAGTACCAAGAGCCTCCAACAAACATTTACTTTAAGTTTACGCCATCAATACGTCCTCAAGCGGCGCCACTTTTTTTGTGATAAAAAAAAAAAGAAAAAAGAAAAATTTTCTACACAATTCACAGCCAAGCGATTACTCGATTAATCGTAAAAATAATCAATAGATTAATCGATTACAAAATAATCGTTAGTTGCAGCCCTATCTCATAATGATAATTATTATACTTTTTTGCGCTTTTGTAGACTCTCAAAGAACTTTAAACAGTGGCATGGCTGTCAAGTGTCCAGGAAACTACCGGATTTTACCCCATCTTGGAGCTTGGTTGTGGTGACGGGACAGGCATGCACAGTGGTACAATAATACAATATTAAAGACATGGCAGGTAAACAAGACACACAAAATGGATGATTGTATTATGAAAATGGTTTTAAAGAGGTTTGAGTTCTTCACAGTGGTCAGGTCAGAGCAACCGTGGAGGTTCAGAGCTTAGTCCCATAAGAGAGGGACATAAGGTGGTGTTTGAGGAGCAGGGGGAATGAGAGTGTGGTGGTGGAGAAGTTCTGTGAGGTATTTTTAGGGGATCTGAATGTGATGAGGAGGATTGTGAGGGACGGGAGCCAGTGGTGACATTGGTGATATGTTCACAGGAGCGGGTGTGGGTATGGAGACGGGCAGTTGAGTTTTGAACCTATTCTGGTTTATTTAGGGTTTTATCGTAAAAATGCTATTGCAGTAGTTGATACTGGACGTATTAATGGCGTGGATTAGGGTTTCATCGGTGGAGAAGGTGAGTGATGGACAGAGTCGTGTTATGTTCTTGAGATGGAAGAATGCAGTCTGGGTTATTTGTTTGACATGTGCTTCGAATGAGGGAGTATTCTTCCAGCGTCAGCGCAAACAACTGCTCAATCTTAGTGTCTGACATTGTATAACTCAAGCACACTAGGCGCCCCTGGACACACCACACACACACACACACACACGTCATATGCTGTCAGTAAATAAATGCCCCTAAATCCCATGTCCCTGAGCTCCTTTTTGTAGCTGCGCGGCTCTTGCAGTGAAGCGGCGTCCCTGAGAGGAGAGCCCCGCAATGCAGCAAACACACACATACACATACACAAGGAGAGCGATGCGTGAGAGAGAGTGTCGAGGTGGTACAGAGGAAAAGGAAGGAGGTAGGAGGCAGAGGAGTGTGTAGGAGGAAGAGGAGGAGGAAGGTGAAGAATAACAGGTGGGCGGAAGCATTATCGGAAAGATATGGGACCAAAGAAGAGGAGAGATGAGAGCGAGAGACCGAGGAGATGACAAAAAGACGTCACTGACAAAGCTTTAAAGGTGTCTGCATTCATGATGATGTGAAAATTAAGTGCATTGTCAGTGTTAAAATACAAATGCTCTCTATCGTCCAAAACTTACTCTACAACACTTGTAAGGAGAGGATTCATTTAGTGACCATTTTGAAAGTAATTTTCAAGTTCACGGTGCCAATTTTTCTAACATTAAAAAGATTTTCACCTTTTTCTGCGACCTGCATTTGTGGTTTCTGTGTTCCACATTGTTTTTCTGGATACTTTTGTACATCTTTGCCGAGTTTTTGTGGAGGTTTGGTGGTTTTGTTTACTTTGAAAGTCCAAAATGGTCCTGAAGAAAGCAGCATTTTAAAGGTAAACAAAATGCTGGCTTTCAGTTAAACCCATTTGAGACCTATAAATGTCTTCTTCTGAGACACTGAAGAGGCACCAAGAGCCCCCACAGCTGCAGCACAGTCGAGGCGTTACAAGAGGATATACAGGAAACAAGTAAGGGACAAACGAGGAGATGGTGAAAGACTGGAGGAGGGAGCTACAGGAGGAAGAGGAAGGAGGAGGAGCTGACCAGTGCAGGACACCACGCTCTGAAACAGGAAAAACCCAGGAGGCGGTGCACCGTTTCAGAGGATCAGAGGAGACGGCGAGAGAGGGCAGCTGGCCAGGTTTCTTGCGAGTGCTACAGTTCCCCCGACCTCCAACCTGACCCTCATGCGGGTCAGGTTGACACACAGTGGCAGCGCGGCTAAGCCGCAGCAGCTCAGGACTAACACCTGAACACTATTTCGTTGTACGCTTGTACAATACAATAAAGCACTTACTGTACTTACTTATTATACAGTATATGACACAAATTAATGATTTATGGCACAAAAAACTATAAAGAGTTCTGTTTAAAATTTTCTCATAATTTATTTTTCTTTCCCGTTTACAGTACTTTATCCCTATGAAGAAAATAACATCCCCCAGAGGAAGACTGCCTAAAAAATCTTCCCTTTTCCCTTTTATTCTAAGACAATATGTGGTTCTGGAGTGAGGCGTCATTAGAATTTGCCGCGATGATTGTTAGTTTGAGTGTGTACAGTGATTTGTGAAGGAGTGCTATGTAATTAGTGCACGGACTGATGTGCCTGTGGCTTAATAATTTCTCAGGCTGAGATTTATGTTGCCTGTAAACACTCAACAACTGATGTACCAAACAAGCAGACATTTAGGATGCACACAGGATGAAGTGTCCAACTTCACGAGCTGTTATAGCTTCAGTGCAAAAAGGTTTAACTAAACTAGACAGTATCCTGTGTGGCACAAGTAATGCTGTCTGACTTGATAATATTGGTCTCTGGGAGAGTCTGTTCTCACATATAATTTTATTGGTTTATTTGGTCGGGACAGTGCATGTTAATGAACATACATGGGTCTCATGCATGTAAACAAGCCACACCGGATTGTAGCCTTGGGCTAATTTGCATCCGTTGTCCCCCATGCGCACTCTCAAACACACTCATTCACCCTGGCCTATTGTACATGTTTTTAGTGGTAGGGGAAACCGGAGTACCCGGAGGAAACCTACGCAGACACGGGGAGAACATGCAAACTCCACACAGAAAGGCCCCGTCCAGGTGGGAATCGAACCCTGGACCTTCTAGCTGTGAAGCACGAGCTCTAACCACTGTACTACCGTGCCGCCTGGTATGGTAATTGGCCATACCGCCTTTGCGATGCCCAATCCCGTCAGACCTTGGAAGCTAAGCAGGGTAGGGCCTGGTTAGTACTTGGATGGGAGACCGTTCAGTAACACCAGGAAGCCTAGCGAATGTAGTGAGTGAGTGAGTGGTTGGTGTGGTGGCTGATGTGCGCAGACTGGTTGCCTCGCTTATCATCACCGAGTATGGAGTGAATGAATAATGCACCAAATTGTAAAAGCGACTTTGAGCGTCTGGAAAAGCGCTATATAAGACTAATGCATTATTATTATTTATTATTATAATCATCACACACAACTGCAATTAAGTTAAAATGCCAAGCTGCTTATTTTACAGCTGTAAAATATTGGTACCAGAAGCAGAATATCATTGTAATACAGTAACGAGGTGAAGTATGGTTAGGTCTCACTTTTGACATGTACAGTAGTAAAGATTAAAAATGCATGCTGAATATATATTAATTTGGAAGTGTTATTTGACATAAGCATGCACATCTGAATAACAATTCACAATAATAATGTCTGTCCTCCCACAGCAAGTATTAAGTCTAGCATTTTCTCACATGTGTGTTGCTTAGCAACTTGATCATTACTGCATTAATACAGTCCCACTGAAGAAACGGAGGACGGCTTTGATCTGACACACATTTCAATGTATATCAGAGCCAAATTTGCTCAGTATTGACAGTATTGAGTTATAGGACTTTTGGCTGTGTTTACCTCACTCTTGTTGCTTTGTTCAGGACCTCTGTTGTGAAAGTGCTGCACGGATAGATCAGTGTCCCAGTACATTTATTTATTTCTCGCTGCAAACAGACACAGTCTCAGCTCTGTCCGTCCCTCTGGCTCAGTGCCACAGGCACAGAGCCAAGAGCAACAGACCTGCTGCTGTCCTCTGTCTACATCATGTCACTGTTGTCTGAGCTCTCAATGAACATCCGTGCAAGACTCTGTGGTCGTGTAAGCATTCATGAGTTGATTTGTACAGTTACAACCCATGTTACTGTGTCAAAAACATACTTTTAGTAGTATTTTGCTTTGTTCACACACTTTGAGTAATCCTTTTTACCCACTTCTTCTTCCCCTGTTGAGGCAATTTGATCTGCATTTTCTGGATTGTGTCAAACTATCCTCCACTGTGTTTTCTTTTTATAATGTGTCATTCCCACTGCTTCCTGCAAAGGCTGCTGCAGGCCCATACGAAATCTTTACCAGTCCAGTCTCATACTTCTTACTGGGATTTTCACATTATTTACTTAAAAAAATAAAAAAAAAAAAATAATGCTGAGGTTCCCAAAAACTTTTTTTCTTCTCCACCTCAAGTATGCAAATGTACCTTTTGATTCTGAAGTTGTCTTATTACCTGAAGATGGTGTCATGTAATTTATTTCATTCTTGGATGCACTAAAATGCAAGTGCACCATACTGCTGGTACCAGCAGTAGCAGCAGCAGGGCCACAGGAAGCTGAATTCCTTCATTTCTGGATTAGGTCTTGCTTGCAGCAAAATTAGGTTTGGAAATTCGCCACAGCTCAAAGTGACCCTTTTCCACCGACAGGCAAACGTCAGGGGACGTCACCATGCTTTATGAGGCTCTTAATATTTGGAGTGCTTCTCTCTGGGTTTTAGTTTGGACATAGTGCTGGGATGAGGAACAGAAGGCAGCGTGACATCCAGGGGATCATTGTAAATTTACCTCGTTGGCCTTTGGAGAAGGATGGACTGAACATTTTAACTATTTTGTGAAGGATGGACTGAACATTTTAACTATTTTGTGCCATAAAAATCTCTATTGAGAGGATTTCTATTCAAAGCTGAGTCATGCAGTGCCACACAAGGAATATGATAATCCCTTTAGTATTCGTTGCTATAGAGCCATCACACATTGAACTGAGTGTTGTAATGCCAGTTTGCTTGGCCATGCTATTCCCAAAAGTATTAGAGCGTATGGTGGATGTAGTGACTAGTGCTCAGTGAAGCAGTAGCCGGGTCCCAGGCTGCTCTTATTGGCTCATGATTTTTCCAGCAGACCTCCCTCTCTCTGCTCAGGGTCTCGCCGGAGACTGAGGCAAATGACAAATTGCACCGTCACACTCCTCCTTTTGCACAAAAGCACAGGCTGCGGGCGAATACCTCAAGAAGCAGCGAGTGCACAGCAGACCTACAGCACTGAAAAATACTGAAAGAAAATTGCTGCCACCTCAGTGTAGTATATCAATTGGTGGGTTTAAAAAAAAAAGAAAGACAATGTTTGTCCTTTGAAAATATTATAAACCGCCAAGCATTATATGGATGGATTTATTTATTGGATTATTTGGTCGGGACAGTGCATGTTAATGAACATAAATGGGTCTCATGCATGTAAACACGCCACACCGGATTGTAGCCTTGTGCTAATTTCCATCCGTCGTCCCCCATGCGCACTCTCAAACACACTCTCATTTATCTTGGCCTCTTGTACATGTTTTTAGTGGTAGGGGAAACCTCCACACAGAAAGGCCCTGTCCAGGTGGGAATCGAACCCAGGACCTTTGAGCTGTGAAGCACGAGTCACGTAACCGTATTTAACCGTATTTCTGTCACATACTGTAACATAACGTATCTTTGCAAACTAGCCCATGGCTGCAAATGGTGTGTTTACATGCATGAGTACCATGTGTACATGCACTTTCCTGACCAAAGAAACAAATTTGGACTTAGGATAGCATGTTTTCCCCTTTTGTTACTTTTTTGCTGTTGTTTGTTAATTTTATTTACATATTTATGTCATTAATGTTGTTATGGGAAATCTATTATTTGCAAAAGTTACTTTATTGTCTTTCGGGAGACAAGAAGCAAGTCAGCAAACAAGCAGCAAGTCATAAGCCACCTAGATGGAAATCAATCAATCAATCAATCCAGACCCACCATCTGGCACTCCCAAGGGGGATTGGGACAGGAAACACCATAGCCGTTGTTTCACATAGCGCGACCTGGCCGCGCAGACCACAATCTACTTGCACGTATCAACACTACCAATGGCCGCTGGCTGCTCTGCTTTGCGACAACGACGCTGGAGGCCGCCATTGCTGTAGTACCGCCATATAGCCGCTAGTCCCCCATTGGAATCCATTGCACTTTAGACAAGTTAAAAACAACTTTAATGCTCGGTGCCTAATTTTTTGGAACTGTCTACAGCTAGATATTCCTGCTGTGATTACGCTGGGTTAGACACAATCAGAGGCACCGGGCTGGCTATCGTAGGATAAATTTTAGAAATCTCGTACTTAATGAGGGTTGGACTGTTAGCATTGGAGCTGCGCGAGCTACATGTCATGCAAGGGCCGAGTCTACAGTGAAGATCCCGCCCTTATGCCCTTATTAGGAACATGCTTCGTCAGAGCTGGGAGGAGGTGCCTGTAAATCCGCCATAATTTCCCCTCGAACGTGATCATTATGGTAAACAGAGAGGAGTGAGTAATGACAGTCTATTACTAATATGTCTATGGACACTACCCCGCAAGACCTTTCGGTTTCCACCACACACACACCCGCATATGTTGTGGGCGGAGCCCATACAGAGGAGCACGCTCTACAGATGGTCATTAAAAGTAAGACACGATGAGAACAAATGTGGACAAATGCTGTCATCTGGTGGGAGTTATGGAATCATTCAGAGGTGCCAAGCTGTATTAAAACAGAAAAGAAACTGCTAACTACAAACTGTGAAAGTAAGCTACATGCAAATGCTATGCTAACACCAGCTAAAGCTGCGCTAACAGCGGCTAAATGCTATTATCGGCAAAATCCCCTTTCAGCACAGCGGTACGATGTTGTAAAATATTAAATCAATAAGCCGAATGCCATCTCGGGTCGCCCATTGCATTATGGGTAATGGAATTTCTTTTGGCTACCAAACAATAATGATAGTTAGCGTAAAGCAACAAAGAAAGCTATGATTTGGACCTTTTGAACCGCTGGAAAGTTGATTTAAAGCGTTTTTGTAGTCGCCATGGAGCCTGTTACAATATTAGCTTAAAGTCTATTTTTTACAACCAGGGCTGCGTACACGACAGAAACTGCCGTTCATACAAAGAGATACTGTCAAAAGTGACGACCAGTCCTCCTTGTGAGAAAAACATTTCTGACCCTTGGAGGCGAGTGTTGGACAAAGTCCAGGGTCTGAAACTGTGCCCTCATGTCGCCGATATTCACAACATTAAAACTGGAATGAGAAATGAAAACATAGAATCCCTCTTTTTTTTGTCAATAAGGAGGTGGACAGTAAACAACATCTTTTTTTAAATTGTGACCAGAGAGATCCACATACACATATAGGCTGTGCCGTCTAAATTTACTTTATTTGTATTTTTTTTACGAGATCGATCTGTTGGTGTACAACATAGCTAATCGGTCGCCAGACGAAAATATACCCACAATATTTAACATCAACACCGTTTTTAAACTTTCCCTGTGATTGCAAGACGAATTCAAATGATTTAAAAAGTGACGGTGTCTGTGTCAGGCTGATCCCAGGTCCTGTCGTTCCCGACCTGGGATCGGTTATGGCTCAATATACTTAAGTCTTCACGTTCCGCTACCTGATCTCGCTCACGCATTTCAATGGTGGTGTTTGGTAGCCGAAATTAGGAGCCTGATAGACAGTCGAATGCACAGTCGAGATGGGCATTCGGCTTATAGTGAGGGCTGTCCACTCTCTCGTTGCCATTCAGAGGCCAACAGTCTGTTCACGTCACATCAGACGTGCGCGCTTTGGCCACAGCCAGAGGTCGATACTTCCGTGAGCTTAGCCCCTCATCATGCTCAAATTTAAATACAAAAATATGTCAATCGTTTGTGCTACGTTTGTGCTGTTTTGTGCTGTAAAATCTTCGTTTGTGCTGTTATCGTTTTTGAGATATTAATGATTGTTTTTTGCATGCAGTGTGTGTTGTTGTGCACTCCTGACACGTGTGCGCGCTTCAGATGAGGACGAGCCTGGACACCTCAAGGCTCTAAAGTTTGTAATAGTTTTAAAACCGAACCAGCACAAACGGGAATCTTAAAGCACAAAACCGCACAGATGTAAAGGAAGCGGTTGACACCATTTTTACCCGTTTTGGAGCTTTATAACGAGCAGGGTGACCTTGGATCTGACCAATAAAACAATCATTAATATCTCAAAAACGATAACAGCACAAACGAAGATTTTACAGCACAAAACAGCACAAACGTAGCACAAACGATTGACTTTTTTTTAAATTTAAATTTGAGCATGATGAGGGGCTAAGTTCACGGAAGTGAGGTCAGTCCCAAAACCTGTATGTGGTCAGACCGGTTTGGCACTGGCCTTTGTTATGGAAAAGCTCGACAAAGCAGGTGAAAGAGCCATTCGGCTGACACGTGCCTGCATGTGG
The DNA here is from genome assembly GCA_007210695.1 of Neogobius melanostomus. Lineage (NCBI taxonomy): Eukaryota > Metazoa > Chordata > Actinopteri > Gobiiformes > Gobiidae > Neogobius > Neogobius melanostomus. Next base: position 2,623,483 of record VHKM01000049.1, read on the forward strand.
AAAAACACCTCATGTGAATAATGATGAACAGACTTTAGATAAAAGAAATGTTGAATCATAAGACTCCAGGAATCACTTTTAGTTTTGAGAGCGGCGATAGCCTCTTGGAGATAGCCTCTTGGAGATAGATCGGAGCCTTAAAGGAACAGGCCACCATTTTTTCATACTGAGATATGTTCTTACCTGAGCTTAGACGAGTTGATGTGTACGTGCCCTCAATCACGCAAAAAGACCAAAGATGTTGTTAGCGACCAAGCTCTTCCACGTTTTTCCTATTTAAATACGGTTGCGTGAGTAGTTACACGATCCAAGTATAGTCACATAAAATTAAACATGTCGATTTTCTAAAATGGGTAAGGCGTAATAACACCTTAGGAGAACTTCAGCGTCCGCGCAGTAAAGTGAAGATATTACTAGCATTTTGAACTAGTCCCGCACTGCACAGTGGCACAGTGGTTAGCATTTTCATCTCACGAAAGGGATAAAGGTCCCATTGCTCCCGTTTCCCGTAAGTAAATGAATTTAGATGACTAAAAAAGATTCTGGCTGAAGTTTTAATGAAAAGAAAATCTATCAATGAATCAGTCTTTGTCAAACCAAACCTCCACTGCACTGATTAACTTCCACATTGAACCCATTTATTTTCTCTTCCGTCCCACCTCTGTCCAGGACTTCGTCGGGCCTCGCTGCATGATCTGGCCCCCAAGCGATTATATGGACTAATCAATATGACTCTTCTTTTGCTGCTGCTTGATCTTCTCTGCTCCTGCTCAGATCAATCAGGCAGAAGGAGAGCAGTGGTTGATTCAGGCATCACCGCAAATGCCCGACAATGTAAACTCGCTGTACTTTGTGAAGGCCATTGTTGATAAAGCTCCCGGCCACTTTGATGTACCTCAGCAGCGTCCAAGGCCGGCGCTGTTCATTTGTGGAGTGATTCCCACCTGGACCGAGAGCGGAATAAGCCGTTACATGCACATAAATCACCAGGTTTTCATCCAGCCGCTGTCAACTGCTCAAACATCCAAGGGCACACAGGCACTTTCTGAACTGTCGAGCTGTGGCAGGGATTAGAAAGCTGAAGTTGTAGCCGTAGGTGTAAGAACATTTCCCCTGCAGTGGGCTCCGTACAACCTCATAGTTATGTGTTAGAAAACTGCAAGTCGACAGTGACAACTTGATATCGACTTGTTATGTGTCGCCTTTACGATTATGCACCTTCTGTTGTCAGTCCTGTTCTGCTTCCATGACTATAGTGATGTGTGTGCTAATTTTACCGCAGAGGTATTTTTAGGTGCAAATTTTTTCGTGTAGAAGAAGAAGATCCTTTAAAAAAAAAAGCGCTTTACATGAGACAATTGTACATTCACTCCACACTCGCGACTGCACACATCGGCGCCAACAGTCCCTCTGACCACCACCATACTTTCACTCACACACATCATTCATCCTGGCCTATTGTACATGTTTTTAGTGGTAGGGGAAACCTACGCAGACGCGGGGAGAACATGCAAACTCCACACAAAAAGGCCCCGGTGGGAATTGAACCCTGGACCTTCTAGCTGTAAAGCTAGGTCTAGCTACCGCCCCCCACGGTAGCGGTAGCGCGTGCCATGAGGCTCAGTGCAGAGAGTGCAGGTGCTGAACGCTGTTTCCTTAGTCTTGAAATATCATCTGTCAACGTCTTTGTCTCAAATCAAACTGGCAGTCTAAATTTCATACCATCTACAATTGTCGCAGATGGCTTTTGATTCAGTGTAAGTTTGGAAATCGTCATTTGTCCTTTTCTTGTTACCATGCAACAGTTTGCTCTAAGTATGCACATTCTGTTCAGTCTATTTCTAATCAATTGATTGGTCATTTTATCAAACAATTATCAACTGTACAACTACACTACTATAACTTTCAACCACATGCATGAACCATCATTTGTCTTTAGCCATTCAGCTAAAGACAAATTATAGACATTTTAATACCAAACTTTGGGATTTAAGTTCAATCAAAATGTTTAATTATGTAATCTAATCCTTTCATTTCATTTCGTATAACGTCTACACAACTGAAATGTGTTTTAGCACCGATACGCTTTGCGCTAATATGATCTAAGATGTGCTCTACCAAATGGTTACGAGTTGGTTCTTCTATAATTACTTATTTTGATTGACTAACCCCATAATGATCACCCCTAGTTTTCTCATGAAATCACGCAAACAATAAAGAAATCCTTCCTTATCCTTGTCCATCTCTGTTGTCAGAGCATCGAGGAGAGTCCAGCCCCTGCCCACTCTCTCCTGCTGCCGACACCAGCATGGCAGACGGTCGACAGCCAGAGGACAGTGCCCCCCAGTGCAGCCCATCAGGAGGGCAGGAGGCAAACAATCCCCTGGGTGCCAACGGATACTCCTCCTCCTTCAGGACGTGTCAGCCCGGGGCCATCATGAGCACAGGCCCTTACTCAGCCCGAGAGAATGGCTTCAATGGCGACCTAACGGGAGCGCATGCCGTAACCGCAGGTGAGATCTACAGTGAGTATTTTGGCTTTAAACATGCGTTGAACGGAAACACGTTTGCTGTGTGGTTTAGTAATATGACATTTAAAAAGTTTAAAAAATATTCCAAGAAATAAGTTATTGTACTCTTGCGAGATTAGTCCTGTTATAAAGTTACCTTTGGATTTTTGAAAACTGTGAAAGCTTGATGCAGTTTTCTCCTTACAACCTTAAGCCGTTAGAAAATGCCTAGTGTATAGGATACTGAGCTGTATAAGACAGATTTCTGCTTAATATAGAACTTTTTTACAAAGCTTTAGCGTCCTAATCTAAACGCATTCGGACACATCACCTCCCCACTGAGTGCTGACGAGTTTTTTATTCAACATAAAGGCCACAGCATAGACAAAATCTTTCTGTAGACTGTCGAAGGCCTGGGGCTCTGTTAAGATTTATCTCCTCTAAAATGTTAGTTAGTACATTTTGTTTAAATTCATATATATATATATAATATATATATATATATAATTACACTCTAGAGGTTGTATCTTTCTGTAATTTATGGGAAATTGAGTGGATTTTTCAGTTCAGTTGACATTTTTGTACCTGTACTGCAGATTTGTTTTGCAATGTTAAAGACAGTTCAGTATGCCATACTATTGATGCAGGTATCCGCAATGTTTTAAGAAACATTTAAAACATTAAGAACATTAAGAGAACTCAATAACAGATGTCAAAATGAGTGAACATTGTAACTTTCAGTAAAGTGACATAAAAAAACAAGTGTAATTTATGCTATTCAGATTTAATTTATACAATATAGTATATAATCATCATAGTTATAATCATGGATTCTTTCTATTGTTTGTAGCCCAGATGTAAATTATAATTATTTTACCCTGTAGAAGGGATGAAGTTATTGTGCACTTCTTTTGTCGTACGTGGGTTAGCACTAGCGGGGCCCTCACTGAAATCACATGCTGTTATTGAGAGTGCTGTAATTAACACATAAAATCTGCCTCTTTGGACCCCTCGGGCCCATCCCACCCTGAGCTACTCTCCAGACAAGTGCAGTAATGTACCAGTGGTGTCGCCATGGCAACTGCGCCCCCTACAATTTGCCATGCTTTTGTTCTTTTGGCCTGTAGCATCCCGCAGACAAGACAATGCAACAATCAATGACAAGGCCCTGCTATATTCCGCCACAAATCGGTAAAATTACTCCAAGAAATCCCTTAAAATACAGTATGTGCTGTATATTATGAACCCATTGACAGTAAATTAAGGAGATCTTAAGTACTTATGACTGGTGACATTTCTTCTATCCAAATGTGATTATTCCCTATTGAACCTACGATTAGATTTGCAATTGGGGTTTCAGAATCCAGTGCACAATGTTAACACTTCTAGGTGTATGAAATACCTGTTTTGTTTTCCAGTAGCGGGGTCAAGTTTGTTCTGTCCACATTTAAATGCTTTATGACTTAAAAAATAAACATTTAAAACATTAAGATAAGTAGCAATTTTCTGTTGATAGAATGGGGCCACTTGTATACAAGATAAATGCAAGATACATTACTGTATAGCCTCTAAAATTAGCTTAGTTAGCTCCACTGCTGGTAATGTAAGTAGGACAGGATGGTTAGCTGGAGGACTGATGCTAAACATTTTTTTTAAGAACTCAGAATTTAATTACCACTAGATGCTGATACAAACATGACAATTCAAGCAATAGAGTGTATTAATAACAGCGGACATCATTGGACAACATTAAAGGATCTGTATCATGCTATTTTAGTCATTCCAAAGTGAACTATAGGCATTTATATGGTATATTGTACCTCTACCACTATGGAGTACTCATTTTTGTGAGAAATAGAAGTATTTTCTGGAGGTATTTTTCAAACCCGGAAGACAAGACACTTCGATTCAGTTAATCCGCCCCTCTCTCTGAGTAGATGCAGCCCATGCAACTTTAGCAGTAAAATAAATATAGATATCACAGCAAAAAGTGAAGTTACTTCACGATGCAGTTATAAGGAGTTGACATGTACAACACAGCTTCCTAAATGGCTAACATACACGCTAACACGCATTTTGATTCTGGCCAAGGTTCACCAAGCATCCATCAAGTGACCGTCACAGACAAACACTATTCTGGCTGATAGTCGAAAAAAAAAAAAAGTCGGACGCGTCAGGCACTTATTTTTTCTTCTTCTTTTTTTTCCCCTTTCTTACAACAGAAATAATGAAAAAGCTCTTTTAAAAATTAAAATTAGACCGTAAGGCATTACATTAGTACAGACGTCGGGCACTTCTGGTTTGACACTATGACGTAAAATACGTCAGAGTATCACAACTCAGTCGTGTACCAGGAGAGGGCGGAGCAGCTGCTCAGAGAGCAGAATTCAGGAGGATTGCTTAGAACTGCGTGAATTAAGACAAAAAACACTCTGGAGGTGTTTTTGATAAGGAAATAGCACAACAACATGGTTAAAAGCTCCAAAAAGTCAATATTGCATAATATAGGACCTTTAAAACATTTGAATTGGAAACCAAAATCTGATATTTTGCTAGCTTTTTCTGCATTATTTTCTGTCATACAAGTTTTATAGTTGCGTCTTGTGAATTCTTATAATAATTTATAGTCTTACGCTTGCAAAGTGATTGATTTTGACAGCATAGAAACTACTTCACGATAATTGGCCATGCATCAACATTCATCTGCGCTATCTGTCTAAACAACCAAACATTATACAGTTAGCATAAAAGATGGGCACAATAGAGCCCAGACTGGCGTGATGCGACCCTTGTTAGATACTGTATCGTCTTGAATCTGATGCCTATTCCCCGCGAATAACAATGGGATACAACTCCGCGGCCCGCCAGTCTGTTGCCATGGTGACCGCTGGCTTCACAGGTTCTCGGGCACTGGTGCTGCTGGGTATCGCACCAAATGGCACTCTCTCTCTCGCTCTCTCCTCTCCTCCCCTCTCTGTGCCCTCTCGATCCCGCAGCGAGCGTGAGTGCCGAATGTCTACGGTGTGTGTGTGTGTGTGATAAGCTGTCGGGCTTAGTAGAGACTGACTCAGGATTTTTAGTCGATGCCTTAGCTGCTCTGAGAGGAGAGCGTCTCTGCTTCTACCTAGAGGTAAAGCACTTTCACCTCGCCATAGGATGCCTGTGTGTGTGTGTATGTGTCTTTTGCATGTTGCTGGCTTGTATTATTTATACGGATAAACAGTTGTGTGTGCATGCTGTCATGTCAAGCCAGTGTAATACATTTGATTTGACACAAGTCTTGTCGGGAAATTGCTGAGGCGACCAGACAGCGTTGGGCTCCATTAGCGGCTGCAGGCTTTTTCGTACACAAGGTCAATTTTGCGGGGCGCTCACTTTGTAGATGTGTGTAGGCGTCTGGAGGTGTTTGTGTGTTGCTTTTAGGACACACATACACACACACACACACACACACACACACACACACACACACACACACAAAATGATTAAGCAGGTTTCTCGGAGAAGGCAGACAGCTGCATTGTTTGCGGGCTTGAAGGACATTTTACTACATCTTCAAACTTGAGATTCTTGTTTTATGAGTGGAATATCTCAACTTTGATAATGGTCCATGCATCACTGTAATAATGTAACAGTGGGAGTCTGCATTTCCTCTTTGTGTTACTATGTTGGCTTTTTACTGGCTTTCATCTTCATTCTTACACATGCAGGAAAGTATCTATTATGCCCTGTCCAAGGCCCACGGTGTCACTCCAATCTCGTTTTGGAATGAGCAGACGATGACCGATTGAAATCTTTATAATACTGTATGCCTATTACTTTTTAAAGATAAATGCTGTGTCATTGTTAAACGAGCTTGACAAATTTCCCTGCTCTATTCACAGGATTTCAATCAAGATAGCTCACCGGGGCTGCACAATTTTGAAGAATATATATAATTGGCATTTTATGTACTGTGACTGCCATCAGATTTGTGATTTAGGACCCCATGGTGACGTGGTGTTTTGTTGTTTGCAAAGGATTAGTGCCTAAATAACTGCAGTCTATGTGATTTGTTAATTGCAATCATCCAAAACGTAATTGCAATCTAGTTCTAACAGCTCTTCATGAAATTGGAAATATACCCACCAATCTCCCCTAGACTAAGTTTTATATCATTTCAGGTTTCCATCAATCTTTGAAACTTTTGCAATTTAACAGCATGCAATTATGTGTCAACCTCTAAGTGCCATTTACCCATATTAGATGAAAGACTTCTGCCTGTGTGCTGTAACGCGGCTGCGCTGAAGATGTTTATTACCGTTCAATGTTGGAAATGGGGGCATAGCTGCTCTGAGATGGTGAGTGGGCAGCGTTAAGTGTTCTCTGAAGTGTATTTGTCTGTGCGCATGTGTGACAGACGGCCAGCTGGTTTGAATATGTGGGTTGATGTTCGATTCGGAGAAGGTCTTAAAATGGCATTGGAAAATGGAGCACACTTCCATCCAGAAAAAAATATGAACAAGAGGTAGATCAATGCCTTCGTCTGGCGCTGCCTGTTTGCTGCCTCTATTCTGCCGCTGTGCAAGCTAAATGAAAGCACCTATAATATAAACAGGGTAACACTTTTGTATAGTGTGGATCAAAGCAATGAACAGGACACTCTTACTACAAGAGCAACTTGAAAATCTCTACTACTCCTTGACTTTACAGGTAGGGCTGGGCGATATGACGATAAGAGACCGTCTTACGATCTCCAGAGGTGACGATCAGTCATTTTTGTGGGATCGTTTTATCACGGTTCTAAGCACTTCAGCACAGTTGACTCTTACCATCGGTGAAGTAAACCCAAGCCGCTAACTTACTGCTACGCAATGTCGGACGCTAATGCAAGCATTTGGCAGCAAGCGGCTCCTCTACAATGCGCATACACGACCAGGCTCCTCAATCTAGAGGTTTAAACCCAGCGTTCTGTCTCTATTTCATCGGTATTTATGTCAGTGTTCACAAATGCGCTGTTTATCCATGTCTTTGAAACTATAAGACTTGTCCAACTTTGGTGAATTACTTGGTCAAGTAATAACTCATGCTGTGCTCAGACCAAACGCCTCCAAAGCCTCCAAAGCGTCAGGTTTACATTTAAAATACATGGAGGATGCGCCTCGGGGAGCGTCAAGAGGTCCCGCAGTTTTGAGCGTTTTGAAGATTTTCGCGCGTGGGAAGCTTTTGACGCGCCTCCAGGGCGTCCAGCGCGGCCGACGCTAGAGTTGGGGAAATGTTGAACTTTTTGGAGAAATTCGCGAGCGTCGACCAATCAGGAGCTTTCTCCAACAGTGACGTACGTTGTAGCTGAGCGCGGCCACCGGGGCAGAAGCTATGCCGCGGCCCGCGATGTAAACAAGTCATGGAGGATTATCCTGTTGTGAGCAGGAGCTACAGCAGCTCTGTGAATTTTACAAAGACACACATCAGTGTTTCATTTACCTAAACACCCAGGATTAAAAGCGGCGACAAGAAAACTTATTTGAGTGGCTGGATCTGCGCTGGGAATGTGTTTGGGCCTTGATGATGCACAGAGCAATTCCAAAGCTGCTACAAGCTAAATCTCCAATTGATGTGAAAACGAGAAATATGCACGAATAAAGTCAATTAAGCCCCATCTACATAAAGCAACCGTGTAACAATGATCACACACTGAGCCAAGCTTGTTGATTTGTAAGTTTATCACATTTGATCTACAACGGGTCGTAGTCGATCTGTTTTCTCCTCGAGCTAGTTGTGCATAGAAATAATTAATCTATGCTAGCCGCTTAGCAGCAAACAGATAGCTCGCATTGACCCCATGAAAACAAGTATTGTGCACTAATAACGCTAATAAACCCCTTAACTGCACAGAACAGCCTTTATGATGGTCACACACTGAGCTGGGCTTGACACATTTGTGGTTTATTGCACACTTTTTTTTTTTTATCAACAATGAGATTTAGGTGATCGCAACAAGCTAACCGGGCTAACCTGGCCTATAGCCACTTCCCACCAATGTCCCTTCAACCGTATGGGCTGGATATGAGCTGAATACTGGGGAGATCCTGCGTAGACCATGGGGGTATAGTTAAAGATCCATAGGACATGGCAGGAGCAAAGAGGGAGACTAGTTAGCCTCCAAACAACTGTAGTTTTCAGGCAAGAGCTGCTTCCAAGATGGCTACAAACGCACTTCAGTGAGCACAAGCGTCCAACTACTAGTCTGGTGAGACCAGAATGATTCCCCTCTATTTTTTTTTATACAGAGGGGATCAGTCTGGACACCCCGCCCCGGTGGCGGTATCCGCAAAATCAAATCGTTCCCGTATAATCAGATTAATTTTTTTTGCATCACGTCTTGTTCACGAGCAGCGTCACTCATGGGACGCGGAAGTTGCCTCAATAACAATCTACGAACGGCTCAGAGAGAGAGAAAGAGCGTGTCCCCAATCGACGGTAAATGACCAAAAACACATCGACAGTAGGTGAGTTTCGTGGTTCATAAACCTACGCAAATATTAACCTAAAACCGCTAAAAAAAAAAAAGCATATCAACGGCAGACGCCAGGCCTTCGCTCATTGGTTTACACCGCTTCCTGTTTGCTTGTGTATGTACCGCTGTGGGAAATGGAATCGACGCAGCGGTGACCAGACTCACCCGCTGGTACAGTGGTGAGTCTGGTTCCCAGGCTATCTAACTACGGGCTTTAGGCGCGTTTTTGACGCCCGAGAGGCGTGCGGTCTGAACACGGCATTATGGTAACTATCTGCTTCCAGTTAACCTTTTACACAATAAAAGACACAGTATGTTATCGCTTTAGTAAGACTCTTATTGTGAAAGGGTCAGACAGCAACAGAGCTGTATCACAGCACCGTGACGTCATGAGAGAGTCTAGTCTAAGTTCTAAGTCTATTTTGCTGTGTTGATTATCACAAAGTTGAATAATTTAGTATATTAATTCAATCTTTTTCTTCTTCAGTGTGTAATTTAAGTTATTTTAGTTACTATAAAAAGTTGTGATAAAATCGAAATCGGGAGTAACTAATTAAAAAATCGTGATATTCTATCGCCCACCCCTATTTACAGGGTAGTATTCTTGGTCAAGGGTATTATATGCAAGTTGGAAATCAAATGTTATAAACTATCCATCCATCCATCCATCCATTTTCTGCCACTTGTCCGTTGCGGGTCGTGGGGCAGATGTTGGACCTGCCAAATCACATTGCACCAGCCCCTATGGCTCCTCCTGCAGGTGGTGGGTCCACAGAAGGACGGCCTCATGGTTCTAACCGGGCCTGTTGGTCTCTCATAAGGGGCTTCTGACCGCTCTTTGTCTGACCCGTCACCTAGGACTTTTGCCATGGAGACCTACAGGGCACGAAGCCCCGACAACAGAGCTCCAGGATCATTCGGTGCTCAACCCTCCACCACGTTAAGGTGGCGGTTCCAGGAGGGAATGTTATAACTACATTATGTAATTTACTTTTAAATCTCCATTGGTTTTACAATACTGAGAATTTGATATGATTATGACAACTCAATCCTCTTATTTTTGTATTATTTTGTGCGTGTTTCCTAATGGGTTGTGTATATTTTGTGTGTTTTTTCCATTACTGGAGTAGCTTTATTAGAATATATTATGTGGTTATGCTGGACAGTATAGGCTATTTAACCACCTAACCCAAATTTGTTGAAGACATATCCTCCCTGGCCTCTGCATGAACATCGTTTTTACAGAAACTCAATAAGTGTAAAGATTAAAATCGCTCTATTCTTCTGAGGCAACTTTTTAAGGGCTTAACGGTTGCTATGGCGACACTTGGAGCTTTTCTGAAGAAGCTCCCTGTGGCTTCAGAAATGACTGCCTATTATCACTTTCGTCACTTTCTTCTTACACCCATCTACGTGACATGACAAAAATGCTGTGAAATCAAGTCAAACCTCTGCAAGTGAAATTAGAAAATAATGTACAGTTTTTTTTGTCACGCTCAAACTTGGGTTTGGCAATCAGGGATTTCAAGTCATCTGATAGAAAAAAAAAAACATACTTCAGTGGACACACAAACACGCTTGTTTATGTAATAAGGTGATCATGCCAATACAAAATGAAATAAACGTCTTTTTTACAAGTCAGTATATTTTCTATAATTTTGCTATTGTTGTGCCCTGATACTGACCTCTTTGCATTTAATGGCTTTTTTGATTATTTTGTTTGTGTTTTATATATTGGTTTTGAAAATGGAGAGCTGTCTGAATAATCCTTCACATTGGAAGATACATTGCATTTTGTCTTTTCATCTAAAATTTACTTTATTTCATCAGTGTCCTCAATTTTATCCAAGTTCTATCACAACTAGCAGGCGCCCCGGAAGACGTTTTCGGCAGGGGGTGCGAGGGGTTATAGAATTCTATAGATATTATGTAACACAAGGCAGAGCAGGCTCTGTATTCTGCAGGCACCTAATGTAGCAGCTTAGTCTGGAGCATCAGCGTTATAAGTCAAGCTAAAGTTAGCATTTGTCTGTTGTACAAAAACAACAGGCCAGAGAAAGGTTTTATACAGTCACTGACCAATGGGACACAGCGGCAAAACTGTTCATAAATACCACACACCTTTTATCATCCCGAAGACTTCACTGAGGAGCACTTTGAGACGCAAAAGTGGGCAAGCGAGGTTCATGCAGAGCGAGGGAGGGGGAGAGCGCACATGGGTCGCAGTTACAGCGTGCACATTTCTCGTTACACAAATACACTTGTGAACAGTTTGTAGATTAAATATGTGCAATAGTGCATGGACAAAGAGAGTCTCTGTGTGTGGATAACACAGCAGCAGTTTCCCTTGTCATTAATGAGACGAGCTGTGTCCAATATTACGATCTTGTCAAGACCAATCTGATGGGCCAATATGCATTGAAAATAATAAACGTTTTTTTTATTAGTATTAAAATTATCCATCGCTTCATCCTTCACCCAAACAAGTCTTTAGGCTTACAATGTTGTGGAACAGAATGAAACAGCTACCAGATATATTCATAAGCTTCGCCACCAGGGGGTGCTGCAGCACCTGCCACCCCCCCACTTCTGGAGCCCCTGACAACTACTGCTGCAAGATTAATTACTTTAAAATATTGATAGTGCAATTTGAATGTTTGTAATTTGCAAATCACAGACAGTGCAATTATACTGGCAATAGTAGGTGTATAATGTCTGGAAGGAGCAAAAATCAAATAGGGTCTTATTATAGATAAAACCTGTAAGTGCTAACCATGTATATTATGTATATCTCTCCAAAACATGTCAAACATGCATGTGATTCTAGAAATATTAGTTTAGCCATTTTAATTTCAGTCATCTCTCAAATGTGAATGCTCCTATTCATATTTAAAAATACTGTACTCACAATACAAAAAAGAAAATGCATTTTGTTTAATGTTTTTTTTTGTGTGTGTGTTAAAAAATTGCTCAGCTCTCTTTGCAATGGGGATTTAAAGCAGCAGCTTTTCTTTTAGTTATTAAACTGACTCGATGCATTTGTTTACAGAACAAGTTTCTGCGAGGATTGTGCAGGAGGTGACAGCTGAGGCTGTAGCTGTGCTCAAAGGGGAGCAGGAAAGTCAAAGGCTGCCATCAGGTGAGCTTTATACCAGTTTAATACTTCCAGACAGAATCTAATTATTAATGCATGAGCTTTTATCCAAGTCAAACTCACCCCAAAAATTGGACTTTGTATCAAATATTTATAGACCTAAGAAAGAAAGAAGTTGTATTATGTTTGCCCTTCTCCTATAGTTGAAGATACCACCAATTTGCCTCCATCCCCTCCCCCTCGCCAGCCGCAGAGCACTTCGGACCATTGGAGCAAGGTAGGATGACTGTTCATGTTCAGGCTAACACACGGAGAATGGTCCCTCTTATGAGTGCAGCTTGATTGGAAACTGGAAATAGTCCCCTCCCTTTACACAGGGGACAGGCCACATTGCTGTCCCACCCAGAACCACCAGAAAAGTGTTCTTCATTTTTGTCATACATCACTTCTAAGTATGTCTTTTTCATCATTATCACCATTGTCACAGAATTGTCTATCCATCATTTTTCATTCATTGCCCCACTCTGTGTCTGTCTTTGCATCAACTACCTACAGTAATAGTGTATTATGCTTGCAAATTTAAAGCTATAAACATGGTTTGTTTTTGGCTTTAGATAAGCAAATTATGGCTTTTTGTAAGTAAGCTAAGAAACAATATATGTTTTGAGAGTTCAGCTGCGTTCTAAAAGCAGGCGCCAACTGTGTCATTGACAGAAGGCACAATGATGTTCACCTTGTAAGCAGCGTATGTATTTTTGTATTACTATTATTACTCTTATCTAAGTTTTGTCCATCTCTCGTGGTTGCAGTGGTTATAATGTACAAAAGTGTCTTACACTTGGCCAGCTATTGTTGTCAAGAAGTATGGGAACCCGTAAACTATACCTTTGAACTAAAACTGGAGACTATGGTCAAATTAAAGTACTGTAACTGTACAACAGTAATGAATTACAAAGCTGTACCTAGAGCCTGGCCACCTTTTATTTTCTTGTCATTGTCTCCTGTCGTTGTCTATTTCCAATATGTGTCACTTCAGTCCCTCTCTTTCTCATTTCCTAATGATCTTTATGTTTTACATTTGTCCTTTCTGGACATTTCTTTTGTTCTTATTCTCTTTTCAATTTTATTGCAAAAAATGTTCATCTTCCTGAGATTGGACTAACAAATATCTTTCAGCTATTATTTACTGCTGTTATTTTAACTACTTAAAATGACATGAAATATTGCACAGCCATTTCATGTTACATGATTTAGTGCATTTTATTTCATACTTATTATTTTATAGATGGACATTTTTGGCGGCCTTTTGTTCCTCATGCCTCTTGTCTTCAGTTTCCTTTTGCCCTCTTCCTCTTTCAGTCCGTATGTCAGACTTCCCTGCAGTTCTTCTCCTTGTGTCTGTCTTGTTGTAGATGTAGGGGATGAGGAGGAGGCAGGCCCTCTCCGTCGCTTCCAAAATTCTCGGGAGAGGTGCAAGTTCCTCGCCCCCTCCATCTCAGTGTCCGTGCCCGAGGACGACCCCTACCACTCTGACGAGGAGTACTATGAGCACCCCTTGTTCAGCCCAGAGTGGACGCACTCGGGCTCTCGCCCCACTGGGCAGGCCGTGGCCTTTAGACAGATCGAAGGTGAACCACGCATGGTTCCTCTGTGCCATTTCCCTCCATCTCCTCCTTATTTTCATGGTTTTTCTAACTCCGATTCTTCTTCCTTCTTCATGACCTTTGACCCGATCATCCTCCCGTTCTCACATTTCTCCGTCAGTTCGTCTTTTCGTCTGTTTGTGGCTTGTGTCCTTGTCATTTTCGTCTGCTCAAAATCTGAGCAATTTCATGTTTGTCATTTCCGCTTTAATTTATTTCACTCAAAGTCATTGCTACCTGTGGCTTCTGTACAGTTTATCCACAGCACTTAACAGTCCCACACCACAGAAATGTCCCTCAGGAACAACAGGACAACACTCATAATAATTTAATCTTGTACAATTAGACCATGCAAGTATTACACTGCAGGGCCTAATATACACCAGCATAGTAAAATGTGACTAATAAGTTTCAAAAATATTAATTGTATCCGGGCTAATTGCCAGGATACAATTAAATAAAGTTTGATTGATTGATTGAGTTGTACATTTTCTGTTATTTGTTTTTTCCAAATTTTTTAGCAGTAAAATCTTTCAGCTCCAGCTGTGCAATAGAATGTGTACAATGCACAAGAAAAGGCTATTTATGATGTGGTCCACTGTAGTTTCATGTTATTGCTGATAAATATTGAAACTTAAACGGAAGAACTACCCTGAGTTTACTTGTAGTGTATAAATTAATAGGGCTGGGTACCGTTGAAAAAAAAAAAGTTTTATCTTTAAAGACCAAGTTTTGATGCCTGTTGGTCCAGGGGCAGCATTAAAGGTAATTACTTGGTTGTGTCGGCTCAAATAAATTAAACAAATTTAACATTATTGTTCTGTTTTCTGGTTCTAGATGACATATATTATAGTATAGGTCTCGAAAAAAGTATTGTTCAGGTATCTGTATCATAAACCAAGTATTGATGTATCGGTTTCAAAGAAAAAAATTGTGGGACCCAGCCCTAATTGATATCAAAAGCCTATCCAAACTGCTGAAAGTTCATGTTGTGCCATTAGATTAAGTTATGTTTTTGTTTTTGTTTTATTGTGAGGACTTACAGTAGATGTCTATAGTTCATATTGAACACCAGAAAGTTCAACACATTTGTGCATGTCTGAGGTTTAAAAGCTCAAGCTTTAACTTTATGAAGTCGCACACTGGTTTCATACTATATAGTACTATGAGTATGTTAACAAACATTAAGATGAACATCTCCAAGAGCTGAAAGTATCCATTCAGTTGTGTTGTTACATAACCCAAGTCTGTGTTGCCTTTAGTCTTACTTGTCCCCTCTCCCCCTGTTTCTAAAGAAGAGACCATGGAGGCTCTCACAGCTGAGTTCGAGGAGGAGGAGGAGGTGGAAGAGGACAGTGCAGAGGCTGCTCTTGATGAGCAACAGTGGAGTGGGGACGAGCCGGACAGCCCCCAGCCCGAGCCTCTAGAGCAGGCAGAGGCTGTAGGCGAGGCCCAGGACCTCAGCCTGGAGGAGACGGAGGCCGTAAGCGAGCCCCAAGACCTTGGCCTGGAGCTAGAGGCGGATGAGGCAGCTAGTGCTGCTTCAGACAGCTCCAGGAGCATAGAGGAGGAGGAAGCAGAGGGCGAGGAGAGCCTAGACACAGGTGTGTCTTGCCCTCTGCATGTTACTGCACTCCCTTTTGGAGCGTAGACTTGTCTGAAAAAAGCATATAACAAGCAATACAAGTGAGATGGAATGGCTCAAAACATCTGTGCTATGCTGCGGCTGTAGGCAACACAGGCTTGATGGTGAAATAATTCATAATCTTTTACCTTAACTTAATTTTTTTAATGTTATTTTTGCGCTTTGATTTTTCTATTGCTACGTTTTTGAGCTGACCATATTGCATTGATACAGTAATGCTGTGCTTTTTATCAGCTCATGTACGGCTTGGTGTTGCACATTCATGCCTATCGAAACAGGGATCCTTCATATAATGGGCTTCATAAAAATGACATGTTCTGTTTGGTTGCATGCATGTACTCTGTAAAAAATAAATCATGTTGCCTGGTTCCCATCACCCAGCTCCACGGTGTCTTCATGCCGATTCGTCACATTCATTTCCATGTTGACATCCATTTGTGACTTGATGAACACCATAAACCCGCCGCTGTTCTGCAATGGCCATATCACTGGCTGTAAGTTTCTCAAACGAGAGCCTCGCCTTTTTCACTTATACTAGCTTTGGCCAGTAAAAAATTGCAAAGCATGCTGTTTGTACTTTTGTCAGCAGCCCACTAACAGATGTTTCTACAGCCTTGAAGATGGAGACAGACAAACAGGCTGACGAGAAAAGCGGTTCTATAAGTCCTGACAGCATTGGATCAGAGAAACGCCCCGACGAGCCTTTTGAACCACCATTGATGCAGGAGTTTTTTGCCGGTGAACGTGTTGTGCCAGAAAGCCCTACTTTGGACATGCCCTCTTTGTTACCCCGAATGTCTCGAACAAAGCCAAAGAATGTGTCCGCTCCGTCACTCTGCAACCTACATACGGCGAACCAATCACAGTCACTGAAAAGCAGCCGTCGGTAGAGGTTGTAGAGTTTAGTGGCATTTGCGGGCCTACCGATTTCTCATCAGCAGCAGGCAAAGTGCAAGAAGGTGATGCAAAGGATAGATCCGGCATGTCTGCTTATTTTGAGACATCCGCCATGGATGTAGACCAGCCCTCTCATAATAAAGGTGAGGGCTATTATGAACTAAGTAGATCTGGAGAAGAGAAAGTGGAATCAAATGCTCCAGAAATTAGCTACAGTACCCTTACTGAGACAGAAACCAAAAAGAGGACACAAAAGTCATTACAGTGCCTGATAGGAATAACGAATGTCGGCTTTCTCCGGGTAAACTGGCCTTAGACCAGAGAAGCTACTCACTAAATATCACTATCGGTGCAATGGATCCAAACAAACCTAGAAACATCTCCCCGCTAGCCTCTGATATTCTGTCTTACACAAGTGGTAGTCTTGATGAATCAGCGGACTACCTGCCTGTCACTACTCCCGCTGTGGAAAAGACACCAAACTTTCCACCACTCATTATAGAAACGGAGTCTTCATCACCTCCTAAAAGTATTACGCCTGAATCAAAATCTAGCCCTGAGCCGGCGTCCCCAGAATCCCCAGAACCAACCAACACCACTCCCAAAAATGGTGGCATGATGGCGCAGGATTTGCCCGAAATGCTAGACCTCGCCGGTAATCGTTCCAGAATTGCTTCTGACAATACTGAACCAGAAACTAACAAAAAAACATCCATACCTGAAGATGCCCCTGCTTTATATGACCCGATGGCCAGCATGGTTTCAGGGCAGCTAAGTCCAAGAAAGAGTGATAGTCAACTTGAAGAGATGGGATATTGTGTATTTAGTGAATATTCAGGACCGATGCCTTCACCTGCTGATGTTTTTAGCCCAACGACTAATGCGGGGCAAGTTTTTAGTCCAACTATGCTGGAGGAGAAAATGAGTGAACAAGCGAGGAAACTAGCAGTTAGAGACACATCTTTAGAAGGTCAAACTGAGGCTGGTGATTCTATTGAAGCTGAAAACCAGAAACAAAGAAAGGATTCTACTCCAGATCAGGATCAGGTTAAAGATGATACTATTCCTACAATTTTGCAAGAAAAACAACCAGAATCTTTTGTGACACCAACTGTGACTGTAACTCTGGAAGAAGGCGGTAGAACTGAAAGCGAGACTGAACGAACGGCAAGCCGTGAGGGGTCTGTGTCAGAAACCGAAATAGCCGATTATGAAAGACAAATACGCAAATTGGAGATGGAAGATCGACCTTTGAGTGTGGAGGAGGAGCGAGAGCTGCAAGAGCTCAGAGAGAAAGTGAAATTAGTCCATCAAGAAGCTTACGAAGAAGTAGATGCTGAAGATGTTTATCAACTCACAGGCGTGGCCAAGGACCGTATTGCAAGGCCAGTCAAAACTTCCCCGGCGTCCTCTGTGGATAGCAACATTGATGATGACAAACTGCTATCACCAGTGCTGTCTCCATCCAAGCAAAAGCAAAAGGAACTGTATGGGTCACCCAAGAGATCGCTCTCTCCCACAAAGGAGGAGAGAGAAGAGGCCGAACGCAAGCTTAAGGAGGAAGAAGCGAGGGAGGAAGCAGAAAGGAAATTAAAGGAAGAGCAAGAAAAGAAATTGAAAGAGGAAGAAGACAGGAAAGTGAAGGAAGAGCAAGAAAAGAAATTGAAAGAGGAAGAAGACAGGAGAGTGAAGGAAGAGCAAGAAAAGAAAGAGGAAGAAGACAGGAAAGTGAAGGAAGAGCAAGAAAAGAAATTGAAAGAGGAAGAGGACAGGAAAGTGAAGGAAGAGCAAGAAAAGAAATTGAAAGAGGAAGAAGACAGGAGAGTGAAGGAGGAAGAAGAGAGAAAAGCAAAGGAAGATGAAGAGAGAAAATTAAGGGAGGAGAGGGAGCGGGAAGAGCAGGAAAAACTAGAAGCAGAAAGGAAGTTAAAAGAGGAGAAAGAGCAAGAGGAGCGGGAAAAATTGGAGAAAGAGAGGATAGAAAGAGAGCAATTGGAGTTAAGGGAAAAGGCTGAGAGAGAGAAGAGAGAGAAGGAGGAACAATTGGAAAAGGAGGAACAAGAAAGATTAGCCAAAGAGTTAAAAGAAAAGGAAGAAGCAGAGTTAAAAGAGAAAGAAAGATTGGCCCAGATGGAGATGGAGGCAGCTGAGAAAGTGCGACAGGCTGAGACAGGGGAGGATCTGGTGAAAGACATCCCAGAGACACACGCCGCCATTGAATCGGTGGTTACAGTTGAGGACGATTTTATCACTGTGGTTCAGACTATAGACGAAGCCGAAGAGCCAGGCCACAGTGTGCGGTTCTCGGCCCCTCCCGAGGCAGACGCACTGGGGGTAGGGGTCCATAAAGAGGAAGAGGGGAAGAAGTGGAAGAGGTAGAAGAAGTGGAAGAAGTGGAGGTGGCCCAAGAGGCGGAGATAGAGGAGGGTAGTTTGGAGGAGGTGGGTGAGGTGCCCGAGACCCCGGCCAGCCCAGAGAAGGAGACAGTGGAGACGGAAGAGCCAACAGAAAGTTATGACAGAGACGAGACCACAATGGACGACTCCATACTGGACAGCTCCTGGGTCGACACACAAGGTGAGGCGATATAACTTCAGGTGATATGAACGGATGTAAAATAACATAATAATCCATCAAACTCTGCCAAGCTATATATAACATGCACAATTTTAGGTTGTTGCCCATCCCTAGCTTAAACTTTCATTACCGTGTAGTCCAACCAGCTAAATAGTAGTCCAATGTCTTGCAGATGATGACAAGAGTATGGCCACGGAGCAGATCGAGCCTCTGCCCAAAGTGCAGACTCCAGTCAAACAGCCCGCCGGGGTCCAGAAGAAGCCAACACCACAGACAAAGACAGAGAAGCAAGTCAAACCCAAAACCAAGGCCTCGAGACCCAAAGGCCACATCTCCACACCTGAACGCAAACCTGCGCGCAAGGAGCCAGTCTGCATTCCAAGAGAGGAGGTCAAGAAGAAAAAGGTATGAACATTTTTAAATGTATATGTTAAAGGCACACTATGTAAATTTTGGATTATACTGTCACCAACAATATAAAACATTCTCCTTATGACCAGCCACACAGAAGATGCTATTTTTCTGTGGGTTATCAGAGATTTGGATGAGGACCTCACCTATGTAGAGTTCATGTTTGGCTACCTTTACTCAACATCTCAAGCTCCTAGTAAAGTTATCAGTTAAGTCTTTGGAGAGGTGAGCCGCTCAAAGCAAACACCTGTATACTACTATAAAAATATCTGTAGTAAAATAAGTGATTGTATTTTATTCTATTAATTGGGTGAAATGTTTAAAGTAGACGGTATATTAGTAAAGATGTAAAGCATTATAAGAAATCATTCACAAGGTTATTTTTTCTCAATATTTGGTGAGTTGAGGTGTGAGCTGCTGTTAGATGGATCTGTTAAGTCATGCAGAGATGCCAGACTACAAAAAAGTGCTTAATAAATATGGTGTATTTCAGCCCTGGTAAAGAAAACAGAGATGACTAAAAAAGCTGAAGTTCAGACACACTCTCCTACCCGGCGGACGCCACTGAAGCCGGCAGTGCGTCAGACCCGGCCCGTTCAGCATCATTCATGTCCCAGGAGGAGAACCACAGGTGAACCCATGTCCTGCCCCTGTGCTGTGTGTGGGACAGTCACCTATGAGTCAGCCCTGTCCCACCTCCGCTGTCGCCCTCTGTTGGTCTACTCATTTGTCTTGTTTTGTTTGTCCTGATCTGTTTACCTTGTTTGTGTTGTATTCAAGACAATAAAGTCTTTCCATCATTTTTTTTATATTTTGTGTTCTTTTTGTTCCTACCATTCTTTTTCCTCTTTATTTACTCTGTCATTATGTGTCAAATGGGACAACGGCGCTGAAATATAGCTATTGAAAGCAGAAGTTTAAGGGAACCTTTTAACTGCAAATTATTTAAGCGTGCTGAGATTTCAATCTATCAGTTCCAAATACAGTTTATTTGCAGCTTATCTCTCAAATGTCGCAGGTGTTTTGCTCTAAAATATCACTATGTCAAACTTTAAATCACGTAACAGTCTTTTTGACATACCCTCTTTTAAACATTTCTTCATATTCATGTTTGTTTTGAAGCCAGAGGGACTAAACATTTCTTTGATCGAGTATCAGAGCTCGGGGGGATCGGACAAGGTTCTGACTCTTTGTGTCGAGGAGAAGAGTTGGCCGGTCAAGTTAAAAACATGTCCTTATAAATATTGCCACTGTGTTATATCAGTAAAAGCCATAAACCCCTGACCCCCCCCCCGATCTCCGACAGGAACAAATCCACTCTACGTTTTTACAGGCGCTGTCTGTTGCTAGGAAACTGGTGATTCCCGAGGTTTTGTTCTTAGGACGTGGCAATATAATGGTTGCATACGCCCCTCTGTCCCACAGGCAGTTTGCACTTCGTTTTCCCCCACCGTCCCGTGCTCTGTGTGTGTGAAGACGAAAGCGCTGAACACTAGCACCACTGCAGCGCCCCAATTAGGTTGTTTTCCAAGGTTGACTTATGTAATACAAAATCCTCCATTCTCTGTGATATCCTGCCAAATCTCCACACAGCAGTGTTCTCAAAGGGGCATCAACCACCTCCCCCAAAGCATTTGTCCTTTGTGGAATTACTAAGTTTTTTGTACTACAAAGCATTTAAACATCAAATAGCCCCTTGACGACTTGAGACATTTAGGTGGTTTCCCCATCATTAAAGGGTGGCAAAGTAGTCAGCAATTGTTCTCAAGCGAAGATGCTTCAAAATAATTTGAAGCATCTTAGTTGTCAAAAATAAACACTCCAGCAAATCAGAAAATGGAAAGAAGTGGAATGAGAGACCAACAGGCCCGGTTAGAACCATGAGGCCGTCCTTCTGTGGACCCACCACCTGCAGGAGGAGCCATAAGGAGCTGGAATGTGATTTGGGCAGCTCCAACAGCTGCCCCCACGACCCGGCAACGGACAAGTGGAAGAAAATGGATGGATGGATGTTTATTTGTTTTTTGTTTGTTTTGTATTGCATTTGGTGCCTTCAAAAATAACTTGTTCAACGTCAAACTAGCTAAGTTGATTCTAAACAAGAAAGCAACAAAGGAAAGAGAACAAGTGTTTTAATATAATGTTTTGAATTAGTTGTGATTCCAGCAGCACAGGGTGAGCGCCTGCCCCAGGCCTCTGTGCCTCTTACTAAAGTAAGAAAGTGCAGTTAAATACAGTTGTACGGGGGGGGAAAACACAGTGATGTAAAACCTTTGATGCAATGTTAAATTATAGAAATGTATATATGCATACAAGGCAAGGCAAGTTTATTTGTAGAGCACAATTCATACACAAGGCAATTCAAAGTGCTTCACAGTTGCATAAAATTAAAAGAAAGCAGATAAAATCAATAAAACATCAAAATAAAAAATGATCAATTACAGTAAAAAGCAAGAGTGCAGATAAAAAACTTTCAGTTTTCAGCCTGGATTTGAACATTGTCAGAGTCTCACATCCTCATAAAGACTGTTCAAGATGTTAGCTGCATGAAACTGAAACGCAGCCTCACTGTGTTTAGTCCTGACTCTTGGAACCACCAGGAGACCCCTCCCTGAAGTTCTCGGGGCCCGAGATGGTTCATATGGCACATGTCAGCGACGTTAGAGCCATCTAACATCTGGCATTCGGCATGAAATAAAGTAAAGCCATAAAAAATATTATATCATATGGTAAGGTACCATATGACCATATCTTTTTCATAAAGTCAGTATATAATGTTTGTATTGTTGAAAATTTCTTATTATGGGATTGGTAACCACAATTATCTCAAATGATGAAATAGAAAGCATAGTGGAGTAGAGTTATCTCTGAATGTAACTTCCCTCCCCTGCGTGCTATGATGTTTGTTGTCTCATAATTTTGAATGTCTCTCACTCCATAGTATTGTCTTCCAGAAACGTTACCAGACGGACGCCAGCCTCTCAGCGTGGCCAGACAGTCACGTGACAGAGCCTCGGTGAGTAACCTACAGCAGCTACACGCCAGATCAACAAACCATGGTAAGACTCAACAGTACAAAACAGCATACAGTAAAAAGGCTTTATCATTAGTAGATGTTTAGACTGTTAGGTATTATTGTACATATGTGTTGTGAGCATCAGAAGCAAGGGGAAGCCAGACCTATACATTTGGCTAAAACTAAACATTTATTGACACTGTTTCTCAGAAATGTTGAATTAATTATTTATTTTTGATGGATGGATGGTTGGTTGGATGGATTTTAAAATGACTATTTCATCTCATCATCAGATATCAAGTGGCTGTACTCCTCAATATGTTTGGCATTATTATTATTATTAGTCTAATTGAAATTGCCATTTGCATGGCATGAGCAAATAGTAAGAACTGAAATTATTTATACAGTAAAAAAAAAAAAAGTTTGCAATCAACAAAATATCTTGTCTCAGTGGCATCTAAAATTATCTTTAAAACATGCTAATCCCGCAGTTTATGGGCCTCTAAGAAAAAAAAAACGGTTTTTGAATGAATAAATCTCAAATCTAATCGTATATGCAATCCTTGTCAGATGAAGTGCAATTGGATTTTCTTTGAGTGTGTGGGTGGTAGCTCGCCCTGTGACATTTCTCCAGCGGCTCTGGTCGTGACTTCATTTCACTTCGCCATCGCAGTAATGGCAGTCATTGTGTCTAAAATAACACACTTTCTGCATATATTAAATGTCACGTCAGTGCTGCATAAAGTAAGTACACAGAGAAAGTTTTATAAAAGCCCACATTAAAATTCCCATTTGCTTTATCTGTGGTGTTGCATAAGGCACTTTGTTTGTATTTGCTGTTTACTGCTGTTGAATATGTCCACCATCAATAATGAAACACTCATTTCCTATTTTACTGTTGTACATTGCAAACCCCAAGTAAGCTGGTGCATTGGCAATGTACATAAAAAGTGGTTAGTGGTTTGCAAATCTCATAAAAGCTTTGAGTCATGTACAAAGAGTTGAAATGGAGCTAATTTACGAATTCACGAAAAGTAATTGTTTTGTTTTGTCAAATCACAGCGTCGCATCACAAAAGCAGGTCGACAAAGGGATCAATCATCTTTTTGGGCAATTTGAAATAATATTACAGAAAAGAAAGAAAATTGTCCAATTTGTGTTTCCTACCCTTTGTCGTGTCTAAAATACAGTGAGAACCAGATGTTTACATACACTTGGCTCACTGTCTGACATGAAACCAGAATTAATTTTTACTTTTTTAGGTCAATTAAAATGTTTTAAATGATTTATATTTGCTAAATGCCTGAAGAGTGAGAGATAGAATAATTTTAGTATATCCAGCAGTTTTTTTATTAATTTTTTTTTTTTATATTATAAGGTTTGCAAAATAATGTATTTGACAGTGTATTACAACTTGATTTTGATTTTGATTTTGAGTTGAATATTTTATTTCGTGCTACACAACACTGGCACAAAAGCGAGAGAAAAAATAAATAAAAAATAACATTCTAGCTCGAAAAGGAGAGGGAAGAAGACAAGCTTATTGACTCCCACCCCCTATTCATATACTTAAATAATAATAATGTGGTTGCAACAATAACAATGTTTAGTCCTTATTGTCTTACTAAACAATTAAGTTGGTTACATATTTACAACAAATGCAACAATGCATTACATTAAGTCAACATTTACAGTATGTTACACTTTATAACAAGTGTATAATTTTTGTTTCTTATACCTTATTTATTACCATGTTAGTGTTACTGTTATTCATCATCATCATCACAACCCATATAGCATTTACAATTATAACTGTAATTGTGTGTTTAATTTTTGTATTTGGAGTATATTGATACAGTGATCTGATCTGTCCATTGCATATCAGATTCAACTAGCCTGGCTTTGCCACATGACTCGCTTCATGTGTTTGTAACAGAGTAAGTCAGTCTGGTACTGCTCTAATAGACTGTAAGTTCAAGATGGGACTAACAGGAACAGAAGGAACAAATCAGAGACACAACTCAATCCATTTTATTCAGTACAAGTGAAGTTGCTCTTTTCTATCAAAACAGAAGCTAAGCTGAAATAAAAGATCTGTTGTGATCCCCATTTTGAATATTTAGTTTTAAATAACAAAAATCCTGAAATTACTCCATCTCGGCAGCCTGCCCCCCCTGCATTGTGATTGGTCAGGCCAGAATTGTCTAACGGGAACTCTCTCTATGGAGTTGTGCCATGCTTCTTACTCTGTGTAGTATAGGCTGTATGAAGTGAGTCAGGCGAGTGGCCGGGCTCAGATTCATCCTTCTGCATGTTTTGTCACAGTCACTTTGTGTCTTGTGTTTTGTGTTTTCTCACTGGGACTGACTCCATCTTAGTGCCATCGTTCACCACTAACAAAGATCCCCACCTCCATATCCAGACCGGCAGCTTTAGATAGAACAACCGCCTCTAAACCTAACCTTTTTATATACGACCTCACAGCCAAGGTATGTCAATCAGAAAAACATATCAACTCTTAGGGATGTAACAATATTGAAGGTATTGTGAATCGTGATGAAGTCTCATATTTTTTACTTTATGTCTAAACCGTATTATTTTGTTGAAATAGTATATTTAAAAAAGATAGAACTAGTGGTTCAATAGTTCTCAAACTTTTGACTTCAAGTGATACCTTAGCCCAGGGTGTCGAACTTGTTTTGGGTCGTGGGCCGAAATTCAACCCCCACAGCGGCTTGCGGGGGGCCTAAAAAATAACAACGGCTTACACTTCTTGCGCTTTATCAACCTATGTCACACGTTTCTCAAAGTGCTACATATAGTAATTACTCATTCACTCCACACTCGATTACCTGGGACAGTCCATTTACCACATGGCTATAATGTGTTGTTTATATCCTGATCTCTTATTATGTCAGTGCCGTCTGCTGGAAACGTGTGGAATTCGTTCCTTTTTTTAATTTAAGCTGTCCCTAGTGGCTGGAGTGAGCATTCTGACTATGTCTTTAAAAATCCATAACTCCGCACAAGAATGGGCTAGACTATAGACTTACTTTTTTTTTTGACATACTCAGAAATTCATGCTCTACAAAGGACCACATTAAATCATCTCTGCTTAGGGGGAACTTGACTAAACCAGGTTTAAAATAGGACCTAACATAAAGTAGTTCTCAACAAGGTCCAACACATAAGAGCACATAAATATGAATAAAATTGTCTTTAAACTGCACTAGAACTGCAGAGGAGCCCGAGTACCACATGAAGCAGCCCCTGTACCCCCAGTAGTACACGGACTACTGGGGGTTTGAAAACTACTGACATACACCATAGTCCTTTGCATCCTGTGAAAAATTACATTGTTATCTTTTGTTTTATGTAAAAAATTATACACTGCCTAACCAAAAAGAAAGGTCACGCGCTATAATATTTTATTGGACCACCTTAAAGCAGTACTAAGTAACTTTTGCCCCTAGAGGCCATAAGCGCAACTGCAGGTGTCGTAGCAAGTTGCGATTTTTTTACTTATTAATTGTCCGTGAGAGTAAATACTACGCTGACAGAAAAAGCGAAGGGACAGAGGGATATTGTACATCCAATTACATCAATGGAAATATTTTTTTTCACTCAAACTTGGCTGTAAATACAGTTAGCTTTGCCCGTTAGCCTGTTAGCTTCATCTTCGTGATGAAGCTAATTGTGTATTTGTTGCTCCGGTCCAGTGGCAGTCAAGTTGCAAATGTGGTTTTCTGGCCAGAGACACCAGGGGGAGATGAAAGACCCCCCAATCATCCCATTAACACTTGTGTTACCCCCAGAGGGACTATGAAAAGGATCTACAGTATTAAGGTAAACAAGTTACTTAGTACTGCTTTAAGCTTTGATTTCCACTGTGACATTGTTTGAATAAGCTTCTGCAATGTCAAACGATTTTTTTTTTCTCCATCCCGTGTTGCATTCATTTTTCAGAGAGATCTTGTATTGATGATGGGAGAGTGTGACCACTGCGCAAAGCCTTCTCCAGCACATCCCAAAGATTCTCAATGGGGTAACTTGAGATCTGGACTCCGTGGTGGCCAATCCATGTGTGGAAATGATGTTTCATACTCCCTGAACCACTCTTTCACAAAATGAGCCCAATGAATCCTAGCTTTGTCATCTTGGAATATGCCCGTGCCATCAGGGAAGAAGAAATCCATTGATGGAATAACCCGGTCATTCAGGATGTTCAGCTGATCTCATTCTTTGGGCACATAGTGTTGCTGAAGCTAGATTTGACCAACTGCAGCAACCCTGGATCATAACAGTTTGTTAAATCCACGTGGCGACTTTCTTTTTTGGTCAAGCAGTGTGTAATTGTATTAAATGTATGACAGGACAAGCATTTATAGTAACATTTTCTCCTTGCAATATCGACGTATTGGACAGTGAGATTTACACTATTATAGTACTTACTGCAATTTGGGTATTGTTACATCCCTAATAACAAATGTTGATGGTTCATACAAAGGTTTTGCTTATTAAACTACAATGGAAATGGGAGATAATTCAAACGTCTGTCTTCCTAAAGGATGGTGAGTCTCGAAGCCCCATCAGGA
The DNA here is from genome assembly GCA_007210695.1 of Neogobius melanostomus. NCBI lineage: Eukaryota > Metazoa > Chordata > Actinopteri > Gobiiformes > Gobiidae > Neogobius > Neogobius melanostomus. The sequence continues at coordinate 2,650,367 of VHKM01000049.1, forward strand.
GGTACGCTCGGCCCACAGCGACATGGACTCGACGCGTCCATCAAGATCACGAGGAGAGCTCCACATCCATCACCAGCTCTGGCTCCACCGCTCCACGCAGACCGACATGTGAGACCACTATACCAATAAATAATTCAAAACTATAAAATATTTCGATTAGAGCCTCTTTACCAAATATCTTTCTTCTTTTTTTTTTTTATCTTTGTGCCTCATGTAGCTTTTCGGTCTGAGGTGAGAGCTGAGTTTAGGACTGGACGGGCCCCCAGTATGAGAGGTAAAAAGCTTCATCATTTTAAGCATAATTATGTGTACTGTTGCTACACTCTTCAAATAACTGTACATTTATGGTTGCACTACTACATGTTAAGTAACCAAAGCAACTGGTAGTCATTACTAATATACTGTATCTGTTTTTTGCTTTATTCGTTATTTTTTCAAACTAATTTCAACTGATTTAAAATTCAGTTGACCTTTTGTGATAAGAGTTTCACAGTCTAGTTTAAAGCATTCTCAACACTGCCAGGTTAAAACTATACTTACTTAAAGGGACTAGATGCAAGTTGGCCATTATACTCACTACTGCCACCTCAGGTCTTATGCGTAACTGCAGTTTCTATATTAACCTTGTGCATGACGGAAATTTGGACCTGAATTAACTTTTTGAATGACAGTGCAGGATTTAGAAGCAGTTGTGTTGAATAGGTCTGGGCTCATTCTACACATTAGGACATTGCTGGAACATGTAGGAGGAAAATACATAATTTTAACATTTTTAATCTCCGTATTGTCCCTTTAAGACCCAGTTTATTCACTTTTTGACCAAGGTACAATATGGGTGTTCTCTCATGAACACCATACTGCACCGGTTTGATTCATTTGTGTTAGAATAATCCTGCATATTCAACTCTTTCTCAAAGTATTTTTACCCTCTTGTATTTTATTCTAAGTTACCGTATGAAACATGAAGGATCAAGGAAGATTATGAATTTCTTGTAGTTGCAGAGTGGAATGTATTTTGTCCCTATTGCAGAATTTATTTAAAGCAGATATTTGTGAATATAGAGACCACTTGGGGATAATAATCATAAATAAATCAATAATAAATAATTTCTATTGATTGCAAGTGTGGAAAAAACATTGGTCCATTAGACAAGCCTGGAGTTGTTAGAGTAGCTGTGGCAGTAAAATACCAGTTGCTCTCTGAAAGTTGTAAAACATACTTTTAAACTCATTCCCATGAAGAATCGCACTGTTCATAAAGAATCACAAAGGTGTTCAAATTGCAGCTAGTTCTGTAGTTCTAGCTCCCTCGGTCAACAGTACAGGCCTGTAATGTGTGTTTCCTCCCTCTCTTTTCAACTCACAAAACTGTCCCTCTCCACAGTGACACAGACAATGCGGTCCCGCTCGGCCCGCAGCGGTCACTCCACGCCTCGGACACCCGGTTCCGCTGCTGTGACCCCTGGTACACCCCCAGTTACTCATCCTCTTCCAGGACCCCGGGCACCCCGCGTTCCCTCAGCCTCCTGTCACATGAGAGGAAGGTGGCAGTGGTCCGTACCCCTCCCAAATCTCCCGCTACAACACCCAAACAGCTCCGCATCATCAGTGAACCGCTGCCCGACTTCAAAAACGTCAAGTCTAAGATTGGGTCTACAGAAAATATCAAGTACCAGCCCAAAGGAGGACAGGTGGGGTGCTCAATGTATCTCAAGAACCTCAAAACATCCACCACTTCCAGTCAATATGTTGTCATAGTAATTTCAAAAAAGTATATTATTAATATACTTTTTTACCTATAATTCCTCACGTTGACTACAAATTTAAAACACCACTCTAAATTGATTTCTGTGATGATCCAGGTTGAGCTCTTTGTTATTAGTCCTAAACTTATTCTGTAAAGGGTAGTAATAGTATCTCAGCTGAGCTTGTGTTGCTTTCTTATAAAGTGACATCCCCCAGGCTTCTCTAAAGTTCACTGTTTAAACTGTGTTAAAATAGCCCTGTCTTCGACATCAGATTTTACTCACATACCTCTGAGTCTCCAAAGGCAGCTGCAATAACATTAGGTTTTAGTGTAACAACAGTTGCTGCTGTAAATCCTCACTCGCCAAATGTCCAGATTGTCACACTCGGTACATGTATCTCTGGAATGACTGGAAGACTGGTATTAAATTACCAGCTAGACACTTTATATGAATCCACTTGAGGTTCAACATATAACAGGAAATTACTTTATTTTTTAATTGTGTGCATCGATTGCCTTAATTCTGTTTTTTTTTTGCTTTTACATGACACAGACAAAGTTATTAGTAGTTTTGTAAAAATATGTTTTACACCACATTACAACGTTTAAAAAATGTGAGATTCTGATTATGCAAACCACAATCTTTTACTAAAATAGGCATAGCTAACATTCAACCTGGATTGAGACCATTTTTACCCCCTTTTTCCTTGACTTCCAATTTAACCCTGTGTACTATATTAAACCCTAAAGTGTCAAATGTGCGTCTCTGTAGTTTATGTAACGCTCTCAGCTTTGATGCGCTCAGCAGAATGTATCTTCTTTGTGTTTTTACTGTACTCAGCTGCTCTATATGCCTCACTCCTGCCCTTGCTCTCTCAGCTCATTATCGCACAGCTATAGTTCATCTTCCCTGTTTTGAACTAATGATCTCCCATTTGAATTGCTTTCACTTTGCATTTTGTTGCATCTTGACTTTGAAGCATGCTGTTTTAGCCATCTGCTCCTCTATAGTAGCGTAAAAGCAAAGAACTCTGTTAGTTTCTCTTAATGCAGTTTTAATACTTTATGTCGAGAGACCATTTTGTTTTCAATCGCAAGCCAAGGTTCTCCTCTCAGTTGTGGATAAATACAAGCAATATACTGTAAATTGATGTACAGGACAGTCAGTGGTTCTGTAAAAGAGGCCACCATGAAATTACTATTAATGTTCAATCAGTTAATTTATTTTGGATCGCCCAATACCACAGCAACAGGCCCCTTCTCCCTGCTTAGATATTGGGTTATATATTTGATTAACTTGTGCACTTAACAGTCTGTTAATAATCTGACACCAAATCAGATTTTCTTCTAAATACTACAATAATTAAAGGATATACAGTATTGAGCCTGATCTGGCGCAACAACAGAGTTCCTCAAGACAAAGTTGGTATCTTGCGTACAAACAACGTTACGCCAGTGTTTTTTCCGGTAGCCTGAGGGCATCGCTTAGAGAAAAAAAGAAACAGCTGAGGCATGGTGGGCTACAAACAGCGCTGACTACAACGCGCGCTTCATCTTTGCTTTCCTCTTCTCTACATTAACATTGCGCGCAGCCTTGTGCTTGTGCTTATTAAGCGCTCGCAGGACAAACTATGAACTATTTTTCCCACTGTGAGTAAAACACTGTCCCTCTCCAGAATGTATTGACGGTTAGGCTCTTGCGCCAGTATTACAAAGAGTGCAGGGCAAACTCCACTCCACAGAAACGTGATCAAAACACCAGCACGTTCGCCGACCACACACACCGCCCGCCACAGTAGCTGAAAATATTCCAATCTAGTACGGTCTGTAGGAGGTAAAGCTTTGGGAGGGACTACTGCTGTGCATAACATCGACATGGGAGTCTGTCCAGCCCACTTACTGCGTCAGATTTAAAACTGAAGATTGCACAGAGCGCCTACCGTCTCTGCAAAAGTCTAGTCTAGGCCCATTTAATCAAAGATCTGCAGATTTGCGTTTGATCTTTCTACCTCTTTCTAGGCTTGCCCTCCAAGAGAAAAAGAAACGTTTTGGTGCCCCCGAAACACAATTGGCCAAGACAATTTAAGAACCACTAAGCTGGAGTATAATTATCTCAAAAAAGTTTAAATGTTTCCTGTTTTAATTTTGCTGAAGTTGTCCCAAACTTTAGTGTGCGCTGCATTGTACCCCATTAGCAGCCCATGCCTTGTGTGCTCACTGCTCGCCTCCTCACTGCAGGTCCTCATTCCCAGTGTAAAGCTGGACTATAGCCATGTTCAGTCTAGGTGTGGCTCGTTGGACAGGAGGGGCCTCTCGGCAGGAGGTGGACATGTGAGTCTTCTTGTGCCAAAGCGCTTTTGTCTGTGTGTTTTGATGTCCGTGGTGTCCCAGTGCTGTTCCTTTCCTTTCTTTCATGTATTTTATCTTTACTTTTCACTGAGGCAGCCGTGCCACAGACCTCTGCCTGCCTTCTTTTTCTTTAATATAATCAACAGCGTTCTTAATTGGTGGTTTTAAGTCTCATTAAAGGGGAAGTAGGGCTGGATGATTTTGGAAAAATACTGTATAAATAGCAATTTTTCCGCAAGTTACATCCATTACCATTACATTTCACATTTATCTTTTAAAAATTATGATTAAATATAGAGTTCAAACATGTTTTAATGGATATATTATGCAAATTTGACTTCTATCTCATGTTGTCCCTTCATCAAAAACATAGCAAGGTGTGTTTTTAATTTTTTTCCTCCTTCACGCAGCTGTAATCCTGGTAACTTTGGTTGTTCCTTCTTTTGCTGTTGAAGCACTTTGATTTGTATTTCCTGGGTTTTGTTGCATAAATTACATCTTCAAACTGCATTTATTAAGGCACCATAGATTTATAACAATACTGTTAGTAAAAACAATGCATTGTATACAATATGAATGTTGCTCATTACTACTCCGGCCTACCGAGGGCGCTTAAGCAAGATAATGACCAACACAGTTGTTACTGGTGATAGTGTCTTTTCCCACACATAAACATGTTTTAAATTTGAAAAGATGTAAAATCACTCATGAGGTGTCCAAAAGCAATGCATCATGCATTGTACAGAATGAATGATAACACAATTCTTTATTTATTTTTTCCCTCATAGTTTTTTCACTCGTAGTTGTGGTTGTGTGAAGCCATTTGTGGTGAAAAAAAGTTTGCTCTTTTTAAATCATAATGAAAAAGAAAGTACCAAAAATGACCCTGATCAAAAGTTTATGATCAAGAAGAATGGGCTGCTTTACCATTAGATTATACAGAACCTTCTCCACAACCACCACTAAAGACTCCAAGCTGTCATTGATGCTAAAGGGGGCAATACACAGAGGTGGGTATGTAAACTTTGGATCAGGGTCATTTTGGTACTTTCTTTTTCATTATGTTTTAAAAAGCGCAAACTCCGTTTTTTCACCACAAATGGCTTCACACAACCACTAACTAAATGAATTCATATTCTTTGAAAATTTGTGTATGTCCACTTTAAAAGAGCATCTACTTAAAGAAACATGGATTTCAGAACATGTTTGTAAATGTCTAAATGCAGGCGTACAGTAGCAGGAGGGGAGATTTTATTTTCCGAAGTGGACATTATAGTCCTCAGGGGAAGTAGCTTGAACCCTTTGACGAGGCTTTTTTTTAAACTACTACACCAAGTAACAAAAGTCAAGATTAATTACATGACCTGTCAGCATCTGTCAGTTATTGCTGTTGCTAATACCTAACATGAGCTTCATAATATTTTAACTCCGAGATGAATGATTTCTATTATAGCTGTCTGAGGCATAAAATGATTAGAGCAATGTGTTTGAATCAAAATGAAGTTGCACTGGCTCGAGGATAATAAAGCAATTAGAACATTTCTCATGAATGCACATTAGTGAATTCTCGTGGGCTTGAACACCATTTGCAATTTAGAGACAAGAGGTTTCCAATGGAAACTGTGGAAGAAAACATGACACGATCCTGCCCTCATACGAGATACAGAGGAAATGACTGGAATTGCATGGAGAGCTATGCAAAATGTAAAAGCAGGTCTTGAAATCTACAGGTTGTGTTCATGATGCACTAGAATTTGAAGTCATAATTGCAGATAGAGGGTAGGGACTAATAGAGGGTGTGCAGATGCTGTCAGAGCATGGCAACAGAAGCCAAATGAGTGTCAATAAGCGGATTCAGCATTTCACCGAGCGCAAAGCATGCTGGTCCAGGTTAAAGGTCAGGACTACCCAGCTCGTATCCCCAAACTGTGTACATGACTGAGTGTGACACAGATATTGATTATTCTGAGTGTTGAAAATCAATGTTTTAAAAGAATTTTGAAAGAAACGGGGACACGGTGTTACTGGGGAGAGAAAAAAAGAACTTGTGGCCCTTGCTAAACCAATAAATACATAAAAAAGAACAGTTTGTATTCTCGAAGACGGCGTGTACTCACAGTCACTGATTACTATGACAACGGACAGCGCCATTTTAGCGTGTTTCCCGTTGCCTGACATCGCAATGGATAAATCAAGAATTACCCTACATTTGGCATGGAAAACAACATGACAAATGGCCGAAATCAGGTATGACATTGAGCAGTCAGACATAGCAACACGTAGCAACCAGTTAAGCGTGGTTTTGGCCCAACAGAAAGCAACAGGCCGCAGCAGCGTCACTTGTAACTTCATGTTTTGAGAGGAATTTCCATTTAAGCAGCGATAAAAACGAGAGAAACGACAGTATTACCTCCTGAGCGGCAGGGACAGATCAGATAAACATGACACCGTTTTCTTTCAGCCACAAGCTAAACTTTTCTAAACACACTGTGCTCTGACAAAGCAAAAGCACTTCACATGTCAAAGATCTTTACACAGTACGAGCATTCATGTCACTAATAAATTACCGAAACTTTATCAAAAATGTCTAATACAGAGTGAGCACTCACTCTTCCACAAACAAATCTTTGATTTCCTCCGGTGCAGCTGGACTAAACTTAATAACAACAGTACGTGAGCTCAGGCTCTGGGTCTGTCGCTAAAGGTAAATAGCCTATATCTTTCTTGTTATCACTGCTGCTGTGTTCAGTGCTTTTCTCTTGGTCTTGTTATGTCCCCAGCCTCTTGCTCCACTCTTGGTTCACTCTAAGTGGTAAACAATACCTTAAAGGATGGGCAGTGAGACAAGTTCTCATTTTGGTACATTTATTTGTAGAAATGTCCACAGGTAATGCATTCTGCAGCCACGGCGGTGCTGCCCCAAGTGTAGTGTGTACAGAAAATGACTTCTTGCTATCTAAATACAAAGTAGGATGGGCTCAATAGGGAACAATGTTTATCATTAGCTCATAATCATGTGTTTCAAAGAGGAATGTGTGAGGAGTGTTGCGATGCGCTGCCGGAGAACTTTGTGTTCTGACCTTGGCCTGATTACAGCACCTTTCGGTTACAACTGAAACAATGCCACTGTGTTTTCTGGAAGCGGCCTGTTACGTTACAATATCCCAGGTGCATAATTCTCATACATATTTAAACTACATGATAGTGACCCTTACAGTCTAAAAGCTCTAGTTTCCTATTCAGTCATGGTTCAGTCCTGATTTGTAACCGGTGTAGTCTACAGTACGTCCCGGTTTAGTCCTCAGACCTGCCGCAGACCGCGGCTTTGCCTAAGTTTATCTAGTTATAGCTTTGCTTCGTTTAGTAGCTAAAATTGGCACTGCTTTCCCTGCCAGGTGTAGGTATTTCATGATTGATCCATGGCTATGTCAGGCAACTGGAAACCACGCTAAAATGGCGCTGTCCGTTGTCACAGTAATCAGTGACTGGGAGGTCTTCGAGAATTAAGTAAATAGACGTATTGGTTACAAATAGCATTACTAGTTAGCTATGTCTTACTATGTCAAACTTACACATTTAATCCATTCGTCACAACGTTCTGGATCTTTTCTTTAGTAGGAAATTTGATGCGAGCGTATGGCGGCTCGCATAAAACGCTGTGAGGTTCCTTTATTGCACTCGTGAATAGGGCAAAACTCTTCCATACACTGATTAAGCCCATGAGGACAGTCGCACTACAATGGAGAATGAATGTGAACCTGGCATATCGCCGTAAAACCACTTTAAGCGCCATAATAGTCACTAAATAGCCGGTTGTTCCACTATGATGGTTTGGTTTAATGGGCTTTGTTGACACCGTGGGTAGTTGTGAACTTTGACCGGAACATTACCACGCATGCGTACTGATAATGCTGATTTGGCTTATATTGCTGTACACTATGAAAGTTATTTGTTTTGAAACTCATCTTTAGGCACCAATCAAAGATCGCAGTCTTCATTGTTTCCTTCGGGCTGGTCCAGTAATCACAGACATTGTACTTATAAAATAAGTCAAAACATCTAATTTTAAGTTGTAAAAGGTTCCTTAAAATTCTGGCCTGTCATCCACCACAATGAATATCATACTTTAGAAAAGATTTTTTTTGTTTTTGTTTCAAACTCACACCAAGAAGCACCCACAAGGATTTGTGTTTATTTATTTTTACTTTCCACGTACCATTAGATCCATGTCTATAACAGGACTAAAACAGGAGTTGCCCAAAGATGGACAAGAACATCAACAAAACTGAATTTAAATCTAAAAAGACAAGAACCCAAATACCTCCGTGATATTCCTCTTCCATAGTATGAGAAACACTGGTATTGGCTACTAGGAAGCAAAATAAATAAGCGCAAGAGGGTAAATCTAATTCAACCCGGGATTTGATCAGTGATTTCAGAGTGCATCCGCTCATATAAACCCTACCTTCATCTACAAAGTGCAATCATATTTAAAAAAACTAAAAAAACACATCATTTACTTTGTACGGCTGTAAAGACACAGGTTAATGGATTTTGGGACCATATTGAGTAAATGCAGTTTAATGTCCTCCCACGTCAACACAATCCTGTATGAAATTAGGCATTTAAATGTTTGACATTTGATGCGCAGGAAACAAGACGCCACTATGTATTAAACTAATGGCCTTTTTGTTCTAGTCAGTTCTCCAAGTGTCAAGAAATTGTGAAAAACACTTTGCACAAAATTACAGTCGTTGATAATGGAGGTGCGCTCCATCCGCACATAAAATATGGGGGGGTATTGTGTTTCTTTTCATAGATTTTATTTTTACATTTTATTTATTTTATCCTCCTTTAGTACTCACTCAGACTACAGTGCATTTGATTTCTAGCATTTTCTTCCATGTGACACAAGGGCTGCGCAACGGTGGTGATTCATCCCTCGTGTTTTTTTTCCTTCACTTTTGTGTTTGCAGATCCAGATCCAGAACAAGAAGATCGACCTGAGCCACGTGACCTCCAAGTGCGGCTCTTTAGACAACATCCATCATCGGCCAGGTAAGTAACATATGCTGTGGACCATTGTGTTCATAACAGGGTTTCAGCAGGGCATTACAAAGCAGTAAAAGTCTTTAATTAAATTATTGAGGCCTTAAAGTCATTAAATATAAGCATTAAATTGTAATTCAAACATGCGTTCCTTAAAGACATTGTTCCAATTTTATTACTGCATACATTTGTCAAACACACAAAACTATGGCCTAAAAAGAGTTCAGTGCAGTTCTCACTGAAATTTCACACAATATTTTGCTCCAAAGTTTCCTATTGTGTCCAGTTTAGTTTTTAATATCAAAATGTCCCCTCATTCCCATTTGTTTTAATGTTTAAAAATTAAATATACACTGATTTTTTTTTGTATTTCTGGCATTAAAAATATAGTATTTCGTAGTGATGGGATTTACGACTCTTTACTGGGAGCCAAGTCTTTGGGATCTGCTCATTTCAAAGAGCCGTTCAAATAACTGGCTCTTTTTGATATAACAGTTTAATAACGCCAGCGAGATAACTCGCAATATCTGAGACGCAATCGATAAAAGGCACACTTTTTCATTTGAATAATCTAATATGACAATGAGAGTGATATTTAGGCTTTGAAAAACGTGTTTGTGAATAAAATCTTGTGCCACAAACTAATAAAAAGAGGTTGCAACTGTCTGACAAATAATTTTTAGTGCATTTAGAATTCACTTTAGTGCAAAAAGCTTTCACTTGTGTTGCCTGCTCCATTGTTGGGCTGATTCTTGTGTGTGTTCAGGGGAGTTCTGGGTTAAATTGACGAAGAAAAGTGAGATTCGGTCGCTCATGAACGTCACATCACTAGTATTTAGACATTAAAATGGCATTACAAAACATTAAATGTGACTTGCTGCCACCTGTTGAAGGCTATACTTGTCTAGATTACTTCGTTCAACATTTTGCTTTTACTGTAGCTGTGGTAATATGCAGTGCCTTTTCTGTAGATAGAAGCGTTAATCTCCCCGTTTCCCAGCAATAGTTCACAGCTCCATCTAGTGGCTATATCAATACCTTTCTTCAGTTACTTTGTGAATGGGGAAAAGTGTAAGTCAAATTGTACAGCCTGTGTTGCATTTCCTGTTCTGCTCATTAGGGGGCGGTAATGTGCGCATTGAGACCGTGCGGTTGGACTTCAAAGACAAAGCCCAAGCCAAGGTGGGTTCCCTGGACAATGCCCATCACGTTCCAGGGGGAGGCCAGGTGCTGGTAAGTATCTGCCCCAGGCTCATTCGCTATTTAAAGGAAATCATAAAGTTTTGGAGAGATTGTAATTGAAATTATATTCCACGTCCTTTATTTTGTGGTTAAGTTTTTGTTGTTTTAGTAGCATTAGCATACTGCTTAATCATTTTAGTAATTTAGTAGAAGTCATCGTGATAAGTGTGAGAATTAACATCCCTATAAAAGATACCTAAAAGTAGTGAACCTCTAAAATAGTCAATCTTCCACAAACTTTTTGCGTTCCTTTAGCTGCTGACATAAGGTAAAGTATACACCATCTTTTTCTCATAGAATTGAAAAGTTCAAGCAAACATTGTGAATCATTTTTAGAAATTCCACTTATTCCTGCATTAGCAATATTTTTGCATTCTAGTCAATCTCTTCCGCCTTTTCTATTCATAACTACCTTCGTAAAAACATGAAAACATTCCACTGAAATACATAACAAATTGAATATTTTGTTTATTTAAAATGAAAATAGTTTATTTAGAGATTTTAGTGATTAATTGGTTTATGTTCACGCGCACTCCTTCCAAGAGCCGTATCTAACGACATGAGAGCAGAATGACTTAAGTAGCCATTTAGGATTTTATATAGATTTAGATTTTGTCACAAAATAATTTGAACTGAAGGCTCGAATTTTGAGGAAATAAACGGTGCGCCAGATAGGATAATGTCAGTGTAATTATTGCAATTGATTTTATTTCTTGTGATAAATTTAAGTGGTCAGGATCCAAATACGAATGCATTGCAGCACTACTTGCAGTCGCAGACAATTGCCAAAAATAAATAATACATAATTTATTGTTTTGATAGTTCCTTGGTGTCAACCTCATTTTTAAAAGGATGAATCAACAGAACACTGAGAAAATAGTGTGTTTTTATATTTCAAACCATAACTGTGTCAAGCTGCACAATGTTGTTATAAGAATCTAAAGTAACATTTATTTTGGGTTGTGAGCAGGGATTGATATATATTGATGAAATGCTGGTCGATTTCTGTATAGTACTGTTAGTAACACTTTTACTATGACCATTTGGAATGGATCTAATTGAACCTGGCCTGGTAATCACTAATTGACTAGTAACATTCGAAAAGCACTTGTCACAGTTAGCAAACGGTTGTCATCAAACCCTGCTTGTAGGACTTGCGGCGATGAGGTGGAAGGTGGGTCCTGAGCTGCATCTGTTGAGAACCACTGTTTACAGATTGTGTTTATTCCCTACTTACTCGTTAATTCAGTAATGTAGTGCCTTTGTGAATAGTTTTATTCTCCTACTACATAACGTGTCTCCTGTGGCAGATAGAAAGCCACCGATTGATGTTCCGGGATGAGGCCAAGGCGCGAGTGGACCACGGGGCAGACATTGTGTTGCAGTCTCCTCGCCGCTCCGGATCCATGTCACCCAGCCGCCTCCGGGAAAGCCACCTGTCCTCCTCGGGCAGCCTCAACTTCACCGAGTCCCCTCAGCTCTCCACTCTGGCAAAGGATGTCACCGAAGCTCTGGCCAAACAGGGCTTGTGAACATCCCGCCGGAACCAGACTTTTCTGGCCTCTCCTGCCACCATCGGGCCACCACTACATCTTTATCCGAAACCACAGCCTCTAAAAGTCACGTCAACACCCACAAAATTCAAAAGTAGAGACTTGAATTAGGAGCTTACTTATTTGTCTATTTTGAACCTGGATATGTGCTCTTTCTAATTTAATGGCCTCTCTTTTGGGACAATGGTGTGATAAAGTTTTGATTCGTGATTGCGAGATATTACCAGATATTTGCTTGGTTCTGCTACGTGTTTTAAAGAAGCCACGTCTTTATTTTTTCTTCAAGTAGAAAGTAAAGTGGCCCGTACTCCACGCAGCACGTATCGTTCTTGCTCAGTAAATGTGCATGGAGTCCAAAACCCCCCCGTTAACACACCAAGCATCCTTGCTGCAACCCATTCAAGTCATCTCCTATCAAGTATAACTAATATACAGACGGTAAAAGCACCTTTCCATCTACATGAAAATATTCCAAAAGCAAGTCACAATATGGCTATACCGTAAGACCTGTAAACTACTGCAAGCACTAGGTTATGATAAGACCGCATGTGTTAATTCTAATATTAAAAAGAGGCTATTTTGTATTTAAAAAAAAAAAGGACTTTAGTAAGTTATTTCCTCACGTATTAAGTAACAATGATACAACTTCATGTTTTGTAGTTATTAGTTGTTTACAGTGTTTCGCTCAGTGGCAGAAAGCTGGTGTTCAATGCAGTCCTGGTAAAGACAATGATTTTTCCAAAGTTCTACAGAAATTAAGTGGTTCTCAAACAGAGTAACACGTCGTATGCTAGGTGTATGGATTTTGTGAAGATGGAAAAAGTGAATTATTTAATTATCTATCTAAAATAGCTAAAAAAAAAAATCAATTGTTTGGGGTTTTGTCCTAGTTTAGATGCATTTTAAAACTGTGAGCAGACCTTTCGGGCAGAAGTTTACTCTACTTTGTATTTGGGTGTCTCTGTCCATATTTTGCGTCTGCTGTGGCAGAGTTTGGAGTAAAATGTTTGAGAGCCACTGATCTAGACGCCTGTCACAAGAGAGGTTATGGCATAAAAAAACTGACATTTTAATGCGTAGTTTTAGGCGTTCGTTTCCCTTCTAACATTGTTCCTATCAGGACTGACTTGTTTAAAAGGGAGGCTGCAACTCGAGAAGGCGCAGCTATTTGAACAATGTCCGTGTGTGTGTGTGTGTGTGTGTGCGTGTGTGGTACATATTTTATGTTCAAAGACAGACGCTAATGTATCTGGATGTTCTGTTGCAATATGTAGGTCAGGAAAGTGGAAAAAAAATATTTACAAACCACACAGAACTCTTGCTACATCTGTTAGGAAAAAAGTGTTTGAGTGATCTAGATTTTTTTTTTTTTTAACCTACAACAGTGGTTCTCAAACTGTGTTACGGATACCACTAGTGACTGCTTTTAGGTTTTTGTTTACAGCAGAGGAGCATGCATTCGAAGGTTCCTCTAGTTCTGATTTAGGATAGTCCTTGCTTAGTTGAACAGTGCTGGTTTAATACTGGTTATGTGATGTTTTGGAACTAGCCTAGAGAAAAGAAAAACAACACTTTAACATGTTCTTTCAAATCCGTTTATTCTGAGATGGTACTCCTCTTTAAAAGTTTGAGAATCACTGAGGTCCTTCGGCATTTGTGATATATCCTGCCTAATAGCTGCCTTCATCTGCAACTCTTCTGTTTGCTTCTGTGTAATTTCTGCATCTGACCATCTCCATGTGCTTTGCCCACTTCCTGCTCCAACCTACGGCAACTGTAAATGTATTTAAAAGGTCAAGTAGATGTACGCAGTTTTTCTCTTGTTGATATGACATAAATGACAATAATTACAGACAATAAAAAGGTGAAAACTGACTCAGTGGACATTTCTAGCCATTGAAAGCGCATTGGGCAAATAAGGAAGGAGAATTTTAAATAATGGGAATTTGGGAAAAGTTTATTGTGAAATAACAGAGGGAGTACAATAACTTAAGACTTAGGGACGGGTTCTGGAAAGGATTAACTCTGATGGCCAGTCCTGGGCCAAACCAGTCACTTCAGCCAAGACAGTACAATTCCATCTCTTTAACACTGTAAAAACATGTGGCGACACAGCCCCAACGTGACAAGAGGGGGCTTGAGTTGGAAGCTGGATAAAAAAAAAAAAGATCAAGGATGCAACTCTTGGAAATCAGGATGTTTCCAGGAATAACTTCAAGGAGGAGGTGGAGGAGGCGAAAGCACCAGTTGGACAATAAAATGTAGAACAATAAAAAGGGTTCATGACATGTTCAGTGACATCTCATAGTCCATTGTTCCGTGTTTCCTCTAGGTGGTGCTGGAAACGGAGTGGATGTCGTGACACCATGGGGTCTGCATGTATACGATGCTCACCAGCGCAGTGGCAGGTCCTTACACAGACATGATGTGCTTCACAAAGGCTGCAGTGAGAAAAGACAGTGAGTTACAGGGTTAGGGTTAGGAAGAAAGAAAGTTTCATGCTGTATATTTAATGATTCATAACTACTTTTGACAATTTCTGAACAAGATCCTTAGGTTTGTTAAACATCAGTTATGTGACCATTTTTAAGCAAGGTGTCACATCTTCAAGTACTTAGATTTAAATAATACTTCTATCATTTTGGAAACTTTACAGTGCATTGTTCTTTAGCCTCAATTGTACTCACTGAAATACATTTAAGTACTGCATTAACAAAAAAAAATAGTTTACTTCGCTCAGATACCAAAACTTTAACTTGATTAAATTAGCTTCAGTAATATTGAGCTTACCTTCATAGTTGATGCAGCCGTTCTCATCCTCCTGTCCTGCCATGAGAGCATCAATCTCAGCTTCAGTCATCTTCTCTCCTGTAGGGGGCGACAGAATTCATTAAGAACAATTAAGCAATGACAGACATTAGCAGGTTGTTGTTGAACTGACCCAGTGTGGATAGCACAATACGCAGCTCAGCGCCCATGACTGTGCCGTTGCCCTCCTTGTCGAAGACGCGCAGACCCTCAACGTAGTCCTCAAAGCCGGCCTTGTTTGGACTGTTGATGATGGACTGGAGCATGGGCAGGAAAGCCTCGAACTCTACTCTCTTGTTGGCCATGTCTTAAATACAAAAGTTGCATTTAAATTGACCCATTGTTAACAGGGCACTGAAAGTGCTTCACAGGAAATATCTTTCTGACCACCCAGTCTAGACTAGTGAGCTATAAAGAAAGCCATTTTTTTTAGAGGTCGACCGATATGGGTGTTTCTAAGGCCGATGCTGATTTTGGGGGATTTTTATTGGCTGATGCCGATATGCACGGACGGTCGATATTTTTGGCCGATATTTTCGTGTGTATGATGCTCCTAAACTGTAAAATGTGTTGAACTGTGGCAGCAGGGAGCACTGTATATTTATGTTTAGTAGGTACTTCAGCAAACTTGTTTGAAAGACAAAAATCATCTCTCATGGTTCCAAAATTACAAGCAAACGTCTGCGACATAAAATATATAAAATACAATCTAAGGTGTACAAACCTGTGGCCGATATTCACCGTGACTTTTCTCAGCTCCCCCGAGGCCTGTGGAGTTGTGCGATTTCCAATGCAAAATAATTGAAGACTCTACCACTTTCGGTTCCAGAGATATTAGCCTTTTATGGGCAGATAGCCGATATCAGCCGATATTGTAAATACCCAAATATTGATATCGGTCGACTCTCTAATTTCTTTACTCTTAAACTCTGAAGAAGTGGAAAGTAGCTGGAAACTTCTACTATGCTTCAAATTTATATATACAATACTGTTTATAATAAATGGATTTACTTTTCTTGGTTTTACTTATTTAATCATAAGTATATCTTCTGCCTGTCACTGGTATGATTCATAAACAAAAATCTACTTTGTATTGTCTAATAGTCATATGCACTGACATCACACTTTTCCATCCTAAACAGTCCTACATGCCTTACACTACACATACCGTCAGCTGAGGGGTTTCCAAGCAGTTTGCTGACTTCCTTGTTGGTGGGGTTCTGTCCGAGAGCACGCATGATGTCAGCAATCTGGCTGTAAGCCACCTTGTTGTCACCCACCCTGTCGAAAAGACCGAAGGCCTCCCTGTAATCTGGGAGAAGAGATTTATTTACTCACAGATAAAACTTTAAGGTATATTTTGCGATTTCGCATTCATATTGTGTCTCAGAAATAGAGTGGCGTGCAAAATTTGCTCACAATTGCTAGCAATGCAAATAATTGGGAGGAGGCCTCGTGGAAGACCCAGGACACGCTGGTGGGACTATGCCTCCGAGCTGGCCTGGTGTCGGCTGGAGGAGGTGTGCGTGGATCGGGAAGTCTGGGCATCTTTGCTGAGACTGCTGCCTCCGCGACAATGCCCCGGATAAAGCGGAAGAAAATGGATGGATGGATGGCAAACAATTGTCATTGCTGATTGCTGGAAACTGGTATGGGTATCACTTGTGATATATAGGATGCCTCTGATGATACTTTAGGCACCTTGCAGTTCCAGACTTCATTTAATTTGTCAATTTTAATCACCATTATGTCCACTTTGTCCGCCTTTACTCTGCCCAATCCCGTCAGACCTCAGAAACTAAGCAGAGAAGGGCCTGGTTGATACTTGGATGGGAGACTGTTTGGAAACACCAGAAAGCCTGAGTGAGTGAGTGAGTGAGTGAGTGAGTGAGTGAGTGAGTGAGTGAGTGAGTGAGTGAGTGAGTGAGTGAGTGAGTGAGTGAGTGAGTGAGTGAGTGAGTGAGTGATTGGAAGGGCCGATGGTGCAGACTGGTAGCCTTGCTTCCTTCAGTCTACCCAGGGCAGGTGTGGCTAGAATAGTTGCTTACCACCACTGAGAATGGTGTGAATGAATAATGCATGAAATTGTAAATTTGTGCTATTTTAAATCTGGTATATTTTGTGAACCTTAGATCTGGAGGTACTGTCTGGTGTTGGAGAGACAAGTTTGAGAAGAACAGTGATTGTTTAAGGGTGTACATTTGTTCTAGTCCAACTCTTGCGGGGTAAAGCCTCACTACAATATTATATTTTTTTGCCGTGAAGAAGATAAAAAAGAAAGGTCTCGGTAATGTTTTGCACTGCATTTAGCGATTACTAAACTTTATATATTTTTTTTTAGTTTGCCATTGTAACAATATGTACAATTTGTTCTGAAGGTGTTTGGTGAAAATCAGGGTGCCATGTTGAGTGACGCTGTCAGCAGGTGGGGACAGTGCGTTGGTGTGTACCTAAAGGTGAGACGCATTACACTCCACTACAGGGCTGAATGCACAGGACCTCCTGAGTGGAGCCAGCCCTCATACTATTTCAATCTCAGCTGTCACCTTCTCCCTCTGCCTGCTGTATGTGGCTATTGGCTCTTTTAAAAGACCACCTTGGAATTGACAAACATAGCTGAGAATATGAGCCCCTCCTTTTAAAGGCAAGGCTCTACGTGAGTGAGCAGCTGAGCAAAAGGGGAAGCGCTGACTGTGGCATTATGACAACCTCATTGCTCAAGCTGTTGAGAGAACACTTTTATATCAATATCTTAAATTTTACTCTCCATGGACTCATCTCTATATCTAAAGCACTAAATGAGCTTCTGATCCAGTGATACACTTCGTTTGGCAGATCGCCCAATAAAACGTTATAATAGCTTAGTTCCAGCCATAAGTAAGATTGGTCAAGTAGGTGTTTTTGTTTATAATTTAATATTTTGTTATAACTGACAATTTGGATAAAGACTATCAGCAAGTACATTTATTTACACTGCTGTTTGTACAGTTGTAGGCTACAATATAATTGGACAATGAACAATGGAAAAAATTCTTACCCTCAATCTGGTCTGCGCTGAATTCCACCTAAGAGCCAATATACAACAGGCATGTTAGTTATATTGAATCGGATTAAAACATAAAGCTTATTATTTCAGCATGCCATCACACATTGTCAGCTACTCATTTTTCTGCAGCCTTGGCACTAATATGGCATAATTAATTAGGTTTAAACTAGGCTTAAACTCATCTCTTTGACAAAATTAGCTTTACTGGTGTCATCTGATCTGCACAGCTCCATGTTTAGCTACATTAACATGGCCACATTTGGCGCACGGATGCTCTGGCATCACTCATTAGTCAGTGCAATGGCCCAATCCAGAGAACAGGGGGCTTGGCCTACGGCGCAGAGCTATCCATGGTTCTACTCAATCTCTGCAGCTCAACGTCTCATCATTCAAGTTACATGACTTGATTGTGTGATTACTTTCACTCGAAAAACAATGCACCCACATCTAATGGTGGTTTCCACAAGACATAAACTTGGCTGAAAAGTAGGCCTGTAGAGGCCATTGTCGCTGAGTTTCTACCACAGCCTAAAATGAAATAGCCGCTTACATACGCGCAGCACTAGATGCATCATAGATCTCTGTGTATAATTGACTCTCATCAGCCATCATCGTACGCTTAACTCACCTTGACTTTGGACAGGTCAATGGCTGGTTCGGCGGGAGGAGCGGCGGGCTCTGGGGCCGGTGCGGGAGCTGGGGCAGGTTCAGCCTTCTTGGCGGGAGCCGCTGCCTTAGGGTCCTTTTTGGGTGCCATTCTGGTTAAAAAGTCGAACTAAGTTTTGTCCAAACAGAGTAGACAATTCCCGGTTCGGGTGACAACACAAGGAGTGTGAAGAACAGAGTGGAGGGGACTCGGAGCACGAACTGCCCGCCTGGGCGTATATATATGAAGCTATTTTCCTCTTGACCCCGTCGGCAATGTCTCTGCGTGAGGATTGGGTGAGGCCCCCTGACGGGGGTGTGCACTGGGGGGTGCCCTCCAAACATGGAGTATGGGGCTGCGGGCCAGAAAGGGCTTATTAATGTCAGATATCAGTAATGACCAACGAAAACATGGAAAGGGTGCTAAAGGTTGTCTGAGGCCGAGGCACATCCGGCTCACATGAACAGATTTGGGCTTTTACGCACGGTTGCGCACAGCCGCCATCTTTATATCATTGTAGTGCACATAACTTATCATTGTAGTAAAATGGTATAATTAAATCGATTTATTACAAGACATTCACTGGCAGCAGCCGTTATGAATGGGTATGTAAGCTATCATTGGCATTTTAAAGTAACATACAGTGAGTGGGCAACATGTTTTCGCTTCAGGTCAAGTGGATTCACTGTCAGAAATAAGACTCTGGAAATCATACGTCTTCTCAGGAGGAGTTGATCACGTGGTTACATGCCTTGAATTACCTGAATGTAATTCAAGCTATGGTCAATGCATCAAGTTGTACTCAAGTTTGTTTTCATTGCTGCATCACACACTTTACAACATCACTGTTTACTCGGACACGCTCATAATGTTTTTATATAGTGAAACATGGTCCTCATTCAATACCATATTCAATCAACATTGACATAAAATAAGAGATATTCTGGTTGATGTCCTTGGTTGTGTACAGTTTGTTAATTATGCGAGGTAGAGAACCCGGGAAAGAAGAAGGTTATTTGTGGGTTTCAAACCCAAATCATTGAGATGGACATTTTAACAGCTATTTTCTTTTAGTGTTCTAGGTGTAGATGCAAAAAGCCTGTGTTTTTTGGCATAGCATGTCCCAGGCTGTTGGGTGCAGCAGCACCTGTGCTCCTGTGTTGTGCATGAGTGAGTGAGGGTCTCTCCTGGGAGAGGATGTGATGTAAAAACCAGAGAGATGGAGATCAATGGAGCTTCAGCTGCTGTTGCCTGTAACCTAGACAAGGCCAAGAGGGCAAATTCTGTCTTCTTAATTCACATCTATATCTGTCTGTAGTGCCAGCGGTGCAGCCCAGCCCCCACTGAGCCACTACGCCAGGGGCCAGTGACGAAGGAACCGCACATTCCTCCAGCTCAACCCCCAAAGCCCTACTGCCCACCACTTGCTTTCACTGACCCCATCTCAGCAAGGCCAAGCCAAAGAAAGCCTAGCCCCTCAGCTGTCATCAGGGCTCACCCGCACTCCCTGCACCTTCTCAGAGCTCCACTTCCCACTGCCCTCCCCTTAGACCGACAGGCTTGCACCTGTGCCAGTCTCCACTCTGGCACAACACAAACTAATGGATTTACCATGTAGCCTTTATAAAGAGGTGATGGCAGGGCAGCCTGGAAATTAAGGGGAAAGGCCGATCAAGGTCTTTATCAACAAGTGGAGAAGAATGCAACTATCACCACTTATATCTAGCAGGCATTTAGACAATTTAGACGTTCATGTCTTTAAGAGCAGGCTCAAGAACCACCTTTTTAGCTTAGCTTTTACATGACATCTATTCACTTAGTCCTAATAATGATATGTGTGGATGTGTATGTGTGTATATGTGTGTGTGTATGTATAAATGTGTATGTGTGTGTATATATATATATATATATATGTGTATATGTGTAAATATATATATGTATGCGTGTGTATGTACAGTATATATGTGTGTGTGGATGTACAGTATGATGCGGGGCGTATTGTTTTAAATGTTATCTGTAAAGCACTTTGTGATACCTTTCGGTATGAAAAGCGCTTTATAAATAAAGATTGATTGATTGAAAAATATATGGCTCATACAAAAGTAAACCATGCAGCATGCACACTGTTAATATGTGATTTTATTGCCATTGTGGCCAAGCAACAAACAATTTTCAAATCCTGTTCACCTAAAATCCATATATTTTGCATGCTTTTAAAGAAGTAAGTAGTACCAACATTAGCCCAAGTGGTCGAAGATAAGAGGTTTCTATATATGTTTGAGCCTTCTGTCTGTTGGATATTCAAGGCATTGCATTAGTGAGGACAAACGATCTTCAAAACATGCCACCCTTTGCTTATTAGTAATCATAGCCAGCTCCCAAGAGGCAGCCATAGTGGAGAGGTGAGGTCAAAGCTCTCAGAAGTGTGTAGGAGAGTGTGTGGGGGTCTCCTCAACATTATGGCAAAGGGCACAGCGCTGGGCGAAGCTGCACTCAGTGGGTGTCTTTGTCATCCATGACAGCAATATCCAGAAAGGAAATAGTTCTATTAAAAGGTTATTGGTCACACGGTGATTCTTTACTATTTTTTTGGAGTCTGTTTCAAGAAAGGCTTAGCAGTCACATAAATTTGATGACAGATTTTATTTTATTGAAAAAAAATGCACGATATAAAATATTGTAACCATTTTAGCTTTTAATTTGAACAATATCTATTTGTTGGGCTGCAGTTTACTGCTACCAATTATTTTGTTCATTCTACAAGTGGTTTTCATCCTTTGTTTTTTGCAAACTTTGCACCTGTTGTCTTTTCAACAACAAACTAAAAAACTCTTTTAAAAATCTGTGCAATGAAGGATAGCAAATCATGATCGCCTCTGGCAAATTAAGAACGATTAAGCATCTGTAGTTGTAGGACAAAACAACAAAAGTTTAGAATAAAATTGAGTGTTTCATCTAAACCCTGTTATTAGCCATCTGCTTGACTCCTTTGCAATAATTCCAGTCTATTTGCATGTGCCTTTGTAGAGATACTGGAGCAGAGGGAGACATGCTGTGGGCCAAAACATTTCTGAAATGTTTTGATTGAAACTGACTTGATTTTTCGTACTTTTTGGGAGACACTTACTAATGCTTTGATCATGTATTTTTGCTTGTGGGCATGTTCCTTGAGTTGCTCGTGCCAGTCTTGTCCTTGAGGTGACACAAGGGCATTTGTTAATCTCACTTCCAGGTTTGCTCCAGGACATGCTCTAACAGTCTCCTCTGAGGACACGCTGGGATGTGAAGGCTGCAGGCTGCTTGTGTTGGGCATACATAATTATCTTCTTTATTCAAGCATCTAAGACCCCACATGAACTTTTGACAGAAGAAATGCCAGACATTGTTCTGACATAAAGGTACGTCATACGGATTGAGTGTCTTCAAGGAGTTGGGGAAGCCTCCTACCCTTGCACCGAACATGATTAATGAAATGCGATGAGAAAGAAAGCTAGTGATGAGAGAAGAGTGGGACTGGATATCATCTATGGGAGCCATTCATGTGAAAAGCAATGAGTAAGTAAGTAATTTTACACTAAGATACTTTTGGACTTTTGAGAAATATTTTGAATACATTGTTCTGTGTGTGTGTGTGTGGTTTTTATTTTTAAGAAATAGCCTGAATAATCTTACTTTAATAGACATTTGGCTGCTCTGCATAAGACATCTGTTTGGAGATTTCTAAGATAGATTGATAGATAGATAGATAGAGGGAATACTATTTTTAAAATATCTTGTTTATTTATTAAGTGCATTTAGACTAGGTCATGTGTCTCAAACCCGTAGCACTTTCCAAGCAGCCCTCATAGGCCTACATTACTACATAATCTTGAGTCAAATTTGATTTCTGTGAATGCATCATAGATAGAGTTTCTGTATGTGCACCAAATGATGGAGGTGTGAATCCATAGAACACAATCTCTCTCTCTTTTTTTTTATTTTAAGACGAAATATCATCTTATAGTAACTGCTCAGTGTGTACTGTGCCTGGTCCCATAGTTATTAAAGTATCATCAAACACCTGAAATACAGTTCTACTACAAATAAGTAGCTCTCTGCCATTGTATTTTGCATGGGTAGCTCAAGGGAGGAGATGGTTTGACATCCCTCATCAAAGCCTGGCATTTTCTCTTAACAGTGCTTTGCAGTGGAGGAAATCTCTACATCAGCTGCCGGGGTCACCCAGTGAGCCAGCACCCATGACTCAAGAATGGATTCTGATGTGGACTGGCCCTTTTTATTTCAACGCTTCTTTCTGCCCTCCGACCAACTATCCCAAAAGGAATGGGGCTGTAACTGAGCCTGGTGGGACAGATGGAGCCTATTTATAGCGTCACAGTGAGGTGTGAAGTTTCTTGGGATTTTGAAGAGCGGGGGCCATGGCTCCTTCAGGGCGCTTATGCACACTCTGACTCTCTCTCCGCTCTCAATAGCACTCCACTGGCCACACAGGGATTAGCTGGGGCCAGGCTAAACAAAGCAGCCTACTGGCCTTTTTTATTAGGGATACTACCTCACTACAGTGGGGAGACATCTGACGCATCGTAGAGAGGAAGACAAACAGCCTTCGAGTCCTGATGCCAGCTCTTAAAACAGAACAGTGACAGCGGATCTTATATTATTACAGTGACCAAAGGAGGATGCAACAAAAGAAGCCAACACTTCTGAAGAAAACAAACAGCTGTGAAAAATGATCTTAAAGCAATGTGGTTATAAAGAGCGGAACAATATATCTAGAGATAGAGCAGACATCTGATGAGGTTGAAAGTTTGATTCCTGCATACTGTTTTTTCTCATTGTGTGAATGTGCGAGTCTTTTACCTGTTTGTGATTGTATTAGACTGTGATCTTTCTACTGTTGGTGAAACAGCTGCTGTGAGGCAGTGTGACTAAAACATGGCTGCCAATTTGCAGCACTGGCGTCTCCGACAACTGCTAATCACTCACTCACGACATTCATAATAAAACAAGTTGCGTAAAGTGTATTGCCAAAGGACACAACAGCAGTATGCCCTGATAGTATGCCCTTAGTTTAAATCACCAGACTTCTGGCTAGGACTCACACTATTCCACCTACAGTAAGTCACTGTTGCTTCAATAACCCAGGCTATAGGCAAATGTATTTTTTCAGATTTTGTCACACCACTGCAACAATAGAAGTGTCTTGCTCGTGGACAGTAGGCTCTGGCTTGAAGAGTGGACTATTAGGCAGGGAACCCTTTGGTTTTCTTCCACCACTGTTGCTCCTTCTAATTGGAAAAACACATTATAACTGAAGGCAATGGTTTTATAGTGCAATATTTGCAACAAATTAAAACATGTTTTAGTAAATACAAAGGTTTGTTTGGCATGGCACTTTAATAATAGCTGTATGTTGAAATATGTCATAATATAAAGCTTAAGAATAGACCAAGAATGGGCCAAGTTTTGACGAGCAATTTATATGAATGCAACAGTAAACACACTTTATTTGCAATTCACATGTGCTGTTGAACAGGCTTGTTTATAAATCTGTATAGAGTTTAACAAAGCCCTAACCATATAAAGCTATGCAAACCCTGCCTTCGTTTAAGATTCTTAAAATGAGCCATTCTTTATTTGTGTCTCCTCAGGGCCAATGCTTGGAAACCTGGCAACAGCGTGGAGGCAGCAGCTCTATTTCTGTCTACTCTTAAGCTTGATCAACATCTGAGGTCCACTCTTGAAACCACAGACAATGTAGTTCGAGGACAGACAGTGTGCATCATTAGGACTGTCCTGGGACAATCACAGGTGGAATTTCAAAGGCACCAACTAACCGAGTCCTTCTCTTATAAATGGACATGTGCTCTATACTGCACTCTTCTGTGGCTCAATCATCGCCTCACAATTTACCCTCAAATTAAAGGTAGAGGATGTAGCATGCATCTCACTGGATAAAAAAGGCACTGTCGCACCCAACCTGGTTTGTGTTTACCTACTTAATCTCACACACTGTCACTATACACCAGATGCATTATTCATGAAACAGGTACACCATTGTCATCCCCAGTGGTGGAAACTTCACTGCTGCCCAGGGGCTGCTGACATAGAAGAAATGGCCGCACTTATCGTCTCTCCAACAATAAAATGTTTCAGTCACAAGTAAGTTAGTACTTAAGTATGCTTTACTAGTATAGGCTTTATTGTACCCTGTACCTAGAAAACTTCATGGTGCATAGGCAAGGAAAGTTAGTGGCGCTACAACACATCTTATTAAATTTTTTCACAGAATTCCGGCAATCTGTGTTTTTTTGTTTTCCTTTGAGTGGCAGTTTAACAATATTATCAAAAAATAGAAAAAGTATAGATGCGTCACTCTATTCTTTCACATACATTAATGGTGTGTCAAGTCAAGAATGTTTTTCATTTACAATGCAATGGTGTGAACAGACTTCATGAATCTAAAGTTTGTTAAACATCTTCACTGAAGTATGGATTAATTACAGCGCCTTCGGGGTCTACATAATAGCCTCCCTTGATGCTCTTGTGGAAGTAGTGTGAATTGAAAGTGCAATTTAACCTTTACGACTTGACTTCCTACATGACTAACATACACTGGACATACGCTGCACTATTTTAAGCCTTTGGTTATGATGCTCTCAGGATAGCCGTGCAAATGATATGACTTCTGCAGCACACTGGCCCCTTAACATTTATGTCATTGGTTACAATGTTACTTGCTATTACATGTTTCACCACAAGATGTCAGCAGAGCACTGCACAGGAAAGACCCAAAGCCAAAGTGAAAGCCCTTGCTAAACGTGGACTTCAAATAAGCAGAGCAAAATATAGGATAGCCCAGGTTGCAAGTTGTAATATAAATTGCAGTATAAAATAAAGAGAGTTGCAACCAACTAAACGAGTGGTTCCAAATGTGGGGGACATGGACAGTTCATGTTTATCTAAAACCCTTATGCTCATAGTCATATTGTAGGCCTATTGAGTAGGTTATTGGTCATAACGGTTGTAGTAAAACTGAAATCCAAATATTGAGTCTATAACATTTGATGGACACCATGGAAACGTTTGGGAATTTTAACAAAGAATCTGTTCCTCTTAATAAAAAAGTGTTTTACTCTCAGATACAAAATGTAACATTACACTATAAAGCTCAAAGCTTTTGTTTCAGGTTAATTTCCAGGATAATGTCTAGGCCTGGTGCAACCTGCCTCTCTAGTTCTTTGACTCACACCACTTTGTGCAGAGTGCTGAACCCAGCAGAGTGGCAGTCACTCGTCTCCACAGAGCACCAGACCTGCAGTCATCAGCAAATGCACACACCGCCCTAATCCCCCACCATTGAGCTCTTCCACCGGCTGCGGGCCATTTCCTCCCTGAGTGATGGCACCAAAAGGAAGTTAGAGTTTGAGGCAGTTAAAGCAGGGTAGGTTAGGTTTGATTAGGAAATAGCCTACTGTATGTCGTCATATAGGTCTATGAAAAAGAGTTGGTTATTGGCGACCATCTTATAGGCTCTAATCAATAGCCTATATTTATACAAATGTTTAAATAGGCAAATTAATAGAATTAGATGTAAAAACCGTTTATTAACCGTTTTTTTTAATCAAATGCACACACGTCCAATTGATAGGGTGACCAGATTTTCCAACTAAAAAACTGGGACAATATTCGGAATAGGCCGCAAAGGTTCCAAATCTAAAATGTTTGGTCGATGGTTTTGGGTAAGTCTATTGGGACATGGGACACAGGACTAAAAACTGAGACTGTCCCGGGTAAACTGGGACATCTGGTCAATTGAGTGAGAGAGCGCGTGTGAAGTTTATGGTCTCCTCCTCCCTCGAGTTCACAGATTTACTAAGGAACCAGTCTGCGCTTTGTAAGTGTTGCAGCAAATCTGAACAGGCTCCTGACTCATGCTTTGCTCACACGCTACAGAACAAAAGACCATGTCGGTGAGATTAGCTGATAAAAAACGGTAACACCAACATCATTCTGAACAAAACGTGAAGTACAGATAATATACAAACACATAGACACAAACAACTGACTCACTGATAGGCAGTGACTACCCCTCCACAGCAGCCAATCAACGCGCGTCCCTCTTGCGCCCTCTGCCGGCGGTGTGGGTATTCCTGTAAACCCATTGGTCCATTCATTTGTCAGAGTTGCATCACTCAGAAAAGTTAAGAGCACGATTCATCTGAAATAGCTGCCCAGTGCTCACATTAGATTAGGCTGTATTGTTACTAGGTAGAAAAACTTCAATATATATTGATGATATAAGTTAGAACTAACATGACAAAGATTTTACTCGCGTACAGTCTTGCTAAATCATTGCAACGAGGATGTTTGGTTGGCAGAAAAGTCCCAAACACATCTTCATGGCTAAAACCTGTTCAGTTTTTCAGCGTCAAGGTAAGAAAATAAATGTGTTTTCCGTCTGTTTCAACTTGTTTGACATTACTAACGTAAACGGCATAACAAGTTGTCCGGATTTCTAATAGCTGAAGAACTTGCTGTTTCTTTATACGTGTATTGTTTTTAAGCGATGTTTTTGTAATAAACTTGTCAAGAGAAGGTTTGCGGTGTAGCATAGTGCGCTGAGCTAACGCGAAAGCACTGATGAAACCGGCTGAAATGGTGAAGTCACACACGTGGCTACTTAGCATACAGTATGTTGACAAGTTAATGATTTATAGTTTGAGTCGGAGAATTTGAAAATTAATTTCAAGGGAAAGAGCTGTAGAATATCTCATAGTTAATGACTTCTTTATACCCTAGAGCAGTGGTTCCCAAAGTGGGGTCCGGGGCCCCTTGGAGGGCCTTGGAGACACTATAGGGGGGCCCCAAAAAGCTTGTCTAAGTACATTGACAAATATTTTATAAGGAAAAATATATTTATTTGCTAAAATGTATTACTTGAAACCAGTTTTAAACTCCACTCATTGCTAGATGTTGCTTTTTATGTAATTTTAGCTGTAAAACAATAAGAAAACTCCAATGAATAGGATACATGATTTTCAATTGGGGGCCCCGAGAAAATTTTGGATCGACAAGGGGGCCGCGATGTTCCGGACTGTGGGCTGCCCTAGAGTGACCAGATGTCCCAGTTTACCCGGGACAGTCCCAGTTTTTAGTCCTTTGTCCCATGTCCAGGGGTGAAAGTAAGCCGGTACGGTCCGGTACTGCGTACCGTTAAAAGATGTGCCGGTGGTACGCCGTACCAGGAAGGAGAAGAGGTGCGCTCTCTCACCTTCCGCACAAAACAGTAGTCTGCCAATAATATTACACCGTGAGCTCAAACGCGTTGAAGTTCAGCCACTTAAATGCAGACTCGGCAGACTGGATCTCATCTGCTCTGTCCCTGAACTTTCTGCACACACGGTAATAGCGCAGTTTTGCCAATTTGGCTGAGGGCCCCCGTGCGTCTTTACGCATCACAGAACAGAGCCGTCAGCGCCACGGCTCACATGCGCTCCTCCACCTAAAGCTGTCACATTAGAATGAGAGTCCCCTTATACGGGCTCTTTTTGCTTTTCTGGTTTTCCTTCGCGGGACCCTTTCACAGCGTGTTTGTTTACCTGCGAAAAAAGGAGGAGCGAACAAATCCGCGCTGGGTCCGCCGCCTCTCGCTCTCGAATCTCTCTCTGCAGTTGTGGAACGCGTCACAAATGTCCTGTTTATCCATGTCTTGGAAATGTTAAATCCTTTACCAAAACAACGGTCAATATTTCTAAAGTTCCCTGTTTGTCAAGTAGCATAAGAACTGAGCGCTTCCTGTTGGCCTTACAAAATAAAAGCAAAAGCCTTTGTTGTGAAAGGCATGACATACACGAGGATCTAAAGATATATGCAAATACTCCCCTATCTCCGTTTTGATTTTTTTTCAAAATCGTTTGGGATATTTGTTCCTAGTCCACAGATGACACGTGTGAAAGTAAAGTTGTGGGAACAAATGTAAGAACAAATGCATATGTTTATGCCATTGAAACAGATCTTGTTATGAAAACACTGCTGTGTTGGTAGTAACTGAATACATGTATTTAGAATATCTAAAATACTCATTTTGGGTAACTGTATTCAGGTACAGTTACTGAATACAGTAATATTAAAAGAATACATCAAAGTACTTTCAGTTTCATAATCATAACATTAACAAGACAAAAGAGGTCAAAATGGCCGGGGAAAAGTTTAGCTCTGTCCTTTTGGGCTCTGGGCATTTGCAAAGTGCTTTTTTTGCATTCCACATTAGTGGTAAATAAGTTGGTAACAGGCATGTAACAATAGCCTAAACATCTTCTTAATCATATGCCGCATTTATGCATTAACATTATGAAAATCAACGTGAAAGTATTCTAAGTATTCAGAATACAGTACTCTGTTTGGACTAAGCAGTGGATTACGTTACTAAAGTATTCTCCCAAAACTGGCTATATTATTTATTTATATATATATAATGACATAGTACCGGCAAGAAAAAAAAGCTACTTTCACCCCTGCCCATGTCCCAATAGTCTTATCCAAAACCATTGTCGTTGACAGCTTACCATTCATCGTGGGTAAAGACATTTTAGATTTGGAACCCCTGCGGCCTATTCCCGAATATTGTCCCAGTTTTTTTAGTTGGAAAATCTGGCCACCCTATTATAGCCTAATCAGAGTTAAACATTTAACTGACCCGGTTGTGTGATAACATGTTAAAATGCATTCCTGAAATGTCTGAAGTTATTGCATCATGTTTGATCCACTCTGAGTGTTTGCAACATCCTTCTCGCACTGCATGATATCTTTCCTCAGAAAGTTTTTCTGTGGTGCCATTAACATTATCATACAGCTGTCATTTTCTTTGTAGGTGGGGTTATTTTAGGAGACAGATGTGTAGGGCGTGTTTAGGACAGGCTAGCAATCCGAAAGTTTGCTACACACTAGTCAAAGCCAGTGCATTTTGAAAGCGAGGTTTTGTGTCAATAAGTTATGTCATGAAATGTCAAATAAAATAGTATTTACATTGCATTACAGTTTTAATCGTGCTACACTTTACTACATCATATATTGTGTTTACATTGTGTGTACTGTACATACTCCCTGCCCACGTGGCTGCTACACTGAGTCAAGAAAAGAGTTGCACACGTGTCATGCATCCCAATGGTTTGACCGAGCCCTCTCTCTTCACTTATGCATGAGTTTGGATGAGGCTGTTTTTGAGTTTCTTGTCATGTCGTCTGTCCCAGGCCCAATCAGCACACCTGGTTTTAGAAGATGGCACAAAGATGAAAGGGTTTTCCTTCGGCCATGACAGCTCAGTGTCAGGAGAGCTCGTTTTCAACACTGGACTGGTGGGGTAAGAAATAGATGCACTGACACTTCCAAAGGAGTATGTTAATAAATTAGTCTGATGCCCTATTAGGTCAAAAACAGGTTTTGGAATATGCGCCCAACTCAAATGTTAATGTTTCAGATTCTTAGGAAGAAGCTCAGTTACTATAATGTGGTGCCTGAATGAACCAACTTGTTGTTTTTCTGGTTCAGTTACCCTGAGGCTGTGACGGATCCCAGCTACAGGGGTCAGATCCTCACCCTGACCTACCCCATTGTGGGCAACTACGGCGTCCCAAACACACAAGAGCTGGACAAGCTGGGACTGAGAAAGCATGTAGAGTCCGAGCGCATACAGGTAAAGTGAACAAGGTCTCTATGACGGTGAGCATGATGCACTAGTGACTCTGTTACAATGTAATAGGCGTGTATTATTTAGTTTTCATGTCAACATTGTACCTTGAAGCCTTCATCATTTAACCTCTTAACCCCCACCTGAACCAATCACATTTTCTCCAGTTTGGTATTACCCAAATCTAAAAGCTTCTTGAAAAGAAGGGTCAATACAACGACAAAACATGACGACCCAATAAAAAAGTGACACAAACCTAAAAAAAAAGTGACATAAACGTGACAATAAACTGACAAAAGAGCCACAAAAGAGCCACAAAAGACCAACAAAAATGTGACGAAAACGCAACAAAAAGTGGCAGACGAAGTGACGGCAACAATGCGAGGGAAAAGACCCATTTAGATCAATTTTGTAGATTTCAAATGAGGCGTTTCACTAACTGTAAGCTTGAGTCAAAAAGGTTTTAGATTTGGGTAACGCCGAACTGGAGAAAATGCGCTCTGTGAAGGTGGGGGTAAGAGGTTAATAACTGATTACACTTTATCCCGCCGCACTTTCATTTAAGTGGTGTGGGGATACCAGTTCAAAGGCTTAAGTTTAAGTTACTCTGTTACGTTCACTATTTCACAACACAAATAGATAAATCCAGGCTTGAGAACAGTAAAAAACTGTAGTACATTACTATAATATGTGGATTTTTTTATTTTATCTCCATATGAACCCACTTGTTTCTGTATGTCTTCAGGTTTCTGGGCTTTTGGTTCAAGACTATAGCCATGAATACAGTCACTGGAATTCAGTCAAATCATTGGGTCAGTGGCTCAATGAAGAAAAGGTTAGTAAATAATGGTAGTGGTTTTTTGTAATGTGATTATTTTTGTGTTTGTGTAACATTTATTTGCCACAGGTTCCAGCCCTTTATGGAATAGACACCCGGATGCTGACTAAGATTATTAGAGATAAGGTACGAAGAAACATCAGATGGTTTCACCCTTCAATTTTGCATTGCACTTTACATAATAAGCGCCACAATCCCTTAGGGCACAGTTTTGGGAAAAATTGAATTCGACGGACAGCCTGTGGAGCTCACTGACCCCAATCAGAGAAATCTAGTTGCAGAAGTGTCTACAAAGGTAAATTATAGTTTCAGAATGTTGCACAAAAAGACCGCTACAGAATGTTTTGTTTATAATCTATGTTGTTTCTTGTAACCACCAGGAGACTAAAGTTTTCGGGAAAGGAAACCCTATCAAGGTTGTGGCTGTTGACTGCGGCATTAAACATAACATCATCCGTCTTTTGGTCAAGGTGAGACTAAAGAGGGACAAAATATCTGCATTTTTTGTGTTCCTAATTAGGCTACACACTAAGAAGTGGCATTTTTCTTACGCTGGCCCAAATTGTCTTTCCTTGCAAATTTGGAAAGTTTGTTTGGTTTTTTTGTCACATGTTTATTCCAAGTTGACCTAGAAAAATCTGTGTTGGTAATGTTAAGTCTAATGAGCTCTCAAAAGTCCAAAAATCAGTGTGTCATATTTCAGGAAAAAGTTAAGTAAAAGTACATCAGTTCAGTGATTAATTGATGTCTGACCCCATTGTACAGTAAAGAGCCAATCTCTTTATTTAGTCCTGCTCTGTGTGCTTGGCTACACTTGGAGGATGACAATATTAACAAAAGCATTAAGTTATTATGATTTTAAGTCCATGTTTTATATTTGAATGACTATAGTTTATTCAAATATAAAAAAGGTTTTTATTTCTTTATTTATCTTGTTTGCAGCGTGGGGCAGAAGTCCACTTGGTCCCATGGAATCAGGACTTGATGAGTTTGGATTACGATGGTTTGTTCATCTCAAATGGACCAGGAGACCCAGCTCTGGCCAGACTCTCATCCAGAATGTCCGCAAGGTTAGTCAGATTGTTCAAATCTCCTAATTCTATGTAAATTCTATGTACATCGTCCTTTCTATTTTAAACCTGGTGTTGCAATATGTGATGCTTAATCATTGCATCATAATCACTAAGAACTTCCCTTAACTTTTTGTTGTTTTTGTCTTACATGGGTCCATTTTAATTGCATGGTTTGCTTGAATGAGTTTCAATTTACAAATGTGTCAAAATATGTTTTGGTGCAGGTTTTGGAAAGTGATCGTCCTCAGCCTGTCTTTGGCATTTGCATGGGAAATCAGATCACTGCTCTTGCTGCTGGGGCCAAGTCATACAAACTCCCTATGGGCAACAGGTAAACCGCTGCAGAGAAAAGCCCAACATTTCAAAGGATCCAGCGAAATGTAGTATTTTTTTAGCTTTTAACCACGGCATATTGTTGCATCCTCATCAAAACATAATTGTGCTTTGATTTGTTTCATTCATGCATGTTTCAGTAATCATGCATATAAAGTCTGCTTCACTTTTCTGCGCACACACTGCTGCAGGAGGAGTGAGAGGTTCTCTGATTTTCACAATCTACACACCTTCACCAAACTTGTTCAGTAGCATGTTTACTGGTACCTGACCCTAACTTAACTCTTAAGGGTATTTTCTAGACCCCTGCAATGTTTTTAAGTTATACTTCAGAAATAACAAGTCTAAGGTGTCTAAAGTTATTGTAAAATCTTGGACAAAGCATTTTATTGAACATTTTAATATTGCTGAACTCGCCAGTACAAAGTCTGTTCTGTGGATTTCACATTTTGCTTATTGTGGAAAAATAATAACTGGATGCTGTGTATTATTCATGTGTGTGGTTTCCCAGAGGCCAGAACCAGCCGGTGCTGAATGTGACGACAGGCCAGGCCTTCATTACAGCACAGAACCACGGCTACGGCATCGACAGTGAGTCCCTCCCCGAGGGGTGGAGCCCGCTCTTCATTAACGCCAATGATGGCACAAATGAGGTTCATATTTAGTCACATCACTGAAGTTTTGATCATGTTGATTACAAAGGCCCTGGCTTTATTATGCAGTGCTATAGCTATTATATGGTTCTGACTAATTAAATGATTTTGAAAGTGAACTCTGCGTCTTTTCAGGGCATCATGCACAAAAGAAAACCTGTTTTCACGGCCCAGTTTCATCCAGAGGCAAAAGGAGGTCCCACTGACACAGAGGTAATTAAAGAAAGACTAAGAAAAATAGGAGTTTAATGTTCTCTTTAGTTGCTGCTTTTATATTCAATATATAAAGTGTATGTAATATTTGTGCGATTATTATTATATGATGCAAATATTGCTAGTTCCATTTTTCTTTCTCTGTCTAGACAAATGGGGATGGGCAAGTCAGATTGGGTATCCTGTGTTTAATCTATAACAGATTTATCTCATGGCACTATAAGACACAATCTGTTTTGAAAACAAAAATAGGTAACGCTTTAGAATACAACCCGCGAGTTCCAGGTGTAAGTACGGGTAACAAGAAAGTAATT
The DNA here is from genome assembly GCA_007210695.1 of Neogobius melanostomus. NCBI lineage: Eukaryota > Metazoa > Chordata > Actinopteri > Gobiiformes > Gobiidae > Neogobius > Neogobius melanostomus. The sequence goes on from VHKM01000049.1 coordinate 2,683,920, forward strand.
ACACATGTAAGTACAGGTACTCTTACAACGTGTAACAAGGGGGAACAATGTGTAACAAGGAAGTAGAAAGTGTAACAAGGGGAACAATGTGTAACAAGGAAGTAGAAAGTGTAACAAGGGGAACAATGTGTAACAAGGAAGTAGAAAGTGTAACAAGGGGAACAATGTGTAACAAAGTAGAAAGTAAAAAAAAAAAAAAAAAAAAAAAATGTAACAAGAAGTAAAAGTTAACAAACAAGTGAAAAAAAAAAAAAGGAACAATGTGTAACAAGGAAGTAGAAAGTGTAACAAGGTGGAACAATGTGTAACAAGGAAGTAGAAAGTGTAACAAGGTGGAACAATGTGTAACAAGGAGTAGAAAGTGTAACAAGGGGAACAATGTGTAACAAGGAAGTAGAAAGTGTAACAAGGGGAAACAATGTGTAACAAGGAAGTAGAAAGTGTAACAAGGCGGAACAATGTGTAACAAGGAAGTAGAAAGTGTAGTCCGTCGTGGGGGACGACGGACGCAAATTAGCCCAAGGCTACAATCCGGTGTGGCTTGTTTACATGCATGAGACCCATGTATGTTCATTAACATGCACTGTCCCGACCAAATAAACCAATAAATAAATAAACAAGGGGGAACAATGTGTAACAAGGCAGTACAACGTGTAACTACGTGTCAAGGTGTAGTAAAGGTATTCTAAGAGCAATTAATGGTGCTGAGCTATCACATAGTTGTGGCAAAAGGGAATGTGGTATTATTAATAGTGCATTCATTTTAATGTTGCAAGACAACAGTATTACTGTTGTGAAAGTGAAGACATGACTCCAGGCATTTTTCAATGGTGTCTCACTTCATTTTACAGCCCATGCTGTCCTGTACACATTAGTTACAGTATTCATGCACATTGATAACGGGGTCATTTTCCTTGTTTTGCTGTATTTTTGCCTGGAGTCATGTCTTCACTTTCACAACAGTAATACTGTTGTGAAAGTATGTGATAGCTCAGCACCATTAATTGCTCCGTTTCATTCATACTGAATTGGCTTGGCGGTTTTGTTGTGATTGTATGATGTCCTTTTGAATGAAATAAATAAATAAAAAAATGAAAAGATTACCTTTACTACACCTTGACACGTAGTTACACGTTGTACTACCTTGTAACACTTTGTACTACCTTGTTACACATTGTTCCGCTTTGTTACACATTGTTCCCCCTTGTAACACTTTGTACTGCCTTGTTACACATTGTTCCCCCTTGTAACACTTTGTACTACCTTGTTACACATTGTTCCGCCTTGTTACACATTGTTCCCCCTTGTAACACTTTGTACTGCCTTGTTACACATTGTTCCGCTTTGTAACACTTTGTACTTCCTTGTTACACATTGTTCCCCCTTGTTACACGTTGTAAGAGTACCTGTACTTACATGTGTAATTACTTTCTTGTTACCCGTACTTACACCTGGAACTCGCGGGCTGTATTCTAAAGCGTTACCCAAAAATATTAACACCGGCTTTACAGAACAGAATTTCATGTAGAAATATCACTAGCTTTAGCTCTGCGAGGCCCCAGGTGTTTTGGGACACCTCTAACTGTGCCTGTCTGTAGAGCAGCATGTGGTGGAGATGCTAGTTTAGCCTTATTTATGGCATTGGGGTCCACAGTTCAAGTCCCAGTCAAACATGTTGCAAACTCTGTCAAACTAATGCGCACTGACAGGATACATGCCGGTGACAGGTTGTGGGACTCTTTTTCTTGCTGCAACAATATTGTCTATTTAATATTTTACATGTGAGCCTAATATAACCATAGTTTATCGTAAGCTTCTTTGAAAAGCATTATAGTTTTTCACAAACTGACTTGTTTCCCCACACAGTTCACTTTAGTTCTGCAGAAATGAACATTAACCTCATTACAATAAGCGCTTCACTGCCCATAGAGCTACAAAGACATAAAGCCTCCAGCAAATGTTTTTGTATCTGCACTTACAGCAGTTAACTGTCTTTTCTTTCTCCATCTATACATACCGCTGAAGTATCTTCTCCCTCGTCCTATTAATTAAGCCTTGTGCCCTGTTAAGAGAAATCTGCAAATTGGAGGGTATACTTGTTGTGGAGGTGTGTTTTTACATGTTTTTAAACATAACTGCGTACCCATAGACTTCCATTATAAACTCTTTATTTGACCTCCCATCTGTGAAACTTATTTTCCCTGAAATTACCCTTTTTATCTTCTAAACCCTTTACATTTCCCCCCTGGCCTTTATTGCCGACCTATACAATCAGTGTTTACCATTGACTTCCATTATAATTTCATATTTTGAGCTCCCCTCTATAAATCAACATTAAAATCCTTTACCCTGCAATTTCCAGTTTTTACCCCTTAGCTTAATGTAAAAAAATATATATAATTATTCGTTTTAGCTATTTTTAACCCCTTCCCTCCCTAGCCCTGTATCATAGCCCTATACCACAATCAGGCAGCATTGGAGTATTTTTTTTCTTCCTAAAATGGTTTGGATGTGTTGTCAGTGAGTCCCTCATTGAGTCTGAATGATTGGAATAAAAAAATATGTCCCAGGAGTGTGTCTATGGATGGTTGATCAACAGGTTCCACTCTCCTCATGTAAAGACATTAAACAATGCTATAAAAACAACATAAAATAACACTTCTTGCTCCTCTTGCAAGGCAGGGGAAAAAAGTGCAGCAATTAATTTTAAAAGTAAGAGTCCAAATTTTATTTTTTTACCCATATTTTGTTGATTTAGAGTTGATTTTTTTTTATAGTTTTCCCGGTAAAAAAAAAAAAAGGTAAAAAAAATAAACAGGTAAAAAAATAAAAATAAACCTTTTGGAGATTAGAGGCCACTCTGACAAAATATCTTTTATTTTTCAGATCTTTTATCTTCCCAGTGAAAATTTGGCTTAACATTATTGAGTTAGGCAGTTACAAGTCAACGCCAATGCAAAGCCTTGGTTTTCAGGGTATACAGAAAATGTGGTGGGATTCAAAAACATGCATTTATAATGGAAGTCTATGGGGCACAACTAAACAATCTGACTTTACTCAAAAACAAAGAATGCACCAAAGCCAATCTTCCCGCTGATTATCCACACAGACAGGCCAGTCACACTGATAATAGCCATAGTAAAAAAAAAAAAAGTGTCATTATATAATTGTATTATTATATAAGTTTGTTCATGGTAAACATTGGCATCTAAAGGGTTAATTATTTATGGTAATATATCAAAGCATCATTAAGTCATTTTCAAGGGAAGCCCTTCACAGGAATAAAAAAAAAAAGAAATATATATATACACATAAAAATAAAATGATCGAAATGCACAGAGTGTACAAAACACTCCCAGAGGGGGCATAAAGTTAACAGGGCACAAAGGTTAACTAAGCGATACACCTGTTACCATCTGTTTCTTTGTTAGTGTTCTTTTCTGACAATCATTTTAAATATCTGTGTCCACAGTTCCTCTTTGATGTATTCTTATCCTTGATCAAGAAAGGAAAAGATTGCAACATTGAGTCCGTCATGCCCAAGAAGCCATCGCTCCCACCTAGACCTAAGGTACTGGAGGCCATATACAGTGTACAGTGGTCCCTCGCTATAACACAGTTCACCTTTCGCTGCCTCGCTCTTTCACGGATTTATTTTTAGCACAATATTGTATGCTTTTTTACAGCGTATGAACGCCATATGCGCATTGTGTTCTGCGTCCTGATTGGCTAGTTGCAGAGTGAGCCTCTCTCGTTGCATAGAGGATCATTGTGTGTCCCGTCAACACATCAGCGCACACACCGCAGAGTCACAGCATCGCAGGCCGGGCATGAGCCGGTCCAATTCCGCGTTTACTTTCTCTGAACTTTTCCGTGAAAATAAACACCGCTAGCATGTGGCGCTCGCCTGAGCTAAACACTCACCTTCTGAAGCCTAAAACTGCTACGATAAAACTTTGGTCGTAGCTACAATTGTCTCTTAGTTTGAACAAGCGGACAGCGGAGACGAGAGCAGCTCACGATGTTTCCATCCCCACGTCTGTAATGTGAATCTAAAAATCTTATTAGACAAATAAAATCATACAGTGACACCAGGCATAAGGGAGAACCCGTGTGAACTATAGTGACAAGAGTGTATAAAGTGTGTGGTGAGGGGTTTTACAGCCTTAAAACATATATCATAAAAATATGGCTGTCTACTTCGCGGATTTCGTTTATTGCGGGTTATTTTTAGAAAGTAACCCCCGCGATAAACAAGGGACCACTGTATTCACAATTTACTATTCACTTGTTATTGTTAAGTAATTTATGATTTTTGTAAAACAGGTGTCAAAAGTTTTGGTCCTGGGCTCTGGAGGTCTGTCCATCGGTCAGGCTGGAGAGTTTGACTACTCAGGATCTCAGGCAATCAAGGCTATGAAGGTAATTTATTTCTTGTTCTTCCTCTATCTCGTTAGGGCTGCCTGGTCCCCGTCCAGCCAATACATACATTACCGTACAGTGATCGTTTATTTGCATAGCAGAGGCGTTAATTATTATCTTATTTTTAGCATGCGGAAGATTAAATATATTTGCAGTACTTGTATTGCAATGCTTTACTTGACTTTGTATCTAACTGTGCTGTAGGAGGAGAATTTGAAGACTGTCCTAATGAACCCGAACATTGCCTCAGTTCAAACAAATGAAGTGGGAACAAAGCAGGCGGACTCCGTCTACTTTCTGCCGGTTACACCACAGTTTGTGACTGAAGTCATCAAAACAGAACGTCCCGATGGCATTTTACTTTCTATGGGAGGACAAACTGCACTCAACTGTGGTAATGTGTCTGGATTTTTAAACTAATAACACAGAAAAGCTGAATGATTTTGTATATTGAACTGTGTTTTATTCAGGAGTCGAATTGTTCAAAAGTGGTGTCCTGGAAAAGTATGGCGTGAAGGTCCTGGGAACCCAGTGGCATCCATCATGGCCACCGAAGACAGACAGCTGTTTGCCGATAAACTGATGGAGATCAATGAAAAGATTGCTCCCAGTTTTGCAGTGGAATCTGTGAGTGAACCTAAAAACCTTTGTGTGTTTTGATACCTTTTATGTTTTTATATACACTAAGTTTTATTTTTTTAGGTTTCTGATGCACTGAAAGCAGCTGAGAAGATTGGGTACCCTGTAATGTTGCGGTCAGCCTATGCCCTGGGCGGCCTGGGCTCCGGTCTGTGCGCCAACAAAGGAAAACTGGAGGAGACGGCTCGCAAGGTCAGAATAAGCCAAATCAGCATTATCAGTACGCATGCGTGGTAATGTTCCGGTCAAAGTTCACAACTACCCATGGTGTCAACAAAGTCCATTAAAACCATACTATTATAGAGGAACAACCGGCTATTTAGTGACTATTATGGCACTTTAAGTGGTTTTACGGCGATATGCCAGGTTCGCATTCATTCTCCATTGCAGTGCGACTGTCCTCATGGGCTTAATCAGTGTATGGAAGAGTTTTGCCCTATTCACGAGTGCAATAAAGGAACCTCACAGCGTTTTATGCGAGCCGCCATACGCACTCATCAAATTTCCTACTAAAAGAAAAGATCCAGAACGTCGTGACGAATGGATTAAATGTGTAAGTTATATATAGCTAACTAGTAATGCTATTTGCTATTCTCGAAGACCTCACAGTCACTGATTACTATGACAACGGACAGCGCCATTTTAGCGTGGTTTCCAGTTGCCTGACATAGCCATGGATCAATCATGAAATACCCTACATCTGGCAGGGAAAGCGGTGCCAATTTTAGCTACTAAACGAAGCAAAGCTATAACTAGATAAACTTAGGCACAGCCGCGGTCTGCGGCAAGTCTGAGGACTAAACCGGGACGTAGACTACACCGGTTACAAATCAGGACTGAACCATGACTGAATAGGAAACTAGCGATTTAGACCAAGAGAAAAGCACAACACAGCAGTGATAAGAAAGATATAGGCTATTTACCTTTAGCGACAGACCCTGAGCTCATGTACTGTTGTTATTAAGTTTACTCCAGCTGCACCGGAGGAAATCAAAGATTTGTTTGTGGAAGAGTGAGTGCTCACTCTGTATTAGACATTTTTGGTAAAGTTTCGGTAATTTATTAGTGACATAGTGAGTGCTCGTACTTTGTGTAAAGATCTTTGACATGTGAAGTGCTTTTGCTTTGTCAGAGCACAGTGTGTTAGAAAAGTTTAGCTTGTGGCTGAAAGAAAACGGTGTCATGTGGATCTGATCTGTCCCTGCCGCTCAGGAGGTAATACTGTCATTTCTCTCGTTTTAATCACTGCTTAAATGGAAATTCCTCTCAAAACATGAAGTTACAAGTGACGCTGCTGCGGCCTGTTGCTTTCTGTTGTGCCAAAACCACGCTGAACTGGTTGCTACGTGTTGCTATGTCAGACTGCACAATGTCATACCTAATTTCGGCCATTTGTCATGTTGTTTTTCCATGCCAAATGTAGGCTAATTCTTGATTTATCCATTGCGATGTCTGGCAACGGCAAACACGCTAAAATGGCGCTGTCCGTTGTCGTAGTAATCAGTGACTGAGTACACGCCGTCTTCGAGAAACAAACTGTTCTTTATTTGTTTATTTATTGGTTTAGCAAGGGCCACAAGTTCTTTTTTCTCTCCCCAGTAACACCGTGTCCCCGTTTCTTTCAAAATTCTTTTAAAACATCGATTTTCAACGCTCAAAATAATCGATATCTGTGTCACACTCAGTCATGTACACAGTTTGGGATACGAGCTGGGTAGTCCTGACCTTTAACCTGGACCAGCATGCTTTGCGCTCGGTGAAATGCTGAATTCGCTTATTAACTGTGCAGAAAAATGCTCAATAATGAGCTTAAACAATCACGTACAGTTTTTTTTTTTTGTCCGTGCCGTAGGCTCTGGCTATGTCCAGTCAGATCTTGGTGGAAAAGTCGCTGCTGGGCTGGAAGGAGGTGGAGTATGAGGTGGTCCGAGATGTGGCCGATAACTGTGTGACAGTCTGCAACATGGAGAACTTTGACCCTCTGGGAATTCACACTGGTACTTACAAAAATATAAGAATACATTTGAATGAATATACTGATATATTTCAAATTTGACTCCATTTTATTAACCCATAGTTATTTAATTGCTCATAGTACTCTATCAACTTTTTCTGTTTTGCTCTTAAAAGAAAAAAGGTACTGTTTGAAGGTGCTGTACCTATTTTTGTTTAGCAATTAACCTACCTTAAGCCTGATGATTAGTAGTTATAAAAATGAAATGATCACTTTATTCCATGTGTAAAACCAATGTTTTTTCCCCCCTCTCGTATAGGGGACTCAATAGTTGTGGCACCGAGCCAGACTTTGTCCAATGAGGAATACCACATGCTTCGTGAGACGGCCATCAAAGTGGTCCGTCATCTGGGTATTGTTGGGAATGCAATATTCAGTACGCGCTGCATCCATCGTCCCTCGAGTACTGCATCATCGAAGTTAATGCCCGTCTCTCTCGGAGCTCTGCCTTGGCATCCAAAGCCACTGGGTGAGAAAATTCAAGTGATTATGAACAAACTCAAGATACATGATTGTAGCTAATTCGCTGGAATGGTGTTCCTTATATTCAGTTCATTTTTGTGGTCAAAGTGGATAAAAACGTATTCACCCAAGTATATACAGCGCTTTTCAAGATACTCAAAGATGCTTCACAGAGGATAAAACAAACTTAAAGCTTGGGATGAAGTTATTTGAATAGTTTAGAAAATATGACTTTTGAGGGATTTTCTGAAAGAGGTAACTAAATTATTCTGCATAAAATAATGACCATCTGTCTAATGCTATAGATGCCAAACCACTTGAATCATTCCAGGTCATTGTTCTTTTGTTAAAATGTTTTACTATATCTCCATTCCTGCTTGTAACTACACTGCTTGTTAATGTAAATATTGTGCATCATAGGTATCCATTGGCATTTGTAGCCGCTAAGCTTGCTCTGGGCATCCCTCTGCCAGAGATTAAGAATGCAGTATCTGAGAAGACCACGGCCTGTTTTGAGCCTAGTCTGGACTACATCGTGACCAAGATCCCCCGCTGGGACTTGGACCGCTTCCAGGGCATGTCCCTGGAAATAGGCAGCGCCATGAAGAGTGTCGGGGAGGTGAGAAACTACAACAGACTGTGTAAAATCATGTTCATGCCAATAATTAATACGAGTGCTTTTATTTAAATCCCTACTGCATAATATTTCGAACAAAACTGTAACATGGCATGTGTGTCTAGCTTATCATTAATAAGAGCACGTTTAGTATCACTAGTGCTATGTTTGTTGATGTATCACAGTTTGAAACGGACAGTATAACCTGGGTGTCACGTTAAGCTCATCTTTTTATTGCTTCACACATAATATTTCATCAATTGGTAAAGTTTGCATGCATCAGCAGATTTCTGAACAATGAAGAAGATTTACAAGCACATATGTTTCCGTTGGCTATACATGACATATGTATTACGTTTATATTATCTTCAGTTGCAAAGAAAAAGTCTCAAAAGTCTTAAACCTCACCTGGAAATCCCTGGAGGTCCCTGACTATGAACTGTGAGAATTCACTGCCCCTCTTGTGTATGCAGGTAATGGCGGTGGGCCGGACCTTTGAGGAGAGCATGCAGAAGGCCCTGAGGATGTGTCACCCCTCTGTGGATGGCTTCGTGGCCCGACTGCCCATGAACAAAGCCTGGTCCGACTCTCACAACCTGCAGCACGAGCTGGCTGTGCCTTCCAGCACACGCATCTTCTCCATCGCCAAGGTACCTCTGCCCTCCATTGTTTCTTATGGTGTTTCTTCATTATAGTCACATAGCACAAGAAGAGAGGTGTAGTAAACATGTTTGGACTGCAGCAATTTTAGTAGTAATTGAATATTAACATACTCTGTATAGCAAGTAATAAAACCTGACATATATACATAACATAAATAGGTCCTTTGTTACATATTTAGACCAGACCACATTCATTTGACTAAACCATTTCTACACTGTACATTCAATTAAATTTAAACAAAATACTACAATGCGTTTTGTTTTAACCTGTGTTCGGAGAAAAGGTTAATCTCAGTCAGATGACCTCAGTGATTTTGTGATATATTGAATCTTGTTATGGCCTGAATATTGCGTCACCAAACATTGCGATGAAAATGGGCGGTCCGGTTGCGTGGTGGTTAGCGCTTGTGCTTCACAGCTAGAAGCTTCCGGGTTCGATTCCCACCTGGACAGGGCCTTTCTGTGTGGAGTTTGCGTGTTCTTCCCGTGTCTGCGTAGGTTCCTCCGGGTACTCCGGTTTCCCCTACCACTAAAAACATGTGCAATTGGTTAATCCTCCAACCAGGTGTTTTTGACCACCAGCCTGGCTCCACATCATGGATATGGGTCCAGCACTGCCGCTGCCCACTGCTCCCTATGGGTCGTCCAGTGACATCAAGGGATGGGTTAAATGCAGTGGACAAATTTTGTTGTACAGTTGTAAAACGACAAAGAATAATTTGGTGATACGTTGTGGAGCCTTACTCTGTACCCTTAAGATGTTCAGTCTTGAAATGGTCACTGTGAAGGTTTTATGATGGAACATTGCATTGCATGGTGTCTGCAATATAATCCTAGCCTGACGAAACAGACTAAGAAGTGTGTCTGGATGGTCAGGCTGTAATCAATCAATTTAATGGCCTTTATATTTGTATGTGTGGACAACTGAAGAGTCCACTTGATGCACATAATTTGTCCTTCCTCAAAACAACCTTGGCATTTTTAGTCTTTTCGTTTCACTAAATGAGACGGAGGTGAGTGATGCACTTGAACACAGGGTCAAGCTTCACTTGAAACGGGGACAAACAAAGTATTGAGGCACAAAAACCTCCCCCAGTACTCCAATAAGCTTTCATCAACAGCGGAGAGAATAGTGGATGTTATGTCCCTGCCAAGACCTCCAGCTTTGTTAGTTAAGGGTTTAGTTTGTGGAAATGAACTGTTCTTTTATAGATACAAGAGAAAGCGCGAGTGGGTGAGGCAGACCAATGTACCTCATGTTGTCTGCAGAGAATCAGACTTTGCAATAATACCTCAAGGTGTTCAACTTACACAATATATACTTGTTTTGTTTATTGTATATAAGTGGATTTCACATTTTGTATAAATTCTAGATTTATTTGTACTTCAAACACAGGGATGGAGTCTACCTTATTAAAATCAATAATACTGTAAATTTCTTGCACCTTGGTTAGCTGCTCCGTCACTTGGTGCATGGCAGGTTTTACGCACTGTTTAGTTGGACCCTCCCACACAGCGCTGAAATTATTTCTCCTGTCAGACGTGTAATGAAAAATAATAAAATCTATTTACTAGCTGTTGTCATGGGGTGACCTTTGCCATATTAGAAGTAAATGAGAACGACCTTGGTGATATCTGATTTTTAATAACCAGTCGGAGAAGTAATACAATTGACTAGTGTATTTGCTCTATTCTTTGAACGAATAGACTTTTGTGACAAGAGAAAAAAAAGCGTTTGTAAATGTAATTTCCGTTTTAATTACTGTTTCAGGCCCTCCATGGCAGCATGAGTGTTGATAAGATCCATCAGTTGACAGCCATAGACAAGTGGTTTCTCCATAAACTCAACAGGATCACACAGCTGGAGCAGCATCTGACGAATTACAAAAGGTACTCAGCGCAAACATGCACACAGTCATGGGGGAAATGTCTATTGTCTAAATGTTTATCAACCACTCCACACAAGTTAAGACAATTTGGTGCAAGAAGTGAATAATGAAAGCGACACAAAGTACAGCATAATCTGCAAATGTGATTTAAAAAAAAAAAAAATTATTATTATTATTATTGGGACGCCCCTTGGTTGGTATTTGGTGTTTGACACACTGCCCGGTCGTTTATGTTTTCTAATTTTGGTTTAGGAATAGGTTTGTTAAAGGTGCACTATGCAACTTTCGAAGTGGAAAAAAACCTTAATATTTGTGTATATTTGACCTTTTAGTGACTCGGTGACTTTATGGGTGCAGCATGGCACCTTTGCTTCCCTCACAGTGGCCTTTATGGTGCTCCAGGATCAGTTTTTGTTAGGGGTTTGTTCCAGAAACTGTCCAGAAACCCCAAAACAAGCAAAGGTCCCATGCTGCCCCATAAAGTCACCGACTCATTAAAAAGTCAAATATTAAGTTGGGTTTTTTTTCACTTAAACATTGCATACCTTTAACCTATGCCCCTTTTGTACAATTATGCTTTACACTTTTCAAACCTTTCACAGCACCACACAAACACCCTCATGCGTCAAACAACTGGCCCACATAATTACGCCTCACAATATGTCATAATTTAGTTTTTATTTTTGTTCTGGACTTACTCATCTTGCGTCTCCTCCGCTGCTATGGACCGTGAACTACATTTCTGGACAAATACATTTAATTTTAATAACTTGTGTTCATAATTAGCTTTGGTTGTTTTTCTTTGACAGTATTCGTGCAGCTTTTTACATCGTCTTTTGTATTATAACGGATTGCTCTTTTTTTCATCCTGGCTGTGGCGCTGGCTCAAATGGTGGCATCTCCGCATATATAATCACTGAAGAAATTTTTTTTTTTTTTTTTTGCCCTCCAAAAGTAGCAGAGCCAGAATCTCTTCACGTTATTTTGCATTGTTCTCCAGTGGTTACCGCTCAGCGCGCCCTCTCTCTTTCTGCCCCGCGGCTCTTTGCTGGACAGCTCAAATCAAAGCTGCTCTGAATCTTTCGTACCTCAGCTACAGGTTTCCCACTGCTTCCTTGTGACTGTTTAATAATGAATGCGTGTCCGTTTGGCGGGGGTTCAGTGCGGGGAGGGGTACTGTTGTCCCGTGTGCCTGTAGAGCCGAGGACACTGGGACAGTTGCACAGCAGTGGCCCCGACAGCGTGATGGACTGTGGAGGTGATTGGCTTCAGGCTCTGTTGGTCAGCAGACTCAGTGTATGCGTGTTAGTTCGTTGTCTTTTGTTTAGTCGGCACGAAGAATGGTGAACTATTAAAACATAGCCGTGCAACGTACAAAATTGCCATATTTTCAAGCTTAGTGAGTGACCCATATCGCTATTATTGCCATCCAGCTAACATGCTTAAATTGTCACTTTGGGCTGCAGTAGCTCGGTTGCCCACTGATCCGACTGTCAGTGGATCCGATCCTGGCTCCAGCAAGTGCATACTGACGTATCATAACGCTTAAAAACTGTCTATTCCTTTGATAAAACTCAAAAAAGGTTTTATCTTGATTGCAGGGACTGCAGATGTAAATTAGCCTCAGGCTAACTCTGGTACAATGCATCAAATGGCAACATTTATGTTATAATTGTACATGGTCCCTTTTAAATATATAAACTAAACTATAAGCGGATTCGGCATTTCACCGAGCGCAAAGCATGCTGGTCCAGGTTAAAGGTCAGGACTACCCAGCTCGTATCCCAAACTGTGTACATGACTGAGTGTGACACAGATATTGATTATTCTGAGCGTTGAAAATCAATGTTTTAAAAGAATTTTGAAAGAAACGTGGACACGGTGTTACTGGGGAGAGAAAAAAAGAACTTGTGGCCCTTGCTAAACCAATAAATAAACAAATAAAGAACAGTTTGTTTCTCGAAGACGGCGTGTACTCAGTCACTGATTACTATGACAACGGACAGCGCCATTTTAGCGTGTTTCCGTTGCCAGACATCGCAATGGATAAATCAAGAATGCCTACATTTGGCATGGAAAACAACATGACAAATGGCCGAAATCAGGTATGACATTGTGCAGTCTGACATAGCAACACGTAGCAACCAGTTAAGCGTGGTTTTGGCACAACAGAAAGCAACAGGCCGCAGCAGCGTCACTTGTAACTTCATGTTTTGAGAGGAATTTCCATTAAGCAGTGATTAAAACGAGAGAAATGACAGTATTACCTCCTGAGCGGCAGGGACAGATCAGATCCACATGACACCGTTTTCTTTCAGCCACAAGCTAAACTTTTCTAACACACTGCGCTCTGACAAAGCAAAAGCACTTCACATGTCAAAGATCTTTACACACAGTACGAGCACTCACTATGTCACTAATAAATTACCGAAACTTTACCAAAAATGTCTAATACAGAGTGAGCACTCACTCTTCCACAAACAAATCTTTGATTTCCTCCGGTGCAGCTGGAGTAAACTTAATAACAACAGTACATGAGCTCAGGCTCTGGGTCTGCCGCTAAAGGTAAATAGCCTATATCTTTCTTACCACTGCTGTGTTGTGCTTTTGGTCTAAAAGCTCTAGTTTCCTATTCAGTCATGGTTCAGTCCTGATTTGTAACCGGTGTAGTCTACGTCCCGGTTTAGTCCTCAGACCTGCCGCAGACCGCGGCTGTGCCTAAGTTTATCTAGTTATAGCTTTGCTTCGTTTAGTTTGCATCGCTTTCCCTGCCAGATGTAGGGTATTTCATGATTGATCATTGGCTACGTCAGGTTAGTAATCGGTGACTGTGAGGTCTTGGAGAATTAAGTAAATAGACGTATTGGTTACAAATAGCATTACTAGTTAGCTATATGTCAAACTTACACACGTTTGTGCCTTAATCCTATACTAAAAGCATCTGTTTTTGGGGGGGGGGGGGGGTTCACAAATTGCTGCGTTTAAATATAGGTCTATAGTATTAAAAGAAATGTACTTCTAAGTAACAAAGTATGGGTTGCCACATATTAAACTGCTAACATAATTACCTGGACTATAATTTAGGGGGCGGGAACCTCTGGGTACCTCACGATTCGATACAATATGCAATATATGGCTCACGATAACAATAACCGCACATATGCCAATACCGCGATAATCGATATATTGTACAAAAATAACCTATGATGCATCACGATTCATTCATCTTTGACATTTGTTTTCATGTGCTTTGTATATTGTTTTCTTCAATGAATAAGTGAACAAATGATCACTGACTTGGAAAATGGGTCCTTCAAAGGAATAAATCAACCCCAAATTAATATTATTTATAATTATAAAAAATAATATATGTATGACAGTGTTTGGTCCAAGTGCTTAAAATTGTAGTGCTGCCCTCTACTGTTCTGACTGAATTCTTTATCATTATTGGCCTCTTTTGACTGTGACAGCAGGGGAACACTGCTACCTCATTAATATGCATGATGTCGATCATTAATATGCAGCACGTCATCAAAAGTATCGATATCGTAATAAAAAGTGTCTATTGTATCGCAATATGTCACGAAATTGATATATTGTCACACCCCTAATTTAGACCTCAAATCACCAGAGTTCTGTCATAGTTAAACCTATATAAATGTCTAATTAGATCTTTGTTGGGGATGTATGAAAGATTATAACGGGATATAATGAAAGACACAGGGTAGACAATGCAGAATGCAGAAAGCTACACAAAACAAGTGAATGTGTTGTCGCATAAACATTTTAGTATGCGCTTTATTTGTTTCTGCGTAGAAGATAATTGTAGATATGACAAAGTTTCCATGGGAAATGCAACTTTCTTTGTCGTTTTGGGGTTTCCACTTTTCCTGGCTGCTGCGTGCTGTGGGAGTTAAAACATACTTGACATTTTCAATATTGTTACGCTCAGTGGTCATAAATAATTCAGATAAGGAGGAGTAGGAGCAAGTGGAGCTTTAGCAGAAGCAAAAAAAACATCAAGTTTTTTGCTGGCAGTGCCTTGTTAAAATGTATGCAAAACCTGTTTAAGTCATATAGGGAACAGTGTATGTATGTAAAACGCTGCATAGTCAAATAGTTTTTAATTATTCAGTGTTGTGAAAGCATGTTCAGGTTTAAAAGGGCCTAGACTAATTTATGTCATCTAGGGTTGTATTTGAGATTAACTTCACTGTGTCCTTTCACAAGGCGTGGAGTTGATCTATGGAATGGCCTGGATCAGGAAATAAAGGGTAGCACTTAGAGCAATTAAAACTCAGGTTAAAGCAGGTACTGTTCTGTATAATTTGAAAGGGGGTGGCGCTTACAATCTCTTTGCTCCTGCCTACTCATTTTGGGCATCATATCTGTTCTGCTCAAATAGAAAAGATGAATGAATGAATTGAAGAAGACGGGACAGAATTATAGGCTGCAAAACTAAGAATCTCATGCATTTCAGAACATGTTTGTGGACAGGGTTAGCATGTTTTAAACGTAATTGATCCCATGAATATAGTATAGAATATAGTACTACCTTGCGATTATCTTATTGTTACCACTCAAATTGCTGCAAAGAAAGAATAAATAAGATGAGTAACTTTTTTTCTTATTTGCGGTCTCTTTCACAGTAACACAGTCCCCAGTGAGTTGATGTTGAAAGCCAAGCAGGATGGTTTCTCTGACCGACAGATCGGTCAGATATTCGGCTCCTCCGAGCGGGCCACCAGAGAACTCAGACTGTCCCTCGGGATCAAACCCTGTGTCAAACAAGTAAACACCAACAAACGCTTATTTCTGTTGTGTGTGTGTGTGTGTGTGTGTGTGTGTGTGTTCAGCGGTTTGACATCTTGGAGTTTCTGCTAATTTCTTTTTCAGATTGACACACTGGCAGCTGAATACCCTGCCATGACAAACTACCTCTACTGTACCTACCATGGCCAGGTACTGTGTGCTTTTGTTTAATTGATATATCTGTATACTGAATATGGATGTGTTGTGGTAAGTCCCTTTAGCCTTCCAGCTGTCCAAAGTTGTTTTGTTTAGGGAATGGGTGATTCTAAAATTTACCAATACAAATAGTGCACAGTTGTTTGTCAGAGTTATCTGTTCCCCCCCTTGATAGAAAAAAGTTTTACACGGACTTGCCTTCTTTTTTTATTAGAAGCACTGATTTTTAGCCTGTGACTGTGTTTTTCAATATGTGTTCATTGTTGTCTTATACTGTGTGCACTGCTGAGCTCTCTCACTTTTCTCCACTTTTCTCTTTCAGGAACATGACCTAGACTTCAAAGACCAGGGAACAATGGTTCTTGGTTGTGGCCCATATCATATTGGTATGCTCAAAAATCATTCCCAAATCTTATTACTCATGACACCCACGCTTATTTCTCTAATAACATCACGCTACTTACTTGCTTATATGTTTGATTTCATAATGTCAGGGAGCAGTGTAGAGTTCGACTGGTGTGCCGTGTCCAGTATTCGAGCTCTGAGGCAAATGGGGAAGAAGACCATTGTGGTGAACCATAACCCAGAGACCGTCAGCACAGATTTTGATGAATGTGACCGTCTTTATTTTGAAGAACTGACACTGGAGCGCATCCTGGACATCACACAACAGGAGGTGAGGTCACAGACACACGTATTTCAAATCTGTGTAACTTTAGTCCAGTTACAACTACATATTGTATGTTATTATTGGCAAAGATAATGCATATGTAATGATAATGGCTTACACTTTATACATTCTCGTGGTGGTAAACTACTGTTGTAGCCACAGCTGCCCTAGAGTAGAGTAACATAAGCGAGGATATCAGCCCCTCGGACTATCATTCACTCACACATTACATTCACACAGGCAAGATGAAGTGTCTTGCCCAAGGACGCAGCCTGCACTTGCAAAGGCCAAGATTTGAACCTCCAGCCCCTGATTATACAAAAAAAAATCAATGACATAATTAAGAAAAGGTGTAAAATTAAATCAATCGGTTGGTGCGATAAATTACTTTCAGTCGTCATATTCACAGCTGCCTTTATTCATCAATGCTGCTAATCTGTTTAGCAACAGAAACTTGAAGAACAACTTGGTTAATTTATTAAAAAATAACTCATCTAATGCACATTTGTTATTGCATATTTACTTTTGGTGTATATTTGCTTCATAATGACAAATGTTCTGAATAGTTTGACACTGGCCTTCGTAATGTTGGATTGACACTTGATCATTAAAGCTACCAAGTTAAGCCACTACAGAAAATGGGAAAATCTAAATGTTTTGTCTAATTGTTATAAAGACTAAGAGCTTAGTTTTACTTGCAGCCAGGTGTGGGACTTTGTCTTGCTGTAGCATTAAAAGCTCTTGGATGAAATGGATCAAAGTGCAGACCAATGTTTGTTTAATATTAGCACCAATCTGCGCCGTTGTCCTGTTTCAGCTTATAAACCAAGCTACTTCAACACCGTTTGTGCCACCTGTGCATAGGGCAACATGGGAATTATCAGCTGCTCACGCTAATCTGTTCCTAAAATGAGAATTTTTGGCCTTTTCATTTTCTAAACGTCTCGTATAAGGCATTATTTTGGCTCTATTAAATACTTTTTTATTTTTATAATGAAAAACAATGTAATATAAATGTATGTTGGGAAAACATAGTTCGCCCTAATTTCAATGTTTACAAATATAAAGCAAAACATAGACGCAAGATATTTTTAATAAGGGAACATTATAACTTGGTTTAATGCTAACTAAAAGTCAGCTCAATGGAGTTTTTGTTGAGGTAGTTTGGGTTCAATAAATAAATGAATATCAATAAATACACCTCTCTTTGCTCCGCTCGCGCTCCCACTGTATGTGTGTGTGCGTTTGCATCAAAAGCGTTTGCGCCTTTGTGATAAATGCAGCATTAGTGGCTGGAGATAAACCCCGGACAGGAGCCTTGGAGCGGCCGATGAATAATGACGAGATGCAACCTGCCGTTACCATGGAAACAGCTTCCCCCCGGATCAGACCGACAGCGAAAGGGGCTACGTCTGGTTATTAAAAGAAAGAATACACACTTCCCATGCACACACTGTCAAAATTAAAGCAACTCTGTTTGGTTCCTTGCTGTCCTGCGTGGTTTGTCAGGCTGAAGAAACATCAGGGGAAGTAAAGAGCAGTGGATCCACCACAGAGCAAAACTTAAATATTCCAAACACTGTTGCTCTAAAAGTTAGATACAAAATGTTGCATCTCCTGTCATGAAATGTCATGTTTCTGCAGCTCTAAGGTACTGTAGTTGGATGATTATTGGTGTTTATAAAATAAAATAAAAGGATGAATGGTTTCTAAACTATGACAGGAAATGGTAGTGAAATTTCAACTGCTAGCTCCAGCCCAAACTAATTTCTAGCTCTTCCACATCCTTCCACATCTTCCACACATCCTGATTATCCAGGTGACTTGATTAGTACGGTTTGGTTGTGTGAACAAGATACGGACCGTCATACGAACAAAATTGCTCTGATTTAGACTTTCTTGTGTGTTTGTGATCCATAAAACATGCCATATTTAGATATTTAGATTTATTTAGATAGCCTGGCCAGCCATACACACTTCTTTCTCTTTATATTTAAAATGTATTTGAAAGAATCTCCAGTTTAGAATAAACACAGTTAACAATAAACAGAGAATAGTATGGCGGACAGGCTAATATTCAGATGCAGACGGCAAAGAGCATAGAAAATGACTACTACAATAAAATAGTCCGATAAATCAGAAGGTAAAGTCAAAGTTTCCAGACACTAAAAAGTCCACTCTCTGCTCTGTTCCTCCTTCTGTCTCTCTCCCTCCCCCAGGGCTGCTCTGGCTGTATAGTGTCAGTGGGAGGTCAGATCCCCAATAACCTGGCCGTCCCGCTGCACCTAAACGGGGTACAGATTCTCGGGACCAGCCCATTGCAGATTGACCGTGCTGAGGAGCGCTCTGTCTTCTCCAGTATTTTGGACGACCTCGGAGTGGCCCAGGCCCCGTGGAGAGCTCTGATTTCATTGGTAAGATGAAATAAATAATTTATGGAGGAGCTACAGAGGAAGAACTTAGCCATTGGTCTTTTGACGTACAGTTTCAGAAATGTGTAAGTTTTCTGAAGCCACTTTCCCCTTTGCAGTCAGTCAATACTTGTTTTTTTCTTATAAAGCCAATTTACATTTGAGAAAACATTTTAACTGTTTTTCCTGTGTTGTTTTATTGGCTTGTCTGTGTGCAAGAACAAAAAATAATTGGGCTTTAGGTGTGAGGAAAAAAGACGTTTGGGACACTTGACATAATCGTGGTTCAGCCATGATATTAGCGTAACTACAACTGCATGCTTATAGTTGGCTTATTGTAATGTGCCGTCTGTTGGTTTAAAATTTCCATTTTTGAGTTACTTTATTGATACAGTTAAACCTCTGTTTTGCCAGTATACATTTTTTTTTTTATCTGACAGAAACACATTTTAGTTGGTTGAAATATCTTCAGTGGATCCCCAGGGTGATGGGCCTTTTGTGTTAGGCAGACTTTGTTTTTTCTGGAAAGATGAAAACGATCCAACAGACAAGGTGAAAAGCATCACAGTTGTATAATAGTTGATAGGAAGAGCCTGTCATAATTGCTAGTTTTAGCTTTTCAACCATTTGATTCAATTTCTCAATTGATTCTATGATCTGAAAACTCAGCTTTTACATTGTGTATGTCTACAGTATCTAAATGTTTTCACATAAGTTATTAAACATGAATTACTTAAGCATTAGGTACTTCAAATTGTGTTGCTTCTCTGCTCTTAATCCTTGGACAGACAAAATGACATGTAAACTGTAACAAGTTAATTCATGCTGATTCTATAGTGGACAGACTCTAGAGCAGGGGTGCCCAAACTTTTTGTCTCCGAGGGCCAAAATGAAAAAGAAGCTGTGGATCGCGGGCCAAATATGGCGATGTGAAGCGTTAAGTACATATAACTGCAAATAATAATAGTTATTTTATTTTATGGTAGGCTATACATTTCTATTTGATTCTATCTATGCAAATAACTAAATTAAAACAAATGTTAACTATGGCAAAAGCCTAGTTTTAGTAGAACAGAACAACTGTAGCAATAAAGTGCAAAATGTAAACAACACCTGTATCTACAGTACATACAGTGACTTTACCTCATTCATTTGGTAACTCAAAGAAAATGCCATATTAGACCATTTTGAAAGTGTCAGTTCAGCATCAATTCTTTTATAAGTCCATTTTAACACGCACCTTTGTTGATGTCAACAACCTTTGCAATAAAAGTTGGAAAACTGTGAAAGTTGATACTACAACACTGTGGTTGATAAAAACCCAGACACCACTTGCCTGGCTCTGCCATACTATTCCCTGTCCATTCCATGCAGGGAAGTTAGTCTGGTCACGGAGCAACTGGAACAGTTTGAACGGGCGGGCCTAATGCGCACAGATTGTCAGTGAAATTTAGCAATTGGTGGACGTGACGACAGCTGTAGTCCAACTCAATAATATAAACTCACGAACACGCGGAGGCAAAATCCTCGACTACTTCATCCATGATTAGTTTTGGCTAATGTTAATGTTAATCGAACTAACGACATAGTGGTGCAGCGAGTGACGTAACCTTGTAAATTCTCTGTGATGGTCGTGATTGGTTCGGCTAGGCCTTAGCCGCCAATCAGCAACTTGTTTACCGTGTATGTCCAGACCCACCTTCTTTAGCGCACCCGCTTCTTTTCTGAACACAGCAGCAGTGATAACAAGAAAGATATAGGCTATTTACCTTTAGCGGCAGACCCAGAGCCTGAGCTCACGTACTGTTGTTATTAAGTTTAGTCCAGCTGCACTGGAGGAAATCAAAGATTTGTTTGTGGAAGAGTGAGTGCTCACTCTGTATTAGACATTTTTGGTAAAGTTTCGGTAATTTATTAGTGATATAGTGAGTGCTCGTACTGTGTAAAGATCTTTGACATGTGAAGTGCTTTTGCTTTGTCAGAGCGCAGTGTGTTTAGAAAAGTTTAGCTTGTGGCTGAAAGAAAACGGTGTCATGATGTGGATCTGATCTGTCCCTGCCGCTCAGGAGGTAATACTGTCATTTCTCTCGTTTTAATCACTGCTTAAATGGAAATTCCTCTCAAAACATGAAGTTACAAGTGACGCTGCTGCGGCCTGTTGCTTTCTGTTGTGCCAAAACCACGCTTAACTGGTTGCTACGTGTTGCTATGTCAGACTGCACAATGTCATACCTGATTTGGGCCATTTGTCATGTTGTTTTCCATGCCAAATGTAGGCTAATTCTTGATTTATCCATTGCGATGTCTGGCAACGGGAAACACACTAAAATGTCATAGTAATCAGTGACTGAGTACACGCCGTCTTTGAAAAACAAACTGTTCTTTTTTATTTATTTATTGGTTTAGCAAGGGCCACAAGTTCTTTTTTCTCTCCCCAGTAACTAACACTGTGTCCCCGTTTCTTTCAAAATTATAAAAAAAAAAATCTCTAAAAATATCTGTGTCACACTCAGTCATGTACACAGTTCGGGATACGAGCTGGGTAGTCCTGACCTTTAACCTGGACCAGCATGCTTTGCGCTCGGTGAAATGCTGAATCCGCTTATTGAGAGTGAATGGGAGAGTTGGTATTAACCAGATGCTGCGCAAAAGTAGGTCACTCTCTGGAGGGCCAATGGAATTGTTCCGGTGGGCCAAATTTGGCCCGCGGGCCCCACTTTGGGCACCCCTGCTCTAGAGACACCCTTAATATTTCAGATAGTTTTGAATGTATTTGATGCTTGTATATTGTTTTGCAAGAACAGCGTTTTATCTCTGTCTTCTCTAAAATGACTTTGTACCTGTTCAAGTCCCATAAGCAATCAGAAATGTTGGCAAAGTTTCAGCTTTGTGCCAGGGCAATGTAAAGTATTCTGAAGCACATAAATCATGCAGATTGTGTGTCAGAACAGGCTTCAAGAGACTTCAGACTCAAAAATGCACTTTATATCACTGGCTGTATATTGAATATCTGATTATTACAGAAATATACTGTGTGGAAATTAAAACTCTCATTATAATTTGACAGGAAGATGCATTTGCTTTTGCCAATCAAGTGGGATACCCATGCCTGCTTCGGCCATCATATGTACTTAGGTAAGTTCTTCCCTTCAAATTAGTATGCATTGTATGTTTAAGCTTCTTTCCATAATTTTTTATATTGGTCCTTTTGTTTACAAAATGTGTGAGTATTGTTTTATTTTGTTTATTGTACGCATGCATATTCAAATAAATACATATTTTCATACTTAAAGTTAACCTAGCAAGAGCCGGATTAGCACTGATATCAATCTGGGATGGCTCCTTGAAAATCTGGGATGGCTCCTTGAAAATATTGTGTGTTGTCCGTAGGAGCATACCTTGTGTTTTTCCATCTTTGCCGTGTTAGTATCCATAAAAGTGCTTCTTGTTATCAACAAATGTTATACCTGCCTTCTCAAGCAATACTGCCACCTGATTAGTCCAAACCACTGGTGTTTCAGTTTTCAAGCAGATCAGTGTGAGTTTGTGAACTGACAAATACTGTGAGAATTCAGCTGGCAGCTAAGGTTAAATGGGGGGTATAAGGGGCAAAATTGACTGTTTTATACCTTTTTACCATGTTGCAGTGTTGTTCTCTCATCAAAAACAAATCTGGTGCTGTGTTTCGACCTCTCTCTCTCGAGCAGCTCTCTATAAGCTCCTTGAGGACATGCCTTCCTCACCTCTATCTACAGTATGCTAAGCTTAATCATTTCATCACAAAGTAAAAACACTCGGCGTAGTTAACACCACACGAGCCGCACAGACTCGTTATTGAAACAGTTGTGAAGGCGAGCAAGAGTATGGGAGGGATTTACGGGGAGATCAATATTGCATTTTCTAACCGACAAAGTGCTTAAGATGGTTATAAAGAGATTATTACCAAATTCCTGCAAAAAAGCATAATACCTCGTCCTATAATATGTGCAACATGTTAGTAACGGGAATAGATGTAATACGAAGTTTTTACCACGAGAATAACAAAAAGAAAGAAATAATAAAACGTTAGCATTTTAAGTTTAGGGCAGGATGTCTTTCTCATCAGCATTTGAGAAATCTTAAATTCCTTTCTTTTGCAGTATTGCAATAGAAAAGTACCACATTTGCTATGTGATAGTTGTAGTACCCCGTTTCCCCAGTAGATGTCATGTTTGCTCCCTGTTGCAGATCAGTACTTTCGCTAAATAAGTCAACGTATAATGTAGTTGGACTTTATGGTTTTTCGGACTCGGGGTGTTATGTGGTAATGGGTGCTCTGCCTGTGATCTCTCTCTGCCCGGATAGTTTCTCCTCTCGCTGACACTCAGGGTAATGCTTTTTGAACGATGCTGTCATTCGGGGTTCTTATACACAAACACGTTCATTTAGACTCCAAACATGCCCCTCCTGCCAAATACATGTCTCCTATTTTTACATCACTGGCTTCAAATGCAGTAAGTCTCTCTCCGTTTGATGAATTCATGCACTTGATGTTCTCATACAATTTCTGAAGTAAAACATTTATGTATCAGTTAACATAAGTTCATCATTTCTTTGAGGCATGGATTTATGCAGTAAAATATTCACATGAGATTTCCGATTATTTTATAAAATTTTGGGCAGCAATGCTTATTAAGTTCACACACATCATAGACTTGTATAAATAAAACTAAGTTTCCATTTCCAAGCTAAAACAAATAGTATTACAGTTAAATTTCTTCATAATATTAAAATGATCTTGTCTGTTAGAGTAGGGCTTTGCGATTAATTGAGTTTTATTGAATCGTGATCAAAACTACTGACCATGGGAACTTGCAGAGATGATGCCAATAACCCAGACTTCTTTGAAAAGAATAGGAAAAACAGCTGGCTGGCTCGGCTAATAATAATTGTATTTATTTTGTCGGGACAGTTCATGTTAATGAAAACGCATTGGGGTCATGCCTCTCCGGATTGTAGTCATGGGTTCATTTGCATCCTTTGTCCCACAGTCACACATTATCTCATTAATTCTGGCCTATTGTACCTGTTTTTAGTGATAGAGGAAACTTACGCAGGCATGGGGAGAACATGAAAACTCCAGACAGAAAGGGAATCTTTTTGGAGCGCAATCAAGAGTGCCAACCACTGCACTACTCTGCAGCAATTTCTATTAGTGTATTTAGCACTGCTGCTTCCAGCTACGCTGGACATCAGTCACCAAAGCCCTGAGCCTGTCGCCTTCCCTGTCCTGTTTCCTCCTCTCCCTCCTTTACCTCCAGCCTAGCTCACTGTCTAAACTCCAACACAACAACCACAACACAACGCGCCTGAATCTGTTGTTATTAATGACTAAGTTCTGAACTGGTTTTGAAGAGCCCGCAGTGCTTTTCGACCTAAATAGCGCCTCTTTCTTCTTCTTCTCCTTCCCTCGCTCCCCATTTTGACTGTTTCTAGAACTCGTTCCCGATGGTTATAGTGATGCAACGCAGAGTTAATGAGTGTTTTGAACGATCATTTGAGGCGTGTATGTTCTCTTGTTTGCGTGCTTCTGTTCCTCTCCCTTGGCCTTTTGTTTCATCCCTCTCTCTCTCCATTTCCCTCACATCATAGTGGATCCGCGATGAACGTGGTGTATGGAGAAGAGGAGATGAAACGCTTTCTGGAGGAGGCCACTCAAGTTTCGCAGGTGAGAAATCTGCTCTTACAGAAAACAACTGTGCCATTTTTGGTATCATAAATGTAACCTGGGATAAAACGGGAATCATTAACTACAGTTTTCAGAGGGCTGTTCTTAGGGCCACTGCATTATTTTTGAAAAGATGTGCTCTGCAGTACGCAAAATAAATGTAGTTGTGATTTAGATTTATTTTGCTGTGGTATTCTCTTCCCAATTTTTTTAGCTTTATAGAAAGGCCATTCCCCCTGAACTAGAGCATTGTTTGTGTTAATTTTATGATTTGGACACTGTCTTCTTTTTAATTACTTAATAAATAACCTAAAAGAGACTCTGTACAGTGCATACTCATCTGTTCAGCATCTTGTTTTTCTTGTAACATCTTGAGGATATGTCACACTTTTTTTGCTTATTTCCTTCTTTAGTCTCAAGGGTTTGGTTATTTCCTCCGGTGACTTTTCTATTTCTGACCTCTTTTAAAATCCCCTAAAGTAATACGTTTGCATGAAATTTTAAAATCAGACTATGTAAATTTTTGAACTTTTCGGTGTTATGTAATATATAAATTTAAATGTATAGTGAAAGGGTGAAACTATCTTCAGAGAGACCCAGTTCTGAGCCGTTTGTAATTCATTTTCCAGGAGCATCCTGTGGTTATCACAAAGTTCATCCGTGGAGCCAGAGAAGTGGAGATGGACGCTGTGGCCAAAAACGGGCAGGTACAGTTCAGTGGTTCTAAATTAAAATTGTAAAATATAGTTTTAGTTATAAATGTAGGAAATGCTTTACCTGCTTTACTTTTTCTGGGCTTTGAATGACGCCTCTAAAACGTGGGTGGCAGGTCTATGAACCAAAGGGTCGCCAGTTTGATTTGCGCACCAACTGTCATTGCGCCCCCTTCACAGGTCTTCACAGGAAGGGCATCCAGTATAAAAGAAAACAAACATCAGCTAAATCACAATGCAGTTGGTTTTGATATTGATGACCCTTGAAAAAACGACAACAGTGGCTCAGTGGTTAGAGCATTTGTTCACTGATCCAAAGGTCAGTGGTTTGAATCCCAAGCACTGTTGATGTGTCCTCGGGGATCACATTTCACCCACCATTGAATGTGTGATAAAGTTAATGAATGAATGAATTATTGTTGTTATAAAAAAACTGAAGCTGCAGAATAACAAAAATACAACACAAAAATGTTGGTATTATACTGTATTATGGAGGACTGATTAACTGCTGCAAGATGGATTGTCGCACGGTCTGAATTTACAGTTTCATGAACATCCATCTTGAAAGGCTCGAGCTGATGCGTTCGGGCTCAAAACCATTGGATGGATCAGATCAATCGCGGGCCAGTGTTGTTGTGAGTAGATGCGTTTTACATAGCCGACCACAACAAGCACTTTTATCAATACTAATGAACAACAATGTGACGTGGGATAAACACTCGGGGCCCGATCTTCCACCTGGAGCAACAACAGCATTGCTCAAGACGAAGTCATTATCAGTGCTTTCACTGGTAGCCTGAGGGTGTCGCTTAGGGCTAAAAGAGATTGGCTGAGGCATTTGTTACAAGCAGCGCTGACTTCAAAAAGCGCTTGCTGCATCCCCGTCGCTCTCCTCTAACTTTGACCTCACCTGCAGCCTCACACATGTTATTTATAAGTTTTCAGCTTTTCCAGGACAAACTGCAAAACTATTTCTCCCACTGTGAGTTAAACTCTGTCCTGAGACAGAGACAATTATATCAATGGTCCCGCTCTAGCTCTAGTATTTAAGAACACAGAGCAAACTCCACGCGGCAGAAATGTGATCAAAACACCAGCACGTGCCCCTTTTTAGATATTAGATATTACTGCTAATGTTATTTGCTCTGTAGGAACATTTTTCCAGCTTCCCCATCCATAGTGTTCCCAGGAGCTTGTTTCTCGTCCATTTTTTCTGTTGCTGTAAAAGGCATTTCAAGGGTGCCCATCTGGACGTGGCTAGTCCAATTGTGAGGTAGATTTTCTTTGTCTGAATGTGGCCCCTTTTTTATCTTCAGTATCACATTAACGTAATGCCGCGTCCCTTCATTGAATACCAAACCGCCGTCATTCTCTGTGGTCGCTCTGAATGTGTGTGAGGAGAAAGTTAGAGATAACGCGCATTAATTACAAGCTCTGTCAGAAGAGCGCTAACAAATGCTATGTGTTGCAGCACTTTAAATGAGCTAATCACATAGCAGCTCATTTACAGATACTACAGTTTGGTGGTGATACAAATCTTCTGTCTTTTGAGGTAAAGCGTCGGAAGTTTCCTTTTGACATGCAATATTTCAAAGTAGTATGGACTCATTTAATATTTGTAACTATGTTGCAAGGTTTTATAAAGAGGCTCCAAAATCTAGATAGACCAGGAGGTATTTGTGTTGGCCATCACATATTACTAGCCTGGCTAACGCCAGACTGCTGTGTGCGCTCGAATCTTTTCGAACTTCACAACAGCCTGGGGACCATGGCCGACATTTTTCCATGGATTTGGGCACCAATCACAGAACGAGGAGGGACAGTAAGACGATGACGCGCTATTTGACATACGGAAGCTTGTAGTTTGTTTAGGGATAAAAAAAATAAAAAAATATTTACGGATCCAACATGACAGCAGCAGACGCGATGCCATCTTTCGATCAAGCTTTAGAACGTGTTCTAAATAGTTTAGCTCAAAAGTTTACAGCAGGTATGTCATACGTCATCTGATACCATGATACGATTGGCTATGGCTACATGCAGACGCATGATAGACATTCGTAGCGCCCAATAAACGGCTATGGACAATCGTAAACCACACCTCTCCTACGAGAAAATGAATTGGTGGTCCCCAGACTAAATATCACTTGTGATTTTAGTCTGGCGTTAGCCAGGCTAACATATTACAGTATTCAAGAAAGTTGAAATGCAGTCATTTGCACATACCGCCCTCTAATGTTACATTGTATTGATTCAATTGTTCTTGGATTATTCACAATTACAAAAATATTTTACGTTATGTATGTTTTACTCTTTTTTTTACATTACATTTTTACTTTGGGTTTTTGAGCTTGTTATCTTTGCAGAAACAGACACTTTGGGTTTCCAGATCCTACGCCTAAAACCACTTTGCATTACACCTAGAAGAACTCTCAGTCACAATCAAAGTACCCCAATCAACTCCAAATTAGTGCTAGCGCAGGCCTTCAAGCTCAGAGCCTGGAGCTTTCAAATGAGGTTAGCGTGTCCTGAAACACGTGTTCTTGATTATATAAAGGCAACACAGATTCAGTAGTAGCTACAGTAGAAATATATATATTTTTTGCAATAATAATTAGCAGATTCTGTTGTTTGATGTCATTGTAAATGACAGTACTGTACGTCACTCCTGCAATTGTCTATTAACTGTGCAATCAAATCTGCTCCCTTTCTGTTCAGGTGTTGGTTCATGCCATTACAGAGCATGTAGAGGACGCTGGTGTGCACTCAGGAGACGCCACATTGATGCTACCGACCCAGAGTATTAGCCAGGGAGCACTCGAAAAGGTCAGTAATTGTGCTTTCATATTTCTCAATGAACAATAAACCATTCAGCCCTGGCCGTAAAATGTTTACAGCCACTTTTATGCATAATATCTGTGTGCCTTTTTATTCCGCATTGCTCTCAGGTTAAGATTGCCACCTGGAAAATTGCCCAGGCCTTTGAGATTTCAGGCCCCTTTAACACCCAATTTCTGGTCAGAGGCAATGATGTCATGGTGAGTGATATTTCCGACTGAATAAATGCAATGGATATCAGTTTCCGCAAATGCAAGTCGCCCAAATCAAATCACATTTCATAACCGCTTCAGTTTCTTTGTTCCCTCTGTCCCTTTAGTTTTTATTGCAGTTTTTGTCTGCTCCCTGTCCTCTGCACCTCTTTCTCACACATCAACAAAATTACATTTCGTCCTGTTTTGCTACATCCATACGTACCACATCTTAATTTCTTGGCTAATGATGCACTATCTGCTCCGATCCAGGAAAATATGTTGGATAAGATATCAATCGCAAATATGCTCATTTTCCTTAGCGACGCCTGCCTAGTGATACATGGAAAAAAGTTTGAAAGCCATAAAGTCTAAACCATAAAAACCTGTTCACATCCACAGGTGATTGAGTGTAACCTCCGGGCATCTCGCTCCTTCCCGTTCGTGTCCAAAACAATTGGAGTGGACTTTATAAATGTAGCGACCAAAGTGATGGTAGGAGAGCCGGTGGATGAAGCCAGCCTGCCGTCTTTGGACCGGCCCTTCATTCCTGTCGATTATGTGGGCATCAAGGTAAGGACAAGCACTTGGAACACTATGAGCTGCTTGTGTAACAGTGTTATTGTTACAACCCGGCTCAGCTAGATTAAAAGAAAGTAACAAAAACCAAGATGTAGTAATGGATGAATAAAGTTGTAATTTAATAAAAGGAGTGTAAAGGGTAAATTTAACAAAGGGGCAACAAAACACTCAACCAACAGGGGATATTTACAATGTTTACAAATAAAATACAAATTTAGGCCTAAATAAATACCAATAAGAGTCATGACTAGACAACGAGTGTCACTTGATTCCACGTCACTACAAAAGTGAACATCCCAAGAAGTGACAAACTTATCTCGAGTGGTCCCTAGACACACAACATTAACACAGAAGGGCCACAGACACAACACAGAATGACGTTCTGGCCACCAAGACCAGCAGCCTCCAATGGTCCATGGTGTGGGCTTGTATAGGTGTGGCTGCAGCAGGAGGTTGATTGGGGCCAGGTGTTCTGATACCGCACCAATCAGGACCAAGGACGAGCAGCCAACCAGAACCGAGCATGAAACGAGTCATCCAATCCCAGACCAGGGCTCACACAGCAGGGTTTCCATAGAGAACAGGGGAAATTAGCCACACAACCAAAACTAATACAAACTGGAGGGGGACTGGAGGCCTGGGGCCATAACAGTTCCGTTATTTAGGAGCATAGATTAATAAACCTTCAGATTGAATTTTGACTCTGAAACTGAATTTTGTGGTTGATTATGAAGACTTGCGCAGCATGTATATTGTTTTGAAAGAGCATTTTGTGGCTCCAAACTCATGGAGGGCTACATTGTTTGAATAGAACAAATTCATATCAGTGAAGGGCTACAGTAAAGCAAAGATGGTCACGTTTGAGCAGGTCCCAAACCTAGATAAATGAAGGGGATCACATTAGGAGAAGGAACCTTTTTTTTTAGATCACTGTGCAGATGTGTTGGTCTAAAGGCCACTATAGGAATCTGAAACATTTTTATCATTGCTTCATATTACTTGCATTAAGTACTTTACGTACCGGAACCAGATGTTTACATACACTGTATAAAAAGACACATATGCATTTGTTTTTCTCACTGTCTGACATGAAACCAGAATGAACTTTTACTGTTTTAGGTCAGTTACAATTTAAAAAAATATTTCAATTTGCTAAATGCCTTAAGAATGAGAGACACGGGTATATGTTACTATTTACAAAGCCAACAGTTTACATACATGTACATTTCATTAATATTTGCCTTTAAACTGTTTAACTTGGGTCATTGGGCATTTAGCAAATAGAAATATGTTTTAAAATCCTAAATTACCTAAAAACGTAAAAGTTCATTCTGGTCTCATGTCAGACACTGAGAAAATTGTGTTAATGTTGTTCTTATCTTAAGCTTTTTCCTTGAGTAAGTGATCTTATGACTTTCCATGTATATTTTTAAAGCGTCAGTTCATTCTATTCTTTTGACTCCCGATTACTCTCAGTAGTACATTATTAAGAGCATTAAAGCTTATATTTAAAAGCCATGTGTTGCGGACAAGTGGATATATTCAGAGTATTCGTTATTACATAGACTGCAATTACTTCCTTCACCCATTCACCAGAGCAGGATGGGGAAAATGGAGAGTGGATGGGTTCATTCTCAGACTGTCTGCGGGGGCTTTACTTTTAAGATGCCATATGAGCGAGTTTACATGTCGCCAGCTGTTCCAAAGGCATTTTTTCCCGAAGTGATTTCCCCCTCTAATTACAACAGACCTGCTACAACAATGGGTGTAGTTTTGGAGCCAGTCACGCAGGTATAATCCCTCCACTTCCCTACCTCCTAAAGTTTTCAATTTCTTCCCTGCGCACTGGTGAGGAATATTAATCAACGCTCCGTACTCTCGAGGCAGTGGGTTTTAAAGGCTCGCGTGGTTTATGTTTCTGAGTTCACCCCTCTGGCCAGGCACGTGTTGAATGTCTGATGAAGAGTGCTAATTTCTTATCGTAACGAACACTTTCATTGCCGTATCGGGTCCCAGACTGTAAACAAACTGTAGTTTGGGGATGTCATCCAGCACCTGTTGTAGCCTAAAGAAGTTGTTTTCATACTACTGAGTCTGCTCACTCAAAAATCTCACTGTCCTTTATTAATCGAGGTTAAAGAAAGGACAAAGTTTACATCTACAGTATTTTCCGGACTATAAGTCGCTCTGGAGTATAAGTCGCACCAACCTTGCCAACTACCTGGGACTGGAGGCGTAACTGCTCCGTTAACAACCCTCTCCTGGCAGCACGTTGTTCAAGCTCTCATTTGCGAACTTGTTCCTCTAGCTGTGGCCATCTAGCTTTTAGCCGTGATTAGCTTTGTTTGTTTTCTTCACTGCAGTAAGAGTAACCTCCGCTTTTCGTCAGTCCCTCACAAGTTTGTCGCTCACTCCAAACTTTCTTTCTGCTGCTCGATTACCGGTTTTTAAATTTTGGTGGTACAGGAGTAGCTGGTACTGGTACACAAGCCTAGAGCGCCCTCTAGCGGCTGTCAGTATGAAAATGACACACATGTGAAATTATACATTTTGATATATAAGTCGCACCTGAGTATAAGTCACACCCCCAGCCAAACTGTGAAAAAAAAGTGTGACTTATAGTCCGGAAAATACGGTATCTTGTATTAGTAGCTGGTTGTTTCTACTGTCTTCATATGCTGGTTGTATTGTATGTAAACCTCTCAGAGTATCTCAGTCTATATCTACATTTCCGCTTGCTTCTCAATCCTCAATTTTTAAAGCAGTACTAAGTAACGTGTTTACCTTAATAAATCCTTTCCGTAGTCCCTGTGGGGGTAATACAAGTGTTAATGGGATGATTGGGGGGTCTTTCATCTCCCCCTGGTGTCTCTGGCCAGAAAACCATGCTTGAAACTTGACTGCCACCGGGGCGGAGCAACCAATACACACTAATAGAATCACGGAGAAGAAGCTAACAGGCTAACGGGCAAAGCTAACTGCGGGCTAGCGCCACTTTAAACAGTATTTACAGCCACGTTTGAGTGAAAAAAAATATTCGCATTGTATAATTGGATGTACAACACCCCTCTCTCCCTTCACCTTTTCTGTCAGCGTAGTATTTACTCTCCAAGACATTTAATAAGTTAAAAAAATCGTAACTTGCTGAGACACCTGCAGTTGCACTTATGGCCTCTAGGGGCAAGAGTTACTTAGTACTGCTTTAAGGGAACAGCCTTCTTTTATATCACTGCGAAACCCATCTATGCTCGATTAAAGGCGTGCGTCATTTATCCGTGGTCTCCTCCCATCCTGATGATGTCTCTCTTCTCTCTCTCCGACAGTCGTCTTGTTTTAGGCCATGTCTCGTCTCAACTAACAAGTCCCTGTTGAGTCATTTATGTCGCTGTATTGAAACTCATAGGGACAATAATGCTGCCATAGTTCTAATGCTGGGGGGAAAGTGATGACGGGAAACAGGATTTGAGGAGACGAGTAGTTTAGATTACGACTACAGTGACATCTTACACTGAAGACTTGCTGTTCTATATAACCCACTAAACAGAAAGGACGGAACATATCAAAAAGCACAGACAGAAGATGCAGCAAAAGGAATATGTTCGTTGCGGTGTATGAGTAAACACAACAAAAATATATTATCTAGTTCACCACCAAGTATTCTAATTCTTTTGGTTTGGAGCACGAACAAATATTAACCCCTTAATAAAGAAGGAATCACAAACATTGGTGTAAATCATCTTTTATAACTAAACTACTAATGTTCAGTATTCACTAATGTAACAGAACAATTTACATTTATCTCTTTATCTGGGACCACTGTAACATTTGTTTTTTCTGTTAAAACAAGCTTAGGTGTACATTACTTACAGGCTGTCTAAAGTGAGACATCCAAGCAGAACATTGGAGCTGGTCCTTCTCAGCTTGAGCTCAGCTGGTCCCCTTTGATAACATTGTTCTTCTGTGAGGCGTGGGCAGTTTGGGACGAGCATGTTCTTTACTGGGATGAAGTACAAATCCTGTGTTGTGTCATACATTACTCACTCATTCAGTGAGTCAGTCGGAGAACGCATTTCCTTATGCTTAATTTAATGTGATGTTTTGTAAGCTTTCACACACACACAGAGAGAGAGAGAGAAAGTAAATTACATTCTACACGATATGTATTAAGAATGAAATGGAAAGTAAATGACTAAATAGCTTTTGAATGTTGTCAAGTACATGTGAGTATATTTCCAGTTGTATTAATAACTTAATTGAGGGGAAAAGGGAAACGATTATTAATATCTGTTTTACTTTTGTGGACACATCAATTTAATTTGACAAAGTGTGGATCATTTACAAAGCCACAAACTCATAAATGCCATCTTCTCTTGGTACAAATATTCCCCTTATCATTATTTCTTTCAATTGTTTGCACCTGTTAGACTTTATGCGGATATCATTTTTGTGCATGTGTTCCTCTCCGTAAAATGTATTTTTCTTTTAGTTCATAATCTTCCATTTTATCTCAGCGCAGCTCCGTCTTTGTCTGTCTCTTTGAAACGCTTTGATAAGACTCGCGCTGGTTCCCCGTCTGCCTCGTTCCCTTCTATTCGCAGCCTGGTACATTAGTATGCTAACATTACGTTGGGCTGATTAGATAGCCCGCTTCAAGGATGAATCCCCCCTAGTGGTCTCTGAGTGCGTGTGCGTGCTCTGACCAAAGCTGCACAGCTCCAAACCTCTTTTCAAGGTAACGCGGCTGGTCGGCTTTTTAAATGGAGAAATAAGGATTCCGGGGCCGCCTCACGTGGCACTCACTGTGCTGTGTTAATTTGTATGTAACATGGTAACCACAAGCTTTGTTCTTCATGTGTACTCATAATGGTTTATTTATCATTTTTCTCTTTTTTATTTTTTTATTTCTCATGTCCACACCGTGTCTCACAACATTTGACCTTTTAGGGGGGCAGAAGTGTCATTAGTGCCTGATATTTACTGGATAATACTTGTTGTTTATGCAGGACAGAAAAGTACAGGTGTTTGTCGTGGGAATTTTAACTCATTTTTGTATGCTCAGATTCAACAATGGCACCTCGTTACTGGAAAATACAATTTTCTGCATTAGCGTCTGATATTTGTATTTATTTTTCCCAGGCGCCCATGTTCTCGTGGCCAAGGCTGCGCGACGCTGATCCTGTGCTGCGCTGCGAAATGGCCTCCACTGGAGAGGTAGGACCTCCTGTAACAATTGAACAGTCTGAGCATTTGACAGGTCTTAGATGCTCCACAT
Source organism: Neogobius melanostomus (assembly GCA_007210695.1). Classification (NCBI taxonomy): domain Eukaryota; kingdom Metazoa; phylum Chordata; class Actinopteri; order Gobiiformes; family Gobiidae; genus Neogobius; species Neogobius melanostomus. Next base: position 2,717,976 of record VHKM01000049.1, read on the forward strand.
TTTACACTTGCACAGAGCTCCTCCTTAATGCCCATTTGCCTCTCACATTGTGTTCCAGGTTGCTTGTTTTGGACCAAACATTTACTCGGCCTTCCTCAAGGCAATGCTCTCCACGGGCTTCAAGTTGCCTCAGAAGGGAATCCTGATTGGGATTCAGGTAAGAGCTAGTCCATCTGGAAGTCTCGCCGTCTGCCCGTTTCTGTGTCGACTCCTTCCTCACACTGAATGTGTCTGAGCTCTGTGTCTCTGTGTTTCTGAAAACAGCTTCAGTGCGGTTTATCTGGCATAGATAACGTATACTATTCCTTTTATCTTCATGATGCTTTTCTATGGGTTTATTAAAGGATTTACTTAAAATGGTCTGAATGCTATTACAGCACAGGGTTGTTTAAGCGTAGAGGACATTATGGACATTATGGACATTATTTCATTAAAAAAAACAAAAGAAAACAGTCCAGTACAGATGATGACTTGACAACCTTCTTTCTTGCAAAACACTAATGTTAAATCGATTATTGTAAGCACAGGAATTGGCATTGCCAACATTAAGATACTGGTTTTGCTTTAAGTGTGGTGGAGGTGTAACTTCATGCAGTTCACAATATTAACATCCTACAAATATTGTCTTACATTTTATTTAATGGTAGAGTAGGTTTGTTGCCAAAGTGGCCACTTTAAAGGGACTATACATAAGTTTAACCACAAATAAATGTATACAAATTTAAAATGTCTTCCTCATACATGCTCCAGCAATGCCGTGGTGAGTAGAATGAGCCCTGGCCTTTTCACCGCGATTGCCTCTACATGCCTGTAAAGTCACTTAAATAGTTTATGCTCGGGTCGAACAAGCAAACAGCGTAATAACGTCATGCGCGTTCACGCTCAGCTGTAGCGTTAGCTGTATCTCCTCTATACTGACGCTGCAGCGCGAGTGGTAACTTCGGAAGGATGGATTTAGCGGAGAATAAGAGGAGACCGGCTTCAAGCACCATCGAAACTCCAGCCCAGACCCCAAATAACAAAAAGAAACAAAGAGTTTATTCGAGTGACAAAAAAGGCGAAAGTCGAGTCTGATCGGCGTAGGCAAAGAACCAGAGTAAACATCGGAAAATGTTGCGAGAATCTCTCAAAAGACCCGCAGCTTATTTTTGCTTGAAAGGTAAGAAATTATTACTAAATACGTGGGGGAAAAGTGTTGTTGATGCTTTCAAAACAACGGTGTCCGACTGTCCGTGCATGTTGTACAAACTTCACTGAAACAAGCCATAAAATAATCATATTTGGAAGTTACCAAAATAGTTGATCTAATAGTTTTATACCTACAGAGAAGTTGTGTAGTATTAGTAGCAGACTAGTAGTGTCAGTAATAACAGTAATTGTGCTGTACCTACAAAACATTTGAGTAGTAACAGTGGTAATGGTGCTGTATTTACAATGGCAAAAATAATGCTGCTAATGTTAGCTTTTCTTGGCCGCAAAATAAGCACGACTGTTCACGGATTTATAAGTAGTGAAACGACTACAAAAAGTGAACATGTGCCGTTTACAATATAGTTTACGAGTTAACTACACTAACTTTGGGCCCAGGAAATTGAAGAGACGATTTTGGCTTTTCCTAGTAGCATTTCTACCAGTGGAAATATTTTAATATTTCAATTAGGCCTATGTTTATGCATACAAAGTATACGAGTATTTTTTTTCTCTCCTTCAAACGTCATTCATTCGTTTATCTGTATTACTACTTCCCTCGATTCACTTTGCTGCATTTGCTCAAGTATCGCATCTTGGAAAATATTCAATCAAATTGATTTGGTCTAAATATCTTACAAAACAGTAACGTTTCTTACCTCAGTTGAAGTCACGCCTGCAAATCTGTAAATTGACCAGGACGGGACTGTTATTTCTGGTGCTCGTAAAGCCTGAGCGCCTCATGCACGAGCTTATCATGGAGGCTGCAGTTACGCGTTTGGCCTAAGGGGGCAATTGCAAGCACAAAACTGCTAAACTCCACAGAGCCCCTTTAAAAGTTTTCTTGCATTGGGAAATACAGCTAAAACATTGACAAATCATTGGTAAGCTCCAACAGTGGAATAATTTATGCCACCACAGTCCCGGGTAAGTGTTGTTGACACACTGTGATGACTAATGTAGCATTAAAACATTGTTAGACGCTGGTTCTATTATAATTAGTGCTCAGGGGGACTAGTCCACTTCAAGGCGAGTATGAGGGTCAACAGTGCACCACAACTTGACTGACAAGTACCGCTCTCCATGGGGCCATCTCCAAAACACACTGACCCTCACCGCCGCTGTGTCCCAGAGAACTCCTCACAACTACGCCAACAGATTTAAACTCGAGCACACTGAAAGTATTTAGTAAAAGTAAAACAAAAAAAATGGGGTTTTAGGTTAATTATGTCAGCAAAATGAAATGATTTGACTAAGAAATGTTTCTGTTTTTCCAAGAATGATTTCTGTCTTTCCAGTATGGTATGACTTATTGTTTGCGCGCAATAGATATTTTAGGTCTGTGCCACAACTCCTAGTTTAAACCAAAAAAAGTAAGTTTTAAAGCTGCAGCTGATCACTTAGTGGTTAGTAGCATTTCCATACCTCCTCTGCCGCTAGGCAATAACATTTGATACGACTACTGCTACATGAACCTTTTTTTTTATAACCCAGACAATGGACTTAGCCATGTAAATGTTATGAAATAATTGTTTTCACACATTGTGCAGAATCAATCATTTCTATAACATTAAACACAAACATATTTAAGTGGATATTCTATGCTCTTTCAAGATTTTCTTGAAATCATTCCTAAAGTTTTGAGCAAGCAATCACACATTTTATTTTTCAATTTTAGCACTCTTTCCGACCACATTTCCTGGCTACAGCTCACCAGCTTAAAGAGGAAGGATTCAAGGTATTTCACTGACTATTTTTAAATATTATTATATTGTTTTGTAGTGGTGTATGTGAAAGTATACGCTGTTTTTAATTTGTTCAGCTCTTTGCGACTGAGGCCACCTCTGCATGGCTGAAGGCTAATGATGTGCCTGCGACTCCTGTTGCCTGGCCCAGTGATAAAGAAGAGAGCCCCAACTTGCCCAGTATTCAAAGGTTGGTTACAAATTATTATTGAGTAAAAATATAAGTTGGTTGCACTTTTTCAGGTAATGATTCTGAAAAACATGTCATGATTGTGTCTTAGTGAAATCACCCGGGTCATATGTTTGTTACAAACTGGTGGAGAGGAGGATGTAACAGGAGTGATAGGTCCAGCAGATAAACTCAGAGACTGTCTTTTTATAGAGCGGAGCATGGCCCTTGTCAACTGACCTCCACAATCAATCAATCAATCAATCAATCAATGGTTTTGTATAGTCCAATGTCACAACAGGAGTTGCCTCATAAGGCGGCACCGAACATTGAGGCAGTAAATAAGACAATGTAAAGTTCAGGTGAATCAAATATCCAGGCAAACATAATGTCCAAATAAGCGTCAGCAGTGGGTGGCGACGAACGGCGCGGGTGTCCCCTGTCCTTAGACTCTCCAGCACGGCAAGGAAAAACTCAAAAACCCATTGGGAGAAAAGAGAAACCTTGGGGAGAACCACAGAAGGAGAGATCCACTCCCATGGACGGTCAGGCTATACCCAGGGCCGATGGAGTCCCTTAAGCAGACGGGCCAAGATCGCAGACCGTCCAGTCCTTGTTGTCAATCCAGTAGGCAGGGTTCAGTAGGCAGGGTTCCTCCAATCAACATTGTTCCCTTAAAATATAGCCTTAATTTCTTCCTCAATGGCAAGGCCTTTCTATGATTTATTTTTGTCCTGTAGCCGACACAAAGTATGAATGAAAAAATGTCCATCTCTGCTGCTCTGAAACACACCGTTTTAAGACATTAATGTATTATTCTGTTCTTATAGGTACATTGTTAAAACTTTACAATGTTGGAAAAAAAGTCTTACTAACTTTTCTGCCAAGCATTGCGGATGTGCGATTTGTTTTAAAATCAAAATTGTCACTGTCATTTTGAGTTAATTACTGAAATATACAAGATATTTTGTTGTAAGGAATATTGTACTATTGTACTCAACTGTTATTCAATAAGTTATTTAACTGTTTTAAGCTTCTTTTTTATTCGTTAGTCATATTTAGTTTCTCTGTGTCTCCTTTAGGCTCATCAGTGATGGAGATATTGACCTCGTAGTGAATCTGCCCAATAACAACACTCGTCTCATCAAGGATAACTTCCTGATCCGCAGACTGGCCGTGGACCACGGTGTGCCCCTCATCACCAACTACCAGGTTAGGAATTTATATAGTATGTTGTACTGTTGCGAAGCTAACTTTATACTTACTATTTTGTCCTTTATTTACTCTTCCTTCATTTTTCAGGTGGTAAAACTGTTTGCTGAGGCTATTCATTATGCAGATGAAATTGACATGACCAGTCTTTTCCACTACAGACAGAAAGACAAAAAAGAGAGCCAACAGCAAGATGTTAGCCAGCAGGCATAGAGCTCCTCTGTCTTTGTTCCTCTTTATTCTGTGTTCAGCAAAATGTGTTTTATGTATTCCATCTGTCCCTGAAGATTCAGAAGCATTTGAATCATTATTTGACAGACGTAAAACAACGTGCCTTATGTTTTTACATAATGTTTACGACTTATCAAAGCCATCTGTTTCTTTGCTGCTGTTGCTTGTTCTCCCTGTGGATATTTGCCCTGATATTGTTCATAATTGTCTCAAGAACAAGCTTGTGAATACTTGTCAGTAAATAATGCATTTGATTAAATTGATAAAAGAACATGTTGAATAATAGGGGGCATTATGCTGATATCGGCTGTGCTGGTTCCATTTGTGGCCCTATATTCTAAAAATCCCCATTGCCCATTCGTCTGTCTCAGCTTCCCTGTAATCTAAAAAAATAATGAATTAAGGCTTTATTTATGACCATTTTAAACAGTAAATAGACAATAAGTGATGAATATACACCAAAAAAGGAAAGGTGGATGTTTTTTTGTTTTTTTTAATCCATGAAGGATGCAATGATCTGATATTTTGTCTGCGTTTTAATAAATGTACTTTGTTGTAACTATGCTATGTGCGTGTCCTTTATAAGTTACGAGTTAATAAAAATGTCAATTTTAGGTTGGGTACATAACAGAATAAGCCAAACTGCATGTCAACACAAGAGCAAAATTATCTTTAAATGTTTAAAAAATTTCTATTTGTTTGTGCATTTATTTATTAAACTTATTTAACTGAGGTGGTTATAAAACCTTTTAAAATAACTAGATAGATAAAAAGCGCAGGATATCCAGAAAAGTTAAATAATGTTCGTTCCGTGGTTCCAGCTGGCACGAGCCCTGCTGTTTGAGTCGGAGGGAGAGTAAACCTGCCTAATTGACATGCGTTTTTCATGCTGAGCTAAATGAATTATTCACGGAGGTGATGTGCACACAGGGCGCAGGAGGCATCCGTTTGTCAGGCCTGACTTACACATCGTTTTGAAGAGCTCTGTATGAATCTCTAAGCTAATTAAAAAGTGGATATCATAGCACATTCATTCAATACAAAGATGAAAAACCTAATCTTTCAAATATGTTGAAGCAAAGCTGGAAAAATAGTTATTTTAGCACAAGAAGTCTATCGTTAATGTTTGATGTATGGCTACAGTGTTTTAGCAGCATACATTGTCCGTCCCATTTTTAAAAAGTGTTTCTGCTCTCAGAATATTTTATGCACAAATGTCTGTGTACTGTTTCTATATTATCAAACCACTTATTTTTATCACTGTAGATCTTTATATATTGGGCTGCAGAATTACTGTTTTACAATCAAATAGAAATCGCAATTTGAATGGTGGTAATCAGCTAATTCAATTCCTGTTAACCTGTTTGTTTTGAAATGCATGCGATTCGTGATTTTGGTATTAATTTAACAGTTAGTTCAGGCTTCTTGACGTGTTTAAAATGTGTGCTATGAACTGAATTTGGATTTTAAACCCACACAAGGTGAAACATCTAATCGTAATTGCAATGCATTTCAGAAACAAAATGATTACTTTTCCAAGAAGCCCCCTCGTCTCATTGTATTTGACTTTTGAGTGCAGCATAGAGATCTCCAGAGTTGGAGTGCCGCAGTCCAGCTAGTCCTGTGTGCTAAATACTGTAGCGTCCTGACAGCACGCAGCCACACATTAACCGTAATGGACCCTTTTTCCAATAGTGATTGTGCAGCTTAATTGTTTTCAAGGCGATCAAGCTGTTGAAGTTGCCATCTTTGTAAGGACATTATTGCCCTAATGAGTCGACCTGCTGTTAGAGCACTGCAACCTATTGTGAGACATGCTGTACTCACATCAAGAAATCAGACATAATTTATGGAGCTGTTAGGCAATTCATTACCTAATATTTCAAAATGGGTTACTTGGCATTAAAATTTGGAAATCGGCTTATGACTGTGCGATGTTGTTTTTTGATTTATGAAAATGGCTTACTTAAACATAAAGCGAGAGGTAAGATACAAAAGGATGATTTGGGTTCCAATTATTCTTTATTTTCTGTTGACTACCGATATAGTTGTAATATTTTACTAAATCAACACAGTACGCTCCATTAAAAAAATAATAATAAATTGTATGAAAACATATTCAGGAAAATTCCAAATTGAAATTTTTCACATTCTGAAGTTGCCATGTGCTTTTGTCGAAGGCTATGTGAGAAAAATGGTGTCCAGCGATATATTGCGTCTGCTTGGGACAGACACCTAATTTTGCTGTAATGATAATTTGGCAATATGTTATGCAGCCCTAGAGGAAGTAATTCCGTAACACACCTTGATGATACCAACTTCAGCAAATCTGCCTGCTCACATCTCCTCCTCAAAAGTAAATCCATCCTGACATCTGAGTGAACTGTGTCTCCGAATCTCATCAGCTCTTGAGTTAGGTGCTTGATGAGCCACCGAAATTACAGCAGATAAATTGCTTCCTTGTTACAACACAATTAGGAACAATCTGTGAAAAAGCATTAATGGCCGAGCCGTCTTTGTTATGTGTCTCGTTTAGTGCGAAATTACTGCTTTCGAAAACACGCTCGGCAATTATCAAAACCAAACTTTAGCTTCATCTCAATCATGGCTATTGTTAGTGGGGATGTAGAAAGTTGGTCTTAATCACACTGAGCTTCATGAGTCTTAAAAAAGAAAAAGAAAAAGCGAGACACCTGTAGACTTTACTTTTTATTTTAAAAGCTAAGAAAAATAAATAAATAAACATAAACCGGTTTATCTGGCAAAGTGAAAAGTCGGTCTCAAATCAGCATAGAACAACTACTACAACAAAGTATGTTGTTGCTGCTAGTAGTACTGTAGTCATATCATTGCTATATCTACACTACGTGGCACTGCATCAACTTAGATGGAAATTAAACTGAATATTCGGTTCTGTTGCAAGTCTGCTTCCGGTGCTTGAAAGTATGAATATAAATAGTTTGCTTTATAGGTATGCCAGGCAGGGGTGTCCAAACCTTTTTCATTGAGGGCTGCATATCAATGTGTATATGGAATGAAGGGCCACATTTCTGTGGTCAATGCTTTCAAATATTCTGGGTGCATTTAAGCGTTTAAGAGCGGCTTAAACTGTTCCCTACACCTTTATTTAGGCTTGGAGCCTTAACGCCAGCTCTGTCTTACAGTAAATGTTAGTTTTTGAGGTGTTAATTGCGTGGAATTATTAAACTTCCAGTATAAGTACCATCTTTGGCGATGTGTGCCAATTCAGCAAGAAGCCCAAGGGCCACCAACAATTTGTCAGAGGGCCGCATTTGGCCCCTGGGCCGCACTTTGAGCCCTCCTCAGGAACTACCACCTTAGCCCTTTCTTGGTAGATTGTTGTTTCTTTTGAACATGTTGAACAGAATCTGCAAACATTTAGGTAAATAATGTCAAGTATAAGGATGACACCTATCACCTTGGCCACTACTTCTCTAAAGTGAACACCTCCTAAGTCGTATAGTTAGACAAGCATACAGTAGTAGCTCCTTTATGGACTCCATACTCCTTGACGTTTTTGTTGTGTAAAAGTGTAACTAGGTTGGAGTGCATTGCGCTAGCCTGGTAAACCACATCCACTTCTTTTCTGCACGAGAGAAGGTGGGTCTGGACCATAGACATATTATTAATAGACCGTCATTCCTCACTCCTCCCCGTTTACCACAATGACCACGTTCGAGAGGGAAATCATGGCGGATTTACAGGCTCCTCCTCCCCAGCTCTGACGAAGCATGTTCCTAATAAGGGCATAAGGGCGGGAGCTTCACTGTAGACTCGGCCCTTGCGTGACGTGTAGCTCGCGCAGCTCCAATGCCAACAGTCAGACCCCCGTTAAGTAGGAGATTTCTAAAAATGTTGCTACCATAACCAGCCCGGTGCCCCAGATTGTTTTTAACCCAGCGTAATCACAGGAGGAATATCTAGCTCTGGCCACTTCTAAAACATTAGGCACCGGGCATTAAAGCTGTTTTTAACGTGTCTAAAGTCCAATGCATTCCAATGGGGGAATAGCGGCCATATGGAGGTACTACAGCAATAGCGGAGCAATGGCGGCCTCCAGTGTCGTAGTCACAAAGCAGAGCAGTCAGCGGCCATTGGTCTGGACACACACGGTAAACAAGTGGCCTAGCCGAACCAGGCGAACCTAGCCGAGGGAATTGGCAGGGTTACGTCATTCACTACGCCACTATGTTGTAGTTCAATCAACAGTTACACGTGTAGAATCCATCCATCCATCCATTTTCTTCCGCTTTATCCGGGGCCGGGTCGCGGAGGCAGCAGTCTCAGCAGAGATGCCCAGACTTCCCGATCCACGCACACCTCCTCCAGCTGTTCTGGGGGGACCCCGAGGCGACACCAGGCCAGCTCGGAGACATAGTCCCACCAGCGTGTCCTGGGCCTTCCACGAGGCCTCCTCCCAATAGGACATGCCTGGAGCACCTCCCGAGGGAGGCGGACAGGAGGCATCCGGAACAGATGCCCTAGCCACCTCAGCTGGCTCCTTTCGACGTGAAGGAGCAGCGACTCTACCCGAGCTCCTCCCGGGTAACTGAGCTCCTCACCCGATCTCGGAGGGTGCACCCAGCCACCCTGCGAAGGAAACTCATTTCGGCCGCTTGTATCCGCGATCTTGTCCTTTCGGTCATTACCCAGATCTCATGACCATAGGTGAGGGTGGGAACGTAGATCGATCGGTAAATCGAGAGCTTTGCCCCCTGACTCAACTCCCTCTTCACCACAACAGTCCGATACAGCGACCGCATCACTGCTGACGCTGCACCGATCCGTCTATCGATACACACACGTGTAGAAGTTAAGTTTATATTCAGCTCATATTTTGTGAATTGGACAACAGCTGTCGTCACGTCTGCTGATTGGTTTATTTCACTGACAATCTGTGCACGTTAGGCCCGCCCCTTCAAACTGCTCCAGCCAAATCAGCATTATCAGTACGCATGCGCAACCGGCTATTTAGTGACTATTATGGCACTTTAAGTGGTTTTACGGCGATATGCCAGGTTCGCATTCATTCTCCATTGCAGTGCGACTGTCCTCATGGGCTTAATCAGTGTATGGATGAGTTTTGCCCTATTCACGAGTGCAATAAAGGAACCTCACAGCGTTTTATGCGAGCCGCCATACGCACTCATCAAATTTCCTACTAAAAGAAAAGATCCAGAACGTCGTGACAAATGGATTAAATGTGTAAGTTTGACATATAGCTAACTAGTAATGCTATTTGCTATTCTCGAAGACCTCACAGTCACTGATTACTATGACAACGGACAGCGCCATTTTAGCGTGGTTTCCAGTTGCCTGACATAGCCATGGATCAATCATCAAATACCCTACATCTGGCAGGGAAAGCGGTGCCAATTTTAGCTACTAAACGAAGCAAAGCTATAACGAGATAACTTAGGCACAGTCGTGGTCTGCGGCAGGTCTGAGGACTAAACCGGGACGTAGACTACACCGGTTACAAATCAGGACTGAACCGTGACTGAATCGGAAACTAGCGATTTAGACCAAGAGAAAAGCACAACACAGCAGTGACAACAAGAAAGATATAGGCTATTTACCTTTAGCGACAGACCCAGAGCCTGAGCTCACGTACTGTCATTTCTCTCGTTTTAATCAGTGCTTAAATGGAAATTCCTCTCAAAACATGAAGTTACAAGTGACGCTGCTGCGGCCTGTTGCTTTCTGTTGGGCCAAAACCACGCTTAACTGGTTGCTACGTGTTGCTATGTCAGACTGCACAATGTCATACCTGATTTCGGCCATTTGTCATGTTGTTTTCCATGCCAAATGTAGGCTAATTCTTGATTTATCCATTGCGATGTCTGGCAACGGGAAACACGCTAAAATGGCGCTGTCCGTTGTCATAGTAATCAGTGACTGAGTACACGCCGTCTTCGAGAATACAAACTGTTCTTTTTTATTTATTTATTGGTTTAGCAAGGGCCACAAGTTCTTTTTTCTCTCCCCAGTAACACCGTGTCCCCGTTTCTTTCAAAATTCTTTTAAAACATCGATTTTCAACGCTCAGAATAATCAATATCTGTGTCACACTCAGTCATGTACACAGTTTGGGGATACGAGCTGGGTAGTCCTGACCTTTAACCTGGACCAGCATGCTTTGCGCTCGGTGAAATGCTCAATCCGCTTATTGCTCCATGACCAGACTAACTTCCCTGCTGGAATAGCTTGGCCTTAGCCATCCGTAAACTCTGGTCAATTATCATTTCCATACATGTCCTATGTCTGGGTCCGATCTCAGTGGCCGCGTTACATTGGTTGAATTTCAACCTACCCTTCAGCGAGCGGGGGAGGCGGGCGTTGTAGGTGACGTCACGCATTTGCGCTGGATTTGCTGGTTGTAGTTTGGCAATTGCAGACGAAAGTAAAGGAAGCTCCTCAATCCGTTCTGGCTCGACTCCCAAATATCCAGAAATTGAAATTGAAGCCTTGACCCCAAGAGTTATGCATAGCCTTCTGCACTCACTCGGACGCATTACATATACGTCACGACCAAACGTTAGCGAAAATCAGATCCAATCGTTTCAAACTTTAAAAGGAGTTCATCCCCCCCACACCTGAAAACGGAGCTCAATTGTTAAGATCCAGACCCTCTGTACGAAAAGTACATGCCTACAAGAGACATGATCCATTCTTCCTTTGTAATATATGTAAGATGTTCAGCGACTCCTTTTGACCTTTTGGTGTCTTATTCATCCACTTCTTCTATCTAATTTCACTTTCAGGCGCATTGAGTTGCCTTGTGTACGAAATGCCCGGTATAAATAAAGCTGCCTTGCCTTGCCTTGCCTTCTGCATTGTTGCCTTATTGGATAAGCAGTATTTTCCGTTTGGACTACTGCAGAAGTCACCAGATACTTCCATGGTATTGTGTTACTTCATTGTATTTTTTATTCCTCTCACTTTTGCAAAAAAATGTTTTAAGGCAAGATTTGCTGTTCATTCGCTTTTGATGTACATAACGGATTTTGTTGCATGATTAGGTTCATCAAAGCTCAGGCCAATATGTTTCATCTTTTTCTCTTATTTCTTCTCTTCTCAGGCCTGTGGGTTTGTATCTACCCAGTGCTTTAATGCTGCTGGACAGAACTGCCATACTTACTGCTAATTAGGAAGAATGTTAACAATGGTTCAGTGCAGCTCCGATAATAATGCTGGGATACGTCAAGGGAGAGCAGTCTGCTGACAGTTTTTATTATTTGATTCTTAAAAACATATAGATTAACCTACATGATGTGGGTGGGAAATTTAACTTTAAATCGACATAGGTCTGAGTGATTTTAACAACAGCACATTACACTTTTAACAGGGGGCTTCTTACATAACAGTTTCTTTAAGCTCATTAGTTATGAATCTGGGCCGAGTAAATATTGCACCACGGGCTACTCTTCAATCTGATCCTTTGCCTCTCCTCCACTGTCTCTATCCCTGACGGAAAATAGTGAGCTTTATTTTTGCTTCGGAGATAGAACCGTTTTAAGGAAACATGTTGCACAATTGATGTTTTGAATTGATCCTGAAACACTGTGAAGGCATCAACAAAGGTTTGAGCTAGCAATGAGTTTAAAATATAGGAAGGAAAATATAGTCATTCGCAATAAGATAAGATAATCCTTTATTGATCTCACAATGGAGAAATTCACTTGTTACATTAGACTCGCTAAGATCACTCAGAGTGTGCAAAATAGACAGGAAATGTGCAAATAGTTAAATAGTAAAAGAGGTATCTTATGTATAATGAGTAAAAAGCAATAATCTTAAGGGGCAGAAATATAAGCAATAAGAAAATAAAAGTAAAATAAAAATTAGAAGAACAGACTATAAAAGTAGAATATGAAGGTCTGCATTGGCTGGGGATGAAGGCCTTGTGGTAGCGCTCTGTCTTGCACTGAGGGTGTCTCAGTCTTCCATTGAAAGAGCTGCTCAGCTCCTCGACAATCCTGTGCAGTGGGAGGTGTTGTCCATGACGTAGGTGAGCTTGGCTAATACCCTCCTGTCCCTCACCTCCTCCACAGAGTCCAGGGGGCAGCCCAGGACGGAGCTGGCCCTCCTGACCAGCTTGTTCAGTCTGTTCTTGTCCCGCTCTGTGCTACCCGGGGCCCAGCACACGGCAGCGTAGTGGATAGCAGAGGCTACCACAGAGTCATAAAAAGTGGTAGACTGCGGTCCTCCGAAGGACCTCAGTCTCCTCAGAAGGTAGAGGCGACTTTGGCCCTTCTTGTACAGGGCATTGGTGTTGTGGGACCAGTCCAGTTTATTGTTGAGGTGAACACCCAGGTACTTGAATGTCCTCCCCCTGGATGTTCAGCGGTGTGTGCAGTAGTGTCCTCCTCCTCAATGTGCAGAGCATTGTGGCTGCCTTATAAATCCAGACATGTAACCACTTTGCAAAGCCTTCGTCGGCACGTCCCAAAGATTCTCAATGGGGTTAAAATCTGGACTATGTGGTGGCCAATACATGTGCTCCCTGAACCACTCTTTCACAGTGTGAGCCCAAAAAAGCCTGGCATTTTCATCTTGGAAAATCGAGGAACAAGAAGAAAGCCATTGATGGAATAACTTGTATATATAATAATGTCTATTCCTTAGCGCTTACAGATGCCACAATATCGTCCCAAACCACAAAGCATTGCCAAATATTAATATTAAAGTTAGGAGGGACATTATTCAGTTATCCCACCCTTTTCTGGGGAGTCTTTTTAGTACCCTTTGAGCCTTTATCTTTCTACATACAAACTACTGAGTTACTGAGCTGAAAGCAGCCCAGTGGAGGGAGCGGAGTCAGAAAAGAGGAACAAGCTGCTGTATGATAAAGTGCTATTGTAGTGGCAGCGGTGCCCACAGGACTAAAGGCACTTGACTGAGGAACAGAAGTTATAATGGGCTAAGAGTGTCCATTGATTAGCCCTCATTAGAGCGCAAATTATCCACTTTTAAAGCCAGCCGAGGTGGCATTACCAAACTGTTCATGTGTTCATCCTTCAGGAGTGCAGGGAGTGCATGGAGCATAAAAGAAACGTGGGCGCTCTAGTTTACCTGCTTGGTTAAACGTCACCAAAATGTTTTAAAATACACAAATTAGTGGTGGTTCCAATAATAGCGCAATAGGTGCAAGGTCCTTATGGCGAAATATTGTCGCTTTACAATATGTTATGTGAATGTTGATGATTTACTGTGGAGCACATTACATGCTGTTGAGTTTGCTTACTGGTTTGGGCCTATAATTGTATTTTTCTCACTGATCCTTTGCTCTTTGGCAATATAGAGCATGTATAAAAAGGTTAATATTTACTATTTACACAATAAAATATACTCGCAATGTCAGTGCACTTTCTTTCACAGTTATTGTTGTTAGTCTGGCGCAGCACACTGCTAATGAGTGTGGACATCTCTTCAGAGCACAAATTTGCAAACATCCCCTGTCTGCGCCGCTGCCGCTGACTTCCTTGTTTGCAAAGAGTCTCAGCCGCAACTACTTTAAAGGTCGAATATAAAAATAGCTATATTTATACACATGGATTATTGAAATTAATGTTTTATTTTTCAGCTAAAGCATTTATTTACATACATGGTAACCGCACTGTACTTTTCATAGTTTTAAAGTGGTGAAAATTGACACACAGGCCAATGGTAAAGGCTGCACTCTGTTGTGTCCTCAGCATTGTGGGTTCAAGTCACAGCTCAGTCAGTTTGATGAATGTCTTTGGAGGAAGAAAAAAAAGACTGTTTATGTAGATACAAAGTAATATGCTGTAAATCTGCTGTGTGTGGATCAGCGGCATACGGCTGGTTAGGTTATGCCATATTCGTATCTTTTTTTATGAAGCTTTCCTCCTCGAAAACTTTACTTGCTCTTCCGTGCTCAGTGCACTAAATGGTAAAGCCCTTGAAATGAATTGATATAAACTCAGTGGCACATCATCCATTGGAAAGTACCAGAGTTAGCTGTGTCTCGAACTCGAACACAGCAATCAGTCTGTTCTCGCATTGTATATAAAAGGCCTTCATTAAAGAGCTGCACTCACCGAGAGGTCACTGAACTTCAGTACAGCTAAAAAGAAAAAGAAGACAGGAAAGAGATAAAAGGGGGGAAAAAATCATCCCAATGCTTTTGATGGGTTGTAATGGTAAATCAAAAGCCCATAAAAACAAAAGTGCATATTTCTTTTAGTATTTAAATCTCTTTGCACACTAAAGTAATTCGTTTCCATCATCTTTTCATGAATTCAGTTCAGTTGTTGTCACAGCCTCTGGTTACTGCCACCTTCTCCTATATTCCCAATGAAATGACAACTTTAGAGTTATGTATTGATGATGTTTTAATACAAGTTAAATAGCTATAACACATTCATTAAAGCTTTAATAAATTGGCCCCCATAGGAAATTTCAGTTTTATCAGAGATTAACTGGGGGAAATTATATCTGAATTGGTGACCCATTATTTTCATCTTTTAAATTCTGTGAGGCTTCAATTGAACCTCCCCCAAACCAGGCTTCATAAATATCCCACAATTTTCATTTGACATCAATTTTGAATATCTGGATTTTCATTTTGAGCCTCTTTGTTCCCTCTGTCCTTTTGCGGCGAGAAACTGAAGCCCGAGTTTCAGGCGGGGCACCCAAGCAGGGATCCATTAGGCAAAAACCAATTTCACACCGAGCCAATTTTATAAATATGGAGCATGGGCCACCTTTAGCTGTGGCTGACTAACTTTCAGAGGGATAGACCACGCCATAAACAACAGCCTCTGCCTCCTTTTAAATAATAGCCCTTGTGTGCGGCACTGACCTCAAAGCACTAAGCAGCGAGAACAAAAGGAAGCCATCAAACAAACACAGAAATTATGTCCTACACTTTGACATTTTTACACAGGTGATGACTCTGCTACTGCTAAACCATTGATGTTTTAATTACTCTGTTTTGGTTGAAGACAAACACTCTATACCAGTGTGTTATTTCCAGTGGTTACAGAAACGTAAATAGATAGTTTTCATTGATATCACTTGGAGAGCAGTATCTGTGGTGAAAGACTGTAAATGTAACACCCACAAAACCACGGGCAGATGTTTAGATGCTTGACAACTTGAGGGGAAAAAAAGTAATAAACTGTTATATATATCTCTGTGTCCTTTGTTACTTTGTTTTATCAACATAAAAGGAGAGTGGTACTACACGAGAGGTGCTTGCTACAGCTAATGCCAGCTTGAGTTTTATTGTTTTTTCCAAGTCAGATCTTTCAGATAAGAATTTGTAAATCAAAGTCCTGACTTTAGCTTAACTTGAACGAACAGTCCCTCAGACAGTGCAGGAATGTTATGACCTGCCAATCTTCCAAGCGTTACCATGGTGCAAGGGAAAATTGTTCTTTGTCCAAAGTTTTTTCCGCAGAGTGAAACTGTCTTCATCTACTGTAAATAAAACTTTTTATTGATCACAAACCCAGATCTAACACTTCTGTGTTTCAGAGTTAGGAATGAGTTTATCACAGAAAACCGTTTGAGCAATTGAGAGGGGAAAAATTACAAGAGTGAAATATTTTATACTTAAAAAAAGATAATGGGTTTTGTTGACAACTTCAGCTGCGTAATAAGATTTAGACTTTACTTCCTCTTTGAGATACAGTATATTGCATCACAGAAATAAGATAAGACTGGACTTTATTGATCTCACAAAAGGGAAATTCCCTTGTTATAGCAGCTCTCAAGAAACACTCAGGGCAAATAGTCAGGAAAAATGTGCAATCAAAGGGTAATGGATTATAATAAGAATACTTGAATTAATGCATAATTCATGAGGAATTCATGCACGAATACATCATAAATTAAGGCTTCATGAACAAATACTCATTAACACAGTTAATTAAGGCAATTCACTCATTAATGATCATGAGTAATTAATCTTTGTGCAGAAGATACAGACGGAAAATCAATAGTTTATGAGGTCATGATGAACGTACCCCTTAAAGCATTTTTGCAGGTTTATATTTATTATTATTATTATTATTATTATTGACCTTTATTTAACCAGGAAAGTCCCACTGAGATTAAGAATCTCTTTTCAGGGGAGTCCTGGCCCCAGGGGGGAACCTAATGTACATGTTTTAGTGGTAGGGGAAACCGGAGTACCCGGAGGAAACCTACGCAGACACAGAGAGAACATGCAAACTCCACACAGAAAGGTAATTGAACTCGGGACCTTCCAGCTGTGAAGCGCAAACGCTAACCGCTGTGCCACCGTGCCGCCCACATATAAAGTCTATATAAAGCTTGGTCCTTGTCCCCGACTGTATCTTCTGTACAAAATTCATCATGATTAATTACTCATGATCATTAATGAGTTCATTACCTTAATTAACGTTATTTATGAGTATTGTTTCATGAAAACTCATGAACTCATGTTAATACATGATGAAGTCATGCGTAAAATAATGCATTTTGATCACATTCATTCATGTATCCTTATTATAAAGCGTTGACATCTTGTGTACAATATTTTTATTTTATTTTAGTAAAGGGGCAAAGCTCTTATGAAACAGCTATGCCTTTACTGTATTTTTCCTGGATATCTAAAATGAACACTCTCTAGTATATATTTTTTCACTCCGGAAGAAAGAATAATTGAGTACCTCCCCATTTCTTAAAAAACGTCTAAACTGCATTTTACCTGGAGACAGCTCTTTGTGAATGTCCTGAGAGTAAAAGGTGAGAATTTGGAGAGTGAGAGCAAGAGAGAGAAGAGACATAAAGCAAGTGTAAGAAAGACAGGCCCAGAGAAGAGAGCAGGTGGTGGGGTGAGGATCAGTGTGGCGGAGTGAGGGGTGTGGGTGAGTTGTGAGGAGGTTGTGGTAGAATGGATGAAGGTTGGCTGGGGCTGTCAGTCTCCTCTCCTCCCTGTCTCTCCTCATCCATCGTGTGAGCGCTGACAGCAGTCTCCCAAGCAGAACCGCTGCTCCTTGCACGTAATTCATATTCCCAGCAGCCTCCCCAGCCACCACCAGCACATCAAACCACAGAGAGGGGAGAGAGGGGAGAGAGGGGAAGGCGACTATGGGAGAGGGAGGCCGCTGGGAAGTCGGTAACACACTGAGTGACAGAGGACAGAAACAATTCAGAAGGAAAGATGGGCTCTTGAGGGATTTGAATAATCTCACTGGACAGTTTTGTAAATGTAGATGTAAGTTGGATGTAAACGGCTCATCACAGGTCTATCAATAATGGCAGAAAGTGAGATGGACAGAGATGTCTTTAGTATGCAATGTTGTTATCATGATGGTAACTCCAGACTATGCTAAATCCTTGGTTATTACAGAGAGTACTTAAGAAATTCCCATAAAGACACACACAGTTTAAAGCTAGTTTAAGTTAAACATCCAATCTCCCATATTAACCTCTGATAGTAAACATCTTAGTAGTAGAACATTTTAAATATTGTTGACTGGTTTGACTGACACATACATGCCCTCCAGATATTTTCCTTCTGCATGTTGCTGTCTGTTTAGAGTTTAGTCTGCCAGTCCATGACACACTGTTGTCTCTGCCTGCCTTGATATACTGGTCTATTGTTTATGATGTGCTATGATCATGATGTATTGATTTTTTATTTTACATTTGTTGTGCATTTTAGAGAAACATACAGTTCAATAATCTTATTTTGTAAAATAACTTCCCCTGAACTCTCTCCCCTCCCCTCTTTATGTCAGTATTTGTCCTTTGTGAATCCGGTGAATTGATAAAACCTCAGCCATCGGAAAAGAACAGATTGAGGTGCTTTGTAGCATGGCACTACAGATGTGTGATTGGATTGAGAGTAATTCTTTCTAATGATGCGGTGAGCTCAGGGCTGTGAGGGGTAATGAGAACAAGGCACATACCAAGTTGTTCCCAGCGCAGCTCTGGGCACAAAGGCTCATTCGCACTGGACAAAACAGACCACAGGCCGGGCACAAGGACAGACTACTGCTCAGCTAAATGTGCTCTTACAAACATACAAATGAGCTGGGCCAGGGTCATGGTACTGCAAAAATGAAATATTCACCAATAAATTCACCATCTTTTTCTGTTTTTCTGTTTGTGCAGAGTGCACTTCACAGATATTGTGTGATGAAGGACATTTATCTTGCTGCTCATTTCTGTTTGTCTGCTTTGAGAGTCCTGTGGTGCAGTAGAAAATTGGCAGGGCTCCACTTTGGTGCATGGTGCTTCTCTCTGGCACAGAGCAGTGGCACTGGTGGGCCTTGAACCTCCTACCAGGCACACATGTTACATGTGTGTTGCCAAGACTGGCATTTCCGCACCCCTGCTACACACAGCAGAGTGTCCCTCTGTCTACCTGGGTGCTCCTCCCACTATTCTCCTTCCAAAAGGAAAAGTCTAGCGCACATGGGCAAATGAGCTGTCGACCGGCCGACTTCAAACACAAAGACTTAAGACAAACTCACAGATGCTTGCACCCAGGCAAACAAACACCCATCTCCTCTCAGTCACAGACCGCAGACAGATTGTACACAGTATCAGGAGCAAACCAAATGAGGCATGCGTGTGCTCTGTAATCACAAAATGCTTCTGTCCCTCGTGTGGGAGTCACAGTTGAGTATGTAAAATAGTCACACTTCACAGCCACAATGTAATGACGGACCGCCAGATGCTCAATGGAAACTCAATTGAGGCCATCACAGAGAGGAAGGCTGAGCTGCCTCTAAACCTGCTCCTCCTAAAAACCCAGACCTGCAGACAGAACTCCAGCGTGTCCCACTAGTCCACTGGGACACACTGGGACACGCTGGGACACGCTGATCCCTCATTCAAGACTCAAAATAAGTCACTTATTTTGAAGTCACTTTACCTGTTTGTTGTTTTTTGTCGGCTAGTTATCACTCCTCCTTATGCCTTTTACATAGCTCTGTTTTTATTCAGGTGTGTGTCCAGCAGGGGGAGCTTTTACTGCTCATGTTGGTACAATGCAAGTGTTTCTTGGCCTGTAGTTGTGTAACCTAAACTCAGCGCCACCTGCCCGAGTAAAACCCTAAAGGATACAGACACATGGCTGATTATTCGGTCAATGTGCTCTGACCCACCACCGGCTCAACCTGTAAACTGAGGTTTCATGAGCCTGTACAATAATACTGTATGTTGATCATCATTATACTGCACCTACTGTTGGCCCATTATAACAGTGGGGTGTGACTTTTTTATTTAGCTTTTAACCTGTTAACTGCCGCCTTAGGGTTAGGGTTAACCATTATTTATATCCAAATCTCAAAGTGGATTGACTGGAGAGCTTATAGCCTATATTCCAGTGTGATACCTCATTGAAAAGCCAAGACCTTCTAGTTTCTAAAAATATGTGAGAGATCTGTGTGAGTGAAACACAACTTACGTTACATTTGCCGTTCTTAACCCTAATGATCTCCTGATTATAGGGTTAACTAACCCTAACCCTAAGCCTATCCCCCGATCAGGGGGGACGGCAGGTAATTGGTTAACCAAATTGTAATGTTATATCCTCATCAAAAACACACCTAATATTGTTGTTTCATTCATTCACCGTGTTTCAGTCTATAATCTTCTGCCATATACTCAGAACAGTGTTTTGATCTCATTATGGTGGGTTCATGTTCCATATACCTCAGTATAAAATCCTGGAAGACAGTTGAATAGTATTTGCATATTGGACTGATTGTTCCCCCGGCTGAGTGAAAGAAATTGTCTGTGATATGGTATAACACTGGATGTACAAACATATTTTAAAACCGGAATGAAGCACACTATGTGATGTTCAGCTTTAAATAGGCTCAATGGAAGAAAACAGGCGATGTCGCTCATGGAGAGTCTGAAAGCATTAGTTTGCATAGCGGCTCCGCTCCGGGTGTCCGCCACAGATGATTGAATTAAAACTCAATTATGAACGCCTCTCGTCATCGCTCTACCTGCTGCGACATGATGTGGAGGAGATTAGGCTACAACCCACAGTCAGCTTTAGTAAACACAATGACTAATGGAAGACATGGGAGGAATCTAAACACTGCATTGCTCTGAGCACAGCGTGTGGCCGTCATGTTCTTTATACCTGTTTCACAACTGCTTTGGGCTTTTACATCTATCTTTTTGAACTGTAGCAGTGCTATTCTTATTGTAATTATATTTTCTTACATAACAATGTGTAAAGTTTGCCCCTTCTTAAAATGTAATTAAACGTAATGCTAAGCAAAGCTGAAAATGTATTTATAAAACTTCAAGGTCCATACCGCAAGTCATACATATCTAAATGAATTACATTTGGTCTCAGTAAACATCATCTAAAAGAGACAACTTACTAATTGTACTAAAAGCATGGGCACTGCAGGCTTTTCTGTGTGGACATTGCTGTATCTCCCCATGCTTGCAGGTTTCCTCTTCCTTCCGCTCTGATTTCTCCCACCACCAAAAAGATGTACAATACAGTCCCCTCACCAGACAGAACATCCCTGAAAATTGAAGTTTGAGTCTCAGTGGGACTTTCACAGATAAAAAATTTGAATAAAGGTCAAATATTTGAAGAATTGCAAACTATTGCATTGGGAATTTCCTGTAATAAAAGTAATGATGTAATGAGAAAGCTACACTGCTGACATTTAGTTGCTGTCCTATTCACCTTATTGCGCCCCGCCCACTTTTGCCTTTTTTTTGCCACAGCACGGCAATTCCTTTGTCATGACTAATGGGTAAGGAACGAGCTTCTCTATGGTCCTCATGGCGGGGAGCTGACATTGCTGTAGTATCACCCCCCGGTGCCCAGGGCCGACACTTGGTAAACAGGATTCTAATGGGACTTCAGACCTCCCTAGAACCGCTTAAACGCCTGGCTCCAACAAGTTTTATTTTTTCTAAAAATTGCTATTTTGAACTATGCTGGTTATTGTACATCAGCCCTAAAAAGTGGAAGCCTTTTCAGGATTGATTGACAGGCTTTGGAGCTCTGTGGAGGCTCCGCCTGCCCCGCGTGTGCAGGGCTTCCCGCCTTTTTGTCCTTTAAAGGAACAGGCTTCATAGGAGGAGATTGAGCAGCCATGTAAGATTCACAGATGATTCGGGACCTTTACAATGAATGGGGCTGAATGGAACACCAGCTATCTCCTGTATATTACATCTATGGTCATGACTCTTCTGGTAGAGTCCGTTCATTTAGTGGAGAACAAGGGAAAAAGATTGCCACTAAAATATGATCCACAGTAGATTGATTTGTGTAAAATGGCGAGCATAAAACGCGCTCAACTCACAAATGGTCTCTGACTGGGTGCTAATTCCTGGGAACAATGTAGAAACGAAAGAAACGACAGCACTCCTTGTCAGGATAAACTTTTATTGCCTGTCAAATGGTGTAAAATGGCCAATGTTCATTTCCACCAACAAGTCAACACTTCATTGTTTCTCTGCGCGGGCTGAGAACAGCTTTGTGTCCATGTATTGACTGATTTTCTCTTGACGTCTGCATTCCTATGTTAACTAATACGAGTGATGGGGCGTGCACAATTCATGGCGGGGCCCACGTGAACTTCCAGAATATAGTGAATAAGTACTGTACTGTTTTTGTGAGATGCCCGTGCTGCATTAAAATGATACTACCCCGGCATCTTTGTTAATCAAGAGGCTATTTGTTCCTCATTTCATCCCTATGAATTTATCTACAGTTTTGTTTTGTTTGTTCTAAAGAACAGTTGTGAATTTACAATCTGCTCTGCCTGTACTTGGGAGACAAATTCAACAAAGGCCTTGTTTTATCTTGTTGGCGAATACATTTTTGCTTGAACAATGGATGAGGAAAAATAGTCTTCATAGCTAGCTCCGTTAATGACAAAATTTCTCAGTTTGATGGTTTAAGAAGACGTGTATTGAAGAATCTTGTCAATCAGCCTCTGTCTCTCCGATATTTTTCTCTATAGAGCTGTCAGCGCTGACAACTGACAGCAGCAAACACTGTCTAGAGCGGTGCCAAGACTGAACTGTATTGTGTGTTAACTAGGCTTCATTCTTCTCCGCTACAGCTATGGCAGGGTTTTCCTGGTTGAAACTAAGCCGGTTAAACATCAGAGTTATTCTGTCCTTTGAACTAAGCACAATTCTTGATTTAATCTTTTTCCAGTGCTGATTCATTCCAGATTCCAGTGCCTAAGTGATACAGCTTTCACCTACTCATCTAAAGAATAATGGCTTGATCCCAGCTGATTGCGTTCTTGGGCAAGACACTTTCACTTGACGTTTGACAACAATCTGATGTGTTTTCACTCACGCATCTCCCTTCCTTCTTGGTCCTGTTCAAGTTTTGGTTCATTTGTGGTTGTGTCCTAGCCTGGTCTTACCATGCCCTCGTACTCATTTCATACAGAGGGTCTGGAACTTCACAATTGAGCTCCATTTTCATGTGGGAGGGATGGAACTCCTTTGAAACGATTGGATCTGTTTTCAAACTACAACCAGCAAATCCGGTGCAAATGTTTGACATCACCTACAACACCCGACTCCCCCGCTCCCTGAATGGTAGGTTGAAATTCAACCGATGTAACGCGGCCACTGAGATCAGGCCCAGATGTACATGTAGGGAAATGATAATCGACCGGAGTTTACGGATGGCAAAGGCCAGGCTAGTTGTGTCCGCATGTTATACACGTAAAGTCCATACGTTTCTGGATGAGACCAGGTTTACTTTTATCCTCTAATATCCCTCTCAATGAAGCTTGATCTAGTAACGGTAATTATATTGCCATTTAGCCCATGCATTATTCAGTTTTCTACGGCGGAGCTGTGGTTTGTAAATTGAAGAAACTGCCACTCTATTGATGTGCTACCTTGAATCAGCAGTCAACCCATGTCAAGTGTGCACAATTACACAGATTTTAATGTCAATTCTCAGCAGACAATTGCCACTTCAGCACAGTGTCACACGTGGTTTTAAATTCAGGCACGCAGAGTAAATTACAAATTGGGCAATTGCCTAAGGCTTTGTATTAGCAGAATATTTTGTTAATACATATTTATAGGAGTGAATGAACAGGGTCCTGAGGTAATCTGAATGAAGTGCACATTAACCTGGCCAAATAAAACACAAACTTCAAACTGTGGTGGTAACAAATGCAGAAAGGTTCAGGCTGGCACTGCAAGAGAAGGAGACTCTCATTATAACTTCAAAAATTCAAATAATAATAATACAAACAAACAAACAAACAAAAACAACAATCAGTGCAACTTCCATGGAACAGTTTAGATTTCAAGAATGATCATAATTCATGCTTTCTTATTACTTTCCCACAATTATCAGTAATATCAATTGCAAAGTTGCTAAGTATGTTTTTGCTATAACTTTATTCATCCATCTTTAAAAAAAATTGCATCCTTTTTATTTTTAACATCATTGGGCCATTTATACCTATAATTATCTTATCCTGTTTTAACTTTGAAAAGATTGGTTGTTGTGTCTTGTTGTTTTGTCTTTTTATTTTGTTTACATCAGTGATACCCAAAGTGCGGCCCTCAAACCAATTTTTGGTGGCCCTCAGGCTTCTTGTTAACAAGGCACACACTGCCAGGGAGGGTACTTGTTTGTTTTTTTTACTGCAAGTTTAATCATTCCGCGCAATTAAAACCTCAAAAGTAAGTAAGTAAGTGCTTTATTTGTCATTGTACAAATGTACAACGAAATGCCGTTCAGATGTTGGGTTAGGCCCGAGTTCCTGCGACTGAGCGTGCTGCCATTGTGGGTCAACCTGACCAGGATGTTTTTGGAGGTAGGGGAAACAGCTGAAACGGAGCACTGCCTCCTAGGTTTGTAACATTTTATTGTGAAACAGAACTGACACTATAGTTTTATGCCTAAATAATGTGGGGAACGGTTTAAACCACTCTTAAATGCTCCCAGTTGACTGACTGCACTGACCATGGAACTGGGGCCCTCCATGCTGTACATACTTCAACTATGAAAAAAGTTTAGACACTCCTGGTTTACATACTAGAATTAAGTGAATTGACATTATTTGAAAATAAAACATTTTGAGGATTTGTATGTGATTTTAAAGCCTATACTAAGAGTAACAGCACGGCCTAAATGCTCATGCCCAAAGCTTTAATGCTAGCTTCATTGTGCATTGTTTTTTCATTGCTTGTCCAAGCAACTGCAGAAAGTATGCAGGTGATGTCAATGCATAGCAACAGACTAACAGATGCCAAATGAGTGCCCGATCTACATTGTTTTTGAGACTTGCGTCGTAACATTGAGGGTTTGTATAGAATGAAGATGATGCTGAATAGCCTCTGTGAGTGAATTAGTGACAAGGTAAAAAAGTATATCAGAATTAAGGTTTACCTTCCTCATCCCCAAGGGGACGCATAATGATTTCTCTCAAACCTGTGAGCACATAATCCACCTCTTCGTCAAAGTACATCAACAGCATGGCTCTGTTGAAGAGTTCTCTTTATCGATTGAGTTTAAGTGGACATTTTTATGCTAATTGGCCACTTCAGGTTCCACCGGTTAGTCTTCGAATACGCTGTTAAAAGCTCTTGTTTTCTCCCAGCCACCTGTCACACACAAGGAAAATGATGAAGAAACCGATAGCGCACCAAAAACAAATTGACAATCACTAGTATTGTGTTTTGAGAAGTCAAGACCGTACCATAATTCCTGCTTTTAGGCGCTATGATAAAAAAGAGAGAGAAATATCAGCAAAACGGTTTCTTGATGCCGTGCAAATGGTAAATACATTGTTGGCGCTGTCAAAGAAAAAGCAACTATCCTTTACTTTCACCTCGTTTGCTTCTTCACATTCTGATAAATATAGACGACGCTAAACGATAAAGAGGAATTTAGTACAATACTAAAAAGAACAAAAATAAATAAATAAAATCCATGTTCAAAAAGAGCTGCTTCAGAATCAAATGTGTTATGGTGCTACAGAGCCATTACCTTCACTTCGCACACTGCCGAACCTTAATTTCCCCTGCCTGTTTTCACTATGACATGAGTTTAAGTGAGCTAAAAGCAAACCTGCACGGGCGCACGCCACCCCAGAGATGATGAAAAAAGTCCGGCAAAAGCTTTTCTGGAATACGCTAAAAGATGCCGGTTGATGTTGGAAATAATTGGGTGAAAAGCGCTATAAATATCACTCCGTTCCAAATCTCAGAGGATTTGACCTTATTAACAATCACATAGACAGTTAGTGCATTCTCCTCTCCCCTCCAGCACACACGTAAATTCACACGTACAGTCATGAACGCATAAGGAGATATCTCAATGCTCTTATACTCTTTCGTCACTCTCAGGTCCCCACTGTGTTTTCATTATATTACTTGAAAAAAAAACTTTTGGAGATAGTGTTTCGGACCCAAGCATCACTAAAGAGCTTTTTAGCTGTCAATGGTTACGGTTAAGGAAGGGTTTGGGTGAGTTTTCTTAAAGGAACAGGCAACCGTTTTCCATACTGAGATATGTTCTTACCTGAGCTTAGACAAGTTGATACGCCCTGTCTGGTCTTTGTGCGTGCCCGTGGAAGAGCTTGGTCGCTTCTAACTTCACCCCGTTTGGAGCTATAGGAATACATTGGGAGAGGCCAAATGCTAACAACACCTTTGTTCGTTTTGCGTGACTGAGGGCACGCACAAAGACCAGACAGGTGCGTATCAACTCGTCTAGGCTCAGGTAAGAACATATCTCAGTATGCAAAAACGGTGGCCTGTTCCTTTAAGTTAATGAGTATAAGACACAGCCCAGGTCAGATCAGTTAATGAGCGTTTAGCAGGCTTATGTCATTGATGCTGACGTCACTAAACGTCAAAGTTTTTAAACAAGTTCTAGCTTTTTAGAATAAAGATAATGTGTTTTTTTACTATTACCAGTTTGACTCTTCCTACTGAATCTGAACATCCGGCTTGCTGCCAAATAAAGGTAATTAGTTGATAGCACTCAAGCACTTTGATTTATGGCTTTATGTTCAATGAGTTTTCCTTACTTTAAACACAGATATGGCCAGGACTCCCCTGAAAAAAAAAAGATTCTGAAATCTCAGTCGGACTGTGCTAAAGGTATAAAAGAGCCAAGTGGGACCTTTATTGTATAGTTTATTGGTCTCCCCATGTCTTTCTCATATTCACAAGCAAGTCCAATTCTCCAGCTCAGTACTTCTGACCAAGATCCTACTCATGATCCCACTTCAGCTTCATTTTTAAGGTTGCTACGCTACAGTCTTACTTCCAGATTAGACATTTTAAAACGGCTTGGTTTGACAGGCTGTGGCAATGTTGTGAATTCATATGCTTTAAAAGCCCTCATTTGCAAAGCAGCCAATAAATGATTAGCAGGGACAATTACCCAGGAAATGCCTGCCAAGCAAATAGTGTAAACAAAAAGAGCCCATTAGCTACTAGAGTGCACGTCTGCTTCATCGGGGACGGTCCTGAGCAGTAGCTGGCACACACTCACACGTAATGGAGGCTTTCATTGTGCCCCACATGAAAACATACCTGGACGTGTTAACTAGTAAACAAACTGACATGGATACCAATTAGCTGAGAATTCAGGCACTTCAGAGTAAAACACTACCACTGTTGAGGACCAAAGCAGCATTAAAAGAACTGAACACTGTTACAAGGAAGAACAATTTTAATTTGCTGTCTTTTGTATTCATTATACATATTGATATTGCACAGTGTGTTCATGTATATATTAATATTGTAATTCCTAAGAGACATCTGGGATTTTCAGTAACTTACAATATTAACCATTAAATGCACTTGCCACTTGAGCTAATCCCCAAATCACCCTCCTCAGTAAACCTTGTTGCCCTCTTTCCTCCTTGTGTAAGTGCTGCGTGTCATTGCCATATTTTATTCATGTATACTGTGTATTTGGGTGGCCTGGCTCGTCCCAGGACACAATCTCAGCTGTCGGTAAACACCATTTTAATAGGCCCAATTGGCTGAGAAGAGCCGGAGCAGCTGGGGGAAGCTAAGGAATGTGCAAGGATGTGTCAGGTTGAAGCAAAAGGCAGTAAGAAGTAAGTGGCAGCACGGCAAATATCTCAAACTGGAAAAAGGGCTAACGGAGATGACTATGTGCTGCCGTGACCTCCTGCTGTTCTTTCCGGGACTGAGGTTAGTGTGTGGGTAGTGTGTCCGTTAGCACAGATCCACTTGGCCTGCCTCAGACTAATGTTAGTGACTACTCTCCGGTAGGTTAGTCTTGGACTTGCTGCGGGAGTTTTTAGTCTGATTTTTAGTCAAATTTGTCTCTCCCCGAGTTCGAATCCAATTATTAGAATTGGCTCCATGTCAGTCTAAGTGTGTTTTTGCTGGGTCGCAGCCTCCATTGTCTCAAATTGTAGCAGCGTGGGTTGTTTTTTAATCCTTTAGTGCACTGGTTTTTAATCATTTCACAAGTATCAACAAGTATCACCTTAAAAAAAAAAAGACTTCAATATATATAGTCCATATCTGCCCTCCTGGAACTGCCACCTTAACTGTAGAGAGGTTGAGCGCCTGAATTATCCTGGAGCTTGTTGTCGGGGCTTCGTGCCCTGGTAGGTCCCATGGAAAACAGGTCCTTGGTGACGGGTCAGACAAAGAGCGGTTTAGAAGCCCTTATGAGAGACCAACAGGTTAGAACTTGGTTAGAACCATAAGGCCGTCCTTCCGTGGACCCACCACCTGCAGGAGGAGCCATAGGGGCTGGTGCAATGTGATTTGGGCAGCTCCAACGCTGCCCCCAGACCCGGCAACGGACAAGTGGAAGAAAATGGATGGATGGATGGACTTTCAATATCTGAACCATAGAAATCATGTCTAAAGTGGTGTAAACCATGTCTAAACCAGAATAGCACCATAAATTAAATGCATTACTAAAGCATAAATATAATAATCCTTTAGTGATAATAATTACAAATTTTAGACTTCATTCATTAGATAAAATGAATGAAGTCTAAAATTGGAGATGTCTCAAGTAAGCTCAAGTATCACAAATAGTCCACACACCCCAGTTTGAGAACCACTAGTGTCCCAGCCCTAAATATGTTAAGGGAGATCATAGAAGGCGGTTCACAGGTACAAGCAGTGTTTGATTCTTATTTTTATGACAGGACAGCACAAATTGCTTTTCACCATAATCTAAAGCCTATTTGATGGCTCTAAATGCTGTTTGCGGTTACTTTTGCAACAGGCAAAATTAGTTATCACTGCAAAAGTAAAGCTTTTTTTTTTTTGCAGAAATGTTAAATCCAGGCTTTGTCATTTTAAGCACACATCTGGCCATGTCTCGGGGCAAGATTCAGGGCATTTATGTTCTGTTTTCAAATCAATCTCATTTATAAATCTAAGCTTTCCTCCACTGAGTCATACCTAAACACATTTTTAAAATGCAGAAAACACACTGTCATGCATAAACCCACTTGGATCATGAGTTCACGGATAGACAAAACCGAAGCCTAATTAGCACTGAGCTATCATGTTAAAGATAGTGCAATGGATTTACAAATACCAAGAGACAGCAACAGGGAATGATATGCTGAAAGTCTACCAGAGCATAGCAGACTCGCTCTTCCTGCTCATATCAGCCCGACAAGAACTGACACATACAGCGTTGGAATAGAAGGATCCCAAAAATGCTCTCTTGGCTTTTGTTTTGCGCCGCATTGTCAGGATTGTAAGTTACACACAAAGGCACAGTGGCTACCAAACTGTATGACAGCATTTGTTAGCTTGTATCTGCCATGTCAACACAATCCCACTTTAGATGCTAGTACCTCGGCACTGCAGCGAGAAGGCTGCTCTTGTCTGCTTCATTTTGCCCCTCAATAGTTTCGCGAAAACGGCTGTCAAAACCTCAACCTCTTCTCTTCTCCCCAAATCTTTTCCAGACTACGCCTCATAGATTTCCGGAGGGGTAATTGAAATGAAATTAAAGGGGAACAAAGCCAGGGAAATTGGCTTGGTGGCGGATTGTTATTTAGAGAGTGTTAATCCCAAGCAAATGGTGTCCAAAAGAAAAGCGCGGGCAGAATAAGCTGTTGCCTTTAAGCTAATAAGATATTAGCCAAATCCTCTTAGCCAAACTATTTTGTGCGGGTTCACTGAGCGATCGGCTGCCTGGCACTAATATGAATGAAGAAAGGCAGTGACGTCGAGTGCCAAGTGCAAAGTGAGCCAGGAGGAGAGGAGTAAATGTTTTGAGAATTGTTTGTTATGGTTTGAGACTATCACTGGACTATATAACGTGATGCTTGAGCAATTACTGCAAATTGAACTGAAACCTATTAGGGTAAAACTGGTCAAAAATATTGAAACATTTTCCCCAACAAACACAAAATGAATCCTTGTATTTTATTCTGTTGTGTAAAATGTACGTACAGTATTCACATGTTTTACAGTTCTTGTTGCTGTAATTTGGATGTAATACATTTAATTTGAATTTTAATCTTTCTTCGTCCCACGCAAGCACCACTTAGCAATCTCTGTATTTTTAGTTTCATTGGATTTCACTTATAAAAATAACACTCAACAAAACCAGTCCTTTCCACATTGTTCGATCGACACTGTAATCTATTTAAACTGAACAAGCAGAGTATTGTGACAATGTAACAGAAGCTCACAAAGCAGTCAGTGGGAGTGTGAACGAGTGGGGTACGGCCAAATCCCGATCAGAGATGCAAAGCTCAGAATAGAGTGACATGTGCTGCGACTGTACTTATGCCAAACACTCTGAAATCCACTTTGTTTCACACACTTCATTACTGCAATGAGGATGTGTGGAAAAAAAGTTATTACCATTTTGCCACAAAGTAGACTTCTTTTCCAGACGTAAACTTTAATTGGTGTGCAATATTTCTGTTGTTCAGTCATAACAAGGTCACTGTCTCATCGTGGCACTTGTCGGATTTATTAGTTGTTTTTTTGTTGTTTTTTTCAAATCTAAATATGTCATACAGTATTGCGCAAATCAACTTCTTGGATCTTTAAGTTGTTTTCTCATTAATAACATACCTGGAATTCTATTTGCGTCATTACTTTGTTGTTGTTTTATCTTCTACTGTTGAGGGGCTCCAATCTCTATTTCCTGAGCAACCGGCTATTTAGTGACTATTATGGCACTTAAAGTGGTTTTACGGCGATATGCCAGATTCGCATTCATTCTCCATTGCAGTGCGACTGTCCTCATGGGCTTAATCAGTGTATGGAAGAGTTTTGCCTATTCACGAGTGCAATAAAGGAACCTCACAGCGTTTTATGCGAGCCGCCATACGCACTCATCAAATTTCCTACTAAAAGAAAAGATCCAGAACGTCGTGACGAATGGATTAAATGTGTAAGTTATATATAGCTAACTAGTAATGCTATTTGTAACCAATACGTCTATTTACTTAATTCTCCAAGACCTCACAGTCACTGATTACTATGACAACGGACAGCACCATTTTAGCGTGGTTTCCAGTTGCCTGACATAGCCATGGATCAATCATGAAATACCCTACATCTGGAGGGAAAGCGGTGCCAATTTTAGCTACTAAACTAAGCAAAGCTATAACTAGATAAACTTAGGCACAGCCGCGGTCTGGGCAGGTCTGAGGACTAAACCGGGACGTAGACTACACCGGTTACAAATCATGACTGAACCATGACTGAATAGGAAACTAGCACTTTTAGACCAAGAGAAAAGCACAACACAGCAGTGACAAGAAAGATATAGGCTATTTACCTTTATCGGCAGACCCAGAGCCTGAGCTCTTACTGTTGTTATTAAGTTTAGTCCAGCTGCACCGGAGGAAATCAAAGATTTGTTTGTGGAAGAGTGAGTGCTCACTCTGATTAACATTTTGGTAAAGTTTCGGTAATTTATTAGTGATATAGTGAGTGCTCGTACTTTGTGTAAAGATCTTTGACATGTGAAGTGCTTTTGCTTTGTCAGAGCGCAGTGTGTTAGAAAAGTTTAGCTTGTGGCTGAAAGAAAACGGTGTCATGATGTATCTGATCTGTCCCTGCCGCTCAGGAGGTAATACTGTCATTTCTCTCGTTTTAATCACTGCTTAAATGGAAATTCCTCTCAAAACATGAAGTTACAAGTGACGCTGCTGCGGCCTGTTGCTTTCTGTTGTGCCAAAACCACGCTTAACTGGTTGCTACGTGTTGCTATGTCAGACTGCACAATGTCATACCTGATTTCGGCCATTTGTCATGTTGTTTTCCATGCCAAATGTAGGGTCATTCTTGATCTATCCATTGCGATGTCTGGCAACAGGAAACACGCTAAAATGGCGCTGTCCGTTGTCATAGTAATAGTGACTGTGAGTACACGCCGTCTTCGAGAAACAAACTGTTCTTTTTTATTTATTTATTGGTTTAGCAAGGGCCACAAGTTCTTTTTTCTCTCCCCAGTAACACCGTGTCCCCGTTTCTTTCAAAATTATTTTAAAACATTGATTTTCAACGCTCAGAATAATCAATATCTGTGTCACTCAGTCATGTACACAGTTCGGGATACGAGCTGGGTAGTCCTGACCTTTAACCTGGACCAGCATGCTTTGCGCTGGTGAAATGCTGAATCAGCTTATTGTGTTTTCATAGTTATTTCCCCCTGCTGGCCAGCAGAGGGCACACCACAAGAGGAAACAAGATTCCAAAAGAGCAGTCTTTGCAG
Source organism: Neogobius melanostomus (assembly GCA_007210695.1). Lineage (NCBI taxonomy): Eukaryota > Metazoa > Chordata > Actinopteri > Gobiiformes > Gobiidae > Neogobius > Neogobius melanostomus. The sequence continues at coordinate 2,750,230 of VHKM01000049.1, forward strand.
TCAGATGCAGTCACATGTATTTTGCCAACAAGATTAGTTAAAAAAAAGTGAAATATCTACTGTATGCCTGAAAGAAGGTTTATAAGGCACAGGCTTCCCACCAGTAAGTATGGTACTGTATGCGAATGAATGACATACTGTATACTGCAATGCAATGTTCAATAGATGGAGAGTTAGTCTCTGCGTGCCGCCTGTTTAGAGTTATAGAGGAAACCAGAGCACAATGATATATCCGCAGTCAATCTACATGTAAAATCTGGTGTGGCATGTGAATGTTCATGTATTATAAACAAATAAACAAACGATAATGAGATAAACCAGGAAAACGTTTTATGTATCTGTCTCCAAAGGAATTTACCCTTTTTAAAACACGAGTGAATTCAGACTTTATGCAGTGTTTTGTGTTCTGAAATGGTATTTACTGCGTTGTGCTTCAGTTGAGCCGCCGCCTCCTCAATACCGTCAGTGAGGCAAAACCAACCTCCTGCTGCTACAACTCAACCACCACAGTGCCCCGCTACAGGGGTCCACTCCCACCTCCCGTTTACCAGAGTGAGAGCGGAGACTTTATGGAGCAACGGTCTGATAAAGTCGTGCTGTTTTAACCCTAATATTCCCAGACACGTGTTTAATAAATGATGAAGCTTTAATGAAGTAGGTTCCCATCTGCAAACTAAGTGAAGTTCCTTTAGACCTTTAAGCTGAATGCTATTCCCAATGCAACGTACTTCATCTGAGTTTGTTAATGGCACTGCTGCATATTGCTTTAACACATATTATGCCAGATATGTCTTTAATGTATCCACTTTATCTATACTTGGAGCTGACACAAAAATTACATTTATGACTCTGTATGGACTGAGATACCACATGACAGATATAAAATATATATATTTTAGTTGCCTGAATTATGCATAATTATGACACTTGCCATAGCGACAAGCCAGGGGAAATTTGAGAAGGGCAATGGTGGTACCGATGGTAGAGTGAGGTCGTCTCATGATCAGAAAGTCGAGGGTTCCTACAGGTGCACATTGCCGTTGCATCGTTGGGCAAGACACTTCACACACCTTGCCTCCAGTGTCTGTGTACATTGTATGAAGCGTGTCAATGGGTGAGTTGTTACTTTCTTCTTTGAAATAATGCAAAAGGAGTTATATTTAAGTGTAACACAATGCTTAATTACACCCACATCCACAATCCAAAATAATCAGGAGAAAGTATAGGCAACACCAGAACCATGCGGGGTGGGTGGGAGGGCTTTGGAGGCTCTACAGCATCACAGGAAAAAAAATAGTGTTGCTAGATTCTCTATGAAGTGGTAAGTTCGGATAAAACTTGGGCTTGGGTCTGAGTAACCCGCTTATCAAATCACCATTGACTTGAGTTGTTAATGCCTCAAAAAATAAAACAAATAAAAATCATAACCAACAGCAGTTGCAAATTGCTCAAGTTTTCACAAAAAATTTAAAACTGCACAGATGACATTCTTCTATTATTATTATTATTATTATTATTATTATTATTATTATCATTATTATTATTATTATTATTATTATATTCAACATGGAAACTTTAGGCAACCCTCAAAAGGTATCCATTACACACTCAAGTCATTCAGTCTATGACAATCTTACGGACAGTATTCATAAAGTAAAACACAATATGAATTTTAAAGTGTCTGAAAATGAGCTCTCATTGACTACTTCATTTTTTCTCCTAACTCTCAAATTGGCATATAAAACTATATTAGCAGTGATGCATTGCTGAATGACACGGCACTGCTGCGAGGGAAGCCTCTCTCTGATGGGAGCCCACTCATTCTCCTCTGCGCAGTATGCTAATAGTTTCAAAGGGCAGAAAAACAGGTTGATTTACAAGTTGACCCCTGCCATCCCAAACAGCATTACAAACAGCCGATTTCCTCTCGCTCGAGACAGAGGCCAAGCGTATTCATCTGTAGCCGCCCTCACTCTGCATCTCCCAGGTCTGCCTGTGAAACCGCAGGGCCAGGACGCAATCTACACGGAATGAAATGTGAATAAATATGAGGAGAAGGAAGGGAGATGGAGAGGCAGCATTATTAACTCCTCTTTCTTTCATGGTCACTTAGCTCCATGTATAGAGATTTCAAACTCTGGTAACTGTGCAGTTCATGTTAAATTAAGTCAATGATTTTAGAGTTTTTCTTCTAATTTATAGGGTGATTCCTTGTTTGAAACTACATGGTTTATTCACTATTATATGTTATAGACCTGCCTTTGCTTTGAGCCAGTGTAGTTTCGTCATTGTCACTCTTAAGCTGGGCATACACAATGCAATTATCAGTATGATTTAGACAAGCCAAATCAATTATCAGCTCATACTATGCCATTGAATCACGACCACGAGCTTGGGTGTGTGCTACAATGTGCTCCCATTATGTTCATAAACAACATATTCAAATACTACATATTTGATGAACAGTTGGCAAGGCCTACTTCAGCAAAAATAATAAACGAATTACAGTCACTTGTATGATCCCCAGGCATGAGTTTCCTGAGAACAGGATATTGCGGCCTTTAATGCCCTGTACACTGCACAACAAAGCCTCACAATGTAAAACCACACAGTGTATGCCCAACTTTATACCCCTGAACTACAAGATCCTATATTGGCATCGTGACTTGTTTGCTTGAATATCTTGATGATGATGAGCTTTAGGATAGTCACTGGTAATCACCTAGCGTGGAATCACATGGGGCAGGTGATGTGGCTTGCAGTATGTATTGGTGCCACCTTTGGTCAGTTGATATAAGACCCTGGTTAAGTTAGATTTTGAGTCTCAGCAGCATTTTTTCTTTCATTCAACTAATCAAAAGTGCTGAATATAGAACACCATTAGAAAACACAAAAGAGTATAATTTCTCAAAAATAATCATCATCATAATATGTCAAAGCTTTGTGGGCTGAAAGTCTGGACAAATCACAGTTTTAGGTAACACAATGATCCAGGCTCATAAAGCTAAAGTTTCATTGGTGTTTTAGCAGTGGCGCCTCAGATGACAGATGCTTTGCCCAATGAGATGCGTTTACATCACCTTGGGCCAGCTAGCGGGCCCTGGGACATGTAACCCCGTAAACCCAGGCTTCTGATTGGCTGGAGTGTTGCTGTATTTGCCTGTTGTTTTATGGAGGAGAGCCTGCAGAAGTGAATCTGAAGGCCTACACAGAGAGCTCTCTGTGCTCGGCAACAAGGGCAAAACAATTCTGATTGAATGACATTATATTGTTATAAACCATAATAATATTTGAGCTACATTAATGAATAATAGGATATATAATAAAACACTTTTGGGTTATTGTAAAATTATTTAGGCCAGCAAAGAATGCTTTGCAGGCCTCAGCACGCCGCTGCTACAATCCCATTTACTTTGAGGAAAGTCAAGGCGGTTGTGTGTTCACTCCAAATAAATAAGAGAAAAGGGGCAGAGAGATGGTTAGAGAGGCAGAAGCATTAATTCCCTGCTTCATTCCCATTTAGGCGACCTGACAGGCCATCACTTACGGAGAGTGTGATTTAAAAACAGATTCCGCTCCGTTCAGGTCCTATCAGCGAATTCCTTGCGCCGTGTATCAAAGTTTATGAAAGGCAGCGACGTCACATCCTGCCTGAGCTCCGCTGATATCCAGGATAGATTTGCGCGCTGTGCAGGCGGTGGATCGTACAGTGAGAAGACCCCATACATCAGGGGGCGACATCGAGCTGTCAGAGCGTGAATGGGTTTTGTCATGAATGAATAACTACCAGAAATGTGCAGAGAGGGCAGAGAGGAGAGCTTTAGTCGCATAAGACGCTTCATCTGCTGTGATCCGCACTTCGGGGTTTGAGGTGGGAAAGAACGTTGGAGGATTTTAAATATAGTACCAATGGAGGGGAAACAGAGGTATCCAAGAAATATAAGGAAAGGGAGCCTACAGCTTTACCCTGCTCATTTTTGATGAAATATGATCTGGTTGTAAAGATATTTTGGGACCATAATGAAAGTATAGGTAGTAGGAAGAATAGTTTTGAAGTATAGTGTTCAAGCTATTGTGCTTATTTCAATTAAAATCGATTCCATAATAGTGCTAGGCATTTTCAATAGAATCCATGTTGAGTGGTACCCTGGCTATGGCCAAACTAAATAATAGTTTGTGATATTATCACAAGTGATATTTAGTCTGGGGACCACCAATTCATTTTCTCGTAGGAGAGGTGTGGTTTACGATTGTTCATAGCCGTTTATTGAGCGCTACGAATGTTATCATATGCGTCTGCGCGTAGCCATAGCCAATCGTATCAATTGTATCCGATGACGTATGACGTACCGCTTTAAACTAAAGCTTGATCGAAAGATGGCATCACGTCTGCTGCTGTCATGTTTGATCCATAAATAAACGTTTATTTATTTTTATCCGTAAACAAAGTACAAGCTTCCGTATGTCGAATAGCGCATCATCGTCTTGCTGTACATTCTCGTCGTTCTGTGATTGGTCCCCAAATCCATGCAAAGATTTCGGCCATGGTCCTCAGGCTGCTGTGCAGTTCGAAATGATTCGAACGCACACAGCAGCATGGGTATTCCCAGGCTAGTTGAGTGGCACATTAAGGTGGTCATTTACCGAGAGTTTGCTCATGTGCATTTACATATAAGATTTTGAGCCCTTATTCTGTAATACAGGGAATTTCAAATGTCTAAATCAATGACCCCTAAGAACACATTTCAAGTACTTACACCTCTGGGAGGATTATGAAGAACATGGATGGGAGTTTGGTCCGATAGTCTAGGTAAAAGAAAGAGCTTTGCTGGCTGATATCTACACCTTTAGGCTCAAGACAAAAAAAAGAGCAGAGATGAAGAAACCAATTTCCCACTGGGTGAAAAAAAGAGATTCTACACACCTAGAAAGTACAAATGAGGAGATGAAGACATGTACTTACGCTGGTACCATAGTGTAAAGCAGATTGTAGTGAGCGTAGTGTGCTCGTGTGAATTGTCCCCTCAGGCCTGTGTCGACAACGCTCTTTTGTTTCTGAGTCTCGCACTAATTTCCCTCCTCGGGGAAGTGTGTCACAACATGCAAAGAGCTAAATGGCTCAGCAAAGCTAACATTCACAAGCTCCCGTCACCACTACTGTCCCCAGTGGCGACATCCAACATGGCTGCTCCTTTCAAATACTCTTTGTCCAGGCTTTGGTAATACAACGTTAACACAAAACATTTATAATGGAAAAAAGGGGGTCTTTTCTCTGTAGATATTGTACTGTTAAGGGTTCTGTGCTGTTTTAAATCATCTATCTTGATGGCTGTTCTTCTTGGAACACTACATTTTCTTAATTTACTACTTACGTTTGCAATTCTATATGTGTTATAACTACTTAAACGATACCAGTATGGTATTGGGAAAGAGGTTTAGGTACTGGTACTGGTATCGAAAAAATAGAAGTATCCAAAGCAGGTACAGAAAAAAAAATCTTCTACTATATCTTTAGATCCAAGTTTTGTGACTTGGTAGTTTCAGCTCAAATAAATGATTTTTTTCCATAATTTCCATAATTCATTTTATATATTTTTATTACTAATATTTTTCCTATTTCCTTCTTTTTTTTTAACCCAATTTAATCCTCAACCCACCAACCTTTACACAATTTTTCCTTATTTTTGCCACAATTTCCCCCAAATTATTCCTAATTTTTCCTAAATTTTGACATTGGAGATGAACCCGATACGGTACTCCTGTTTTCTGATTCTAGACGACAAATAATATTTGTCAAATATTGACATATTATGTTAGTATATCGAAAAAGAATCGTTCAGATATCGGTATCAAAAACCAAGTTAAAGTACCGGTATCGTAAAAAAATTAAACGGTACCCACCCCTAGTTGAATACCTGGAAACTACACAGTGCAGCTATAACGGCCGCATGTATAGCTGATATGTTTATGCATGACTTTAAAGAGTACCTAAACGGGCGTGCCAAAGCCTTTCCCCACCCACAAACAAAAGTCAAAAATTGCCGTGAAAGAGGCGGGCTCTGAAGTTTGGGGGTGACATGCGGGGGGTGAGTGTGTGGGCCTTTGCATTGGCACAATCACAGCAGACAGATTACGTGGGAGGGACTTGGTTATAAACCACAGGTACAGGGCAGGACAATGGGCAGGATAATGGGCAGCACCTGATGACGATGTGTGGAGCTGGTGCGGCTTATGACGTTCTGTGGAGGCCGTGGACACGTCTCCAGTCAATCAGGAAATTCTAATTTAGTAGCAGAGTTTACCCTGAAGGGGGCGCAACCCATTCGTTTTCAGGCCAAAGTTAGGATTTAACACATGTTTGCGCTATAATGTCAGAATAATGTCAGGGACCAGTGGACAACACTATGAGACACCCATTGAGACAGTTTATCAGTAAAAAAAACTTGATTTGGTGTTTAGTTGCTCTTTAAATAGCATATACAAAGGCCTACATAGAAAGAACTAGCAGTAAGAGAACAGAGCATACTGTGTGGAGGTGGGTGTGACTCCAAAGGTGATGCCCGCTCCGGTGGTGGGCGGGTGGGGAGGGGGAACTTACCAAAATGCCACATGCTGGTTCTCCTTCTGCCCTGGCACATGAATCCTGGCACTCTGATGCTCCTTATTCCTGTTTTCCAAGAATGGATAAGAATCTGCCAGATTCACACATAGTAGTTTACCTCACCTCACTTCCTGGACATTATGACCTTTTCAACTCTGTATAAGGAGAACCACCGTGCTTGGACATTACATTACCAGTGCACAGTAATTTTGCAAAGAAATAACATTTTTATACTGGATTGCAGGCTATATGTTATTTTTACTGTAAAAGGTAGAAATCGACGTAGCTGTTTTCTTGATATAAACATTTGGCATAGTTGTATTGTTGAAGGTCTAACTTGGCACATACAGTGAGGAAAATAAGTATTTGAACACCCTGCTATTTTGCAAGTTCTCCCACTTAGAAATCATGGAGGGGTCTGAAATTGTCATCGTAGGTGCATGTCCACTGTGAGAGACATAATCTAAAAAAAAAATCCAGAAATCACAATGTATGATTTTTTAACTATTTATTTGTATGATACAGCTGCAAATAAGTATTTGAACACCTGAGAAAATCAATGTTAATATTTGGTACAGTAGCCTTTGTTTGCAATTACAGAGGTCAAACGTTTCCTGTAGTTTTTCACCAGGTTTGCACACACTGCAGGAGGGATTTTGGCCCACTCCTCCACACAGATCTTCTCTAGATCAGTCAGGTTTCTGGCTGTCGCTGAGAAACACGGAGTTTGAGCTCCCTCCACAGATTCTCTATTGGGTTTAGGTCTGGAGACTGGCTAGGCCACGCCAGAACCTTGATATGCTTCTTACAGAGCCACTTCTTGGTTATCCTGGCTGTGTGCTTCGGGTCATTGTCATGTTGGAAGACCCAGCCTCGACCCATCTTCAATGCTCTAACTGAGGGAAGGAGGTTGTTCCCCAAAATCTCGCAATACATGGCCCTGGTCATCCTCTCCTTAATACAGTGCAGTCGCCCTGTCCCATGTGCAGAAAAACACCCCCAAAGCATGATGCTACCACCCCCATGCTTCACAGTAGGGATGGTGTTCTTGGGATGGTACTCATCATTCTTCTTCCTCCAAACACGTTTAGTGGAATTATGACCAAAACGTTCCATTTTGGTCTCATCTGACCACATGACTTTCTCCCATGACTCCTCTGGGTCATCCAAATGGTCATTGGCAAACTTAAGACGGGCCTTGACATGTGCTGGTTTAAGCAGGGGAACCTTCCGTGCCATGCATGATTTCAAACCATGACGTCTTAGTATATTACCAACAGTAACCTTGGAAACGGTGGTCCCAGCTCTTTTCAGGTCATTGACCAGCTCCCCCCGTGTAGTTCTGGGCTGATTTCTCACCTTTCTTAGGATCATTGAGACCCCACGAGGTGAGATCTTGCATGGAGCCCCAGTCCGAGGGAGATTGACAGTCATGTTTAGCTTCTTCCATTTCTAATGATTGCTCCAACAGTGGACCTTTTTTCACCAAGCTGCTTGGCAATTTCCCCGTAGCCCTTTCCAACCTTGTGGAGGTGTACAATTTTGTCTCTAGTGTCTTTGGACAGCTCTTTGGTCTTGGCCATGTAGTAGTTGGATTCTTACTGATTGTATGGGGTGGACAGGTGTCTTTATGCAGCTAAAGACCTCAAACAGGTGCATCTAAATGTAGGATAATAAATGGAGTGGAGGTGGACATTTTAAAGGCAGACTAACAGGTCTTTGAGGGTCAGAATTCTAGCTGATAGACAGGTGTTCAAATACTTATTGCAGCTGTATCATACAAATAAATAGTTAAAAAATCATACATTGCGATTTCTGGATTTTTTTTTTAGATTATGTCTCTCACAGTGGACATGCACCTACGATGACAATTTCAGACCCCTCCAGGATTTCTAAGTGGGAGAACTTGCAAAATAGACATTTCCCACAACAATGCCATCTGTATAACGTGCAATAAATAATGTGAAACACATCCATCCTGTGTGCTGGGAAATGCCACTATGGGAGATAAGAACAGAGTTAATTAAGCCAGCTCTTTTAATTAAGCCAGTTTAGGCAGCACAGTCACCTCATGGTAAGAAGGTTTCCATGTCTGATTCCTGGGGAGATGGGTGTAGCTATTAAGTGTGGAGTCTGCATGTTCAGTGTATTAACGGGCATTGTGCATTGACTTTGCATGGAAGAGGACATGTAGGCGCTGGAAGATCCTGTTGACCCCATAATTTAACCGACTACAGGAACCTTCTTTTTAACAGGTAATTTATTTCCGATTGTCTGTGTTCAATTTGTTCTGCTGTTGTAATAAAATGGTTACCCGCCGGGCCGTAGCAGGAGACTGTCTCATTCATTCATATAGTCTTTTATCAATTCTCTTCCGCACAGACGCACCTGGCTGCCTCTTCTGTAGTGCAGCGTGTCCACTGTACCCTTGACTGTACAAGACTCAGGTGATTTATGTATTTACAGGGACAGTGAACAATGCAAAACACTTATTAGGCGTCATGTTCATCATTCGTGATCAAGGTTAAAGTAGCCTTTTAAACTTGAGCTGCTGAATATGGGGCTATGTGAGTGTATGTGCGGGTCCCCATAGACCCAGTGGTTCCTCCTGACTAAATGTGTAATCGATCATAAAAAATGCTGAATGGCGCGGTCTGTACGGGAGATGGAGACGGCAGTCTGTAAGGGACATTGACTGAGTTAATGGTGGTTTATGGTGTCAGGTCTCTGTGGTCAGTGGGACGGACGCACTGACAGAGGGATGTTTACACGAGGGTGCTGTGATCCTGGGTCTAACGGGACGAATAAGGGTTCACGTCTTCCTTACGAGTTCAGAAATAAAGCTGTAATATGTGAAAGGGGCTACAATTTGGTTGATTAGATACTCTCCATGATTTTGAACCATTTCCCACCTTACTATACCCTTTTATGTGCAGACAAAACAAAGAATGAGCATATGCCTTAAATTCCAAATAATTGTTGAATTTGAACCACTTTGTTCATTAACATGCTTAAAAAACAGGAGATTGTAAACAATGCACATTTATGTTTGCTATTTTCAAAACATTTGTATTCTATTCTATTCATACTGTATACAGTATGAAAGCACAACAAAATGGACCCTCTATTGCTTTAATATAATCCTTATCCATGCTTCTAAACCCCAGTTGGTCTGTTATCTCCCAGGGACTGTTTACCCGCAGTAATTAGTCCATTCATCACCCTAATGGGAACAACCCTCTACTAAATAACTTGCAATGCGGAGAGAATTTTAGCTACGCTTCTTGGGGTAACGCTGGTTGTACTTCTTCCAGGCGCGATGCCAAGGACGACCAATCTGTCAGCATTTCATGCAAGACATCGGCTCCATAATGCACATGGGTCTGTTCAAAGAGGAAGTTCTCTTTTAAGTTTATTTGTAAATGTGTTCCAGATGTGCTCCTAATTTTTAAAAATGCTATGTGGGAGTAATTACGCACCAAAGTAGCTCGTGCGACTTGTGAATTGCTTGAAAAATTTATGGCAAGCTTACTGTGAATTTCAACAGACAAATATGGTACAGCAGATTCTGGCATATGTGCCCAAATTGCTTTTCTGCAGGCCAGCGCTGACACCTACAAAGAATGGTATAATTAAACATGTTTGTTCAATGAGCATTGCTGTCTGTGCTGGACCAAAATGCTCTGCAGATTTGCCAGATTTGTAAATCTTTTCACACAAAAAATCAGGAAACTTTTTAGGTTAGCAGGAAATGGAGTTTGTGCTGTATTGATTCTTGAAGAAATGAAAATATCTGGTAGCTCGTGTACATTTTTGTGTGCTCCAAATGCTCTGGTCACTTTTCAGATTCAAATAGCAACCCCCTTCTGGTCCGTCTCCATTGCATCAAATTATTCTATGTAAAACTCCTCCCTCATCATCTCTAGTGGCGGTCAATGAAACCATTCCATCACTCATCATCAATCCCTTCTTCACAGATCTATCTAATGTGAACAAAAGCTATTGTGGCGTGGACAGACACCTCAGACAAAAGCTCTGGTCCGATCCCGGGAGTCTATTAACAAAACACAGGAGCAGACCGGGCTGATGCGAGATTGCCTGTTGATGACTTCGGCAGACTTGGCGTCCCCGATTCATTTCCATGAACATCTCCTCCTTGTCGACTGGGGATGGGTGGACCGCCATTAAGATAGGCTCTAATAATAGCATTTGTTCATAGACAGAAGCTTTGAATTGGGAAGATGAAAGGCCACACAAGACTGCGGCATCTCGTCATTCACAGAGTGTCCCAAGGATCGACACGTTCGAGCGCTACTCACTTTCAATATTTGGGAACAAATTAAGAGACCGGGTGGGGGGCAGGTCTATGGGAGTTGGGGCAACGGTCCTCATTTCCTCAATTTAGACCAATGAAAACACAAACACATTTTATACATCAATCTTAAGCCATTTATTCCCAGGTGCGTTCACGATGCACTTCATTTTGGCCTTTTGCTTTACACTTTCCCTTGTGCTCTCTTCTCACCACATTTTAGAAGCAGACAGAGGAGCTCATCGAAGTCTTAATGGCTCCTGGCAGAATCCGGAACCTGCTTGTTACCTTTCTTCCACTGATCAGCTGAATTCCCCTCTCACAGTTTTACACTCTTCAAGAAGCACATGGATACAGATCTTAAAGCTAGCTTGGTTTTTGAGAAAGGAAATGTATAAGCTGTTCAGTGAATGATTCTAATAAATCACAAACCTTTATTTAATTTTGACACAATGGGTTCAATTAACCTTTGCAATTATTGAAATTGACTCAATCCTTACTTAATCCTCCAGCCAGTTGATCCTGAGCATTAGCCTGGCTCAGATGGAGATGAATCCTTGGGCACTGCACTGCGACTGCCCACTGCTCCACGCCCCAGCGGCATCGTACAATAAAAAAACGAAGAGGTATCCGGGCAAGATTCGCAGCTAAGCCACACATGCCTTCTATCCCGATTAGTGTTCTAGCTAATACGTTCACTGGAGAATAAAACAGATTAACTGCTACGCTCTTCCCAGAAGATGGTGAAATACTGTTGTTGAGCGGAGGGAGCTGTGCAGGAGGAAGAGGAAGGAGGAGGTGCTGACTAGTGCAGGCGGCACGGTAGTACAGTGGTTAGCGCTCGTGCTTCACAGCTAGAAGGTCCCGGTTCGATTCCCACCAAGGCCGGGGCCTTTCTGTGTGGAGTTTGCATGTTCTTCCCGTGTCTGCGTAGGTTTCCTCCGGGTACTCCGGTTTCCCCTACCACTAAAAACATGTAGGATGAATGAGAGTGTGTTTGAGAGTGCGCATGGGGGACGACGGATGGAAATTAGCCCAAGGCTACAATCCGGTGTGGCTTGTTCATTAACTTGCACTGTCCCTACCAAATAAACCAATAAAACAAAAAAACACCATGCTCTGAAACAGGGACAAACCCAGGAGGCGCTGCATCGTTTCAGAGGATCAGGAGCACTGAAGGCAGCCAGCCAGGTTTCCTCGGGATGCTCCGGTTTCCCCAACCTCCAAAAACATTCTGGTCAGGTTGGCCCAGAGTGGTGTCGTGGCTCAGTGGCAGCGGCTCAGGAATAACACCTGAACACTATTTCATTGTATGGTTGTACAATGACAAATAAAGCACTTATGTATGTTTTAAGATGTTATAAAATTCAGTTATAAAACCTGCCAGCAGAGGGCCCACTTCTACCACAAGGGAAAACTGAAACATGCATGAATGAAATGAAACACTACTCTATGATACATAATAACATGATCAAAAGCCGATACAGGCTCTTTAAATCTTTGTAAATCTTATTATTATGAGTCTTCCTAGCGTTTTTCCCAAATAACAGGAGCAGCTTGCAAGACAGCGGAACTTCCGCTGTCTTGCAAGCTGCTCCTGTTATTTGGGGCAATTTGCCTCGGATTTGCCTCGGATTGGCAATTTGGGGCAATCCGAGGCGTTCTCTCTGGTGACATGCATATCTTCTTTGATGGCGTCCATCCAGCACTTTGTGGGCCGGCCTCTGGGTCGTCATTCAGAGAAGTCTAATCTCATGGCTGTCTTGCCACTGATTCATCGATCATGTCCAAACCAAACAACCAAATCTGGTTGTCAGGAGTGCTTGGGATAAATGGACAAAGAACTGAAAATACATCCAACTATTTATACATCATCGCTTGCCAATGTTTCAAGAACCTTGGAAATTATGTAGTAAACTGAGAGATTTTTTTTTAGTACATATTAACTGCCTTGATTGATCTACACAGCGCATTAGTAAAAGACAGCCGTCACATGGAGCTCCAGAAAGGCACTCTCGTCTAGCACAGCTGCTATCCAATGCAGGCTCTGTGTTTGGCATTAGGGCCATTCTCATTACTCAGTCCCTTGTACAGCAGAGTAATGAATTAAATTAGGTAGCTCATTAACCAGCAACTGGGTGAGAGGCGATCTTATTTGAAGTGCGCGTACCTTGTGTCTTCTGCACTCAGGCATTGTTATTGGAGAAGAAAGATGTGTCTGAGAGAGTCCTCAACTCTGAAGGTTTCGCACAAGGCAGGGGAATTAAAGCAATTTTCACATGCCTAATTTGGGTTGTCAGAGAAAGAAAACTAATAGCAATATGTAATTCTGATAATATGGGGAAATGAACGAGACTCGGCTACAGAGAGTTAGGCCAATGCAGCATCATCTTGGCACAGCAATGATGATCAAGGTTTTAATGGAGAGAGTAATTGTTCAAATGCAAAATAGGGTCAAGGCAAAGGGAAAAATAACTTCCCTTGTGTACAAGAGCTTTTGTATCTTAATGTTTTTTTTTCTGTTATGGTAACACTTTATAATAATGGTACATGAGTTCATGCATGATTTTCATGAACTTATGCATGAATTAATACATGATTTCATGACACATTCATGCATTACTAAATCATGACTTCTCAGGAACAAACATGATTACATGTTGGTTCATGGATGAATTCATCAATTAATTAAACATCTAACTACTGTAATGAATGTACATGAACATCTTAATGATTCATCATGATCATGAGGATCACATAAGAATACCATGAATTCACTAAAACAGCAATGAAATTACAATAAAATGATCAACCAATCATGATCATGAGGATCATGTATGAACATCATGACTCATATGTCGGAAACCTACTTGCAAATGATGTCCCCTCAACTAAAGTGGTGCATTACCCTAAACTTTTTAACCTGTTATCGACCACCTTAGTCCTGAAGAAGAAGCAATGATTTCGGGATTGTTTCCTCAATTGAAATTTTTGTGTTGAAAAAAACCTTTATTACAAATTATAAAGTACAGCATAACCAAATAAGATCTCCAGAGCTGGTTTTTAACAGGTTAAAAAGTTTAGGATAATGCACCATTTTAGTTGAGGGGGAACAATCATAATGAAATTAAGGATTAGCAAATGATACATTCATGATTACCGTAAATTTGAGCCTATAAAGTTATACTTTATGTTCTTGTTTGCAAGTAGGTTTCCGCCATATGAGTCATGATGTTCATGCATGATCCTCGTGATCATGATTGGTTGATCATTTTATTGTCATTTCATTGCTGATTCAGTGAACTCATGGTATTCTTTTGTGATCCTCATGATTATGATGAATCATTAAGATTTTCATGTACATTCATTACAGTAGTTAGACATTTAATTCAGCAATGAATTCATCCATGAACCAACATGTAATCATGTTTGTTCCTGAGAAGTCATGATTTAGTAATGCATGAATGTGTCATGAAATCATGCATTAATTCATGCATAAGTTCATGAAAATCATGCATGAACTCATGTACCATTATTATAAAGTGTTACCTCTGTTATTACTGTAAAGCCAAAGAGTTATCAGGCAAATTATTTATTTATTCTAGTTCATTAGGCCTAAGCAAACACTTGTCGATGTTCAGCGTAGATAAAGGGTAAAGATCCAGTTTGGGATTTAATTATGTCAGTCTGAACAATAACCAATAAAAGTCACACTGGATACTACAGTGGGAGGAAAAAGTAAGTACACCCTTCTACCTAAATTGGTCATAAAATGTGGTCTGATCTTAATCAAAATCACAAGAATGAGTAAACAGTGTCTGCTTAAACACCACCCAAACAATTACATGTTATCATATTTGTATTGGCCATAACATGTAAACATTCACAGGACAGCAAGGAATAAGTGAGTACACCCCCTGGCCAAGGATCCTCCAAGAGCTAATTAGACAAACTTATGCTGACATTTTGAGTCAGGTGTGCGCCAACCTGAAGTCCAATCACTGAGGAACTTAAAGCTGCCTTTGCCACTGAAAAACACACCTTAAGATTTGTCTCTTGTTGAGAAGCATTGTCTGATGTGCGCCATGCCTTGCGCAAAAGAGCTCTCCGAAGACCTACGATCAAGAATTGTTGATTTGTCTAAAGCTGGAAAAGGTTACAAACCATCTCTAAAAGTCATGATCTTCAAAAATCCACGGTTAAAAAAATATCTACAAATGGAGACAGTTTGGCACTTTTGCCAAAAGTGGCCGCCCTGTAAAGATGACTCCAAGGGCACATCGCAGATTTGAATAGTGTGAGTGTGATGAAATGGTGTCATCAGTGATGCTTTGCAATGAGGGCTATTCATGCAATAAAATAAACAATGATAAAACTGAAGTGGTATAAAACTTTCACCAGCCACCAAAGATAATCCTGGTTTACATTTAGGTCATGTTTACAGGAACAAAGTCTCACCAAGCACATGTTTAAACATACTTCTTGTTTGCCTGGAAAAATCCAGATTCACCAATGCCAGTGATTGAATCTGGTTAGTGTCGACATCAACTACATTTCGAGAGTGAAACACGTTCAAAGCAAACAGGAAGCAGATTTTCTACCTTAATATTCCAATAGGGTTAAGAATCAAAAACTCTAACCGACTGTCAGTATGATTTTGGTCATTATTGCCAATTAGGGAAATACTCTTACATAAAATAGCACATAAACCGGCTTTGTATTATGTTGGTAATCCTTTGTATCATGTTGGTAATCCCTTTATGTCTCTGATCCAAACTCATTTGTATGTAAAGTCAGGCCAGATTCCTTTTAAGGTAAGACTTGCAAACATATTTTCTAAAATGCAGCCAGTCCTTTCACTTTGCTTTGTGCATATATGAAGGACATGTATTCAATATTGAGTGTGGATATGCGCCCAGGAAACAGCTGAGGCCCTGCTTACCGCATAATAAAGGCAGAGGGAGAGAGTCGGGGAACTAGTTCTTTAATATTTTTGTTTATTATTTTCTGCTCTCTGTCAACCTCATTTTTCTTTCCCACACAACACACAGTCACAGCACAAGGACAAGCTATGCAGTTATCAGGGCTGCGAGTACCCGTTATTTTATAAAACTGGAAGATGATTGATGCTGATTTAAATTAAAGTTCACTTGAAGGACGGAGCTCACTGTTATGGCAGCTATTCATCAATTAAATCCCGAAACACCCCCTTCCCCACAGGAAGATGGAGAAGGATGGCCGTGTTTCCTGCCTTTGTTTAAAATATGCCTCTGCATCTACGGACACAACTGACTAGATCCATTAGGATTCTAATTTGGCGAGACATTGTGATAATATTGCTTTAGATTGTCTTTTAGGCGGGTGAATTTGACCGAAAAAATAATATTTAAACGGGATGTAAATCTGTGACTTTTCGGTTACAAGTTTGAGCAGCCTTTAAAGGGGGGGTATTATGTAAAATCGACTTTTTCAAGCTTTATATCATGTTATTATGTCATTTCCTCATTAACACATGCCTGGAGTGTTGCCTCAATCAGTAAAAACTTAGACGGCAGCCATTTTAGGTGTAGCTATGCCTCATGGTGCATCCACACCAAGCGCCTCTTGGGCGTCAAAGACGCGCCTCAAGTCCGTAGTTGGACGCTTGTGCTTACTGAAGTCAGACGCTTGTCACAAATGTCACAGAGCGTCAAGACGCCCTGGCCGCGCGTCAACTCAGAGTCTGTTCGTAGCCATCTTGGAAACAGCTCGTGCCTGAAAACTACAGTTGTTCGGAGGCTAACTACTGTAGTCTCCCTCTTTGCTCCTGCCATGTCTTATGGATCTTTAACTATTCCCCCATGGTCTACGCAGGATCTCCCAGTATTTTAGCTCATATCCAGCCCATACGGTTGAAGGGACATTGGTGGCAAGTGGCTATAAGCTAGGTTAGCCGGTTAGCTTTTTGCGATCGCGTACAGCTCATTGTTGATAAAAAAAAAAAAAAAGTGTGTGCAATAAACCACAAATGCGTCAAGCCCATCTCAGTGTGTGACCATCATAAAGGCTGTTCTGTGTAGTTTAGGGCTATATTGACGTAATTAGTGTATAATACTTGTTTTCAAGGGGGTCAGTGCGAGCTATCTGTTTGGGCTAGCATAGAAATAATTATAAAACAGATCGACTACGGCCCGTTGTAGATAAAATGTGAGCAATAAACTTAAAAATGAACAAGCCTGGCTCAATGTGTGATCATTGTTACACGGTTGCTTTATGTAGATGGGGCTTAATATACTTTATTCGTGCATATTTCTCGTTTTCACATCGATTGGAGATTTAGCTTGTACTGTAGCATTAGCCTTGGGAATCCTGTGTGCATCATCAAGACCCAAACACATTCCCAGCGCAGATCCAGCCACTCAAATACGTTTTCTTGTCGCCGCTGTTAATCCTGGGTGTTTAGGTAAAAGAAACACTGATGTGTGTCTTTGTAAAAGTCCCAGAGCTGCTGTAGCCCCGGTTCACAACACGATAATCCTCCGTGACTTGTTTACATCTGCGCTGCGGGCAGGCAGAGGATCTGCCCTGGACCGACGGTGGCCCAGCTACAGCTTACGTCACTGTTGGAGAAAGCTCCTGATTGGTCGACGCTCGCGAATTTCTCCAAAAAGTTCAACATTTCCCAACTCTAGCGTCGGCCGCCCCGGAGGCGCGTCACGCGCCTCGGACGCGGGGCGGCCGCGCTGGAGGCGCGAAAATCTTGAAAACTCGCCGCTCAGGAGGCGCGTCACGCGCCGCAGGGCCTCTTGAGGCGCGTCCTCAATGTATTTTAAATGTAAACCTGACGCTTTGGAGGCGCCGGAGGCGCTTGGTGTGGACGCACCATCAGTCCTCCTAGGAACGCCCCCACCTCCTGGAGACGCCTCTGGACCTTTTGTCACCAGCCAAGCCACCAACCACTGCTCCTCAGCTCAGCAGAGCCCCCTCCCCGCACAGTAGTGTTGTTTAGATGCCACAGCAGTGTGCTGAAGGGGGCGTGTCGGAAAGCTTCTTAAAGAGACAGAGGCCTATTTCAAGACGTTCAGTACAGCCATTTTGAGAGAGCAATTTTATTCAAGGCAGTTATTTTAATTTACTGCATATACAGACCAACAGAAGGTTACGTCATCATTGTAGTATGCTATAGACTGGTGCTATGTGATTGAAAAAAGCATAATACCCCCTCTTTAAAGAGTATCTGCACATATTTTCTTAGGATGTTTTCTATTTTATATTTGGATGTAAAATGTGAAAGTTTAACCTCTTACCTCTCGCCTTAACAGAGCAAATCAGTTTGACTTTACCCAAATCTAAGAGCTTCTTGAAAAAGACATCAAAAAAGCGACAAAAACAAGACGTAACTGAGGATGAAAACGCAGCAAAAAAGCAACAAAACAAGTGACAAAAAACAATGAAAAGCATCAGAACGAAGGACAAAAACCAAACAAAACAGGCAACAAAAAGTGATAAAAAAAAGCATCAAAATATGACAAAAAAAGTTACGACAATATGAGGCAAAATCTTAGATCAGTTTTGTAGGTCTTACCTTTCAAACACTGGCCTGTAGGCTGTAAACTCCAGAAAAGCTTTTAGATTTGGGTAAATCTTAACTGGAGAAAATGTGCTTGGTTGACGCGGGGTTTAAGGGGTTAAATTAAAGCTCATTCTCTCACTTTCTGTGCCAGTCCATAATACAAAATGATCAAAATATCAAGACTCTTGCCACAAACAATCAGGGGAATGTCATGTACAGCCCATCTGTAAATCTAAGAGTATTCTTTCTCTTAGGATCTTTTCAGGATCTTTTATTCTTCTTTTTTCCAGAGTTGCATTAATTGATCTTGTATTATATTAATTTCCACAAATGCTCTGAGACGGAACAAGAATCCAGTACATTTTGTCGCTTCATGTTCACGCTGTTTCAAATACTTGACAATGTCTGTCACACTTTTGCCCAACGATTGAGCAAACCCAATAAAGAAGCACGCTCCCTTGACATTTCACAGCTTTACCTGTGTCAATTCCCACGCACATTGTTTCAGAAGGAGATAATCCGTGACATGGTGCTCCGATCAGGTATTTGTTTATAGCGCAGAAATCTTCGGCCCTAATCTGGGGGAGATATATCGTCGGTGTCATCCCTGGGAGCTGTGGAGAGGAGGCAAGAGTGTCTGGTCGTGACTCTGTGTACGTAGCAGGGGATTAGATGGAGAACAAAACAGTTGCGAAGAAAAGTCGAGAGAGAGGGAAAGTACATGAGGCAGGAATAAAAGGAGAATAGGATAGCGAAGATGTAAAAGCATGACAGAGAACAAGGAGGTCCAGAATTATAGCGTATAAGAACTGCAAGGCTCATTATTAAAATAACAAATTATAACTTGAGGGAACAATGTGCGACTTTACACTGCAATTAGATGTCATCTTGTGCTCTCTTTTAGCTGCTATTTAACACCGCCGGCATATGTGTTAATGTGCTTCAGCAAGAGAGGAGGAGCTTAATATTACTTGAAGAAATTATGCAATTTCAAATCAAGCTTATTCTTCCACAGTGTGATTTAAATTTGACAATGAACCAATCAGACTGTGACAAAACTCATATGTTTCTTAATCAGTGGTTCCCAGCTTTTTTCTCTCAGTGAGCCCTAATTTACCACTTGATACTGTGGTGACCCTCCCCGTCCTTCCTCAGCTTCACCTTATTGCTCTGTATTTGAATTTGTGGCATGAGTTTGAGAGTTAGACTATTTTATTTCCCTGTATGTGCTTCACATGTGGTAGAAATTACAATCAGCTGACTGAACTGAACAATATACAATACATAGAATAAAAAAAATTAAAAAGAAACCTACGTTTGCACTTCTTAGAAGATTTGTGAACTCAAAATTAATGTCTGTACCCCAAGGTTGGGAATCACTGGTCTAGCTCTCATGAACTGAGCGTTTCCTATCAAGTTATGGTCCGAGTTTTACCTTTAGTTTTATGCTTTTACCAGGAACAGAAAATAAGGACACTGCTGAAATGTTGACTGAAAAACAGGACAGTTCCAATTTAAGTATAATTTTTTGGTGGAAAAATGTTGGTTCAGTTTTGTTTTTGTTTTACCGTAATTCAAAGGCATTGTTACAGTTGATAATGCAATACAGTCCAATCAACTTTTCCTCAGGACCAACTCAATCATTATTTGGAATGAATGAAAGGCTGCTAATTTTTACATGCTATTGTAAAGCAGATGTTCCCAAACGTTTTGGGTCGTGAACCCCAACATCACCAGACCAACAACTTGGGACCTCCCACTGTAAATACTATAGTATTTTTAATAAATTCAGTTGCACAATATTTAAAATCTGGTTTATTAATGTTTGTTTTCATGGTATGTTTTGATATTTGGCTCGATTTCACAAAACTCTACTGCTTTCAGTCAAAAATGCAACATTGTCTTGAAAACATCTCGCGACCCCCGAGGGGTATCGACCGCCGCTTTGGGAAGTACTTTGTTATTATGCATGTCCCTCCCTTTGTGGATTCACATTTTACCATCCATCTCTATGACTTATAAACATAGCTCATTTGCACACACGGGCCCTGTACTGTTGTGCCGCAGTCGTGCATAAGTCACCCATTGTAATAGGGCAGTGGTTGCAGCTCTCATTATGCGTCCCCATGCCAAATGGAAGAGAGATTAGAGTGCAGATTAGCATCACTCCATTACTGTGTCCCAAACGTCTGGCTCTGCAGCGTGAATTACATACCAATACATTATGCACAACATGTTTTTAGCATCAAAGTCAACGCTCACTATAATCAATAGAGATTACAAGCCTATGTTTTACACTATGGAGAAATTAATTGGTTCTGTATGCCATTTGGATTGCCCTCCTAATAAGGGCGAGGGTACAATTCCTTATTCTTACTGTCAATGCTAAGCAACAGACCTATATTGTATTCAAAAATATAATATTTTTGGAAAGTTGTGATGGGTAAGGGAATCTGTGGCAACAAAAAGGTAAATAAAAACAACCCAACAACTGGGTTAAAATGTATTTTACAGTCCTTCCAGATATTGCTGTTATTCCCCACACACCCACAAACATCTTATCCCTCCCCAAAAGTGTAAACGCTAACCTTCCATAAAACCAAATCAAATTGTTTTTGCATCGCCCAATATCACAACAGCCTCAGATGGCTGTACCAATATTACTGCTTTACAAATACTGTACTGTAGTTAAGAAACCACGCTGATGGACCCAGGGCTGACAGGGCTGGAGGCTGTGGAGCTATAACGTCCAGCCTTTGTGGGAGCTTCTGGACAGTGGGGGAAGGACGAGGTCAGCCATTAATATGGTCGGTCTGTCATCACTGGGGCATCGAGCAGCCAGTGGCAAGGCATCTGAAAGAGAAGCCACTCCCAGAAGAGCATGGGACAACATCCACCAGCATTGTGCCACAGTGTACACAATGGTACACTGTGGCACAATGCTGGGGGACATAGAAACCTCTAGCTTCTGGAGATGCCTATGTTCCCTGATCCTCCTGATGTTTTCTAGAGTGATAAAAAGAGCAAAAACATATTAATATAATGCTCCTCAAAGTTTATCCAAAAGGTCCAAATGCAAGTTCTGAATGTCGTTCCTACTAAAGCTTTCCAAAACTACTATGAAGAAAAATGTAGTGAACTTTGACACCCTGTATACCATTAACTGTTTGCTGATCGACTGCATTCCTACAGTCCAACTATAATGAGTGAATTCAACGTAAAGAACCCAGGAGGATACACAGAGCCCTATAATTTTTCACTCTGATGCCTTCCCCGGGACAAAGCCAGGAGCAGGGAGACACAGTGCAGCGAAAGGGGGGGGGGGGGGGGGTGGAAGAAATCACAATAAGGAATGCTAATATACACCGGAATTAATAAAATTATATTAAGAGTGATTTCGTATGACAGCTAGGCAATTTGTCTCGCTGTAGGAGCCCCAGGACTGCAGCCATGTGTGTGTGAGCTGCCGTAATTGCTTTGTGCCGACGGGGCACCCTCCTGTTTTCCCTGTGCCTTTGATGGGATTGCTCGTGTTTATCCACATTTGGTGAATTTAAAGTAGAAATGGTCAATAGAGTTTTAAATACTGCAACATTACAGACGGACATTTTGCGAGGCATTATTAAATAGACAGCACACAAAAGCTCAAGGATGTAGACAGTTCATCTTTCACATGGCTTTCTTTGCAATTCTATCACTTTATTCACGTTATTGCAATTTCATATTTTGGAATATATATAAGTCCCTCTGACCACCATCATTCATTCACGCACACACATCATTCATCCTGGCCTATTGTACATGTTTTTAGTGGTAGGGGAAATAAGAAAAATAAATTGTAGGTATATCTTGATCACACAGAAACTACATCTCTACTGGCAACGCCTCGGGACCCCCTGAAAAAGAAAATGTATTGATGGATGGGTACTAAGTGAGAAATATCATATCAAAGTCCAACAATCCAGTTGGCACACTTTAAACAACCATTTATGCAGTGCAGACAGAATGGCTCTCTTGTCTCACAGCAACATGGTTTCAATATTGGACCGGGTGAGGCCTTTCTGTGAGGAGTTTGCATGTCCTTCTTGTTACTTCTTGCACTTTCCTCCAGGTGAAATTATCTAGAGGTATTCTTGTGAAGTAAGTCAATGATTTGACCCAAAGTGAGGTCTCCAAACCTTTACGGGGGTCACAGAGCTTCTGAAACTACTTTGAAAATAGGGTTATAATGAAGAGGTGGCATTTTTATTCGTTACATTAAAATATATATTATATTATGTCGACAATCAACACAAAACCCGCTTATACATGTAACCCTGTCTAAAGTAATCTTTAGCTATATGAAAGGGTCTAAATGATTTATGAATCCCTTTGACATTTTCCGGTCGATCTAATAAAAATAATGATCATCAAAATGAATTAAAGCTGATATCACTCTTCTCAATCTCCAGGGGCATCAGATGGTCGACCCACCAGGAACTGGAGATATAATTACTCCAAGTTACATCAGACATCCCTGCAATCAGCTTCAAACTGCTCCAAATACATTAGCGCACATGCGCAGTAAAAAAAAGGTAAAAGATTAAATTACAGATCTTTGCTTAAAAAGGAGGTACCAACATCTTTTGAAGATCAGGCCATATGAAGTGAACATAATAGTCTTCTTAGTCATTTCAGTTCTACCTATTATTATGTTACATTTGCTCTTTTATATCCACATATTGAGGCAGGTTTTTGTTCGTGAGTGCCTGTGGGAGGAATATGACATTGACAAAGGAGCACCTCTGGAGAAGGGAAAGTAAGGTAAAGTAACAAAGTGAGCAACTAAACAGATTGTTTAGTATTGAGTGTTATGTTTAAAATACAGCTAAAATACTCTCAAAGTCCAACCTTTTACTGAAAAACATCATTAACCTCCATCTGAACCAAGCACATTTTCTCCAGGCTGGCTTTACCCAAATCTAAAAACTTCTTGAAAAAATAGCAACAAAATGAGAAGAAAGTGAGGATGAAAACGCAACAAAAGAGCGATAAAAACGTGACAAAAAAAGTGATGAAAAAATGTGATGAAAAAGTGACAAAAACGTGACAGAAAGTCAAAAAAATTGGATGAAAAATTGACAAAAAAGTGAAGAAAAAGTAAAACAAAATGTAATAAAAAATGTGACAAAAACGTTACAAAAAAGCCACAAAACAGTAACAGAAAAGTGACAAAAAGCGAGGAAAATGTGTAAAAAAAACAACACGATGAAAAAGATCCGTTTAGATTACTTTTATAGGTCTTAGCTTTCGAATGAGGCGTTACTCTGACCTATAGGCTGTGACCTTATGGATTTGAGTAAATCTGAACTGGAGAAAACGCACTTGGTGAAGGCAGGGGTTAAGAGGTTAAGTAATATTGAAATTATTTTTTTCTTCTTTTTTAATCTGAGGTAATTCCATGTACTAAAGTACTGCCCCTGTACCCCTGGTTGGAAACACTGCAATAGGGAACAACAGAAGGAGGGAAGGGGAGAGTCCAGCTCCCTTTACAGCCTGTTGGAAGAAGCTTTTCATAGCCCAGGACTCTGCAGTTTCCTCACAGATGCCAGCACTAAAGAGGTAGGTGCATTAATCTCCCTCTGAGATAACTTGGCCCGTCTGCAGCAGGAAACAAGGTCACTGATGTTGGGCCAAGTGATACAAAAAAATACAAAAAAAACCAACAACAAAAAACAGCAGTCCACTGAGAGGCACATAAATTGTACTGTGCCCTTTTCAACGTTTATTTGTGCTGGCTCCTATGGGTTCCTACACCAATTTCCCTGGAGAATACATTGCAAGAGCCAGAAACCCAGAAAGACAGATGTGAAACAGCCTCAACTCACTCAACCTAGTCCAGTTGACGATGCTCAAAAACTGCACTACTATAGTAACTTTTAGGTTGCCTTTGCATGAGTTGAATAGAAGCTTTAACTCACCAAAAGTTAACTTTGAGCCAAAACTGATGTCCCTTGCTGCTCATTATAAAGACACAACTCTGGCTGCAGTTTACTGTGTCTTAAAAACAGCAAAAAGGGAAATTGAGATGCGCCATTTTCTTGTGTGAAAGGATACAATTATACTCCACTGTAAGCCACAAAGAGCCATCATCGAGCCATTATGTTCCACATGAATAGCACGGCATAATTGCAAAGGAGAGTTGACTTTACAATGACGCCTCCGTGCTTAAGACTGCAGCTTAATTAAAAATGCAGCGTCGGCCACAATTACTCCCATTTATCACTCGGCTCGCATGTTATTAGTATATGACTTAAGCGTGTAAAAAAGCGTGTAAAATTTTAGACATCAATGGTGAAAGGAAAAGATTGTTTTTGCCCGCTCCATGCTTGATTATTATGAAACATTAGTCAAAAGATAATTAGACACAATTCAATTGACTTTATATGCAGCCGGATTGCGAAGCGAACCTTGGATTTCCGCCGATTTCAACTTCAGTCAAGTACAATTTAGGCTTTAATACATATTTTTTGTATGTATGTATATACAGTATATGTGTTGTGTTAGAATTTTTTTGTTAGAATGGTAACTTTGCTTTGACTTGATTCAGAATGTGCATAAAAACAAAGCTATAGATATATAAATAAGACCGAGGAGCTGTGAGCACATAAGCAAAACTTGAATGTTTAGGTCTGACACAAACTTATCTTGTATGCTCGGGTGTTTACCTCTGCAGGAGAGAGACACTTTTAGACAGAGAAAAGTTCAATCCATATTTAGAAGATCTAAAGATCAGTGCATTTTGACAGAACGCTGTGACGCACCTGGGACTGGGAAGCTTAGAGAGGCGATATGCGCTCATAAAAACTAAAGGGTAAAAGATTATAAGAAAAGTCAAGAGATTTTGCAAAATAGAATATTATTTTAATCATCTAGAGAGATACTATTAAGCCATAAAAAAAAAACATTTAAAAATGTTTGTCATTGTGCAATCCGGGAATGATGAGTTGCAAAACAAAAGTATCCCATCACAGTAACTTCTATATTCAAAGGTTTTGCACATTCTGACCCATGCAAAAGCCATTTTCCTCAAGGCCCCATCCCCGGCCCCTGAAGCCTCTATTACTGCCTTGCCTAACAAAGCAAGTGATAAGCACTAACTGCTGAGTAGCTCGTGTTTAGCTATAATCAACTGTGCCGTAATTCACGGGCAACATGCAAATGACCAGTGAGATTGCCATATTAATCTTAATGTGTGCGTTGTCAACCGGAGATTAATAAATTGCGGGATACTTTATAAACTTCTGAAGCATGAAATGACACTATTTTCCAAGTAGCTGAAATGAAGTCACTTGTGCAAACTGACCATACTATCTTTCACAAACACACATTAATGCAGGCTATATATCATTAGATGGATGTGGGCGAATTTGATTTATGTGAACACAATATGCAGGAACGGAGAATGTTTTCTTTGCAGATGCATTTCTTATGATTCTGTTGACAATAGAAAAAGAACATTATCGATTCTGCCTCTAAGAAAGCATTCAAGGTAGCTGTACATTTTAATTTTAGTTGATAGAGTATTGCTTGAACAGGACAGATGTGGTTGTACAATTTATTTGTTGTTATTGTTGCATTGTTTCTTATTATTTGTGCCAACTGCAACATATGGTGTAGAAACATGATATTTTTGGTTTATTCATTACATCAACACAGGGCATTTTCTTCAAGATCTCAGCTCAGTACCTGCTCTTTTGAGGGATAAGGCCAAAAAATTGCGTGGGTGCAATTGTTTGTTTTTCATGTGAATACTTAAAATGTATTTACTTTTCCTTATTAGTTCCCAAAATAAGCTTCTCTGCTCTTGGCCAGTCCAAATAGAGCAATTGCAGAACTAGTTTATATGTTTGGTCACAGTGTAGGCAGACCCCCCATTGCCCAGGCCATGTTCCTCTGTCCGTACCACTCTCAGGGGGCATTAATTGTGCCTCACCCCTCCGAGAATCTGGTGGGATTTATCTGCGGGCGGCCTGCATTGAGCCCTGTAGGTTTTCTTTGTGTCTGTACGTCGCTGTACTGATGCCGGCCTTCTGAGACAGGCAGCCTGTGAACAGAATCCAATATGCTGCTCATAATGAAAGCTTTCAAGGAGGGATCGCAGCACTGCTTAGCGGCTTTGTACAGTCCATTCAGTCGGAGGCTGCCAACACGCAGGGGCTTACAGGCTGCGGCCCTCTCCACCGCTGCACACGGGCACAAACAAAACACATAATACAGCATACGTGATACAGTGAGGGCAATCGGGCAGCAGTAGATCAGCTCAGAGAGTTGACAGTTAGATTCTGCTCTCACCAGTGCTGTTGTCGTGTCCATCATTATTGTTTGTAAACTTTCTGTGTGAATGGGTTGATGGCATCTCAATGTGTGTACTTTGAGTACTCCTTTATTTCAGAAAATTACTATTTACATAAATCTTAACTAAATAAGTTACTGGATAAGGTTGACCATAATCGCGGCAAACACTGTTGAAACCTTTAACTCCATCTGGTTTAGGTAAATTTGTTGTAAAAAGTAAGTACACCATTTGGAATTTCTCACATTTCTGCTAAAAAATTCAACATTGGGTTAATCAGTCCACAATATATTTTCCAGTAGTGCTGTGGAGCATCCAAGAGGAAAAATGAAACAGCACAACATCAAAACCCTATCCCCACTGTGAAGTACGGTGCAGGGAGAATCAAAGTGTGCGACTGTTTCCTCAGGCCCTGGAAAACCTGCTATCATTAGTAGAATTTTTTTTTTTCAAAGATATTTTGCAGAAAAACCTGAGGCCTTCACAACAGCGTGGAATAAGTAAGTGAACCCTTGCATTAAATAGCTGGCTGACCCTTCTTTTGCAGCAATAACTGCTTTCCTGTAGTTGCAGATTAGAAGCTCACAACGATCAGGATGAATCTTGGACCATTCCTTTTTACAAAACTGCTGCAGTTCAGTGAGATTCAGGCGGTGTACTTACTTATTCCACTCTCTGCTGAAAATGTTAGCATGTTATGGCCAATAGAAATATGATAAAATGTAAATGTTTGGGTGGTATTAGTTTATGCAGACACTGTTTACTCATTCTTATGATTTTGATAAAGATCAGACCACATTTAGTGACCAGTTTAGGCAGAAATGTACTTTTTCTCTCCACTGTTTACTGACAAATAATCCAGACCCCATGCTGAGCACACAATGATATACAAATACCACAGAAACAATACATGTTTTCTTAACATAGAAAGGCATGGAAATTACCTTGATTGGGACCGGCTTTGTGCATAGGCGACCATTGCTGGTGTGGAGGGCCATCAAATGATCAGTTTATGTGGCTGCTGTCCTTCCCACATCACCGTGGTGTGGGGTAACTTCAGAGGTAAAGGGGTGAGGAGTGCCAAAGCCCAATCTTTCGTGTTTCAATCATCGTGATTTGAAATACTTCACACTGTAACTGTCGCTTGCATAGTAAGCATATGCTCCTTATAAATTGAATAATTATTTCTGGCCAGAGTAAAGGCAAAAGCGTGTTTTTTCCCCCTCACTACTGCATGTACGTGCCATGGTAAAGATCGATGCTCTGTCCAATGATGGCCTCAGTTGATTCCCCCATAGACATCCTATACATCATTTACATTCTTACACTGATCATCGCTCATATCACATAGAAATCCATACACACTTCTTCAATCACAGGCCGGGCTCAAGAGGAGAGAGAGGAGCCGGTGACAGATTGATTCGATCAGACTTCATTACCATCTTAAGGCAAGTGGTTTTGACTTTGTATGGGGAAAAGGCTGTGCAATGCTGATCTCTTTATTGAATTTCCGATGATAATGCTGCCAAATGTCATCAGCAGAAAAAGAGATGCATCTATCACGCGCCGCCGCCGAGTGTCATGACAGTTTATTATCGGACCCGCATCACGATTTCTCTCAAAGTGGACAAGTTTATGTGAGCGAGTGAGGCTTTAAATATACTAGCCTGGAGAAATGGAGATGCTTAAGGAGAGTTGCCCCTTCTGCTGCACCAGATGGGGGGATATTTGTAGAAATCGCAACTCTTATTGGAGTTCTGGCAGAGAAATTAGCCGTAATTTTCCTTCTAAACTGAAATGTCCCGTAGTGGGTACTTCTTCTGCTGCATTTGACACGTCCGTCAACCAGTAGCTTATCAAAGACCCAACAGCTGAGTGAGGTTTACCTAACTCTATACTCTGCATGCTTTAGGACAGTGGTTCTCAACTACATGGCGTCGGGACCCACAATCACAGACTTAGACTTATAAATGATATAAAATATCACGTAAAATATGATCTTATCTTAAAATATTTAGTTAAAAAGGAATTAAATAAGTCAAAAAAGCTGAAATTATGGTAACCCCCAAAAAAGAAAAAAACAACAACCCAATAACAGTCATTTTGACTAAAGAGTGATTGTATACTTTTTCCGCACATAAATGTTTTCTGGGAAAAGCTCATGACTAGGACTGGGCACAGTTAAAGGAATAGGCCACCGTTTTTACATACTGAGATATGTTCTTAGCTTAGACGAGTTCATCTGTACCTGTCTGGTCTCTACGTGTGCCTTCCGTAACGTAAACACAGCACAGACGGCGTCAGCATTTAGCCTCTCTCTTCTCCTCTACAGCTCCAAACGAGGTGAAGATAGAAGCTACCAAACTCTTCCACGTTTTCCCTATTTAAATATGGTTACATGAAGTGTTACACCATAAAGTATAATTACACAAAATTAAACAATGTGGATTTTCTAAGCGGATAAAAAGGGGAACTATATTGTAAGGCGTAATAATACCAGGAGTAATTCGGCATCCGCACAGTAAAGTGAAGATATCACTGCGCGGATGCCGAATTACTCCTGGTATTATTACGCCTTACAATATAGTTCCCCTTTTTATCCGCTTAGAAGTATGTAAAACCGGTGGCCTATTCTTTAAACGATACCGGTATGGTATTGGAAAAAAAGTTTGGGTACTACCGGTATCAAAAAAATAAAAGTAGTGAAAGCAGGTACCGAAAAAAGATCCAAGTTTTGATGCTGTTGGTCCAGGGACAGCATTAACGGCAGTGACTTATTATTAAGTCACTTATTTTACACCAATTTCCCCCCTCATTCTTGCAATTTTTATTACCAATATAATACTATTTCCCACCATTTGTTCCCCAATTTATTCCCAGTTTTTCCCCTATTTTTGCCCTATTTTTTCCACTTTCCACTTTTTTTTTTTTTTACAAAATATTATCTTATTTTCCCCCCCAAAATGATTCCCCATTTTTCATTCCCTGACATTGGAGATGAATTCAATATTGTAAATGTGCAGATCTTACATTATTGTTCTGTTTTCTGGATCTAGATAACAAATATTTTAGTAGTATAAGTATCGTAAAAAGTATCGGAGAAAGTATCGTTCAGGTATCAGTATTGAAAACCAAGCATAGTTTAAGTACTGGTATTTAAAAAAGGTAACGGTACCCAGCCCTACTCGAGACCCACTGAAAATAGTTCCGCGACCCACCAGGCTAAGAACCACTGCTTTAGGATTATATTTATAGTGACAAAGTTTATGGGATGATGGAAAAAAACCAAAAAACATTTAATGGTCAGAACAAAAAGGTTATAAATTCAGAAGAGTCAACAAACCATGACAAATAGGTAAATCCACCAGGTAGATTGTCCAAACCATGCGTAGCTCAATATGGGGATTATGGTTCGTTGACCGCTACAAACAGGACATATTGAAAGAATGGGTCAAATGCAGGGCACAAAACACTAGGCGTACGACATAAGCTTGACTGAGGCGCTAAGTATTCCCGGCTTACTTTCCACTTCAGCCTCATTAAAAAAAAACACCATACAGGAGCAGATCACTATCTAAGCTGCTGGTATTTTTGAGCTACAAGGAGGAACACATGCCTGCGGGTGCCACACTGTGAATACAGGCATCTCGGCACTCCCCTGAGCTACGCGGGGCGGCCTGATAACGGTCTGGCATTTGAAGCGAGGACCCTCGTCACCACACGAGATCCAGACTTAAACTCTCAAGTTCGTCTTGATCCCATTTAGCCAGGAACGAAGGCAGATGGCCACAGCGAATCCGGTCCTAATCAAAAAGACACACTGAATGATTTATATGGGAGCGGCGCTGCACACATTTTCACTTTGAAGTTTGGGTGTAGAACAAAGACAGCCCTCGACATTAGCCAGCAGAACTTTGACTTGGCCACCAATGAACATCAAGAGGCGTGTTAAATATTGACTGATCTTTATTCATATTGAGTTAAAAATATATTTTGACAGATTTATGTAACAAAAAAGAGGGGCATGTATTTCAGTGTAGTAGCTCTGGGAGGAAACGTGAGATTGTACTCTAGAAAATGCAGAGTCCACACAGAATCATTGTTTTCGAGTACTGTATATTATTTGAAATGAAGACATACATTTGAATGGATGCAATGACTTCTGAACATACAGCAGCGGAATAAAAGATGGGAGTAAACCAATAAGTCCCGATGCAAATGCGTAACAGAAGTTCACTGGCAAACAAATCTGAGAACTGGTTTAATTTAGCTTTTTAGCAGCGTTTGTGAAGTCGAGTGCAAATAAATTCATTCGTAAAATTTACAGTGCGTGAACCATGACGGCGCTCTGCATCGGTGAAATTCGGTGCCATTCTCCATGCCAAATATTCAAGGACTGATGAGACGGAATAAAACGGCAACTTTCGGGAATCTGTTGAGAACTGGGTGACACTTTAGTTTACAGCACAGTAATAGCATGGTAATAGGGAGGGAATAGCATGGTAATTAGGAATGCACTTTGCAGCCATTTCAATATCATTACAAAGAAAATACTATCCTTGTTTCCTAGTAATTTACAGTGTTCATACTGGTTTATGGTTGTATAAACGTACATAGGTCTGTGTCCCGTTTCCATGACTGTAATTACTGAATGTTATTACACTTCAAGGTATTTCCATCGTGTTACCATGCTTTTACTGCACTTTAAAGGGATATTTCAGGATTTTTGACATAGAGCCTCATTTCCTAGTTATCCAGCGCGTTGTTGATTTCTGGAGATATTTGTTTTTTTAATTTATGAAGTCCTTATATTTGAAGAGTTTAGTCGTGCTAGGCTAGTGCTAGGCTAGGGCATGTCACTCGGTAACTCGTAGCCTGCTTTAAAATCAATCTGACCCAAGCACAGTGCACCTGAGGCAAATCACTTTCAACACCAGACTACCGATATAAATGTCTGTGTGGATGGAATAATTTTTAAATATATCCTTTTTGCATTTAAAATAACTTATGTCTGAGCAGCATCAGCTTCCTGGTTGTAAGCTACGCAGCGGCGGAGTGATCTGCTAGGTTACCGGATCTACAGTAGTTTGTTTACCTGCGGCCGGCATTACTACACATGGAATTCACAAAGGAGCTTTCTACAAATCAGATATGGCAACATTTGGAGGACTACCCGAGGATTTTGAAGAGGTTTTTAATGCAAGCTACTAGTTACCATAGACATGCGCTAGGCTAGCACTAGCCTAGCACCACTAAACTCTTCAAATATAAGGCCTGCATGAATTAAAAGACAATATCTCCAGAAATCAACAACACTCTGGGAATCAGGGAATCAGGCCCTATGTCCAAAATCCTGATATATCCCTTTAAACTATAGCACTACCAAGAACTGAATTGAGAATGCTTTACTTCCTAGTCTGTGTTATGGTCCTGATCCATACACTCATTTTCATAAGTTACTAAATCCCTTAAATGCAGTATTGCTACACTAGTCCATCCGTACACCCCCCAACAAGACAAGCTTAAAATATTTTACAAGTAATCCAAGTGGGTCAGTGCAAATGAAATGTATAGAAGCAGTAGGTCCTACATAGGTAAAGTGACACTGTTGGGTTGATTGTGGCATGATAAGATATTAGGTGTATACAATGTGTTAGTATTGCAACAGCAGTTTAGGAGTGTACAAAATCTTTGAAAAAAATCACAACAGGAGGATAGTACTAAGGGCGGAGATAAGAAGAGAACACATTCTGCGGTAAAAAGGAAGTGCGTAGATACTGAATGTACAAAGAAGGTCGAAAAACACAATCACAGAAGAGGGAAATATGATGTGGGAGAGTCAGGAGGAGACCCTGTGAGTGTCATAAGGTCAGTGTTCACTTCTCAAATAACATTTACAGAATATATATAATATTTACTGTATATAGTTATATACATACAGAAAAAGGTCTTCCTCAAAGAAACAAATAATGAACAATTTAACAGTAGATCTGCGATGATTCAACAACAAAAACAATCAAAGAGAGCTGAAAAGCCGCATCCTTGTCCTATTTACAGATAAACCTTTTACCTCCTTATAAAAATATGACCCCATTGTTATTATCAACAGTGTGGAAACTTTATTGAAACACCTTAAGCTCCCGGTGTTAGCCAGAATCTTTTCACTGGCGAACTGTGCTTACTCAACCCCTGTTAACATGTCGCTGTAGAGTTTACTCACTTGAGAGTGAATGGAAGGGGGGGGGAATAAAACATAGTTTACAATGGTCAGATGTGATTGATAGCTGCTTTATGTTTCCAGATACCAATGGTCATTTTTGATTATATCTGAAAATGTCTACAATGATGGATAATTCCGACGACTAAGAGCCAATAATGCATGTGACTTATTAATGTGTATAAAAACAAACATATAATAAAATATTTCAGCAAAAAAGAAGAGTCCATTTTGAAATCCCCTAAGACCACACACTGTTTCTTCTTTATAATGCTCGTGACACACAGTTTGTCTTTTGTCTGTCGATTTAGCAATTAAAACAACCACATGACAAATCCTTTCAGATAACTTTTGATAACACTGTATTACAATTGTATGGTGACCTTTAGATGGTAAATATCTTGTGCAAAAAGCAAAGACCAAGATGTACTTTAGGTCTTGTTTCATGAATATGCTAATCTTGGATAGACCCAAAGTTATTATATTTGCCTATCCTCCTACACACACACACCGTATATAGTTTCAACACAGAGATTTGAAATGCAGGTAGAATGAGCTTATGCTTCAGAGAGAGAGAGAAAAAAAAGATAATAAGCAGGTGTTCATGGTTGCATCTTCATGAATTTAAAGAGAATGGCGGAAAAAAAAAATACCATGACAAACTATGAAGAAGTAATCTGCAGTTCCATTTTGTCAAAGAAATGTATTTTTACATTCTTGGACCGCTGATCATAATTCCGCCAGCCAGATTGCTTGGTTATTTTTTTTGTGCAATTTTCTCCCTGTGAGCTGCCAAAATCCTGGTTTGCTACAAACTATTCTGCCTTCGCATTTGAAGAGAAAATAAAAATGGCAATCAAGCTTGTGTGCCTCCCCCTCTTACAGTGCATACGTTCCCCTCGTGAGTTTTTGTACATTGATGCATGAGTCTGGTAACATTTGTGGAATGCTAATACATTAGCGTTAACCACAGCGCTGGATTAAAACGCACTGGCTGTCGCTGGGGGTTTCTCGTAGCTCGTGCACCGACCATGGGGGGAAATCTCGGCTAACGTGATTTCCCCATAGAACTACAAAGGGAAAGTGGGTGAATTAGCATTGAAAAAGCTAAAAGCCCCTTGTGACGTTCGCTGGATGCGGGTTTCTCCTTGGTGAAGTGGGTTTATTTGTACAGATGCACTATAGGTATTTTGGGTGACTCTTCAGTGCTGTTGTGGCATTTCAATGTATGACCAAAAAGGCACTTGTACTATGGGAATGGTAATACTGGCTCATCTACACGTTAGATCATGAGAGTCATATCGAAGACATTTCAAAAATAATTATTAATGTTGAAGATTCAGACACTAGTCTATTTTCTATAGTCAATACAGTACATATGAGGGGGCGAGGCCAATATTGTGTCAGGGAGAATAGACGTTTTAAAGTTAGAAGATTATTTATCAAAGCTCTGATTATTACACACTGTTAAAGGTAAAGGTTCTGGTCTACTTGGGCAAGATCTGATCGTCAGACTTCGAAACTTCACATGATCACTAAATGTATTCATTCTTTATTTTATTAATGCGGGTTGGTAGCACTATCACCTTTACTATTGCAAGACGGGACCATTCCCACGTCTTTACTCGAAGTGTTCCAAGCTGCACGTTTCATTGTCTCTTTAAAGTTCACAGCACTCATCCGTCCTCTCTTATACAAGCTGTATGTTTTACGGCACAAGCTGTAGCCAGTTGTGTCTCAGCTGGAGCCCGAGTGGGTGATAATTATTTCCCATAAACCCAAAGGAGAAAGCGCTGCACCGGGGACCATCTGTGCTCTGGACTCAATCATCAACTGTGCGATTATCAACACAGCAAGTTCAACAACAAAACATGTACAAACTGGCCATACCCGAGCACACCTGATGCCCCTCATAAAGTCACTATCCAAACAAATCGATGAACAATATGAAATGAATTGACATTGCGTTCAGTGTAAGCATAACATCAGTGTTTACTATGAAATTTGACCATTTTCCTGTACCTAGCATGCAGGTATTTGCATTTTGTTTAGGCATAGGCTGAATACTGTTTTCAATGACACCGCTTGATGGAGCCCAGATTACAGACGGACAACTCCAGAAAAATATAATATGGAATCATTTTTGCTAATTTTTAATACCTTACCTTACCCAATATGGAAAACTACTGTATTATAGATAATAATTTTATATCATATATATTATATCATACGAAGCTGTACCAAAAAAGGTCTTGAGGTCTTCACTGAGAAAACAATTTTACATAGTCAAGATTTTTGTTACATTTTGCTCCATTCACATAAACAAAAGTGTTGAAATCCTTTGTCCTGATGACTGGTAAGAACAATATGGAGGAATTAACTGACAGCTTTTGGAGTAAAATATGTTATTAAGAAATCAACAAAAGAAACAAATTGCGTATCTTGGTCTTTTGTACTTTTTGAAAGCAGCTTGGTCCACCAGACTTCCATCCAGGATTATGTGATAATGACATATAATAGTGCTATTTACAACTATTACTTGCAGCAGTGCTTCTTTCTTAGCTTGATGTGTGCTCTTAACTATTCAAGTCCAGTGTTAGACAAGGTGACGACGGCAATGATCCCTGATGCTTTAAAAACAACATAAACAGTCTGCACCACTGGTAAATCCCTTTAGTCCTAGTGTGTGGTCCGGTTGAGGAGTTGTAGGGTGGTGAGAAGCTGGATCCTGCGCGCAGACAAAGACGGCTGAGCAAGGCATAATGTCTTCTTTTTTTAATCCCAAACTCGTAGGACACTCTGCACCCGGAGCAGTGCAGCAAAGAGCTTTCCGTAAACCTGTTGTGACATTTACTTTCCCGCTGACCCTCTCACAGCGACACCCCAACTGCCATTATCCCCACCATGTCTCCAACACAAGGTCACGGCAGCCTCTCCTTCAGAATATATATTTCATAGAGCAGCAGCAGCCTTATCTGGCAGTGTGGATGTATTTAGTGTGGATGTATTTACTTGTAAACTAATGTGCAGTTATTTTTAGTGTCGGCTCAGCTAGACGTGTAAGCATGTGTGATGTGTGCCGAGATTGATAAATGCTTGAAGTCCATTAATGGTGCGGTAGCTTGGAGAATGCATGAAGGGGAGGCATGCAAAACACATAAGCTTCATAAGTAGATTTGTTTGGGAGACACAAAACGATGAGGTAAATGAAACAACCGCACACAAGCACATATTGCTATATGGAAAGGTAATGTCAGGAGAGTATGTTGGGTGTGCTAAAGTACTGAAGTTCAACAATATGATTCAAAAAAATCATGAATCAAATAAAATGTCATTCACAGCCTGTATACAGCGACCCTTCAAGGTCATGGGCATATCTCCCAGTTCACGTTCTTTTATAAAACTTTCTAAATGGTTAAAATGGAGTCTGTGTCAAAAGCCAGTTAGAAATGGTAATTCGGATTCTGGTGAAAAAGCCAGAACTTCACATGGTAATAAAAGATTTGTGATCAGAAATGACACAAGTGTTCAGAGGGGTGAGTTTCCCCATGTACAGAAACACTGTGGACATGAGTGGACAGTCTGAGCGAGGAATCTCCAGCCTGTCTGTGTCTGTGCTACAGTGGGACTACACCACAGTGTTCCTCTGTCTGTACGGGGGCGGGGGCAGCACGTTGCCTGCCTTCATGGCCGCCTCTGAGAGGTACTCCTGGTTCTCGGCCACTGCGGGGCGGATACGTCCATTCTGTCGGTAAAAGAAACGCGTGCTGCAGTCCTGCAGATATTCCGGGTTGTGCACAGTAGATTTTGGGGGGAGACTGTGCTGCCAGTATTCAGGATTGTCAAAATTGGCCTTCTTGGCTTTTTTATCAAACATTATGGTGCTGGTGGTGCCTGAGTGTAAAGTGTGTCCTGAATGGGCAGGGTGCAGTGTGTGGGAGGGGTAGGAGGTGAGGGGGAGGTGACCAGGGGGCAACATGTATCCACTGGACGACACTGTGTGACTGGACGTAGAGGGAACCACTGTTTGAGAAACAGTCTGCGGAGCTGAGGCTCCTGCCACAGAGATGGCTCCAGCCAATCCGTTCTTGTCCCAGGGTTCAGAAAGGTGTTCAGATACAGAGGCTCATTCACATACTCCTCTTCTGTGGTGGGGGGCTGGCTCTTTGGGACAGTTCCGCCAACCACATGCAGCGTGTGGCAGGTTGCTCCATCCATCACAGCATGGGCATCTCCATTCCTCCGACGAGTCACAAAAGGATTCTCTTCCACAGGGTTTACATAGTCTACAGGCAGAAGGAAAGAAGAAGCTAGCCAACAGTTTTACATTATTATAAAATACTTCATCAAGATGAAGTGCTCTGCTCACCTGTGCAGTGCTTGTCTCTCTTTGCGGTATGCTCCTTCTCTGCTTTAGCGGCTCGTTCTGCTAAAAGACCAGTGGGGTCAGCACTGTAACGCTGCGCACTGCCATCATCTCCTTCACAAACAAACAAACACGATTCAAATGTTTTCCCTTTGTTTAGGTCTATGGGGGTAAAGCTTTATCCCTGCATTGTACCTTGTGCTGGAGTGTTGACAGTGAGGATGCTGGACCTAGGAGAAGCCTGTTTCCTGAGCGTCCCGTTACAGCGTGGGTCGTCCTGACTGTTCCGGGGGAAGCCTCCCTGCACTGCTGCCTGTACCACTGGGCCAACGTCTTGTCCCAGTTGACACCCGCCTGCTGACGGAGCACCAGGCACCACTCTGGCCATAGAGGCCAGCATGCCCTCCATGTTGAAGCTGGGATCCTGGTACACATACTGGCTCTGAGGGTGCAGAGAAGCAGATGTATTACCAGACCTATATTAAATCAGAATATAATTCAACTTCTATCATATTTGTGGATTCATTGTACACTTTTTATTAATCATCAAAAATACAATAAAAAACATTTCACACATTCATGGAAACATTTATATAGATGTACATAAAATGCATAATTTCTTCAACAAAATATATAGAATTTATGGCTAAAAAGGGGATAGCGTAAGAAAATGGATGAATGGAGTTGTGTTCATATATAGAGTCATCATTTAGTCCCTGTAAAGGTCCAACCACAGGGGGTTTCCTCTCTTCACTCAATCACATAATATAGTGTGACTATGTGTGACATATTATGTCACACATAGTCACACTATGGCAACCATCTTTCTGACAGGGCTTTATTTTCATACTCTTATTCACAATTCATGCCAGTCTTCATCCTCATTTTAAATGATTTATCCCCCAGGCTCTCTGTCAGAGTAAAACTCTTTGTAACAGAATTTAGCAATATGAACTACACATTTAAATATTCCAGTGGAAAGAGAGGAATCAAGCTGCTTAGCCCTGTTATTTATCTGTTCTATTCAAATACAGCAGGTAGGGGAGATACATAGCAGTGGCAAACAATGTTGTGACAGCATGACTGCCAAGGACAATTTAATTAAAGGAGTTTTAATTAAAAGGCTCCGTGCGGCTGTGGTCTTTGAGAGGCAGTATCAGCCTGGGCCCGCTGTGTGCGTTTGTGCTTTTGCTTCCAACTCCAAAGTGTGTTAAGACGCTTTGGAGCTGGCTGGGTGCTTTATTCTGTCGCTCCTCTTATTTATCAACAGAGGTGTGTTCCTGTATATTGGCCCACACAGCGCTGGGGCGTCCCGTGGTCATACTAATCAAACACACAGTCATTGTTATTTCAGGAACACACAATGGCAAAGTGGTCCAAGCCCACCCATGTCCAAAGATAGTTTTACTTTCAAAAACACTGTCATCTTTCCTTGTTAATTACTTACTTAAATTATTCGAAAATCTCTGTTCCTTGTGCCATTGTGATTCAAGCACATGTTTAGTGTTCATTAATATTGATTAATGTCACCTAAATGTACAACAAAATGTGTGTCTTTGAGGTACCTGGGCAGAGAAACTCACGGGTGGATACAAGAACAAAAACAAAGTTTGTGTTGCCTGGTTTTTGTGTGGGATTCAAATCAAAAATAGAAACATCTGAACCCGGATTCTGGATGGAAATCTCACAGATGTAAAAAAGCAATTATCATGGTTTCACAATGGAAAGGGAGCACAGAAACCGTGTGTGTTCGGATTGCGCAGAATTGAATTGGAAAAAAAAAGAAAAGCCATGCGAGGTTTTTAGATCTCAATCTTTTGTACCAGGCTAAAGCTGCTGGTACACGCTGCGCAAACTCATTGGCACATCACTTAAGAGGCTATCTACATGATGACTACGACTTGCACTGACTTTAGATCATCCTTCTCCCATTATGCCTCGGCGCACACTCCCCCGCTGTGGCTCTCAGATGGAAGTACTAATAGAAAAACGTGATCATGACCTTAGTTTGGGAAGTTTGTTAAATGCAAAAAACATCTATCTCTGTGTCATTTCTTTTAGGTATCATTACATACATACATCAGGAGTAGTACTAATACCTTGCAGGGGTCCAGGCGTGCGCGGGGCGGATACGCCAGAGGGGGGAACCCATGTGGGACCAGATACTCCTCTGCATCCATCAGCTCCTCCAGCTCCTCCTCCTCCAGCAGGCTCTGGAACAACTTACTGTCGCTGGGACCGGGCAGCTTCATCCGGTCGTCGCCCTGAAGACAGCGGGTCAGGGGCGGTTCAGTACTTATTAATAAAGAATAATGTCTGAACAGAGCGAGGGAGTTACAGGCCAAGTTAGCGGCATTAAATGGCACGGGGAAAATAATAAAAGAGATGCGTTATTGTGTTTGGGTTAGAAAGGGTAAAAGTCGGCTGATTGGTTTTCATACTGCAAGGTTAAAAGTGTTAGCAAGCAATGGATAATGACTATTAAACTTATTTATCACAGCTTTATACTAAAATACTGCATAGATACATCTTTTATATTTTATACTTATATGTACAGTATATTTGACTATCTAAAATCATGGCCAAACTTTACCTGAATAACCAGGTATCTCTGAGGGTCCCGGGCCATCCGAGTGAACTCCGCTGCCAGCTCCTTGAACTTTGGCCGACTGTCTGCATCGATCATCCAACCTTGAAACACACACACATGTTAGTTTACAGACATTAAAGGCATAAACATATTCAGAAAGAGACAGATCGTGTTATTGAGTGATCACACTTTCAAGCCGCAATGTGCAGATAGTCACAGCTCAGGGCTCAGGTCTTTGAAGCAGATCTTGTTTTACAGGCTGCCGAATACTGGTAGATCACCATGCTGGCTTGTAACACTTTTATATAAGATTCCTCAGATGACATTGTATGCGTTTTTTGTACAAAGAAGTGAAATCAATCGTAACCAGAAGGCATAATCTAAGGAAAAATGTATAAATAATACAATAGAAAATATGTGTTGTGTTCCCACACCACAACCACAGCTGCTGAAGGCTTTGTGGTTGAGGCTGCTCTTACTGAAGTATTGTTTTAGAATGGCTGTATTTCTCAATCTATCTTTCTATGAGCATAAAGGACGCTGCTACCAAGAAACATTATTACTCATTTAGACTTGATAAAGGAAAAGGAAGTCACACTAAAAAAAAGAAAACAATTTCCTGGCCGGTTCGTAATTAGAATAAATAAATAACAGTTTCAAGCTCATCCACACCCTGCCATCCTGTGTGCCACTATTTTCTACCATTAAGTAATACAAACAGGGACCTGATGTCTGTTATTCTCAGATCCGGGTGCCTCTGGGTGTTGTAATGACTCCAGTTTGAAGACAAATACTGTTTTATCAGTGGAGTGGCCATATGGAGAGATGCGATATGCTGCCAGTTTCTCGGGGAGCTACGCCAAAGCAATCACATGACGCGCTGCGCGAAAAGCCTGTCGCGGTATCCCGGGAAATAGATATAGAGATAGAGAGCAGGGATGTGGCTTTAGACAGAGCTATTCCAACAGGAGGATTCCAAACACCATCTCTGATCCTGATGTCCACAAGCTCAACAAGAAAAAGAGAAGCGTTTGCAGCATCTACTGTATGTGCTCAGAATGTGAGCGAGTGCTTTAAGTGGTACTTCAGATCACACAATGGTGACTGCTGTTAACATTAATAAACAAGGCCTTGTATCTTGGGAGACAGTTCTGCAGATATCAAACAAATGGCACTATTCTTACTGTGAAGTGTTTGAAGCTGCATGGCGCATCGAGAAAGCTCTGTCAAATTGGTTTATTGCTTCATCATGAGGCCTCAAATTCACCAACCTTGCCATGTATGAAAGTGGTTTTAGAGTTAAGTGATGGTTGTGGTTGGACATAGTAGATGCAGACTGGCAGGCAAACTTCTGTCTCTCTAGCTCAGGCAAGCTGTGGCTATTAAGGCAAGTTTCTACCACTTTTTGGAGTGAATAAATACCCTGTTCCACCAGAAAACTTGAAAAATACTAATCCCTGTGGCTCACTGAGAATCATGCATATACCCCTGAACTAGATTATGAATGTTTTAGCGTGTAAATCAATACATTTTTAACTTCCTCTCCCATCTAGAATCGCTTTCATGGGCAGTCAGATAAACCTGAATATATAAATGAAGGTGATTTCTGGCTGCCTGTTTGCAGTGCTCAAAACGTAATAACTCGCAGGTGACAGTGACCTCCCCCGCTGCGTGCGTTTGGCAGCATGGCTAAGGCCAAAGCTGCCACTGACAGTCGG
Organism: Neogobius melanostomus; assembly: GCA_007210695.1. NCBI lineage: Eukaryota > Metazoa > Chordata > Actinopteri > Gobiiformes > Gobiidae > Neogobius > Neogobius melanostomus. The sequence goes on from VHKM01000049.1 coordinate 2,791,921, forward strand.
GGACAGAGATGGGGCATTGGGTTGGGACGGTGGGGGTACAGAGGGGTGAGATAGTGTAGTTGGAGGTGACAGAGGACAAGGCCGGGCCACTGCTCCATGTGTCTGTCCCGGAGCAGAGGGGACTGCAGCAGCTGTGAGCTCATCCTGACAGCGTCACACCACACAATGTAATAAGCAGGCTGATAAAGGCTGTCAGGGTCAGCAATGCCACACTGCTGCTGAAACATTGAATATGTTTTGCGTTGCTGCTGTTAGATAATTAATTGTACATGTTTTTCTATATCAATAAAGGAGCTGTGTGAAAGGCCATAGCACTAAGTCAAAAAATGTAAATCAAATTGTTGACAACGCTGATCTAGTAAGTACGTTTCAGAATTAGCTGTATTAAGCTGTATTAAAGAAGAACTAAGTAACTTGTTACTTAATAAATCCCTTTCATCTCCCCCTGGTGTCTCTGGCCAGAAAAACACCCTTGCAACTTCCCTGCCTCTGATCGGAGACGCAATACACACTAATGGAATCACAAAGAAGAAGCTAACAGGCTAACGGGCAAAGCTAACTGCGGGCTAGCGTCACTTAAGCAGTATTTACAGCCAAGTTTGAGTGAAAAAAAAAATATTTCCATTGTGTAATTGGATGTACAATATCCCTCTCTCCCTTTGTCTTTTCTGTCAGCGCATTATTTACTCTCATGGACAAGTAATGAGTAAAAAAACGCAAGATGCTACAACACCTGGAGTGGCGCTTATGGCCTCTAGGGGCATGAGTTACTTAGTTCGGCTTTAAAAACAGCTAACTAGTATTTTCTTGTTACATATTATTAAGCTTTTACTATTTTCTTATTTGTTTTAGTTCTAAATCCCAAAAAATCCCAACAAAACCAATCATAAACACAACCTTGCTGGAAGAGAAAACAACACACAAACAACACACAGCACAAAATGTCCTCGTCTTTTTCTCGGCCTATTCTTCCAAGTTGTTGTTTGTACGCACATTTGACCATGACCATGTAGACGTCGATGGTGCTGATGGGCGGCTGAGGGAGACGCTCCCCTTTCTCGAGCAGGTCTGGGATGTCTCTGGTGGAAATGCCGTCGTAAGGCTTCCCTCCAAAGGTCATGAGCTCCCAGATTGTCACGCCTACAAAAACAGACAAAGAGTTACAGAAGAACAAGCACAAGTTCGTGAAAAAAAATGAGTCAAATCAAACAGAACTGAAGGGAGAAATGAATATATCAAGTTCAACAGAAAAGGTTTGGGCTGCAGGAGATCAGACAAGATGGCTGGTCAGAGAGAAGGGTCAGATATAAAAAAAGATGACAGAGGAAGAGAAGTTTTCAAAGTCACGATCCAACTAGGACTTGAGTCTTGATTGTTTTAATGCTAATGAGTGAGTGATTGACAAGTAATAATGGAGTCCTTAAAGTTGAAGCGTAATTGCCTATAATCAAAGAACAGACTACAAGGGGAAACCACCAGCATTCAAACAACTTACTGAACAATCCAGGAGAAACAACTAGCGGGGACATGCAATGAACTTCTGGGAGGTCAGAACACAAGTTTTACGCGCCATTTAATTTTCAGTTTGTTAATTAAACAGTATAGTCCCCAAAACTTTTTTTTTCCCCCCTTCATATGGAACAAGCTTTACATTTTGCAAGGAACACAATTTTGGACACTGATTTTTTATTTATTTAATTACCGTACAAAGAAAGAAAGTGGAAGCCGTTTTGTTGCTTTTTCATCACTTTTTTGTCGCCTGTTTTGTGTGTTGTTGTTGCTTTCTTTGTTGCGTTTTTTGTTGTTACTCTTTTCATTCTCATTACGTCTCGTTGTTTTTTCGCTATTTTTTTTTTACAGACGCTTTTAGATTTGGTTAAAGTCGAACTGGAGAAAATGTGCTCGGTTAAGGCGGGGGTTTGAGAGGTTAAAAAGTTAGCAGTGGGCCAAACTCATTCCTAACTTTCCTAGCATATTTGTAGCATCCCCATTGTTCACAGAGATGAAGTTATATGCAAATTTCAACTTTTCAGAGTTACTTTCACAGAAATAGTAGAAAACTAGCTTGCAAGTTCATGAAATTGATCTTTTCTAATTAGATGCACAATGTTGTTGTTTTTTGCCACAAATGGCTGAGTCTAGTATATTAAAGGAGGACAAAACAAATTTCAGATTATTGTGCCTTTAATTGGCAAAAACTATAGACAAAACATTATATTTATTGCAAAACTCACCATAGCTCCAAACGTCACTCTGGTGTGTAAACTTTCTGTAGTGGATACACTCCAGGGCCATCCATTTGATCGGCATCTGGCGGAATTAAACACAGAATACATGTCAAAGTAAGTACATGAGTGAACAAATAAAAGATAGTAATTGTATCCCCTATTATTGCATCAACAGTCCTGTGGTGAGTCAGACACAACACTCGCTGTAATACCATGTGATGAAGAGTTTCCCGCTGTGAGATGGGCTTCACGCGGTGATTAGATTTGGCGGTCTGCACTATTGATTACAGAGATGGGGGGGAAGTGGGAGGGGCCTGCGGGAGGTGGAGCGCCTGTCAGCGTCTGGGCGAGCAGTGGATAACGGCTCTTAGCTTATAGCGTGGATATGACGGACGTGACAGAGGAGGAGAGCGAGATGAAAAGGTTTATTCAGACTTGAAAAGCAATACAAAAGATGGATAAAGATTAGCAGAGGCCAGAGACTCCCAAGGACAGATTTGTTTACTTCATTTATATTGTTCTGAGTGCGCCATCCCCCAAAGTAAATATAACGGTCCAGTAGAGCAGAAGAGTAACCACACTGAATGCACTCAGACGGGTTTACTGATGGGGCCAGTCCCTCCCACAGGGTCAAAAAACAAATAACTGATCATGTCTGCTTTCGTACTGTGCAAATGTAGCCCAAATTAAATGTTAAATAGAAAGAATAGGAAAAAATAAATAGGAAATAGATGTATTCAAAGGTTTAGGCAGTCGGACTGAACATGGTGAGGCCGCTTCTAAAATGTAGAATTTTTTCCTGAAGATGATAGAAAGGCCTTTCCTCTAGCAATGTACAAATCAGGCTGAAAACAGTGCAATATTTACTTTTTTTGTTTGTTTGTGTCTTATTGATTTTGTATGCCTTCAAAGTGTAAATGTGTGTACTTTAACACATCCTTCTTGCTCTGTGAATTACACTTTGAATAATTTCACATTGTACAATATGAATAAACTTGGCTTGTCTTCCCTACAATCTGGGACTCATAATCTTCCCAAATACTCACATGTCTGATCAAAAACAGCTTTGTTTCTTTATACATTAAAAACATTAACAATGAAATAGTGATTTGTGATTTCGGTAAGTGCGTATTTTGGAGGTGCTCACCCAGTCACAAACAGTCCGCATGCAGACTATTTTTTATATGCAGTCTTCAAGGGCCTCTTGTACCCCCTGGTGAATGTTGCAGTGTTTTGGGGGCGCTGGATGTTTACCTTGCCTCCGTCAGCGTTGTACTCCTTCTCATTTACATCCAGCAGCCGGGCCAGGCCGAAATCTGTAATCTTGATGTGGTTCGGGGACTTGACCAACACATTTCGGGCAGCGAGGTCTCTGTGGACCAGCCTGCGCTCCTCCAGGTACATCATTCCCTGTAACACACAATATCAAATCTTACAGTGGCTCTGTACTGCCTCCACTGCACAGCGCACATTGAGCAGCACAGACCCAGATCTACTGATTCCCAATAGGGCTCAACAGTGAGACTGCATCGTTCACTCCAGTTCATTTTCCCATTGAAAAAATCAAACAAAAAACAAATAATGAAATGTAATTATATATAAAATTCAATATCAAAAACAAATGTATTTTATTTTATTTTAACCTTCACGGGGAAAGTGAGACTCTACAATTTAAATGTTTTTTATTAGTAGAACAAATAGCGGAAAGGACAGAGAGGATTTAACAAACACAAATATTGAATATTATTGAGCCTAATCTGTCAAAAACAGCTGGATTCGCCTGATACAAAACTGACGCTGTGCCACAAACCATGTAGCCTCAACACGGCTGGGTTGGTGACTGTAGAAGTATCACTAATTAATCTGCCTGGATATTTTAGTATATTTCTTTTTTTTAAACCTGAATTTGGCAGGTTTCCTTGTGACTGTGATATTTGTTCCACGTGTGCTCATCAAACCTTAAAGAAGCTTCACAGTTTGTGGCGAATTGATGGTTTTAAATAAAGTGAAGCAAGCTGTTTTTGAGTGAACAAAGGAAGGAAGGAAATATTGTATAGCCCCTTTCACAGACATGGTCACAGAATTCTTTACATGGGACACTTTGCATTCACTTTATACATGGTGCTGTTAAGATATGTATGTATGTAGCCACGGCTGCCCTTCAGGGCTTACCCTCCGTCCACTACCACCATTCATTCACGCACACATAGACATCAATTATCGTATTGTACATGTTTTTAGTGGGAGCGGAAACTGGAGCACCTGGAGAAAACCTACAAAGGCAGGGAGAGAACATGCAAACTCCACACAGTAAGTCCCCGTCCGGTCCCGGGATCAAGCCCAGAACCTTCTTCCTGTGAAACAAGCACTATTCGCTGAACCATTGTGCCACTCCTCTAACATTGAATAGTGGGCCACAATAATGAAACATTTTATGATCAGATTTAATTCAATCACATATTTGATAATAAGTCTACTTTAGTAAACCTGAATTCCAGTAAATTCCAATACATTTAGACAATATATGGACACCCATTTATGTTTCTGTTTGTCGTCTGGTTTTCATTTTGACTCCGTTTGGAAAATGAATGAGATGTCACTAAATGGTGTGCACTGGTAATCTACATATTATATCTATCATAGGAATAGATGTGGACCAGCCTGTGTGTTCAGCATGACAGTCTATTACCTCTCCCAGTACCATATTAAACCCATTAGATAGTTATAATTATTTGTCTCATCATCATTAGCAAAATTGTTATTTTATAGAGCCGTTTCCATAAATCACCATTATCATCACCATCATCACTGGTGTGAGAAAGCCTGGTTTATGACTGAATGCTTGGTGAAGCAATAATGGCAAAATGAACCCAGAGGCAAGTTTCTGATCAAGACTGATTCACAAGTGTTATATTTCATGATGCATTTTATAAAAGTTTTATGAATCACAAAAAGATGTCAAATTGTTTCATTGTTTTAAACAAGATCAACGGAATCTTATCAAACCAACTGCTATGCTACCCTCTGCCCTCCCTACGAAAACTACGATATGAGTTGGCTTGCCTTTATTTATAAAGAGTGCACAACAATAACAACAGCAATAACGGACCTTTGGAAAGACGGAGTGCCTCATAGCATTGATACGAACTTACACTACACACATATTAATACTGTTGTATTGGATAAATGGTTAACCAGTCAGTTAGCTCTATTGTAAGTTCTACTGTATATCATAAAGCGCTAATTCCACACTATATCAAGCAATATCAAAAATATGCACACAGTGGGGGTAACAGAGAGAGAGAGAGAAGGGAGTCAGTGCTTCAACCAGTGAGATCTTGTCACTTGTCCATCCTCTTTTCCATCTTCTCTTCCACAAGAAGACATTATTCTTGTTTACATTACGTGGACTATTTCTATATTTAATACTATTCTTTTCTATGTAAGTAAATAAGAATGCAAAGACAGAAGGATCCTTTGATGGCTGGCTCTTGAGTTACCCACATGCCTGGATGTGTCTGGTCTGTTCATTGCCATAAACACAGAGGAAGAAAGAGAACAGACTTTTCATATTGGATGAACAATAACAGGAGCCACTTGTTTTGAAGTGGCAAGAGAACATGAAAACAAGGTCTTCTGTGAAACCATAACAAATCGGATTTTCCTGGAATGCGCTGAAATGAAAGGAGTGAATGGAGAAGGAGGAGAACGGTAAAGGGGTTGAGCAGAGGCTGCCTAAGAGGTGAGATTACATCGCAAAGGCTATAATCACACTGCCTCATTTGGCTGGCTCCCATGGGAGAACATGTGAGATCTGCTCACACCTGTGCACCCTCGCACAACCAGACTCCATCGTAGAACCACATATAAGCAGCTTTAGGAGGCGATAAGAGTAGTTGTAGTACGTACATCAACTAACATAGCGAGTGCCACCATTGAACATGCACAACCACTGATAGACACAGATTTAGTAATTGAGTAACCAGTCGCAATCACACGGACCAGAACTCACTCATGTCTGCAGTAAATGGAAATGAATGAAGAGGATGAGAGTATGGCTGCCGAATTATTCACAGTCGAAATTGCAAATGGAATGGTTACAACTTCCAAATCTTAAAGAAAACATGAAATGCATGCGATTATTATTATTTTTCAAAAACTAGCCTTTGTTAAGAGGATCATGAAGCTAAATCTAACATATTTTTGTTTTATATTCTGCGCAGAAAGCTTGAAATCTTGTTATGTTTCCTGAGATCCCCCCAAAAAATCCTGCAAGCCAAAACAAATCTGTTGGCCTTAACTGGGAGTTTGTCCAATCAACTGTTTTAAGATTGACAGCCAAGCAAAGAAGATAATTAGAATTGTTTTAAATGTTTATAAAACCAAGTCTGTATTTGTGTGTCTTAAACGTGTAAATCACACAGAACTATCAGTTAGGTTCTCTGCCATTCTCTGCTTTTGACTCGTCTTCCATTCAGCTGGGGAATCTGTCAGGCAGAGTGACTGACCGGAGTGGATTGCAGAGACTTTCACCTTGATCAAAGTGTTGCTTTGGCGCTTTAGGATTAGTCAATTGCTTGATGAAGGAAACCGGAGAAGGCTACATAGCAAACTCCGCACAGACACAGTGATCAAAAATGCGAAGCAGCTTCTGTTCTGAGAATGTTTTTAATGTTGCCAACATATGTCATGTGTGATTTGGTAATACGCTAACAGCCACACATTAAAAGACTGAGCTGCTCAGTTATTGTCTCATCTGTGTGCGTTTGATGCGCATACAATGCCAGTTTTGTGACAGATTCTTATTTGTACATAAATCGTAGCAGGTAATCTCCTCAATTTTCAAGACAATTAAGCAGCGGAAGGAAAATGGATGAGTTGGCGACCGGTGAATGTTAATTTGCCAGCACAATGAGATCAAGAGGAGGAGGAATGGGAATGTGCGTCAGAAATATACTTTTTCCACTTGTTTCCACCTCATTTGGGCACATCCCAAGTGGACACCATGAGAACAGCTCCTGTAATTGCAATAAATGTAGTTGTCCAGAAGGGACCAGCCTGCTACGGAGGCTAAAACAGGAAAAATCTACTGGCTTTATACCATACAATTGTTATGATTGCATTGTCAGATGAGACTGGACTAAACCAGGCCTAACGGACCAAACCAGCACTTAGACAGTTCTACACAAGAGCTAAACTTAAAGGCAGAATAGTACATTGGAACAGAACTAAAAAATCCTGTGCCAATATTCACATTGGTAACTAACTGGCAGTGTATTTCATCACCAAAGTAATAAGGATAGACAGACTTCATCAAAAGCACTGTGCATTAGATAGTTTACGATTGATACCATCAAGCACACAATCATAATTTAGACTATCTATTCAACATGAATGCGTGGATCTTATGCTTTTTACAGGTATTTTTGTTGAAAGGGTGAGCTGTGCTACGAAGTGGGAGCTTGGGTGGGAAGTAAGGAGAGGATTTCCATATGAATAAATGTTGATTCATTTATAAAAATTTAAAAAAGCTCTAAAAAGTCCATGTTGCATATTAAGGAGTAGGAAGTGAGCGTTGAGGCATGGTGTGTGTACCCAATAGGGCACACAGCAAAAGCTGTAATTCCAGTCAATGGGTCTCATTCTGTTCAAACTCCTAGACAGTGATATTCCTCAGCTTTTATCCCTGCTTTATGGCCCAAGTCGATTCTCTTAAAGTGGGGAGCCAGGATATTTCAGCAGGGCACAAACTGTTTATGCAGGCTAGACTATTTCCTGAAATCATATTCTAAATAATACTCAGGTCTTATTAGTTCAGTTCTGTGACACTGGCATCTGCTCTGACATAGCACATGTTTAATGTATGCTTCGGATATAAAAAAGGAACTGAGGGGGACGCTGAGAGGTGAGTCACTGTTTAAGGAATGAGCTGAACTGAATACGACCGATGTGGGAGCAAAAAGGAGGGGAAACCGTAATACAATAATGATGAAAGTGAGGGGGGGGGGGGGGGTGTAATTTCATTCTGAGCCGCCGTGTCAGAGTGAATATAGGAAACGACATCGGGGAACGGCTGAGTGGGAACAATTTGTCTTTGCGCAGACGTGAGGGAAAGCCCTGTCCGGACTGATGTATTCTCTATAATCAATGTTAAATGCCTCACCAAACAGCATCAAACGATTACTGTTGTATGTAACTAAACATGGCACAAAACAGAGAGACACTGTAACACTTGCGCTGGGCAATATTGACAAAAATGAATATCTCAATATTGTTGAGGGACTTTCTCCAGCGCTTTGTGACAATGTCTGTGAAAGGCGCTATATAAATAAAGATCTTCTTCTTCTCGATAACGATGATGAAGCGATATTTTTACAAACCATCAGAAATATGCAAAAATGTGCTGGCAAACATCTTAATTGACATTGCTTTGTTGCTCAAAATATATTTTTCTTGAAAGACTACAAAAGGACAGGGAAAAAAACATACTTTGCCCATTGTTTTCCAGATTTGTACTCATGGTTTCCCTGTTCCCCCCCCCAATTTAGTCAAATTTCCCCCCAACTTATTCGATTGTTTCGCCCATTTCTTGACATTGAAGATAAGCTCGATATTGTAGCATATCTTCCAAACAGCAATGTCGATATTATCTTGTAGACAATACAGTATATTGCCCACCAAAATGGCCACCATGTTCAGTTCAAACTCAGTTGGGTTGATAAAAAGCGAGAGAGATTTGAAGTATTATCTCTCCTAACGTACCATCACATACAATTATATTTCTTTTGTATTTCTTTTTATTTAATACCAGCTGTTGTATTTTGTTATTTTCAAACAAGTCAATATCATGATCAAACTCCATCCGATTTTATAGAGTTTAGGTATTGTCAAAGTATAAGATGAGAGGTACTACTTGTTACTACTTCACTTTATATTTATGCTGTCTAACTTAACTATTGCAAGATGGAGATCTATGCTGTCCATGTTAGTATTCACAGGGCCAAATCCACATGTTGGTGAGACGTTTTTTCTCTTTGACTTTTACTGGAAACCTTGTTCTAAGATTTATTACCCTCTGTTGAAATCCGTGTTTTATTTTGGCCATTTCCGCAGTCAGGTTTGGCATCGCATCCATCAACTGTTGCTGCCAAAATACGGTTAACACAATCTTGTTTCTGAAAGCCTGAAAAAAACAACATTACTATATGTCATCCTCCCTGTCCTATGCTTTTACATGTTATTTATAATGTCTCTGTCTTATCTATTTAGCAGGACACCTTCTACATAAACGCCAATTTTTGAGTAGTTGTTCAGAGTTACAACAAAGCACAATCTATTCTTTATACAATAACATTTTGGGGAGTTTCCGCGACAACCTTTTGATATTCAGCTTTTGTTTCGTAAACCTAATCAAGATTTACATAACCGCTATGTAGGTATTGAATGCTAACTGGTACTATAGTGACTATATAGCAAAGTGAACATCTGGAGCTTGGTGGAGAGAACTGGGACTTGCGCTAATATTTTTGCAGCCCTCGTTCAGTGGGTCCTCATGAATTAATGCATGAAGCGATCCGTTTGACCTCACCACCTACAAAATGGGGAGGAACTGAGACGGAGTGAGAAATACTGAACATTAAAGACAGTGACGGGAAGCTACAGGCGCAGTTTATAATGTAAAGGGAGCTTTTAGTAATAGGTGAATAGGATTTGAACAACAAGGACATAATATATAATACATTGATGATTCTGGATAAGGCTCTATCCATTTGCTGTCACGGTGATTGTGTTTACAGACAGATGGAGGGCCAAGGATAGTAGTTTGTCCTTGGAAGTCGGAACAGAGACCTGGGAAAGATGTTTATATGAGTTGCTGTGTTCCAGTCGTCAATTCTTTGTCAAGTTTATTAACAGTGAGATAAATACAAATAATCTAAGTGATGACGCTGGTATAAATCAGACAAAATATGGAACTAATCACCCTGTTTTATTCACCCTGCACAGTGGGATTGTTTTGACCGTTGTCAGAAATCCCTGGTGTAAGTTAACATTGACATAATTCAGGAGCTGAGTGACGGATCGCAGGTGAGCAGTAGTGGAAAACTAAAGGGTAATAATATGGGGTTCTCATTTCATTTTAAAAGATTTTTTGGCACGTATCTTATACTGGATAGGACAGCACAGGGTAAAGTGGGTGAGATATTCAGCAAATTGTCAGAGCCAGGACTCAAACCCACAACGCAATGACTGTGCACTCAACAACATCACCTCTTTCTCCTTCTTTCACTGAAAAAGCAGCTCTGATTGCATTGGATTTTGAGATTTAGATTTCAAAAAGTGATTTATATCCAGAAATGAGCTAAATATAGCCAATTTGATATGGAAATCAGTGTGGGCAAAACCCGCTGACATCATTTTTAACTGCGGATAATGTGACCTGGCAACCCTGGGTGGAGACTTGAGAAATCTGATTGAGGCCAAAAATAATAAAATATCAGTGGTTAACAACTGCAGCTTATACATTTGAAAATCTGAAATGTTGGTGAGAATTCAAACATTGATCAACCTTCTCATTTGTGACTTTAAAGGCTTTAAAGGCTTCCTGAAAACTTTAGTTAGAGAGATACAATCTCAAGCATTAAGGCTATGCATTACTTATGCAGTTGTTAATAGTTAAATTCAACAAAGTATCGTTGGTCGACATATTTAAGAGTCTTATCATAACAACAACATTCACACACTCTTCCTGGAATGGCAACTCTATGTAATAAAACCCTTTAGACTCATTCCGGTATTTGACCTATTAACTGACACTAATAGTCCACAGTTACACAATGTCTAAAATGGCACTATGAATAAAGCTGGGCGTAAAACACACTTCTGTTGAATATGGGTCACTGAGAGAGAGGAGATTTGGAGCACACGTCACTGTTCTATTTCAGCACCATTCACAATTTGATAAAAGTTACACTGTTTTGACTCAGGAGATCCCCGCATAACCTATTCACTTCCTAAGACCATTTTATGAGGGGAAAATACCAACAATCTCATGATGAGCTACACACAACCTAGTGATTCACCCTTTTTTGAGAGACTATCAAACAAATGCTCTTTTGGAACAATCAAAACTTGCAAGTGCCTGTAAAGCACTAAACTTGAACTAAATCAAGAAATAACAATCAACAATAATGTTATTAACCTCTTAATAACAAGAGGTGTGCTGGCACCTGAACTGAGCAGATTTTTTCCAGTTCGGTACTACCCAAATCAAAAGTCAATAGCGACAAAAACGAGTGACAAAAACAAGATAAAGCAACCAAAAGAAGCAATGAAAAAGCAACTGTCTCTAGGTCAGAAAATATTAGGAATAATAATCTTTTAAATGTGTAATCAAATGCTAGTAAGCAGCCATAACGTCGAATACATGTAAACATTACTTCACTTCTTACTGGTAGGCAACACAGGTTTAATCAGGCTTAATTATGACAGAGACATGACCATTTAATTTATTAATAAATATTTATTTCCCCTTTTAGTTTCAGTTACTTTCGTTAAAAATAGATTACTTTGGACATCCGTCCAAGGCACGTATTTAGACAGTTCCATAGACAGTAAGCAGGTAGTGTTTGAAGAACCTCCAAAATAAAACACTTCCAAGCAATGGAGAGGAAGGGTTGGAGTTGCTTCCAAAGGGGAGGCTTGACCGAACCAGAAACCAGGGGAGGCGCAGGACAAGGCATGCCACAGGTCTTGTACACAATGCCCCATCACACACGCGAGGAGTCCAACGCCAAGGCCACAATGCCCGCACACTTGTCGCCAAACCGCCAGCTTTACTCCTTGCGGCTACAGTGTGCCTATCGTGAAGCTAAGCCGGTTCCTGACTGGTGGTGACAAGTCAGAGAGGCGAGGATGGGAAAGCAGCGCCATTTTTAGGTGCACCTAGGAGTAGCGACAGCATACTGCTACAAATGCTGAAAAGTGGTCCATTGGATAGGGAAACTCAAACTTCACACGTGAGCAGTGACAAATGCATGTCTAAAAGTTCTTCTTTAATCTATTCCACCAAAGATCCATAAACTAAGACCCCCTAACTGGAAACCGAGATAGACCAGTTTACATTTTAAACATAAAAATGATGCTAAACAGACCTAAATCACTGAGGGCTGTTACAAAATGTGTGACCCAGATCATGGCACCCTTCCTGGTTTCCATTATGTCACCCTGCCAGCCCTCGGCCCTGCGGGCACCTTTGGGATCAGGTGGCACATCGACGACATACGCCAACAACATGACCTTGTCCCGGGCCAGTCCCTGACGGGGGCAGAGAGGGCCAAGGGTGAGAGGCGGAGGAGGAGTTAGACACCAGATGGACATGTAAATGCATTGGCAAAGGACTAGCGCTGTGCTACAATTCATCTCAATACTTCTGTCATTTTGAACCGAAAAAGCTTAGTGTAGTTTTTTAGCATAAGAGCCAGAGACATGTGATCTGTGGCAAATATATTTTAAGAAATTCGGTCAATCATTTGGTGGCTTGGGGCCGTCCTTAGCATTAGTGTTTTAGCAGTTGAGATAAACTATACTCAGCTGTAACGTTTTTATCATTTAAATTGACACGTTTTCTTTCGTTCTTTTATCGGGAAAGCATTATGTAAATTCTTCTCATGTCTGTGAATTGTTTGCATAGATAAAACCAGATTGGTATAATACTTTGTAGCCACACACAAAAAACAAGAAACAATAGTGAGCCTATTTCAATTTGATAAAGTGACAGCAACCAAAGACAGAATTTATTCTAATGCATTCATGAAGAAAACCCATTCGACAATTATGTGCAGAAATGTCATGTAAATATTAGGTGAGTCATGCTGAAAGCTGCAGAGATTCTCACATTCAGAGACCGGGTTTGTTAAATCTCCTCATGTTCCAGTACAGCAATAGCAGATGTGAACACCACAATAGGAAGCAAAATGAAATGAGTCAACAACAAAGTCTGAAGGGGTGGACTTGATCTCTGGAGGTGGTATTCTTCTTTAGTTATGTGATTCAGATGCATTTTCTCAAACCGGTTTGACCTGTGACTATGCAATGGGAACCCTTGTCTTTAATAATTTGATGCTATTTCTTTTACTCTAAAATAAGTTATATTTTTCAGCATTTCAGTGGCTTGCTGCTGATCTATGGGCCCTTCCATGTCAAATAAACAAAACATCCCACAAACCGCTAAAGATACTCACTTGAAACTTCACACACTCCGCAAATACCAGGTTTAAAGGGGGGTTTTATGTAAAATCGACTTTTTCAAGCTTTATATCATGTTATTATGTCATTTCCTCATTAAACACATGCCTGGAGTGTTGCCTCAATCAGTAAAACTTAGACGGCAGCCATTTTAGGTGTAGCTATGCCTCAGTCCTCCTACTGTAGGAACGCCCCCACCTCCTGGAGACGCCTCTGGACCTTTCGTCACCAGCCAAGCCACCAACCACTGCTCCTCAGCTCAGCAGAGCCCCCTCCCCGCACAGTAGTGTTGTTTAGATGCCACAGCAGTGTGCTGAAGGGGGCGTGTCGGAAAGCTTCTTAAAGAGACAGAGGCCTATTTCAAGACGTTCAGTACAGACATTTTGAGAGAGCAATTTTATTCAAGGCAGTTATTTTAATTTACTGCATATACAGAGCAACAGAAGGTTACGTCATCATTGTAGTATGCTATAGACTGGTGCTATGTGATTGAAAAAGCATAATACCCCCTCTTTAAAGCAATGTGAAATTACAAGTATTAAAGCATGCATGGGACTTGACCTGTGTGACTAAGAACATTCACGGGGAGTTGATCACGTGAAGAGGCTCTAGTTAGGTCGACCTAAAGGGGCTTTCGACCCGAGAGTGGGCAAACTACTCTCGCTTTGACGCCTATTTTTGCACGAAGAGAGAATGAATGCACGCTGTATGGGGACGTCTGGATTACTGCTCTGACCAGGCAAAATGGATCAACTTTAAATCATCAAGGTACGTCTCACATTCCCCTCTTTCCCTTTGCTGCTGCAAAACTTTCCTCTTCATCAGCCGATTAAAGTGCATTTCTCCTCGATTCGCCTATATATCACCTTCACTGTATTCAACCACACGGCGCTAAACTAAATTATATTACAACAACAACAACAAAACCAAACAACAAACTAAAACAAATCAGACTGATATTGTATGCTGCCTCATTTCTTACGCAACCCTTGGAAAGCCAACTCATTCTTTCCAAGACCGCGCGCTCGTCACTGCACAGCCATGTCCGTGTTTGTCTGGACTGCTGAAAAGTTGACATTTCTGGGGAGAATTGATGTTCTGCCAGGTGCCTGCGCGACAAACCTAAGTGTATTTTTAATCGTGTTGGAGCAGCCCTGGCACATCGCTAACAACTGGGGTTATGAGTCAGCAGCTGAGTAGGGCTTGAGGGTGGGTGGGGGGGGGGGGGGGAGCTGTGTTAGTTTAATATCTTTATCTTTAGACATGGGACGGCGGTGTAGGCAGAGCCGTCTGTTTGAGCGCCCTGATGAGGAAAGTGAGCGAGGATAGCCCAAGGATGTTTGTTAAGGGCTGGCTGCAACTTACACACACACACACACATATGAGAGAGCTCTTAGATAAATGTTGTTCGATTCGGAGTCTAATGATATTCACACTATGGGGCAAAGAAGTGCAGGAATTTGTGTATTTTAAATTGGCAGAGCAACTTTTGGTACTCTACACGCATAAAGAATAGATTTTTCCAATGTTGTTACTCCCAATTTACCGATATAGAAAAGTGTAATGAGACTAATTATCCATCCATCCATTTTCTTCCACTTGTCTGTTGCCGGGTCGTGGGGGAAGCTGTTGGAGCTGCCCAAATCACATTGCACCAGCCCCTAGGGCTCCTCCTGCAGGTGGTGGGTCCGTAGAAGGACGGCCTCATGGTTCTAACTGGGCCTGTTGGTCTCTCATAAGGGGCTTCTGAACCGCTCTTTGTCTGACCCGTCAACTAGGACCTGTTTGCCATGGGAGACCCTACCAGGGGAATGGAGCCCCCGACAACAGAGCTCCCAGGATCATTCAGGTGCTCAAACCCCTCTACCACATTAAGGTGGCGGTTCCAGAAGGGGAGACTAATTACTGTATATGAATTTACTCATCTGCTTATACTAGCAACATAGAAATCTATAGACTGATATGTTGTGTTTTGTTTCTATATGATGAATTGTCTTTTATTGTCAAATTGGAGTATATTCACCAACTTTTACCACAAGGGTTCAGTATCGGAAATTTTAATTGTTTGATTAGAGCCCATAGAGTAACAATATGTTAACTCAAACAATATGAATAAATATGAACAAAACAGCAGTAGAACAATCGGCTTAACACCACTGGTAGTTTAAATACATTCAACACACTAAAGCATCAAAATGTGAACTAGTGTACACTGTGCAATTTTTTTTGTCTTGTGCGATGTCACATTGCACGACGTGGGGATGGTAAAATCGTGAGCTGCTCTTGTTTCCACTTTGCGATTATTCAAAGAGAAAATCGTAGCTACGACGAAGTTTTGTCGTAGCAGTTTCAAGCTTCAGAAGGCGTGTTTCGCTGAGGTGAGCGCCACATGCTAGCAGTGTTTGTATCCTCGGACAAGTGCAGGGAAAGTCCTGTAAAACGCGGAGTCGGACCCGCTCATACCTGGCCTCTGTTGCTTGTGAGTCTGGCGGCTTGCGGTATGCGCTGATGTGTTGACGGGACACTGACAGAGGTCCTCTCTGCAGCGAGAGGATGGCCCACTCTACGACTAGGGTTCAAAATATCAGACACTACCTGATGTCGGTTGTAGCTCGTCTGTGGTCGTACGGCGGTTCTATTTTAAATATTTCCCCTGTCTCACTGTACGACTGTACTGCAATCTTCAGCTACGAACATATATTTTTCTCACGACTACTGATCGTACATCACAGACGGCCAAATCGCACAGTGTACACCCGCCATTAACCTCTTACCCCCCTCTTAACCAAGTGCATTTCTCCAGATCAGCTTCACCTGAATCTTAAAAGCTTCAGGACCAGAGAGTTTACGTACAGCCTATAGGCCAGTGTAACATCTCATTTGAAAGCTAAGGCCTACCAAACTGATCGTAACTTTTTTTGTCACGTTGTCGTCGAATTATGCCACATTTTGAAGAGTTTTGTCCTGTCTTCGTAGTTTTGTGGTTTGTATTTTTTTTTGCTTGTTTGCTGTTGCTTTTTGTCATGTTTTTGTCACTGTTTTGTCTCTCTTTTGTTGTGTTTTTGTTGCATTTTCATCCTCGTTTTCGTCGCTATTTTGACAATTTTTTCAAGAAGCTTTTAGATTTGGGTAATGCCAAACAGGAGAAAATGTGCTCGGTTCAGGTGGGGTTAAGAGGATAAGGGGGCGCTGTGTGCAAGTGGGGATGTTGTGGTCTGAGAAAAAGAGAGGACAGACTTTTGAGAGAAGCAGGGGCTCTGTTCTTCATGCTCTTTTCTTGTTACAATTTGTGAGTTAAGCGTGAGCTGTGACTGAAACAGCAGCTCCTGTACTTGTGGAAGCTTTTTAATAAAGCACCATGAAGCTTCAAGTCGGCTGGTTACTTGCCTATAAGTGCTGGGCATTACAATATGTACGGAACGTGAGACAGGTTAGTTTTACCCTACTGATGATGCGTTGTTGCAATAGTAATTCTATAGCACTCTATCTATATCTATATATCAATCACATGAAATGGTAAATTATTAGCTATGACCTTCCTCGGACTCAAAAAAAAAACTAAAAAAAAAATAGGCATCTGAGGTGTGTCGCTAATCTGTCCAAACTACTCCAGACTTGGTTATGTGACAGATAATGGGCCTATTCAGTAATCTTTGTCAATGATTGAAAAGAGAAACCCAGATGCAACAAAGCTGTATCAATGCGCAAGTAACTGCCACTTACACCATTATAGCCTCCTCTTTCACATCTCGAGTAATGAACTATAATAGAAAAATGATAATAATGATGATGGTTGCAATTAGAGGGATAATAACAGGGCAATCACAGGGCGCCGAAGCGGAGGCACTGGCTCCGTCTATGATTGATCTGTGGCAAAGAAGGAAGCTTGGGAATTGAGGAGTTCCCAAGACCAATAAAGTCAGTGAGTTTAGCCTTTAAAGAGGGGGTATTATGCTTTTTCAATCACATAGCACCAGTCTATAGCATACTACAATGATGACGTAACCTTCTGTTGGTCTGTATATGCAGTAAATTAAAATAACTGCCTTGAATAAAATTGCTCTCTCAAAATGGCTGTACTGAACGTCTTGAAATAGGCCTCTGTCTCTTTAAGAAGCTTTCCGACACGCCCCCTTCAGCACACTGCTGTGGCATTTAAACAACAACACTGTGCGGGGAGGGGCTCTGCTGAGCTGAGGAGCAGTGGTTGGTGGCTTGGCTGGTGACGAAAGGTCCAGAGGCGTCTCCAGGAGGTGGGGGCGTTCCTAGGAGGACTGAGGCATAGCTACACCTAAAATGGCTGCCGTCTAAGGTTTTACTGATTACTCAAAAATATGTGAATGAGCCAAGGCAACACTCCAAGCATGTTTAAAGGGCTCTGTGGAGTTTGGAAGTTTTGTGCTCGCAATTGCCCCCTCAGGCCAAACGCGTAACTGCAGCCTCCATGATAAGCTCGTGCATGAGGCGCTCAGGCTTACGAGCACCAGAAATAACAGTCCCGTCAATTTACAGATTTGCAGGCATGACTTAAACTGAGGTAAGAAACGTTACTGTTTTGTAAGATATTTAGACCAAATCAGTTTGAGTGAATGTTTTCCTAGATAAAATACTTGAGCAAATGCAGCAAAGTGAATCGAGTGAAGAAGCCAAGTAATACAACTCGTAAACTATATTGTAAATGGAACATGTCCACTTTTTGTAGTCGTTTCACTGCTTATAAATCCGTGAACAGTCAGGCTTATTTTGCGGCCAAGAAAAGCTAACATTAGCGACATTACTTTTGCCATTGTAAATACAGCCCCATTACCACTGTTACTACTCAAATGTTTTGTCGGACACCGTTGTTTGAAAGCATCACCCCTTTTCCCCCATGTATTTAGTCATCTTTTCTTACCTTTCAAGCAAAAATAAGCTGCGGGTCTTTTGAGAGATTCTCTTTTCCGATGTTACTCCAGTTCTTTGCCTACGCTGATCAGACTCGACTTTCGCCTTTTTGGTCACACTCGAATAAACTCTTCGTTTCTTTCGTTATTTGGGGTCTGGGCTGGAGTTTCGATGGTGCTTGAAGCCGGTCTCCTCTTATTCTCCGCTAAATCCATCCCTCCGAAGTTACCACTCGCGCTGCAGCGTCAGTATAGAGGCGATACAGCTGACGCTACAGCTAACGCTACAGCTGAGCGTGCACGCGCATTACGCATTACGCTGTTTGCTTGTTCGACCCGAGCATAAACTATTAAGTGACTTTACAGACATATAGAGGCAATCGCGTGAAAAGGCCAGGGCTCATTCTACTCACCAGGCATTGCTGGAGCATGTATGAGGAAGAATTTTACATTTTATACATTATTTGTGGTTAACTTTGTATAGTCCCTTTAATGAGTGAATGACATAATAACATGATATAAAGCTTGAAAAAGGTCGATTTTACATAATACCCCCCTTTAATAAGACCCATTTCAACAAGTTGGTTATAGAAAAAGGTTAAAGTATAGTTCATTGTCCTTCTAAGAAAATCTGTCTATCTTCTTGGAGTGTGGCAGGAATGCTGTAACTTTAGGGAAACGGCAGGATATGAGATTGAGTGGATCGAAGCAGTACTAAGCTAATGGATGTTTTATGAGAAACAACAAGTACTGTCATGCAAAACGCATAGCAACTATTGTGGGATTTGAAAAATCATATAATTTAGAATTATTGGTACAGCATTATGGACAGTCTGAATCCACAGATTGCTTCTTTTCTTTCTTGCTTCCTTCTATTAATATAATTAGCATTTCAAAACGTATGTAGAGGTGTGAACATTAAACATACAGTATTAGAAAAGAAACTTTCAAGTGACCATTTGGATTCATTTGGGATTCATCTTCCATCGATAGTAATTCATATGCTTTAATTTTGTGAAACCTTACTTTATTTCTGATTCTGTCAGAGGATCACGTCAATAGTCGTCATCTCCTTTGTTCTTACCCATTCTATACAACCCCGCAGGTGCTGCTCTCTCGGTCGTGCATCTGAGTCCATACGGGTTTAGCCTCAGAGTGGAAGTAGCTATCAATATTGCACGGCTTTTCTTTCCTGAGCTCTGGGATGTCTTCGATTCTTATGCGTGTGCCTTTTCCCAGCTAGACTTGCCTTTTCCTATTGGGAATCTCCAAACGTGCGCGCACATTGGTCCACAAAAGCCACATTGTAACGGGTGGGTCCTGTCTGGTCTATGATAACAGCTTTGACAATGCCAAATCCAACGCCCTGATCGGGACAAATGGGTGTGAGAAGGTTTTGTATAGTTCGGTTCCATTTCATCAGATGATAATGATGACACTCCTGAACAACCTTGAGCTGTGACGGTTCGCAAGAAGCGTCTGGGGAGAGTTTGAAAGACCGACAGGCTCTTTAAATATTCTTTTTTTTTTTTTTTTGTCGGATAAGGGATGTGCGCAAGAAAGGTTTGCATTCTCAGGGGCGCACTAGTCAAAGAACAGCCAGAGAGGAAATACAAACAATTCAGTTGAATAATATAGTTTTTAGATAGACTTACATTTGTATGCACGTAATATGGTTGAAATAAACAGTCTTACTGGAGAGATTCAAAATATGGAGTTTAGGAAGTTGCAATTTTAGATATACAGTATTTACGTGCATATTAGGGTGCACTTTATAATAACCACACACAAATAGATGTTTTATGCAGCAACGTTAGGCACAAGACACACATTACGAGAAGTGTTTAGGTGAAATGTCTTGGGTCTCAGTACTAATGTTGATCACTATTTTTGAGCAAATACATCTTACACATTTCACAGTATGACGATATATTGGGTCCAGGTAGTCCACTCTGAATTAAGATTTGTCACAGATTCAAGCACTTACGATAGGAACATGCTTCCTGGGTCTGCTACATTAAACATAGCAATGATGGAATAAGACACAGAATCCTGTAATAACCAGTGCAACAAGATTGTCTCCACTGACCAGAAGAAGCCGAACTATGCTCATGCCGCAGTCCATCAGGTTTTACTGCTAATTGCACAGTGCTGAAATTCGCAGAGGTTAGGATCATTAACACTTTAATAACATGTTTCATCCAATCCAATGTGATTGCTTTCTCCCCAGAGTTACTCCACCCGCACTTACGCACTGCAGTGTTTTAATGAAAAATGCTCATCAGTTAATCGTTGTTTAAAGGCCACATTTTAGAATAGTGATGTAATACTCTTACAAAATTTGGTTATTGATTTCACACTTTCTACTTTGTTCACACTTTGTCAATATGCTGCAATGCTGCAACACAACATGCTAAAATGCCTGTTCATGTCCATAACTGGATACAGAAGTATGAAAGATAAAACATACTCATAATCTTTAAAGATGTATGATTGTTTTTGTAGACATTATAGTGATTTGCTAAACTGTCATTTTCTGCAAGTTTTCCAGGCAAGTCTGTCCAGAGGGAAGTTTGTGAATGTCTAAGGGACTACCTGTCAGGAGCAGTGGATTACTGCAGTGGAGCACTCTTCTCCAGATTTGACACAGACACTTGGTCACAAAAGCATAACTGGGGACTAGCCTGCAGGTTGATGTGGGAAACCCGAGTTCTCAAAGGGGACACCCTTGAGACGCAAGAGAAACAACTGTTCTGTTAATAATATGGGACATAAATAATGTCACAGCATGTTAAACACTTTAACCCTGAGAGGTGAGACGCCATTGAGCTCTGCACCTGTTTCATACGGAGCATCTCCACTCTCAACATGGACGCAGCATCCCAGCACTGAAGGGGCCACAGAAACATCAAGACAGACCGGCACCCAAGCAGCCATCCACAGGGTCAAGAAGATAATTGAAAGTGACGTATGTTCAAGCTGTTGTCGCTTTGGCTCTCTGTCTATGTAGGCGATCAATCAAACAAGACAAACCCAAATACACTTTCTTAAAACCCTTTTCAAGTCCCACTACAACATTTTGCAAATGGCAGAACCAATTTCCTCTAATAGATATAATATACACTAATGCAACTGTTGAAGGTTGCAACATGTCGTATTATGGCAAACTCCCACTGCTCTTATTTTTCAGTGACTTGTTGGACGAAATCTGTTCTTTTGGTGTGCTTTTGGCTCCATCTTTGCAAAAAGCCTGCCAGGGTTTATTTGCACATGCACGTGAGAGCCAAAGCAATAGAGGAAGAGAAATGATGCGCCGAGATGTGTGTTGGTGTAAGCAGTTCCTCTGGGAAATAAATATGAAATCAGAGGGTGAACCCAATCTCTAATGAGGGGGATATCGGCCAGAACCTTGACATTAAACAGTGAAAGCAGATACAAATCTTCCGCTCGGCGCGTGTGCGAAAGCTGCCATGTGTTGCTTTGAAGTTGCGAGATAAAAGAAGCAAAAAAGGGCAAAAAGAAGAAGATAGATATTGTAAATGTGATTTGTTTTGCAGTTACTTTTATATACAGTATATGTTATGGCAAAGGTTTTGGTTTTATAAGCTGTGAAAAAAGCCACAATAGCTGTTGAATTTGTCAATACACATTTGCAATGACATTGATCTCAAAATGCAGCTTTTGCTTGTTCCTCTGAGCGACAAGGCTTTCCTTTCACATGTGTCGTTGCCTATTAGTGTAGCCTTGTCTGCCTGCTCTGCCTCTCTCATCTGTTTGTGTGGGCTTACCTACAGTCATCCATCTCTACCACCTCTACCTGACCACATCCATCACTCCTCAGCCTGGCTCGTGAGTGTAAGGGTGAGCGGTCGAGAGACACTGGTGGCGCACCGGGAAAACAAGTAAGAGAGGCCATTCCTTCTTCTGTGAGTGACAACATGGCAGCCATATGAGTCAGGTCTAATAGCCTTTGTGTACCCTTCTGTCCTTTGCTAGGACGATTTATCTGTCTAGCGCCTTGGGCTTTCAGGTTGGTATGCAGAGGCCACTTCTGCAGAACTCTAAGCTAAAATCCAAGCAATCGATGTTGCTTACATTTGATCGTATACATAGCAGCAATAAGAGTGCAGCCTGCATGTCAATTAGCTGCGAAGAGAGCAGTGAGAGAGCACTTGTTGGTATTTGTTGACACGTGGATGATATCAAAGACTGTAAGGTGTGATCTTTGACTTTCTTTACATGTTAAGGCACACAGTTTGTCAGTACTGGGCCAAATGATCACACAAATCTATTCAATGATACACAGCGAGAGAAATCAGAAGCAATGACCTACCAGTGTCGACAGCAGATTCACATTTTTTCCCCACAGCATTATTTCAAATTGCCAGAAGTTTTTGCAAGGAATAGCTAAAACAGTTAAATCACAATGAAAGTACGTGAGACGACCTATGTGTTCTTTTCTGCCCGTGGACTAAGACCGAACTGACTATGAAATGAGAGAAATAGCACAACTGATCAAAAATGTGGAAGAGACGAGTGTTCAGGGAAGCCCTGGGGATCAACTCTAATGAGCTGCAGAGGTGTGTTTCAAACAAACCATTTATTAAGAGAGTATACTGTAATACTTCTGTATAAAAAATAGACAAAAATGGTAATTTAACTTAAATATTTCATTTACTCTTCGTTCTGTGCATCCTTCCATTGTGATACACTTCTTTATGAGTGTGTTGACTGAAAAAGCCTGCAGGCCAAACACAGGGCAAACCGGCTCATTATAAAACATGTTTAAATAGAAATGGACCGATGAATAACTAATGCAGACCAATCAACACCAAAGCCCTCTGGTGGTAATAATCACAAACAAGAGGAATCACCAAGGAATTGAGGTTTAGAGTTGAACTCAAACAGAGGGTCCTTTACAGACATGAATGCTATGGTTATTAGCCGACTAAGGCTTCATTTGTTTAGCTTACTCGAGCAAAGGTATAGAAAATATTAGACAATAATGAATAAGAAAAATAACCATGTCCTAACTTACATAGCTGTAACCTAACTTACTGTAGTTTTCTTACTTAGTTATCACGCACATTAAATGCAGAGATAGGTCAAAAGTATCAGGCCAGCGTGGTTTGGAGAGCGTCCGATCAGGAAGTGCATCAGGCATAATACCCTATGCAATATGCATTCTTGATGTTTATTTTACTTGAGTGGTATTTTTGACATGCATCTTGTACTGTATGGTTTTACTGTGTTTTCTACAATGCCCTGGGAAGCACTTTAAAATAAAATCTATTGCAGCCAATCAAACGAATAGGCCGACCAAAATAAACTCTCTCTTGTATGACAACAATTTTTAACATTTTTAGTTCAGTTCACACAAACACCGAAAGCAAAGCACTCTTTCATTCCAGTGGGATAGACCCTGCAAAAACGAGTAGAAACCAAATATATAGTGCATCTTTGACAGAGCACATTGGAAATCTTAGATGAATGCGATGCGCAGCGAAGCAGGGTAAACACCGAACTAAGAAACAGTAAATTTGCAGTCGTCTGAAGCACACTTCTTCCCCCCCCTTAAATCACTATAATGTTTGACTGGTGGAGTGGGCTACTTCATGGACACTTTACTATTTACTTTAACATCTTTAGACGCGCTGTAGATGTGAGCGTCAACATAAAAAAAATAACATAAAAAAAAGACAAACAAACCTAGGGCTAAGTTGGAAATTTGAGATGCAAGCTGACAAAATGAGGACAATTTTACGGAGTGGGTAAGATGAAATAAGAAAATATCAGTATTAGAAGTGGGGGTGGGAAATTGCAGAAGGCATCACATCCCTACACACACACGCAAAGATGAATCTACTCATTAGCAGGGGTTTCGCGGTGCCATTAATATTCTAAAGCGGCGGCGGTGGCCATGATGGAGAGGGAGGAGGGATACACGAGGAGGGACACAGAGAGGCTGCGTTCGAGACCTGTCACTTGAAGGGAAGCACGGCATTGATTCAGTAATGAAGACACACGAAATAAAGCCACCGGTGAAGAGTCTATGTGCATAAAGAACATAGAAAAATATGATAACACAAAGCAGTATTGGAGGAAACAAAACATAAACATTTGAAAAGATTAAAAAAAAAATCCAAAGCAGTTCAGTTAAAGTAAGACTGCTCTCAAAAATCTCCTACAACGGTGCTTGCTACAGTATATTAAGCGGACACTACTTTGACATCTATTGCCGGTTGTTTACCTTGTTGACATTATTCATTTAGATCCATTGTCCGAGAGCGTACACGCATTGCATTATTACGGTTTGGCCCCAGACGGCAGCGCTGTCCCCAGGAGCAGTTTGCAATTATTGAAAACACTAAACAATAGGTGCCGGAGACCTCTGTATAACACCAGTAAATAATACACAATCATATCTCCACTTTATGAATTATACATTTCTAGCCGTTGACAAGTGTTCACAGTGGGCAGGGCGATGTATTTGCTATGCACCGGTAGCGCTGCGACAGTAGCTGGTTTTGCTTTCTCTCCAAGAGGTAATTTGTATGATTAATTCTATACAGCGGGGATATTTGTGTGGCTTAACACGGGGAGCTTGTCAGGATTAATGCATGTTCTGATTGCCTTTGGTGTAAAAAACATTTTATGGGGTGGATAAGGCTATCTGTGTGTAATGAATGGTTTAATATTGCTCTAAGAAGTTCAGGCTTTGCTCCGGCGTTGCTCTAAATGGTGCTTATGTTGCTTATGTACCTGCCTAATTCTCAGTGCTGTGTAAAAGTATTACAAGTTATGAGCTCTGAGCAAAGTCTGGACTGATGTGTGAATTTACTACCATGGCGTGCTGTCTAACCTACTGTACTAGATCTAGAATACAGAGTAGGACAGTGTGGTACTGCTCTTAAGAAAATCGATTTCAAGATGGAACAAAAAAGTGCAGAGTAAACGTAATCGTTTTCTTCAGTAGGGGAAGAGATAGCTGTAGATTCCTTCAAAATCAGAAGCGATAGCAAAAAAAAAAAAAAAAAAATTCACCCGCTGTTTTCAGACACTGGATTTTCTGGCCATCTAGAATTGTTACAGGGAAATCCAATCGCTATGGAGCAATACCAGATTGTGTCGCTGTGTGTGCAGGGAGTAGGTCAGGTACAAAGTTACAACAAACGATGCTCGCGGCTATACATAATCATACAATGAGTCTAGAGTTTTAGTCCAATAAGTCTGCCTTAAATAGAGCACAGATTACACTGAACGCTAATGCGAATAACATCCAGCATTCTGTTCTCGCGCTGCACTCTCGACTTCCTCCAACAAAGTCAAGCCTTCTGCTGAATTATTTACTTCAGTTCTCTGGAGAAACAGACTCCACTGTCTGCTTCGAGCCCCCCACAGCAGCACCGCGCGCTCACAGCAAATCTACTGCTTTTGCCAATAGTTGTTCATTAGGGAGCAGTATAGTGAACAGTGGCGTTTTTTTGAGAATTGAGATGTTCTAAAGAATGCATGGGCTTATGACAGCACAGAATGCTCTTGACGGATTCATTGCATTCGTGAGCCATGGGATTTAAAAACAATCACTGAATTATTTAAAGGCCCTGTACCTGATTGTTTTCTGTTTACAAAGAGGTATCGAATACAATTTAAAGAGTTAGTGATCCAAACTCATTCACAACAACAACCACAACAACAACAAACAACAACAACAACAACAACAACAACTGATCAATACAAATAGTTCTTTCCACAAACATGTGCCTCAGCGATATACTCAAGGATGATCAACCTTACCTTGGCGATCTGCACACACCAGTTGAGCAGTAACTGTGAGCCAATGTTGTCCTTGTGTTCGTGCACGTAGTCGAGCAGACAGCCGTGGGGCATGAGCTGAGTGACCAGCTGAATGGTGGGGCTCAGGCACACTCCCAGCAGACGCACTAGGTGAGGGTGCTCCATGCTGGCCATAATCAGGGCCTCCTGGGCAGAAAGGGATGCACTCAGACAGAGAGCCGGCACAAGTAATCGTCATGTGACAGATTGACCGGTAATAAAGCCGCTGCACCGGATCGTTTCATTCAATCCAAATACTGATATGTTTTTCTGAATCTAATATTCCTTCTGCATGACCTTTCAGGCTTCAGTCCTAGGGACTGAGCCTGAAAGGTCATGCATTTTGATTTAGTATGGCTAAGACATGGCGGTTATGGGTTAGCTCTCCTTTCACAAAATTTCCAATCCAGTACATACAGAAGCAATGCAATCATTCAATATTTAGTATATTGAATTTTGGGGATACAACACTTTTACTTTTCTTAACTTTTTTTCTTCTTTTACTGTTTTCTACTCTTTTTGTTCAAACCTAGTACTTGATATATTTACTTTTATAAGTAAAGGAATTTCCCTGGTATATCTAATTGTGGAAAAATGTAAGTAATTGTATGTAAAAAGTCACAACTCTCGTGGAATAAATATTACTTTATGGTGGGATAACACGGCATTAAGGTCACGTGTTCAAAACAGAGGAGTTCCCCCCCCCCCCTGTAGTTTGCATGTTCTCACTGTAAAAAAAAAAACGTTGGCCTACTTTCGAAACAGAGACACAGGTGTAAGTGCAGATTTCCACCTATGATATTAGTTCATAGATATAATGCTCATTGTGTTGCGTGGGGATTTCACCACTTATGACCTAAAAATGGCCCGCGTGTCTGCTACTTTAACTGTTTACTACAAAGCACTGTGAGCCTTTGATGTTGCGAATACATTTTGTGCTGTTCCTCCTGACTTAGTGGGATCTTTCTGCTCAAAAAGAGAAAGAGGAGCTAAAACAGAATAAGGAATCTTGTGATCTTCGAAGATGTGGTCTGGACTTGTAAACACCACGAACAAGCTCTTTGAACCTGTGCTCATGCGTCTGTGGTCACTTATTGAACGACTGCTGGTTGGAACATAAACAATGTCTGGCAGCTGTTAGGAAGAAATCTTACTCAGTGGTTCTCAAACTGCGGTGCGTTTCAGATTGCACCTTCTCAAATAGGAGACTCTTGGATTTTTGGAAATAGGATAAGATAACATTTTAAAGGTATTTTCTGAGAATCTGGGATACATACTGGTACCGAAGCTAAATAGTGAGTTTAATCGTGTTGCAAATGTATGAAAATGTATATTAACTGCAATCATTCACTATAAATTCATAACCAAACAAAAATAGACCATCATCTATTGTGTGCGACTGTGAAGCGACTTATCACTGGGCACCACACGCAAGTTTTATGGCTTCCTCCTACTATTTGTCTTAAGATGGATGGCAGTGCAAAGTACATAAGGTAAGAGAAGGGTTTGGGTTTGCATTAGAAGGAGACAGATATTTTACAAAGAGTGAGTCTTGAATTATAATACAACAGACTAGAATAGAATGTGTTTCCAAATGTAAATCACATTTGTTTATGTGCCTTTTTGTGTGCTCTGTTTAAATGAATCTTTTCATATTGAGGATGCCATTGAGCCTGGACATTTACTGTTACTAACACATAAACATTTGGATTATGTAAATTTACTAGCTTTGTAAGACCTTAAAAGAAGGGAAATAGGATTTTTATTTTAGTGTGTCCCATGATTTTAGTGTGTCCCATGATAGGATTCTAAAAATTCCTGACTGATAACAATTGTAATCACACACTTTGAGTTACCACATTCAATTTCTAAAAAACAGTGTGCAATAAGCATAAAATGTGTGTAATTACAAAAATCCCAGCACCTGCCCCAAAGTGCGGTCAGGGGAGGCAAGTGAGGCAGTGCCTCACCAGTCATCATGAAAAAACACACACTGACCCGGGCTCGTTCATTCAACGCTCTCTCCCCATTCTGTGCCTTTATCGCCCCCAAAAATGAAATACATTTGTTAATGTTTTTTGTTGTTGTTGTTGGGAGCTTTGGTTTTCTATCATCTGGATTAGAAAAAACTGTCAGATGCACGACATGTTTAACCTGTTAATTTGACTTTAAACCATGCTTTGAAAGACCCGAGATGCGGCTTGCCTCTACTTCACTGCACGATGCGAGGGGGCACTGTGTCTGCGCCACACATTTCTACAAGACAAAAAGGACAGACGTTTATAGTGCAAATGACGGTGGAGATGCACACTGTCCGTGTGGCACATTTACAATATCGTGAGAATACATTTTAAGTTGAACATTTGCTTTTTAATGAAAAATGTTGTCAGAATTTCAATGTAAGGACATTTACACAGCTACCAGACAGGGGCGGCGTCAGGGAGGGGGACTGGGGGGTAGGTGGAGCTCAAGCACCCCCAAAGATTTTGGCCACTAAATCAAAGGAGCACTAGTTATCTCTAGAAACATCCCTCGGACGTTTAACATGAAAAGGAGTGAGTAGGACAGGTTTAATTCTAACTAAAGGACAGGGCTTTGTCCGAGGCCCAGTGTGATGTTAATGTGGCCGTGCGTCAGAGCGCACGCTCGGCGACAGCAGGAGTCGGGCTGAGCCTGACTCCAGGGTCATTATTACAGTCATTCACTAAATTTGATCAATGAGCTGAAGTTAGACTGATGTTATTATTGTGCACTTTTGATACAGCGACGTGAGTGAGGCAGAACCTAAAGCACAAGAACAGAGCGAGTCCTCCAGCATCCAAGTCTGGATGAGGAAATTACGCACAACCGCGGAAAAAAGTTCACTTAGGTCATGAGCGTGTTGCCCTTCTGTCAAGTCGTGGGCATCACGTGGGATAATCAGCTCAACTTTAACATTAACTGTGTAACAGCGTTCGAGGTAGAAGCGGCTCTAGGATGCAAAGCGTGAGGGAAGATTACGACGTCAGAGCAGAGCCACACATTCACATTCTGCTCCTCTGGCCTCACGTCCTCCCGGGGTCGACATAAAACCGTCTCACGGAGGCTCCTCAGTGCCGCTGGAGTTAAAGGCAGGTCCAGAGCGTCCTCCTCCTCCACACAGCACCTTAACCGCTCACGACGCCTTTGCAGCCCAAAGACTGCTGTTCTTCTCACTCGGACGCAGTGGTGAACAGAAAATTAAGCATTTGCATTTTTTGGTGTTGTAGAATACATTTATTGTTGCCACCTCAGAGTATGTTGTAAATACAACAAAACACAGACCATGTTGTATTCTCTTCACCTAAAGTTTTATTGAGCAATGGATAAGAGAAGTCTAATCTAAATTTGTGGAATTTCACTTGGGGGTGGCCGCCCCTGCTTCACTTTGTCACCACTCCAGGCTGTATATGGGTGTGAAATGTGCATGTAATTACATTCTTTGAACAATTTGAATACACAGGAGGGACTGTGAGAGCTAGTCTCACAAACAAGTTTGGGCCAAAACAAAAAATGTCACTGTTTGAACAGGAAAAATCAGGTACCCCAGCTTTAAGAGGGAACTATTAATGTCTTGAGAGTTCACTTTTCACTGTGATTGTTGTACAGCCTCTCATTCACATATCGT
This sequence comes from Neogobius melanostomus, assembly GCA_007210695.1. Taxonomy (NCBI): domain Eukaryota; kingdom Metazoa; phylum Chordata; class Actinopteri; order Gobiiformes; family Gobiidae; genus Neogobius; species Neogobius melanostomus. Next base: position 2,821,758 of record VHKM01000049.1, read on the forward strand.
CTGACAGAGGCTGACCAGTAGGAACAGCAGGTGAGGAAATGTGAATGGCATGTTGGTGTTTGAGTATAGAACGCAATCTCAAAGATCACAAGATCCCGTATTCTGTTTAAGCCTCCACGTCCTCTTGAAGTGAAGAGCAATATCCCACTAAGCCAGGAACAGCGAAAATGTATTGAAATCCTGGCATCAAAGACTCAGAGTTCTTTGTAGTAAACAGTTAATACGTGGATGTAAAGGATATGTTGGTCCTGTGTTTCCTTGACTGAGTTATTCACCGGTATTGTAATATCAGTGGTGTAGTTGTTGGGGTGAACTGTCCATATTGTCCAGATGACCCTCACTATCAGTGTCTGTCAATATTGTTATTGATCAGAATAATAAATGAAGGTATTTTTATAGGCCAAAGGTTTCAACCCCAAGAGGCAGGAATGTTAACCACTCTGCCTTAATGTGTACACTTTCACCATCTCTGTAAATAAGGGCAGCATATCAATGAGAAAAGTCAACCGAGAACTGATTGAAAAGACCAGTATCTCATTATAAGGAATTATTAACTTGACTATTGAGGCAACTTTTCCCCCTACTTTGCAAGTTATGAAAGCTCTTTAATAAATTAACTTGGTCATTACTTTTTAAATGTTTGTATTGTATTTAAAATGAATTATTTGGCCGGTGCCGCTCTCGGGAATATTAACTGCCAGGGCATAATAAATAGTTGGCTCAAAATGAGGGGTGTTTGGCTGAAATTCTTATTGAAATATGAATGAAAGAACAGCTGATTATCATCTTCATTCTTGAGGGAGCTGGCAGACGAACAAATGCCCTGGAATATAATTGCAGCAAAAAAAAAAAAAAGGCCACGTATTGAAGTCTTTTACCAAATAGTGCTAAGGCTAGATAAACTTGGATCACGATTAAAAGTTTATTTTCCAATATCCGTGGTACTGTTGCTCTTTTTTGATTGCTAGGCGAATCCTCAAAGCACAAGAGCATACAATTTAACATAGGTTATTCATCAAAGCTGATAAAAATAGAAATGCTAACTCCAAAAGTCTTCCTCTGAGAAACTGTCAAACTAAGTACAAAACATTAGCGCAATGAGGCCGCTTTCGATGCACGCCTGCGTGTTGATGTAGCTTATTTCATCTCCGTTGCATCATCAGGCTAGTAATTTAGACACTTTTCTAGACTTTAAAAATGAGTAAATGTTTCATAATAGAGCCTACTGTGCAGCTGGGCCCGGTGGCGTAATGCGAAGGCGCCCACTAGTGCTCTGGTGTCCCGGCAGAGCACGGACGAACTCTTAATGCGTTATTTCACAAGTCAAATGAAAGACTTTGAAAACCGAGGAGGCTTAATTGGTGCGCTTGTGTCAGTTGGAGACTAGTCATACCGATAGTGAAAAGACAGATTTTTCTCAGAATGTACTCACATCCATAAACTCCACGTTGGCCTTGGGTCCAGTGGCCTCATTCAGGATTTTAATAGCCACAGGGATCTTGACTGTTTCACCCTCCGGGACCCAGATGCCCTGAAGAAGATACAAATCTAATCACTGACGAGCTTTACACAACATTACTGATTTAAAATGGAATTTTAAATCGGTAAAACCAGCATCAACAAAAAAACCTCTCATGTGGCACAGACCAATATAGACTCTTTATATCTATAAAAAAAAAGATGATCATAACAGTTGGATACTGAAATTTTAATTATGAAATGTTTCATCTATTCCCAGCACAGAGAAGACAATTTAGGTTTTCACCTTGGTATCACAGATCTGGGTATACTTAGATCTTTTTTATTCTACCACAAAAAGAAGAAGGTAGAAAATGAGACAGCATTTACAACCATTATTGAGAATATTTATGTCAATTCAAAAAGCAAAGTGCTGCTGACCATGTTTATGCGGGTCAGTGTTCATTTTGACAGCATATCTTAACTTAGTTTTAGTCTTAGCCTTTGATGAAAATGTCATTTAATTTTAGTCGCGATTTATTTAAATAATTCACTAACCCATTCACTAAATTTAAGACAAATGTAGTCGACTTTTATTACAATATTTATCATAATCATATTTAATCAAAGTCCTCTGCTTCATGGAGCTGCTCCCAAATGAACGAAGCTCAAAGCTGTTCCTTTGGGAGTGAATTGAAATGAGATGAGGCTCTTTTAAACTGTCATTGGAAGTTTGGATGATTTTAGTCTCTTCTTTTCATTTTTATTTATTTATTTATTAACATATTTTAGTCGATGAAAATATCTTAGTCATAGTTTTAGTCTCATAAAACACTTGGAATTTAGTTTTAGTCCTATTTTAGTCGGCCAAAATATTACTTTGACTAAATATTTTAGTTGACGAAATTAACACTCATGTAGGTGTTGGTAAAGTATACTTAGAATAACACGTTTACTCAATAGTGTCCCATTCATTGCACCACTACCTCTTAAAGACAATTCCTTTCAGTAACCTTACAAACCTCAGAGCTCACCTTTGAGACTATGAATGTATGATTAGCAATTTCAAAAGCACACAAAGGAAGCCCGGAGTCTCCCATGGGCCTTTAGGAGTTAAACGGCACGTGTGTATCTCTGACCCCATAATGAGCAGCAATGTCCAAGGATGGATAGAAGTTTGACATTTCCATGACACAGTAGAGACAGAGTCCATTTGTTCTAATTTCATCGGTGACTCCTGCGGCATCTCTGCACCTCGTCGTCACACTGGTGGTGACCTCGGCTCCTCCTCATTTGCCTGTTTCCCCTCCGGGGCTCCACTGTGCGTGCTATTACTAACTCCCTTCATCCCCCGCCTCCGGACATTCAACTCATTTCCTGCCATTAATAATCTCGCCACATTCCAGGATCTCACTCCATGACTTCACATTTAAGATATATATTTTTGTACTCGCTATGAATATTTGTGCGAGCTATAAGTCGTCCAGGAGGTTTTCCGTCAAGGCAGAGGTTTTCAAAGATGTGAAGGGAAATGATGGGTGACTTAGGGTAAAGAGAAACAGAGCGGCGCCTATGGAAGCTCAAAGTTGGAAACAGCGCCAAAACTTGTGTGGATCAGATGACAAGACACGTCACAGCAACATCATGTGACCAACTCGGAGGAAGATTGCGGAAAGTGAGCAGGGGAAGCTGCCAGGTATGAAAAAACCACACTGGTCTGATAGGAAAGTTCAACACAAAAAGACCAAATTAACTTTATTGGATAACTTTGAAAACCTCTACGATAGCTACAGTGGGTGGAATAAGTATGTGGCTTCTAGCAAACAGAAAACGGTATTTCTTATGGTTTTCTTTCAAAAATGCCACTCTGCCATAAGGCCAGATTTGTGCAGTGTACGACTAATAGTAGTTCTGTGTACAGTTTCCCCCACCTGAGCTGTAGCTCTCTGCAGTTCATCCAGGGTCATCATAGGCTTCTTGGTAACAGCTCTGGTCAGTGCGGTCCTTGTTCGGTCAGTAAGTTTAGGAGGATGGCCGAGTCTTGGTAGGTTTGCAGTGATGCCACACTCTTTCTATTCCTGGATGATGTATTTAACTGTACTTTGAGAGATGTTCAAAGCTTTGGAAATGTTTGTATAACCTAACCCAGCTTTATACTTCTCAATAACTTTATCTCGGACCTGTCTGGTGTGTTGTTGGACTTCATGATGCTGTCTGCTCCCAATAGTCTCTTAACAGACCTCTGAGACCATCACAGAGCAGCTGTATTTGAAGTGAGAGTAGATTACACACAGGTAGACTCTATTTAGACATTGGGTCAACATGTGATCATTCAGAAATCATCAGGCAACTTCTGAAGGCAATTGTTTGCACTAAAAGGAAAAGGGGGTCGGTACTTATGCACATCCCACTTTTCAGTTTTTTATTTATAAAAAATATTCAAAATCATGTATCAATTTAATTTCACTTCACGATTGTGTGTCACTTAGTGTGTGTCTTTCACATGAAATTTCACTTAAATATATTTATGTTTATGGTCCATAGCATGGCAAAATGTCGAAAAGTTAAAGGGGGCCGATACTTATGCAACCCACTGTATAGAGTTTTGACCCAGAAAATAATCTTGAAGTTACCCTGTAAACCGTGCCAAATGCTCCAGACCCGAGGATCTTGACCCGTTTCAGCTCAGTCTCCTTCAGGATGCGCAGTTGGGCCTGGTTGGGTGCTGTACCGCTGGGGGTTAGAGGCTCAACCAGCTGAAAAATGAGAATAACAGTAAGTCATGTTTTAATGGGTAGATATGGTGTTGTATCTGGGTGTGTGACACTTTTAACTAGATTTACATTCGACTGTTAACATCTATTTGATTTAGATTAGAAATTTTGATTATTAGACCTGAACAAGATCTCTGATTCCATGGGCCATTAAGTGGGCCACAATTTAGTTTAAAGCTCGTATTTTAGAAAGGCAGTGTATCCATTTCATCAACATGTGGTTTGTGTAGAATAAACCGCTAGAAATACAACAAACAAGACGCAAAGGAGAGAGGGAATAATGAGGAGGAAAAAACTTGATGGCACGAGGAGCAGAACGACGTAGAGAAAAACGCTGCCCGCGGTGTCCTCGCGGCTCAGAGTTACCATTTGATTAAAAACAATAGCCATTCTTCATTTAAATGGAAGAACAAATCAGCGTCCGCAGGCGAGAAACGAGAAGGGAGGGCGGCTCCACACACAACTAACCGCACAGAAATGGCACAGAGGCCGATTACATTACATTACAGCTGCTGAGTGGAGAACACTGTATATACGGACGACTGGAGAGGCTGTGAGTGCAGGGAGCTGTCCGGTGTTTGGGGTGCTGAAAACCAGGAGCTGTCCACGTTCTCATCTATGCACAAGTGCTGAAACCATGGGAACAGTGTTTTGGGATCGAATCTTATACACTGAACGTTTACATAGATGTCCATTCTTTTAGGGGGTACCAGCAAACATTGTTCATCAACTAACATTAGCTAATACAATTTGAAATGTGGCTCACGTGGTATGTGATTGATTTATCTTTTCCTCCCACCAACTATGGGCCTTAGCTGCGTACAAACTAAAAAAGGCACAATGGTTAGCTGCACAAAGGCACATGGGGTCATTTACAAAGCCTCATGTGCAAAACGAGTAGCATACGCAAAAGTCACACAGCATTCACGCATTTACATATTAAAAGTGGGGCCCTAATAGTACTAATAATAAATGACTCCACAGACATTCAAGTGCAATGACAGACACTCACTGACATTCATTCTGCGCTTTAATATCTTTAAAAGGTGTGGGGAAGATGAACCACGAATGAGAATAAGTATAGGATTGGTTGCTGCTTTGACTAAACTGGAATCTGTTGTAATACCTAAAAGTGTAAGATAACCCAAATATTCATATGAGTTTTTTGTTAAGGTAGTATTGTAGCATTATTTTGCAAGTCACAGACAGTCATATTTGATTAACTTTAACAATCCCCAGCATTGTGTCCCTGATCTGATTTACTCTGCCTGTGCCTAAAAGAAGAAACAAAAAGATAAGAGTTCTTGTTAAGTAATGTGGGTAATTGAGAAACAGCATGTGCGGTACATAAGAGCTGGCGTAATAATATGCCATATCAGTGCTCCAGCAGTTTGTCATTACAGCACTGGGCATCTGCGCACTTCAGTGACACTTGTGCGCTCAGCGGAGAGAGACAGGGCTGTATTCACACAGGCACAAGAGCAGGAGATGGTGTACTCGGCTGCTTTTAGAACAGAGGAAGAGCACTTGATCTTCAGGTAATGCTGCAGTCCCTTTCTGTTCACCGAAAGAAGAGTCCTCTCCACGAACACTATAGAAATGGTAACACCTCAGCCTATGGGAAAGTTTGGCAGAGGTGTAAGATTATACCAGGACTTTCTTTAACTTTTACTCTGTGCTGTAACAACTGTTCATTGACTACATAATTTTGGCGGTTTTGCCTATAGTGGAGTAAGAATGGGTCTTAGGTTGGGGGCATAATCTTATTATGCAGCCCATTTTAGCAATTATAGGAATATTAGAAATAATCCTAGATAGTTACATGACAGACAGGAAGTCTCTTATGTAGTCTTTATGTGAGTAACTTTTCAATGCAAGATTCTGTTTTTGCGAGGTCCTAATCATAATAAAAAAATAGTCCCAGAAGGCGCACAAAGTATAAGATAATAAAGAGACAAATCAAAACATACAGTATCATTGTAGTTCCGCAAATGAACCAAGAGGTTTAGGCTGCAGTGCATATGCCAGGCATGTGCTGGCCTCAGCATTGTGAGTTCACATTCAACAGCTTGCTGAATGTCTCTTGTTGCTGCCTCGCCAGGTTTTACACTTAACTGTCTAAATCTGACCTACAGGCCAGAAAATCCTTACAAACAAGAAAACATTGCAGTTCAAGAATAATACATCACCTCTGTCTCCAGGAAGCGTCGTAGTGCTCTCTTCTTCTTGATGTTCTTGCGGCGCATTGACACAGCCACACTCAGTGCCATGATGACCACCATGAAGAGCCCTCCTATCACCCCCGCTGCGATCAGAGGCGTCCTGCACACGAGAGAGGGAAGAGAGGATGAGAGAGGGGAAACAAGCACGGGGAGGGGGGTGAGAGAGGTGCAAAGATAAGGCAATGGGCATCTCGAGGTGAGTTCAAAGAAAATACAGTGAAGAGAAAAGTCTCTGGGCCTGATACCTTTAATCACACTCCAATCAACATATATACTGTATATTGCAAATTGATTTGTTTTTGCATGTCCTGGACTCTTGTCCTAAACTTGCCTTGACTATAGACAATCCGTAGGTTTTTGTTTAATTGTAAATTGCGATGGCATCAGTCCTAATTGTGTTTTATTGCTTGAGACCAGCAGAGAAGCAGGAACATCTTGGACAGGGATCAGTTACTCGTAGCAGAGCTGCTATCAGCTTACACTGCAGGAAACCAGTCTCACTCAAACTCATTCTTATAAGAAAATGTAAAAAGTGAAAGTAATGTATTCTTTGTCACTAATTTAAATTTAAAAAAATGTAAACCCCAAACAACAATATAAACACCACCAACCATATCATATGTCACTCCCTACTCTCTGCGGATGTAGTCCATACTTAACAGACCTCTTCACCTCCACTTTTATTTTGTTTTTCTACCAGGCTTGCGTCAAACAACAAATATCCTCCATGGCCTCTCATTAAAATGGAAGCTGAGATCAAAAACATGGAAATAACCATCAAAGCGAATTCTAAGAGCCGCACCAACAGCGCTGTCATTCGAAATCAAGACTCTCAATAATATCCTGATTATGCTCCACAACGGACTGTAGCATAAATGAGCCAGGAAGAAATCGCCTTTTTTTCTGTGCACTGAAAAGAGACTAATTTGGTCAAGGCTCACAAGGGGTTTGTCTTAATCAGTGACAAAGGCTAACTTCAAGTACAGGCCATGTGGACTACAAGCAAAGTGTGCTTTAATTTTACTCCCTGCAGAAAAACAGCAACTAAAGATAAATATCAATCTTTCTCCATCCGAGCGCATTGTCTCCAGTTTGGCTTTACCCAAATCTAAAAGCTTCTCGACTGGAGAGCAACAGTGTAACCAGTAATGCCTCATTTGAAAGCTAAGACCTACAAAAGTCATAGCAACTATTATGTCATGCTTTTGCTGCATTTTTGTCACATTTTTGAAGCGTTTTTGTCTTTTCGTTGTTTTTTCCAACACTTTTTCCACCACATTTTTTGTTTTCTCACATTTTTCTCACTCTTTTGTTGTGTTTTCATGCTTGTTTTTGTTGTTATTTTAGCACTTTTTTCAAGCAGCTTTTAGATTTGGGCAAATGGCCGTTTCAGGTGGGGGTTAAGAGATTAATGGAGAACAAACTATACAGGTCTCTCTGTTTTTTCATCAAAGGTCGCGCAGCAAACCAGTCACAAGATAATATGAGAGTTTAAAAAACAACAACAACAGATTTATATTTAATATTATCCCAACACAGAGGAAGCAAGTACATAAGTGTCTCAACAGGATCGGGATTTGGAAGTGGGTCGCAGCCCTAACATCACTGTTAGAATCAACAGGAGCAATTTGTTATTGAGAATTATTAAATCATAGCGTAAGAGATGATTAATTGATATCATCTTAAGTCTGTAATAATGTGGGTTAATGCTGGCAGAGCGATGCCCTTTCAAGGCTTAGTGTAATCGTGTATTTGTGATAAGCAGCGATTTGTCATGCTCAGAGCCCAGCCGTGCCAACAGGTGCGAGATGGCAGAGATACAGGGTGTCTGAGCACACTGAGCCGGAGGCGGGGCAGTGTCTGTGTTGCGTAAACCAGACACAGTTATCGGTCTGTTGATAAAAGCCGGGTCACTGTGATAGCAGTTTCCAGCCTACAGCACCTCTCACAGCAAAGGCCCACACAGGCAAATGTTAAAAAAAAAAAAAGAAAGATCACTCAGGTGTCAACCACAAAATGATTAAGCTTGCTGTAAGTCCAGAGGGAATGTTTAAATGGACAAAAGACACCAAGTCTCAGCAAATGGTAAACTTTCACCAGAATATTTCTTGTATCCTACGTCTGAGGTTGTGGTCCTTTCCGGGAAAAACTGAAGCAACGTTGAGCAATGTCTGCTACGTACTTTCAATGCCACCTGATCCCCACCTGGCTCCTTCCTTTTTGGAATCCGTAAATCTATTCGTTGTAAACACTTAGCGGTAGTTTGTTCCATTTGCTCCCTCTCAGCCTTGGAACAAAAGCTAAAGTGCTATCAATTTATCAAGCGCCAGGCAGATCGCACACTCACACGCGCACACAGTCCTGGATTTTAGCCCCAGAGCCAGTCATTAATCAGAGACTTTGCTTACCGTGATGTTATTATGTGTGTGAGGGCGGCATAGAGGTAGAGCCCAGAACAAAGGGAAGCACAACAGATTATTTAGTACCTGTCCATCCAGCCAATGCAATCCTGGAGTCTCGGTCCGATGCATCTGCAAAGACAAGAGGTGAAAGAAGAGCTAAAACTTTGTGCTTATTTCCATTAGGACAAAAATAAAGACGACCAAACTCCATGATTGTTAATCTAAGTTGTAGACATTCCTAATTTACTTACTACCTGATTACCTGATTTAATATCTCTTGTATTGACAAAGCCAATTTGATACAATACAATTTTTGTTTTAATTTGATGGTACTTAGAGTGTTGAAATGGAGATTGCAATAATACAGTATCATGATGCGTAACATACATATGCATTACTCAGGCTTTATAAAAATGTTGTCGGAGACTTTTTCAATTGATAACGGACTGTGAAAAGATGACATCATCGGGTGGGAAGCAAGAGTTTTGAGCTCTAAAGATATTTGATTACCCAAACAACAACATAAAGCTCGAGGTATGCTTTACATGAGGAAGCAATAGGATTAGTTTGTAAACACTATTGTAATGCATATAGTCCACTTTTAGAAACTTTAATAAGTGTCACATTTGCGGCTTTTGATTAAAAGAGTTAAAGATATCCTTTTCTCAAAGACAAATATATAGGATTTATACCCGACTGGTATTGATTGCATAAGTAGAAATAAGCTCAGTATCCGCTCAGTATTTTGTTTGAACTAGAAATCTCTATTTATCTCTATATTTAGGCAGAAAACACAGACAGCATCAACAAAGCCATGTGTTTATGTGACGCCTGTGGACAAATAAAGACTATGGAGAGAATTTAAATGCATCCATGAGCCTAGCTGTTAAAAATCTGTTTGTTTCACAAGTCTGCTTAACAGATTGCAGTGCGCTTTTTTTGTACACTTGCGGTCATTTCTTTGTTAACTTTGTTATTTGGTCATGTGCTAGCGTTGTGTATATATATATATATATATTTATTTATTTATTTATTTATTCATTTGTTCATGTCATGTCATGCCATTACACTTTTTTTTCATCCATACATGAGCAAAAAGGAACAGAATGAAGATAAATCTTGTAATATCTGTTCCCATTAGCAAATTTACAAAATAAAATCAGAAATCCCCATCATTATACCCGACTCATCACCAGGTCACAAAACATAACAAAACAGATTCATTTGTCTTACAGTTCACTTCAGTTGTTTTCAATTTTTTCGTAATCACTCAATTTTGTCTTTGTACATTTTTTTGAATTTGTAAACACTTGTACAACATTTAAATTCCACACTTAAAGAATTCCACAACTCCATAAACAGACGGACATTTCCGTTTCAACGATGTTCCTGCAAACATATTCCGAAAATTATATTTTCTTCTATGGGAAGCGTCGTGTGCAGCAAAATTACTTTGAACATCATTTGGCAATTTTTTTGTTTAGCTTTCCACATAATAATCAAAATTTTTAAGTCGATGAGATCCTTAAATTTAAGAAGTTTATTTTCAATAAATAAAGGATTAGTGTGCTCTCTATAACCTTTCTTACTGATTATTCTAATTGCTCTTTTTTGCAGCAGGAACAAGGGCTTGGTGGTACAAGTATATGTGTTACCCCAGACTTCAGCACAATAACTGAAATATGGGAGAATCATTGAGGAATAAAGCATACTCAACAAGCTACAATCAAACAAATCTCTAACTTTATATAAAATGCCAATACTTTTGCTGACCTTTCTATATATATATAAAATTAAAGTATATGCTTTTCTGAATGGTTTACACTATTCATCCCTACTGATGCACATTCACAGACTGAGCTTGTTGATCAGGAAAAAAATGGAGAAACATAGAGTTCCTGACAACACCAATGAGCTGTTGAATGTTACATGTGAGTGATCAGTCTGTAAAATGAGGTACGGATCTTTATGGACCCATAGACTATTCCTACAGCTTTACCCTCACCTTAACGTCTCCTTCTGATCAAATAAGATGATATTCGCTGACAAAAGACTATAAATGGAAATGTGATACCCCTGGATTCAGTATAATGAGGAAGTATAATGTGGCACAAACTAATTTCAGTCTCCTGCCACTGGAATTGAATCAGTGAGTTTCTGATTTAGTAACCGACATTATACTAGACCAGTGGTTCTCAGCTGGTGGGTTGGGATCCAAAAGTGGGTCTCAGGATCATTTTCAGTAGGTTGTGGGCCTTTGCCAATCGTGAGATCAATGTCTAAATAAACTAACCCCGACCTGAACCGCACACATTCTCTCTAGATTGACATTACCCAAATCTAAAAGCGAAGAAGCATCAAAAAGTGGCCACAAGAGAGCAAAGAAAAGTAACAACAAAGTGCGATGAAAGTGCAACAAAAAACTGACAAAAAGCCACCAAAGAGTAAATAACAAAAGAGCAACAAAAAAGCAACAAGATGTGACCAAACAAAAAGCGAAGAAAGTGCAGCAAAAAAGTGGCAAAATTGTGAGGAAATTGTAACAAAATAGCAACAAGAAACGGGTAAAATTAGATGAAAAAGAATGTGGAAAAAGTGACGACCACACGGCAACAACGCAAGGTAGGTCTTAGCTTTCAAATGAGGCGTTACACTGGCCTATAGGCTGTAAGCTCCAGACAAGAAGCTTTTAGATTTGAGTAAAGCTGAACTGGAGAAAATGTGCTTGGTTAAGGCGGGGATTAAGAGGTTAATTCTTGAATAACAACTGTACTTTTATATTAACTGTACTAGTATTTTAAGTAAAAGTTGAAATTATATTCTATACTCTCTATACTCTATTTGGGTTGCAAGTTCATGATACGAAGGTGGATCTCGAAGCTACTGTACATCAGTTAAAAAACACTGTTCAATGAAGTGACCAGCCGTAGAGGAATATATTCAGAATGAAAGGGTTTTAGTCCAAATGCAGGTGCACATGCTTTACTACAGTTGTATTCAGTCCGGTTGTCTCTGCTTCTGACCCCATTACAACAACTACAGTAAAAACACCCCCTGGTTTAATCAGGCTCTGTTATTGTAAAGAATGTAACGAATGTTATATACTGTACATTTGTTAAATGCATGACACATGAGTTTGCACGTACCCCTGAGTACAGTTGGAGTGGCAGGGGTGGCACTCGTTGTTGGACTCCGCGTACTTAAAGATGAAGCTGTTGGCGCCTTGCAACCCGTCTGGACACTTCTCCACACAGTTCGGACCATCTTTGAAGTGAAGGCACTTTATACAATGCTCTGGGCCCTATGAGAAGACACAGCACAGGCATAATGTAAGTTTGCATTGCAGTAATAGTGCGCAAAACTGGTCTGATAGATAGAAGTGCTTTGTCATGTTTCCCCGTTTACTGTAGATACAGGGGATATTGATCGTCACGTTATGTATTGAAAGAGATTACTGGGATGTTGTGGCATTTAAAAACAGATGATATTACAAAACATACAGAATAATTTCCTTACTAAAATGTGAAGTTTTGACGCTCCAAAACTTTAAAGGTTCTGTTCAGAAGGTAAATGAAGCAAGTGCATACCCTCTAGTAAGTAAAGAGCATGGGTAAAATATTTGCTTTCTAATACTCGGTGACAAATGATGATCAATACCAGTGATGAAACACATTTTGAGTTAGCGCGCCCGAGCACTTGGCACAATAGTCGACAAATGCCACATAAGCAAATTGAACAGAGCACTGGGGTAATTCAGGGGGAGAGCGTGGGTGATGGAGGACGGTGAGGATGCAAAATAACAAGGTGTGGAGAGAGAGAGGAGAGAAGAGGAGGGCACGAGACGCATAAAGCAGCGCGTGCGGAGGAACCCATAATAACCATTGCTCACAGCACACACAATGACCATTACACTTCGCCCGGAACAGGATTTATGGAGCTAATATGTTGGAGAGGAAGAGAGGGAGAAGAGAGGGAGTGCTATGTGGGGTTGTGTTAACAGGACGCTCATTGACAAACACATTCCTATACAGGTTATTACAAGAGGTTACACTATTGAACGGGTACACATGAAGTATAGCCAACAAAGAAATTAAACTGCAAACACATAATTATCGTTGTATAAACTACTTAAACAGGCCGATGAACAGTAAAAGTAACAGTAAAGGCCACAAAGGCAATCACGGTTAGAGCTAACAATTCAAAGCCAACATGGATCAAGTCATTTGGTTTACAATGCAATAATTACAGATAATTACAGATGTGTGTGGATTATTGTCAGGTTGGAAAAATCTGCTTCGGCCCATCCTTCAACCAGTGCTTTAGAGCTGCTGGTCAGGATCACTTGCTGTAACCAGCGTTGCAATTACAATGCCTTCTGCATCCACACGAACACTGCTACATCTAGTATTTATGGTGGTGCTTCTACTGCAGTGGTTCCCAAAGTGCATGGGAGTCGCTTGAGGCAATATCTTTACATTTCTGATATTTAATTTGATGCAATTTTTGCATACAGCATATTTTAGTGAAATGTCAAAACACAGTATCAAAACTAACATCATTCAACCAGTTTTTAAATGTTTAATGTTTAAATGGTTATAAATGCTAATTTTACTTTACATTTTACAGAAGGGGTCCTGAGTTATTTGTTGAGTGATTTTGGGTGTTGCGGACTGAAAAGTTTGGGAACTACAGGACTATCTTTCTCATTCCTCATACAGCACAGGGTGAACGGAAGTGAAGAGAGGGGAGAGACACTGTTGTGGATGGGACTCAAACTCACAATGCAGACGCTTCCCCCTCGGGCCTCGAGGCTGCCTTCAGCATCTAGCCCAGGGGTCCCCAACTAAATCAGTTCAAGGTCCGCAAAATTATCTTTTGTAACTTTCGACATACAGTATGTCCAGGGTCCGGACATATGCAATCATTCAAATGTTAAAACATGACCACAGGTTGTCTATTTACATAGCAGAGCTGATCAATGAATCAATAATTTTGCCATTTTAAATTAAATTCAGCCTTAGAAATTAAGTATATTTACAGGATGAAAAGGCTTTGGGGTCCGGACTAAAGTCTCTGGAGGTCCGGATCTGGACCCAGTCTGCCAGTTGGAGACCCCTGGTCTAGATATTAAGGCACAACCACTCTTTCTTCATACAGTGTCTTTACATACACAAACAGTATACATTCGGAGACTTGAGTATAATGCTTCCTCAAAAAATACAGATTCTGTGTTTTTTCCTCATCTTTTATAATAAATAGACATACACCCAGTATGATCGAGTCATAGTATGTGTAAGGCGATGCATTCCCCTCATAATTATGCAAATTGAAATTCACACTGCTGTTAGTGTGTGCTCTTTTGAGACTGGCACTTTCCTTTTATGAGTGCCTCCTCTCCCTTTATTGCGCTGTGTGTGTGTGTGCAGCCAATAATCCTGTCCCATCACCACCAGACTGAATCTTGTGTCAGTGCAAACAAGCTGCGGTTGTTCCAGGGAATGACAAAAAAAAAAAAGTCCAAGGGTGCACCATGTCTGACCAAAGACCCCCGCTGCAAATTTAAATAGCTTATGCCGGCATGATGGTGTATTTCTGGCTCGTGGTTTGTGGATGTAATTGCATTGTTTTGTATTTGTGCAAAAAATTATACTTTAGCTCTAAATATGCGGACAACCAACATGCCACTGAAATCAAATGTGCTGCTCACGCTCAGACAGACACTGACAATGCTATTTAGGAAGGACGGTAAGTTATCAAATTAAAGCATTTGGAAGAGGACTTAGTTAATTCACATATTTGGCTTCTGATGATAAGATTCTGATGATATTCCTGGTCCCAGCAAAGTAACTACTCGGGACTGAGGAAGAAGTCCCTTTTTTCAAGATGATTGAGTTGTATTACAGTAAAATCTATTTATTGGCTGAAATTTTACAGGCTTCAACCAATGCGTGCCAAATTCATATGTAATTACCATGGGAACATTTCAGTCACAGGTTGTTCAAAATGAAACACGGAGCAGGCCAGCAGCAGAGTGTGTGGCAGCATTAGCAAATAAGCGTTCCATACTTGTTATTCATTGCTATTGTCATATTTGTGTGTTGGGTATCCTCATAGGGCATTGGGCCTATCAAATCACAGTGTGTAAGCTGTAATGTAATTGCTATAGCCTCTGGGGCTATAACGCGATTGTGGTAATCCATTTGTGTTCCTGTGATGCTCGTATGACGTTTAAAACACGCAGACAAAGGTTACCCAGGGACATTTCTCCTGCACACTGAATGGCTGTAAAGGGGATTGAGTTCAAATGAATTCCTATACAGCTTTCCAACAATAGGTTATGAGCTTTGTATGAGCACAGAACTGATTAAACCAATCTCTGTGAATCGCATTGCTAATCGATATTGAAACCAAATGTAAGTGGATAAAAAATAATAATAATAAATTACCAGGGCTGCTGCCAGACATTGCAATGTTGGTTTATACTGTATTTGCACATTTGCGGGGTCACATGACGCTTGTTTGGATTTTGTGGTGTACCTTGCTGATTTTTGTAATATTCAAGAGCTGATTATACTGTAGCAGTTTCGGGGTTTGGACATTGTACAACATTATTCTGGTTCAGAGACAAGCTGAAATCCAAGCATAAGTATTAGGAGTAAATTATCTTTCTATTTTACCAAACAGTGTAATCGAATCAATTTCAATCCTCTTACTATAGAAAGTAAAATCATATCCAGACATCCATCAGTCAGTTTAACCCCCAGTTCGAACAGGAGCTATAATCAATATCAGTGCTGAAAGCTATGTTTCAACTTTTAATAACATACCTAATCATAGCCGACCAAAGGCAGCAGCTTGATTAATGTTCAGCAGCCTGAGCTTTAGGGCCTCAGTATGCCTTTATGTACAGTGTGACACAACAGGGTCAATACTAAGTGCTAGATCGAGACTAAAGACTCACATGTTAAATAAGCCACGGAAGTCTTATTTTTAGCCTCACACGTGTTGCGGACTGAGACCATGGTACCGATAGGGGTAGCAGCACAGTTTACAAGTTAACAACAGCATGATGGCTGTACGTCTTTATAGCTATTTTACCAAAGCTTTGGAGGAAACCATGATACAGTATATGGCTATGTCGATTCTTTCTTTATTCCACACAGATATATGTCAAACAAAGGCCAAATTATCTTTTTTCTTTTACAAAATAATGATGAAGTAACTGTTTGGATATGACAATACAATTGGCAATTTGCTGTTACTTATGTTACTGAGAGACATCCATTGTTTAATTAATCATAGTCCACTCGAATAACTCTTATATGATGCAAGTTTTCCAACTAATGCAACAAAATAATAATCACCACAGTTACGTGTCATGTTCTGTAGAAACTATCATTTGTTGCTTACCGGTCCATTGCAGGTCAAAGAGTCATCGTCTGCTCTCTCACACTGGGCGTCGCACTCCACACACACCGAGCCGTTAGCGTACTCCCGGATCTCCCTGGGAAACATCAGCAAAGACAAGAATTAGGAGACCGAGACACGCAGGACAATGATGAGGGAAAACAAACTGCAAACTGTAGCTCCATGCTCAGGGCCTGCCACCAAGTGAGAGTTTATTTTTAATAGACCCTCTTAATTGAAAGCCAAGAAGATAATACTGAAGCAGAAACAGCAGATAAAATCATAAAAGACCCATAGAGATGGCAACTGTGGTCTAAAGATGGGCAATGTTGTTTCATAATGACTTTTAAATTTTAATTTGACGGTATACTTTTCATTTCATTTTATTTAATGAAAGAATATATTATGCAAGATTAAGGAATCTAAGTGTGTTAAATAAATAACAATTTCTGTTTGACCACAGCCATTGTCCTTTTTTTTTCTTTTACCATTTGCCATCTTTTTTTAACAGCATAAACCCATAGATTTAAAGTCACAGAACACAATAAATTACCTGCAGGATTGAAGGTATGAAAAAAGAAAAGCCAGGGTGAATTACAGATAGCGAGTTACAGTAGTGGCTGAAAAATACAGAGTACAGCATCATTCATTCAATAAATGACAGCAGAATGTCCTGGGTAACTAAATAAGTTTAGCTCTTATTAGTTATAGGTTAACATGCTCTATGTTCTAATGCCATCATTTTTATATGGCAGCAAAGGTTACTAAATGCATAAGAGAAGCGTCGCCTGGCATGGGCCCATGAGGATTGCTGTTAATTAGCTAGCGGTGCTGCTGATATCATCACTCAGGACGGTGACACAGCAGTCGAGAGGTGGCATACCTGCGAGGGCCACACTCTTTTAAAAATCAATTAAATTAAGTGCCTTGTTATTCAATTTCTCCAATCCCTTTATAATAGCACTGGAGTGGCCTGGAACACTCATTAAGTCGGACCACAATGCGACTGGCTTGGCATGCTGCCTTTGTCACCGCCGGACAAGGATAATGACTTTTGGGGACTTCTCTTTTGGTCAGCGAAGGAAAACATACTGGCTAATCTCAGCAACAGAAAAACGCAGCGTGCCCCGTGGGATCACACCCAAATGAGTAATTAATTATTCTTCATCTGGCCTTCATAAAACCTTGGCCGAGGTAAGGCTGTGTCCGCATGGGTGCTGCTGGAAATAATAATAGCTTTGTGATATCACTGTGGCTCAAAACAAAGAAAAACAGAAAGGGGAATATCAACAGCTGAAATAATATTTAAAGCACAACTTCTAGTTCCTACTAATCAGGAATACACAGGCAATACAGAGATTGTATGTCATACAAGGACAAACATGGAATATCGCATGCACAAACATATGAGCAGGTGAATAGGTAGGGGGCGCAGGTGAGCAGGAGAACAGGTAGGCAGGGCGTGGCCCCGTGCGCAAGCATTGACTGTGACACGCAGTGACACGCCTAGCCCCCTGCCCCGCGTCCTCAGTTCCACTTCTCCGTCATCTCCCATCTGAACATTTCAAAGGTTTATTATATGATCTTTCATGCACTTCAAATTCCAAAAAAGTCGAGACACCCATCTCATAAAACCACATTTTATTCCACACAGAACATACAGATACTGTATCTTACTCTTTTAATAAAATTAGTCTCTTAGTCAGCTGACAGCAACAGATCCCCAACATTGAGGCAAATAATACAAATAATACAGTCTTATATATCTATTAAAGACCTGTCATCCTCAGGCCCACAAGCAGCACAGCATTGAAAAGTGTCATTATTCTGAACTTGAAATCACTGCATGGGTCAGGAACACTCCCAGAGGTCATTGCCTGCGAAAACAGTTTGCAAAAATGATCAAGTTAAAACTGTGTGGTGTAAAGAAGACATAACTCAGCAGCTCTGGATAATATATTTACTTCAAAACAGGATCTAAAATCTAATTCCAAATATGAGTTTGTTTCCACACCTGATATTTATACATTCTCCTCGTGTGTCCTTTTGGCTTTTCCTTCTTGCCTCTGCAAATGATCGGTGTCCTGGTGTGTAAAAAAGTGGCAGAAGTTTTACACCAGATGCCCCTTCGAACAGAGACATCTCAATTGTGTCAGAGTCTATTATTAAAACTTGCAGGACTTTAGCTGGATGTATGTGTTGTTATTCTGTAGTGGGCTGTGTACCAATGCAAACGGTCTGTGTTATTTTTGGTTTACAAGTTGAAATCAAATTACTGTATATGTAGCTTTTAATTGTAACGTTGTGCTTCAAAGTGCTGCAGTGCGTCTTATGTTCCCGACTGAAGGCAGAGAACATGAATGACCCGCTTGAGTCCCCGGTGCTCCATACAATTAATAAAGGCGCTCTGGCTGAATGATAAACAGCAGCAGAACGGCAGGCTGGTAATTATGACAGCAACTGCACAGTGAGACGCCACTAAACGCATTAGCTCTGTGCCAAAACACAGGGCTTCTGCAGCAAATGTGCCAGTGTTGGAGAAAATTTCACATTACTGCAAAATAGGATGGAAAGAAAGACATTTGCGTTATGGTGTTATGTACATCTGTTGTCTCAGGCTCAGGGCTTTGTTGCCCTAACTATTGTGTATGCTACGAGACTAAGAATGAGATGCGTGAGGTTTATAGCTGTAGTTGTTTGTGTAGTATGTCTTTGTTGAAGTTAATATTGTAGTTTGGTGGGGCAAGGCCAGAGTATTCCCATTTGTGTGCCTGGGCATGAATCAAACACCTCACCAACAGTGTCCATTGCAGTAAAAGTATGGGGAACAAGAAGGAGCTTCTTGTGAGAATCCGCCAGTTTCCCCAATGCTGACCCCAAACCAACAAAAGAACACCGAAGAGATAAACAAATATGGTTATTGAGAAGATCAACAAAGCATACAGAAAATAGAAAATGAGGTGTTGGAAAGAAAGTGCTTGTTAGACCGCAACACTGTACAGTAGGTGAGGCTTTTTAAAGAGTAGCTCACCCCTAAAACCAGCCATTCTTTAATGCCATGTCAAAGGCTCGACCCCACCCCTCCACACCCACCTATGAACACATTGTATCCTCTCCGACACCTCTGTATACACAGTTTCCTTATGAGGACTTGGTAATGTGGGTGAGTTACTCTTTTACAGTAAGCTGTTCAAAAACTCAAGTTCTATAATGTTGTTAAATCCCTTAAAACAATGCTACTGAAGTGAGAGAGCCCAAGAAAAAGTTGTCAAGAGCAGTTAATTGTTCAATGTTTGGACCCAAACCAGAACTGGAAAGGAAGACCTATGGCCAAAGACAAAGCAATTAACATTTGGAGGAGGAAACAGAGGCTGAAAGTCTACTGTGCAAAAATCAATGCTTTGAATTAAAGGTCTTGTAAAAACTGGTTTACATGAAAAGTTTTTGATTGTTTTTCTTTTTCATTATACGTGCACTTTACTTTTGATCCAGCCAGACTTATGACTTCTTGTAGGACTCATAGGACATATTGAAATGGCAGGAAGTTAAGCCATCCTCCAAACATTGTCTGCATAATCTCCCAGGCGCTGAGTTTGAGGAGAGTGTGGACACATGGACTTACTAACCCGTCATGAAGATGGCAGGCATCGACGCAAGTCCTCCCTCGACTGAAGTGGCGACAGGACAGGCACTGGTCTGGACCAGGACCCCAGCATCCAGCATCCGAACACAGCGGGTCACACACCATGCGGTCCCGGGCTACACGCCACACAGGGGGAAAGTATTAGTGGGCAAAAAAACTGTTGAAAATATCTACTCTTCTACGATAGGGATGCACAGTATACTGCCAAAGTATAGTTATCAGGATATTAAGTGATGCAATATTCATATCGCAAAAAGCCACAGTATGTTGCAAAATTACTAAGGTCTTCCATTGGAGTTTTACACATTAGTTTTTACTAACGCTGCATAAGACAAAAATAAATGACAACTTGGAAAATGTGTAGGAGTTTTAGTAATAGCATGGCCTAATTTAGATCCATTTGACCTTTTTTCAAGTCCAGCTTTATCATTCTTAAAGTGCATATGACAGGTTTTAATGCTTCTGAAAATATGACTTGATGGACAACATCAGTTCTAAGTAATTGTTATCGTTTTATGTCAGTGAAGCAGCAATTTTAATGAAGAAAAGTTGGTTATTTTCATTTCAATTGTTAAGCTGCTGACAGGAAGTGACATAGACAGAGGTAAAGTCACTGACTCACTCATTTCCCATTGACGTAACATGACGTAAAATTGTTTGCCTCTATCTATGTCACTTCCTGTCAGTGTTCAATAAGGAATTGAAACATCACAAAAATGGTCAAACTAAAGAAAGCTGGGTCAAATGTAAAATGCAAAATCTCAATTATAATAGTAATAACAATGTTTTAGCAAAAAAAAATGTATCTAATGTGTCATATGCACTTTAAGTCCTGTTTTGGTACAAAACAAAACAATTAAAGAAACAGATCCTCTCAGAAAAAAAGTATTGTCTGTGTTTAGCTGATCATTAGGAGCAGGTTTTGAGATTAAAGACTCTTAAGTTGCTCCTGCGATGCAGCACAATACATAACTTAATGTTCCGCAGCGTTTAAATCAGGGGTCACGAATTAAATTTCACCAAGGTCCGAAATGAAAAAAAAAGGTCAAGCAAAGGTCCGGAACATACGGGGTTAATTCACGGTTATATCAGGATTTTTAAGCCTTTTTAAAATCTATTTCTGTGAATTGAAAATAATGCAATCAATTGAATCCTGTTATTGTTTTTTTGCTCTAAAAATTAGTTTTGGCTCCTAAATAGCAGAATGCATAGGCAACTGTAGCCTCTATTATACACAATGTGCACATAATATATGACAGTGATGTGTTTCTTGGCTCAGTTCAATACACTGAGCCCTGTTTAGTCCAGGTTTAGTCCAGGTTTAGTCCAGGTTTCAGACCTGCTCGGGAAACAACCGCGCTATTTGCGCATTACAATCGCGCGTGCATATTTAATTAGGGCGTCCTCGGCTTTTGTTTTTAGCGAGCCATATTTCAGTCATTCCGAAACCGTTTCTTAAAATTAAAAAAGTATCATGAAGCTAAGATGTAGGACTTTCTCTTTCTGTTCGTATGGGCTGTAGTTTATCGCTCTGCTGCAGTCAGAGAGGGAGAGTAAGGGAGGGAGAGTGAGAGAGAGCGCAGACGCAGCTGCTCGTCTGAGGGAATTCACGGTCGGGTCCAAAGTTCGGGTCCAGACAGGCTGGCGCATGGGTCCGGATCCGGACCGAGGTCCGCCGTTTAGTGACCTCTGGTTTAAATCATCAGGCAATTTACAAATACTTCTATGTGGCTGCTACCACTTCAAGCTCACTTCTACAATCTAAAATAGAGCGACACTTTTTTAATAGTTTCATCCAGTGGCTCTATTTTGTTCAAAAATGTATTTCAAGTAAACCATGAGAGTGCATCTATCACATCCTTTGAGTACATAATGGAGGCTTCTACAACAGAAAGAGACTTCACAGCTTGTTTTTCGTTAAAAACACGGAGACATGACTGTAAACAGCATAGTGAACCCTGCAGTTATTGTCCATCTTCCAAGAAGCTCAATCACAAACATGAATTGTAAGCAAGAACAAACCATCTCTATTTACAAAAAGAAACTACACTGCCTTGTAGCCACAACATGAGCCCATTTTCCTGCACTCATTCAGCCTGATCAATAGGAGTGATTTCTCTGTGTGCTGTTTTTGAGACATCCTAACAGACACACAGCTAACTACTGTTGGCAATTGCAGCACAGTAAACACCCAAACTATTGCTACTATCACGGCAACCACGAATATTACCAGCACTGGAAAAATTATCCAAACTAAATATACAAATGCTTTCCTATTGCTGCAAAAACAACAATAAAAGCCACTGCAAACTAGTATTTATTATAAGCCACAACTTTTTTTTTTTTATTTATATATACAGTATATATCTGTCTGTCGGACCCTGGGCTCTAGGACCCATTCCACTATGACAGTATAACTATTTTACAATTTTTTTTAATATTTTTTTTATCAATCCAATCTCAGATGTAAATCATTCAGAATCGGTTCTTTGTACTCGGAAAGGCCATGTTGCGTTTTGTACTCGAGAAGTCCATGTTGCGTTTTTCAGATTGATTAATCACCCTATAAGTTTCAGGCTTTGGAAGCACAGAGATAACACTGGGTCCCAAACTCGTCTTTGTATTGAATCTGAAAAGTGTGTGGTCTGGCTGTTCAGGCTATAATGGCAGTCATAATTTGAATATAGTCCTGGTGTCTTTTCATTGTTCATTTCATGTGTTATGACTAATATGCAGCTGGACCCTCAACTGTTTTTGAGTCAATATGTCATATGTAATGGATGGTAGCATTTTGAGCATAGCATTTTTTATACTTTTTTTTCACCACAGACCAGGTGGCGTCTTTCTGTGTGGAGTGTGCATGTTCTCCCCGTGTCTGTGTTTTCTCCAGGCAAACTGGTTTCTGTACTACAGTTGACATCCTGGCTCAAGATCTGGATAAGGGTCCATAGAGGTTGCACAGTGGTCACCCACTGCTTCTGACAAGTTGTCCCGAGCCACTGGTTGAATGATGCGTCAAATGCAGAGGGAAAAAAAATCTTTACAGGGAGAATAACGTCTAGGTCTCCTCCATAAAAATGGCTAGATTTAAGCACATTTATGTGACAAAATGAAAGAGGTTGAAGACACACAGACAATACAGGGAGCTTCTATCAGCTAACTTTCATTGCATTTGAATCCTCCCTTCAAGACTGAGTGTATGCCAGATTCATTCCCCTTTAGGTTGCCGTGTTCCTTTCTCTGTTTAAAAATACGCTTGAAAACTAGACTGCAATGGCCAGATGTGAGCTACGGGGTATATCTCAATGTCATAGCCACAGACGTGTTGTGAAAGCTAAAATACATCGACAGAAGGATGTAAATTTGTGGAGCTGTGATCTGTATCATCTGAAAAGGACATTGGATGAAAGCAGGCTGTCGTAAAAGACAAAACTAGGGGGCTCATAACTGACCTATGACAAAGCAGTATTTAAAAGTATCAAGTGGGGGGTGATTACAGAAACTAAGTAAGTAAAGGCTATATTTCTGTGATCACCACTGACGGTAAGTAGGGTGTCAATTCAAACCACAATGAAAACCTTCTAAGAGTACTGAAATTCCTTCACTATCATTCTGCTCTCTTATACAAAATAGTGACTGCACTAAAATAGATTAGTCATGTGTGTCTGGTTGTTGCCACAAATGCACTTTAAGTGTAGTCCAGCACACAGCGGGACTGCAGTCGCTCCCTCGGATCCGATATTAATCCACTGCTCCCCTCGCTGAGGGCACAGCAGCTCCAACATGACCTTTAGCTGAGAGAGGGTAACACTCACATTTACATTCACTTACAGCAACTGAATAAAGGGTCAAAAATGTACCTTTGGACTATAACAATGGTGTTTCTTGCGTTCGGAACATTGCTGTGATGCTTTTGTATGATGTTATGCTGTTAACTAGCCATGTTATCTTCAAGGTCAGGGAAATGCTGTAATACTTTATCAAATAAATTGTTTTTGTGACATATGGGTTTTGTAAATCAATGAAAAGAGATTTTGAAGGCAAACTTTGTGGTTGAGACCAGGTTGTACGAACACAGAATTTCTATGCACAACTTGTATATAAAAGGCAGTTAACATAGACCTTAACTTTAACTTTATGTGTTCATAGTCTACTTTAAAAGCCTACAAAAATCTACCATATTATGTCTTCTTCAGTGATGTAATGCGAGATTCTCTTCTTTTAATAAGGCCATCTGCGTATTATTATGATCTGATAGTTTTTTAAGATTGCACACTTTCTCCTCAGATGGTTATTTTGTCCAATCATCACGTAACATCTGTTCTTTTCGGGGGTGAATATACAGTCTGAGTCCATCTGTACATCCAAAGCAGCTGGCTCTGTCTTTCTATTAGCAGCAGCGATGACAAGGCCAGTGATGACTTATCAAACATGTGAATTATTTACTTGAGCTTGTCTCACATGCTTTGTCTCACAAATGGGGCCAGTTTAACATTTTGCAGGGAAGAAGTGATGTTAATAAATTACTTGGAGAGAAATAATGAGGGGTGGCTTGTTTTATATAAGCCTTCCCACATTTTACACTTGAGCCCATTTGTTTTTACTCTTTTAGAAACTAGGCCATTATTGCGGTGTCCACTGACACTTACAGCACTCCTTGGGACTGCGGTTGTTGCGGATCAGGACCTTCTGGCTGGCCGTGCTGAACAGTTGGGTCCAGTTGAGGGTGTTGTAGTAGCAGAGCTTGCTGTTCTCTGCGATGTGGACATTTCCCGCACTGATCTCTCGGAGCGACTGGAGCTGCAGTGACGAGATTCCCTGCTGCTTCAACACCAGCAGAGAGATCCCACTAAGAGAGAGAGTGAGAGCAAGAGGAAGACGAAAACAAGAATCAGAAGAGGCTAATGGGGATAATAAGCCAAGGAAGAAGAACATTGTACCAGTGATTTTCTTCTCTCTTTTCCCATAACATGTGTTCAAACAATTAATAGGACAAATGTAGATATAAGTAGATATACTGTAAGTAACAAGCTAACGTATTAACTAACTTATACTGTATATAATTTCATATTGGCTTATGATACTAGTACATTTGCTTATGGGAATTCTGCTTTACTGTTTAATGTTGTGGTCACTCCGTGATCTTAAACACAGAATGAAAATGCAGCAGCATGAATTAAATTAATAGGCTACATTTGAAGGTATGGAGATCTACATCAATTTAGTAATGTTTCATCAATGAAAAAGAATGCATTTTTATCATTATGCATTATAACAAGACAAGGCAGGGCAAGGCAAGTTTATTTGCAGAGCACAATTCATACACAAGGCAATTCAAAGTGCTTCACAGTTGCATAAATTTACATTAAAATTAAATATTGTTAGCGGATGGTAGTAACAGGAAGACATGAAAGCCAGTATTAGTTATTGATAGTGAAAAAAGCTGTATTGATGTCATTTTCTACTACATTTAATTATGTATTTATGAATATATCTTATGTGCTATATGTATTCAGTGTATATATATATATATATATATATATATATATATATATGGGTGTGTGTGTGTTGTGTTTATGTGTGTGTAAAATATTGCTTGTTTTTTTATTATTTTTATTTTTTATTTTTTTTGCAATTACTGTTTGTGTCATTATCTTTGTTTTGCTTTAACCCTTAGTATATATGTTATACTCTATTGCTTTGTTAAATGTTTATGTAAATTTTGTTAATCTGGACTGGGTGTGAGGTACTTCTTGTGGTTGTTTTCTTCTTTCTTTTCTTCACTCTGTTGATTTTCCTTCATTCTGTTATTATCCTTTTTAAATTCTATTAAATGAATAAGAAAAAAAATAAAAAAATAAAAATAAAATCAAGGATAGTTAGCAGCTGGAGGAATGATCTTACACAGTACACACTGTAAGATAAATCTTCGAAATGTACTTGAGCTAAAACTGTAAAATGTAAACCACTTGACCTTACTCAACAGTATTTTGTTCTTAAAGAGACATCTGTTTCTGAGGATGTATTAAGTCAGTGCGTGAATCTCCCCTAAAGGATGTCACAGCTTTGCTCACTGCCACTGAGGGAAGAATCTGTTTTAATGAGTTTATTTAAAAAGTTGTTGTATAAGAGGAGTTTTAATTAAACATAACAGCTTTAGAGCAAACAATTACTATACACATTAAACTGTGTCAATTATATTTATGGAGTTTGGTGTTATTATTCCGCTCATTTCTATTGGAGTTTCGTGTGGGAAACTTGGCAGGTAGCCTCTGCCCTTAGAGGAGCTAACTGTGGTGTGTCCCTGTTGTTGATGTCTTGTTTTTCAGTAAACTTTTGGACAATCAGCCTTCACCGTTTACCCACTAAACTGAAGGGAGTCAAAAAGGGTCCTTTTCAAATTTAAACTAAAAAGGCTTTATAGGTCAGATATGTGACCATCACGGACCTTCTGCCGTGTTTACATTGTGTTTGGACTGTATTATTATATGGGCTTGTGTTTTATTTTCCTGTGTGAAGACCCATCTAGACACGGATATCGAGAACTTGTTGTATAACAAAAAATAATATATAACAACTAATCCTGAATGAATCTGCTAGCAGCCGGTGGCTAGTTAGCTTTAGCCTACTAGCTTCTCTGCTTCATTCCTTGTTTATGTTTTTAAGAGCAGGCTCAAGACCCACCTTTTTAGTTTGGGTCTTGTTTGGGCAAGAATAAACTGATATTTATTCTTGCTAGGCCTATTTATTTATCTCAGCACCTTATAATTAAGTTAATTGATGTTTAATTGTTATTAATATTTATTTTGGATTTATGTATTTTACCTCTCGGTCTTATTTTAGTGATCCTATTATTCGAGTTTACTTTTTATTTATTTTAACAATTTTTATGCTCTCCCAGTTTCCTCTGGAGGAGCCCTGGTGCGGTGATTAGCTGTGGCTGCTGGGGTGCTGTCCTGTGGGTGTCTGGATGGAGGTGTGGTGTTTCTACCACGCCTTCTCCGGGCACCCTGTGTTGGTGCCTTGTGGCTGCAGCCGAGGTGCCGCTCCCGATGCAGAGGGTTTATCTATACCTAGCCTTTCCTCAGCCTTATCCCAGCCTTATGTCCATTGCGTCCATTGTTTTACCTTGAGTATGTGTGGTGTGCTTGTGTGGTGTGTCTCTGGGGAGGTCGGTGGGAGAGTGTGAATACGACATTGTGTGTGTGTATTTGTGAGAGGAGGTGGGTGTGAGAGAATGTTTTTAAATATGTAAAGCACTTTGTGTTACATGAAATGTATGAAAAGCGCTATATAAATAAAGATTGATTGATTGTTCTGAGACATAAAACATATTTGTCCCTGTTCAATTACTTCAACAAAATAAAAGATGAAGCTTGAGAGTGACCGCCCAATATCTTGTTGATTTTACGCATAGAAATAATATAATTAAGAATGTAAAATAATGATGTAACAGCTATGTGATAATACAATTTTACTCGGATTATTTTAGAGATACTTTAGTTTATTAGTTTTAGTTTAGTTTATTAGTTTATTTGAGCAGTAAACATTCTGCTCAAAAGGAGTGGCTTGAAGCAAGAACTTATAAGCGCCCAACCCCAAAATCAATACAATTTTTTTTTTTACTTTATAGAATTATAGTGGAACAAACAAAAGGAACAAAACAATAAAACAGCACAAAAAAAAGAAGAAAAAAGAAAGATTATATACACCTGCAGTTTCTGATCATGGCTGAAATTACCATTTACAAGATAGCATTTACATAAAGACATTACATGACAGAAACTCATGTAATGTACAGTATACATTCCCAACAATTCGCATGCACAAACTCTGCAGCATGCACACTCGTTTATAAAATAACTTTATCCTATTGCAATTACATTATCAATCATACAATTAGCAGCATCATATTTTGATTTGCCTCATTGGCAAAAGAGAACCAGTTACACTTCAAAGCGGCTTTTTTAACACAGACCAAATTACAAAGCATTGTTTAAAATGTCCATATAGATAACAGAAACGAAGCACAACTACAGCAATGGTCTCGTTTCATGTACGCTGTCTAGTACAATACTTAAACTGAAATGTAACAACAAATATTTATTTCAAGTCAACGGGGAAAAAATAATGGGATTTTTACTTCCAAAACCAGAGTCTGTGTCTAGGTGGGTGGGACTGTTGAACTATTGTACTTTTTTGGAGAATAAGTCTTAATAGAAATGATTTTTGCTAAACTTCACCTTCCACCTTTACGATCAATTACAAATACTCAAAGATTTTACATGCATCATTTTCTATTTATTATCTGTTCCCAAGGCTACCTGTCATGCTCACATGTTTTCACAGGAATTCAGAAGAACAACAACCAAGCGTACGGTAAAGACTTTCTAAAGCATTTCCGCTGCTCTGTATTTTGGCTTCACCTTTCCCTTAGAGCAGGCAGCATCATTCACCTGCCGTCAGTTCGCATTGAGCAGAACAAAACTGCAACATAACGAGCTGTGTACCTGTACAATGCTCTGCCTCCAATAGTGGCCAAGTTGGAAAACACACTTAGGTCTGTCATGTTGTCGGGCCAGGACTGGATGTTCAGAAAGCCTAAATGGGAACAGAGACAGACACGTAAACACATCATAATGAATCATCTGTCTAGTCAGCTGTCACTCAGGCTGTTGTGCTGTTGCACATGTAGACTAAAATAACAAAGATGAGGGAGCGAGTCAGAGAGACAGAGAGAGGGGGAGACACTTTGGAATCCAGTGCAAAAGCCCAGAAAGGACAACACCTGCGGCTCATTTAAAGGCAGCCAAGGTTTTCACATCCAGGAACTTATGTCCTCCTGGTGTGGAACTAGTTTTGATGTTTTTAATCACAGTTTCAATTTGGTTTTCTAGATTAAAATGCCAAATTTCGCTCTAGTCTAGTGCCTGTATTTATGCATTTGTTGTTCATTGTAGTTTATCCTTTGCCCAATAGCCCTGAGCAAAGCTTCTTCTTCTTCAATGCATCCTATTAACTATTTTCCTAAACAAAAAAAGAACAAAACTTCTGTGGTACCCATATCACTGTCGTATAAAGCATTCAGTATGGTTTATCAAATCCTATTTCCTTTACCTGCACCTGAATTCTGAAGAACAAAGATCTGTGCAGGCAGATCAGGCTCAATTTCAATAATGAATTCCAAATTATGAAATATTCACACGTGGACAGGCAGGGGGTCCACTCCTCAAGCCACCCTCATAGGATAAACAAATCGAGTCCTTGGAAAAAACACAGCGGGGTGGAAGACTGGAGGTGAAAAGATGAATAAAGGAAGAGGTGCATAATGAAAGCAGAGGAGCTTAATGTCACAAATGACCTTAGTGTGAGAAGACAAACAGCCGCCGCACTGCCATCACCAGAGCAGCTGAGTGACAGTGAAGAATATTTGCAAATGACACATGATTAGCTTAGAAAGGCATTTTTTTACCAATGAACAGCATTTGAATAAATTACAAGTACTATGGGATGCAGGGATCTTTTCAGCAACTACTGGGCATCAGGACATATTATGGCGGCACAGTAGCGCAGTTTGAGTCTTCCAAGTGGACCTTTCTGTGTGGAGTTTGCATGTTCTCCCCGTGTCCG
Organism: Neogobius melanostomus; assembly: GCA_007210695.1. Classification (NCBI taxonomy): domain Eukaryota; kingdom Metazoa; phylum Chordata; class Actinopteri; order Gobiiformes; family Gobiidae; genus Neogobius; species Neogobius melanostomus. The sequence continues at coordinate 2,851,294 of VHKM01000049.1, forward strand.
GGTAGGTTTCCTCCGGGTACTCCGGTTTCCCCTACCACTAAAACATGTACAATAGGCTAATCCTCGAGTCAGGTGATTCTGACCATCAGCTTGGCTCCACATCTGGAGATGGGTCCCCGGGTGCGGCACTGCTGTCGCCCACTGCTCCTTACATGTGGCCTGAATGATGGGTCAAATGGAGAGGAGAGATTTCCCTACAGGGAGAATAAAGTACACCTTAACCTTAGACATATTTGTAGCAATGTTGATGGGTATTGGGTAATCAAACAATGAATAACAACAATCAGAAGCCAGAATAATGTGTTTCTCCACTGTGAGAGCGTATGAAGGTCAATCAGCATTGTAAGTTGCAAGACACAAAGTCAGGAAAAAAGATATAAAAAACTGTAGCATAGCAGATTCGGAGTGGATCAAATTAATCTGTCTTGTGGATTGTATTTTCCACCAAAACAATAACATTTCATGAAGTGAGCTTCTACTGCCAAAAAGAGCTAGCTGCATACATGGCTGTGTCTGGGTCGACAGGTGCACATTGCTCCATTCTCTGCTGATAACTACAGAACAGGAGGACCTATCTGGAAACTTTTCCAATACCTCTGCGTCCTCTCACAATACCTTTTTTTAGTAACGAATGAAGCCGTTTTATCATGTACCAATTGATTTACCTTGAAAAGCCATGTACCTTTTGTGTCCTTCCTTAGTATATTGTAAAAGTACAGATTTGTGGGGCAAAGAAGACCACAGTGCAATTGTGAAATAGGGGGCTCTTGAGTGAGAGGTGAAACCTCACACAATTTAGGTCAAATTTCGACCCTAATCTTTTTCAATGAGTGAGAAGCATGTAAAATATCACTGAGCCTCTCTCATCACAGGGCACATCAGTGGCACACCAATGCACACAGCCAATTACTGCATGGAGGCACTTAACAGGGAAAGGCCATGGGCTCAAAGCAAAGGTTAAGAGTGGTTTAGTTGTGATGATGACGTTCAGAATCAAAAGACCGAGTGAACCCACTTGTGCTAAATTGCATTAGCCCCTCGCCTATCTATACATGCGACCTTTGTTACAGATTGGGAGAAAAGAAGAAAAAATGGGAAGGATAGTGGAATGTGGAGGCTGGCGGTGTGGAGAGAGGGTCCACCCGCTCATATCTCATTTGAAGGCAGGAGAGATGCGGCGACCTCGAGGTCACAGAGGCGGGTTCCGTTGACAGCTCGCAGAGATGACAAGCTGAGCTGACACACATGTCTAACTCCACACACGGTTTGGCCAAGGTTTGTGTCCTCGCAGCAGGTGCCCAAGACCGGATGCAAAGGGACTCAATAGAATGCGAAAAAAATGAAATAAAGGAATCATGTTTCTCTCCAAGCATGCAGTATTTACATGGATTTAAATAGTTACATGGAGATGATTCAAATAAGTTTCATCCTTAGCTTAAACTAACTCACATATCTGTACCATTAATTAACGGGAAACTTATTATGGACACTGGGCTGAAAAATGTACCATCTCTCATTATCCCTGGTCACTGCTATTTCCGTTACCATTTCCAGTAGCGAGCTGTGAGTTTTGACCTTATTTCATTTGACCTTTTTCACAAACAAGTCAATATAACAGGCAATAACTGGGCAGAAAAAATAATTGAAACATTGCAAGGATCTTTTTGTCTAAACCCCATTACCTTCATAAAAAAGCGCTTGCCAAATCTACAGTAATATTGTATAGTATGAGGACAGCCAGGTAATCAAAGGTGTAATTACGGTGAATATGGAATTGCTCAAAGAAACAAAACTTATCTGTCACTGTACTGGTAAACCCTAACCTTAACCCAGCATGAAGAGTGTAAAGACATTGACATTATTTTGTAGGTCATAAAATGGAAACAGGGCTTCTAAATTAATTTATGCCCTCATTATCCCCGCTATGAGGCTATTATGACCCACGTACACAAACCAAATTATTACTATGAGCCACAGTGCTTTTACAAGAAGAAAAGCAGTCTTATCGTCCATTTCAGTCTGTTGAATGTGTTGACTTCTTGAGGATTGTCCGGATAGAGAGACAAGGTTTGGCTGTCAAATGTCTAGCCAGGCAGGTTGACAGTATACATGCGGCTCAGTATTGGTTACATATAGAGTGTATGTGTGCCTTTTGGGATTAATGATGTGATCCACATGCTCAAGAGCTGTCTTTAAGGCGCGTGAAGACTGAGCGAAGACACTGTGACTCAAGGCTCGGGACTCCCCATGGGACAGCCAAGCACAGAGACACTGAAAAGACTCATATGGGATTCATTTTATGTGCCTGTCCTTGGTGTCGTCTGTGAGGAGGAATTGGGTAAAAACACACAATGACACACATCGGTGACAATGACTATAATGAAGATAGCCTCTACATGGTGTTATTTATTCATTTGTTTATATGGAAAGGAATGGTGTGCATATCTTACCTGTGACCTCCCGAACGGTGCGAAACACATTGAGTTTTTCTGGGTCCAAAGCTTCAATGTTGTGATATACGTCCCTGCGGATAGGAACATGTACCTATAACTATATGTCACGTAACATTCAGGCAAGATACAACTTTTTTTTTTTTCAAGGCAGCATTTTGGGGGGCTTTTTTATCACGAAACTGCTCAATTTTGTTGTATAACTTCTCCAAATGCTTATCCCCAGGATAACTATGGTTGCCAGGGTAACAGACAGTCACATAACTCACAGACTATTATTAAAATAGAAGCGCAATAGCCTTTTGGATAGTCCACCATATAGGACCTTTGTAATACTAATACATAAGAACTTGTGTGGCGTGTGTTCTATGCCAGATGCTCTCCTGATGCTCTGTATTAATTAATCACAACAAGAATGCACTGACAATGATCATGTGACCACCTAGTGTATCTCAGCTTGTAGCTAATGCACAATAAATGTTTAAAATCTTAAAATTTTACTTCTGAAATAATAATAATTAGTTAATAATTTGGCACATTACAAAGTGAAGCCCGTAACATATTCTGAAATTCCTCCCAGTGACATTATAAATGAACACACTTTCTTGAGTCATGCAGAGTTGAAATTCATTTTGTCATTACTTTCAGTTGCATCATCATGAAATCTCAACACTCTCATCTCTCACCCTTTGATTCCAGTAATGAGGAAGACCAGATTCCCATTAATTTTGGTACAGTTGACAAATTTGTCGATGTTGCTCGAATCCACGGTCTGTGCATTCTGGAGCGTGGCTGTGCCGATACCATCACATGCTGGAAGACAACAACGTGTGTTAATGCCAAAGTTAAGTCACGTCCAGTTATGGATAACATGGCCTACCTTTTGGACAGATATCAGTGCAGGGATACACATTTTAATGCGGCTTTCCTCCACTTCCATCTTGTTACTGGGACACGCTCTGACACACGAGCTCTGATCCACCACAAAGTTATCTGAGAAACAAGGTCAAAAGTATAGCTTTAACTTAACAGAGACAACACAGATCGATGGGTTTTCTAATTGCATATTTTTTTCAGAGCTTATGTTTATTTTAGTATTTTCCAATTTTAAAAAGGCTGTACTCATTTATTATACTTCGAGCAATCTGACAACAAATATATGAAGCACATAACTATGAAGTACATATCTTCAATCTTTGTCAAAAGCAGTTTTTTTCTTTTTTTGGCAGACATATTAAGTGGTTATAAAAGGTTACTATAGAGTACAGCCAATCTTGCACACTATACCTGATTTTTGTTCTGATAAAGGAATTTGTTTAGTCCTCCTTTACTATATTGTAGACTCAGACATTTGTGGGAAAAACACCTCATTTAATTATAAGGCATTTGTATCAATTTCATGAACTTGCAGGTAAATTTTCTAACATTTCTGCGAAAGTCACCCTGAAAAGTGTCCCTGCAAATGGTGAAATGTGCCTACAAAGTTGACTATGTGAAGAATTCGGATGCTACAAATATATAAGGAAAGTTATGAATGAGTTTGGACCACAGCTAACATTTACATTTAGTGGTTTCCTCTTTCATTGTTTGTAATTGAAAACAATCATGTATAGGGCCATTACAAAAAAAAAGGTTTTGATTGTGGCGACGTCTTTCTCCTGTTGGCTGGTGCACTGAAGTTGTATGTTGGTGACTTACGTGGGCACTTCTTGACGCAGAAGGCTCCATAGGTGTACTTGGCTCCAGGGTTGTGCTCCAGTTGGAATGAGGTTGGGTTGTAAACGAACGGCTGCGGGCACTGTGTCACACACGCCCCACTGTCGTTGAAGTTTGTACAGGCCTGAAACAGGACACACAATGTTTACCATTTTTGATACAGTCACTGATCATCATTTGCTTTAAAATTGTTGAGTTGTTCTTTTTTCTACAGTATCACATTTTGCATGCAAGTAAAAAAAAAAAAAAATGTATCCTCCTCACAGACACGTTTGTTTGTAACTCATCCTTCAATTTCACTGCAGCAACCCATCAGGAGAAGAATACACTTCAAAACACTATTATCTTTCACACAGCCCAATATGATAAGACTGAGCTGTTACTGCCATATCTCAATGGCAGTAAATGGATATTATATTCAAGGTAGCCTACATTTGTTGATTGTTTATAAGTGATTTCCAGTTTACTTTGACATGTTATTATGACAGATAACGTAGACATTGTGCATGCGAGGTGTGTGTGTACTCACAAAGCAGTCAGTGTCCTTGGGGCCGAAGCAGCCGCCTGCACACTCGCGGTGGCAGCAGTCGCTCACAAAGGGCCCGAAACAGCGGCCGTCACACTGCTCCGCACACACTGTCTTTGTCACTGTGGAGAGACACAAATGTACAGATGAGAATAAAGGGCCCTCAACACTACTACCCTATGTTCCTACGTTACCCTACATACACTTGAAACGCTGTGGTTTAATGTGCAATTCAATATTTTTATTGAGAATCGTTTTTCAATGTCACAGCAACCTAATGGCTTTGACAGTTCCTAAAATGTGAAGGTGAGACAAACATAAATCTGTGTAAATTAGTGTGTTTATCGATGTGTAAAACAGCTGTTTTGTGGGTTAGCAGAACAAAAAGAGAATCCAGTTGTGAAAAGAGTGGAGTTATGGAAGCTGCTGTAGAAGACACAAACAGACTGTGTGGATATAATAAATGGTTACATGCAGATTAATATACCGTCAGTCTAGTAGCATAGTTGCCAAGCCTTCTAATTGCCCAAGGACATAGCCAGTTAGCCTATATGTAAAAATGCAGTGTTTGGAGAGTACAATTAAAAAATAAAACAAGATGAACTCAAAGCTATCCTGAATATAATGCTGATAAAGAATGAGCACTTGGCGATCACACTCATCTCTTCTGCTCTGGTTGTCATCTGCCTCCTGCCACCTGTTATTGACTTCATGTACATAAATATATGTGTTCAGTGTGTTCCTGATCGTATGGATGACCATATGTCCCTGTGAGGAGCTGGTTAACAGATATGTGCAAGACCTCACCCACACATAGCAGTTGGTGAAGGTACGAAGAACAAAGTAGAGCCAAGACTAGGAGTAAATATGTGGAACATTCACTATTAGAAAGACCACAAAGAAGAAGAACGTATCAATATGATTTTGTAATTTAATAAGACAACCCTTCTCCACTAAGCCATTTAGTCCACTCTTTGGTGCAGACAAACAAAATAACTACAAAAGATATAATTGTTGTGAATTCTGTACATGTTTTTGCATGATTTTGAGTCGGAACAGGCAACCCTCTGTTCCCCATGGGCACTACAAGGCAGTTGTAGTAGCCCTAAAATACTGTATGTAGTAAAGAAAATCCTTCTGTCTTCCAGGTGTAAAAGTCCTTCCTTCCTAAATGGGGAATCCAATATTCTATTTGATGATGCATTTTTCAATAAAATATTTTTTTCTACAAATTGTATATTATATTTTACCAAGCAAATTACATGATCAGGAAACTACTGACACCCGTAGCATTCTATATTCTATTCTATGCTATGATGGGCTTATTTATTTCCCGAAGCTGCACCGCTGGTTTAATGGACGCCTTTCAGCCAACCCGAGTCTGCTCTTAAAAAGTCCTCTGAGCCTAAATACATTGGCAGTATGTGATAATTTTATTCATTTTGACCTTAGGTTCCATGACCTTTTCTTTTGAGACTTGTCCCTGCACTGAAGAGCACCAAAAGGACACGCAGGCTTAACATCCAAGTAGCACTGCGACCCGCTGTAAATGTAAATGATGTATGATTTCATTAAGATGGTTGAAACATTCTGTATTGAAAGGTTACATAATTTTACCATCAATCACCTATAATTCAAACATAATGTGGCAGTAACACATTCAGCAAAACATATATGCTGATATTATTTTTATTGTTGTGTTATGTGTATCGTGTTGTTTCTGCCTTTGGGCTCAGCTGTGATGAGATACTATCACGATGATGGATACCACAGCGCCACATTCGAACCCATGCACCAAATTTCTGCTTAACGTACCATTCCTGGCGTTCCATTAACCAAGCCCCAGCCTGGTTCACTCAAAAGACAGTTTGTCAAATGGCCTTGTCACGAGACACATGCAATACCTTTGATCAATTTGGCTTTAAATTTCCACTCAACCACATAAATAAATAAAAGCAAACTGAACGGTAGTGGGAAACACAAAGGGAATCCATCTCTTAAAATATGCCCAGTGGCTTCTGTTTGAACGGTGTGAGGACAGAGGCATCAGTCACAAGAATCACTGCACTGGTTTTCAAGACGATAATGCATTTCCTTGCATGGCTTTCAAATTAACTTGATAAATAAACATACATTGCTGCTGTGATGTTGCAAATGGCAACATTTTGAGAACTATCCACACAAATAATAGTTTCATTATGTTTTTTTTTGTTGCTTCATGACCATCTGAGTTTACACAGTGATGACAAATGTTGATATCAATAATGTCTACACTTAATAGTGCCTTTCAAAACGCCCAAAGCTTTACATTGTATAATTGTTTGCTCTACAGGTAAGCTGCAGGGCTGACTGACAGAAACGTGGCTTCCAATTTGGGTCAACAATCTCTACAAGGACCAGCACTCATCACATGTACAGTATACATAGGGGAGGTGAGGTAAAAGGATAGAACTTATAACCGTATAAGTAAACCACTCTACCACCTCTACCACTGTGGCCCCAGAACTTTTCTTTTTTCTGTAAAATGTTAAACTCATCACCTGTTGCTCACCGGTGGAAATGTTTACATGGTCTAAAAAATCAGATAACTGGAGAAACCCGATAACCCAATTATCAGATCGGATGCGTTTACATTCACTTCAGAGAATCCAAAACTCCCAGTGTAGATTTTGGATTGTTAGAGCAACTCAAATGTCCCCAGCCCTCTTTTCAATCAAGACCACCTGCAGAACCAGGTGGAGAATGATTGTGCCTCCATATTTGGACTTGGAGTCAAAGTGCTGTCCATGTGGCAGCAGATTCTTGTGCTTGGTAGCCCACTGGATACAGCACAGGAAGAAATCAGATTATATGAATATCACATACTGTAATGTATATGAGATTATGCTACATGTCTCTTCAATAATCTGAGATTACAATGTAAACATAGCCACCGTTCTTCCTGTCAATACATTTGATAATTGCATACACTGATCTGGCCATCATGACTATACATAGTAACCCATAATGTCCTGCCTCAACCTATTTCTTATGCATCTGGCATCACATCCAGATACTACAGAGACGCATGCATTTTGTTGCTTGCAGAGGACTGCCACTAGACATGCTCTAAAAGTCGGAGAAGATTTTATTATGTAAGTAATTAAGTGCTCCCAATGAAAGACTGCACTTAATGTTGTCTTAATTGGAGAGAAAAGAATGTCTGCTGCACCTGGGCTTTGTCTGGCTTGTTGCTGCCATTGCTGACACCATGGAAATGCTTTTAGTAAATCATTTAAATGTGTTTGGCATTGTTGTCTGAATTCACCACATTTGAACAATTATGTTAAGATGATTATACCTGGCAAACTGTGCACTGCAAACTCTTTACTTTAATAACCACATACATAATATAACGTATGTCTCATATCAAATGGCTCGGCTTTATTCTGCTCTTCCACAGAACTAAATCAGTAGTTGGCTACTTCTACTAATGTAAATTAAACTACAACTACTATAAGAGGTAGAGTTGAGTAGAGTTTCTATGTACATTTCTACATAAACTGATGAGTCACAGTTTAGATGCATTTTCTATTAGCACTGAACATGCTAAACACAATCTACAAACATCTGGATAATTATATCAATGTATAAAGTTTAAACATAAATATACTGCCCTGATGAAGACTGACTAAGTTGAAATGCATTAGCGTTGATTCAATAAAATATTTTTTTCTCAGACCAGACGTGCCTCGGACCCTCTACTTTTCTAATCTGTTGCTAATCTGCCCATCTGTATCCTGAAGAGCACCTGGCACCTTACGACGCAGGATCCTGTGAGCAGCTAATCCTTTTCCATAAGCTATTTTCTTTACGTGTGTTGAAATATCATCTTGGTTATAACTTTGTATACAGTAGTAAACTCCATCCACTATCCTAGAATAACCACTCCAACTACAACTTCTGTGCTACATAACTATAGATAGAGATGAAAGCCACAACAAACCTGAAGATGATTTTTTTTTTAAATATATAATTCTAGAACGGTATACTTCATACCTTTTAATCTCTGTTCCAATACAAAACAAAAATACCACTTTTTGATCGATGTATTGTATGTGAAAAAAAATGTTGGAGGCAGAGTTATAAAGGTGCCCTGCCAGAACAAGTAAAGTTAAGTAAGGTACTTACAACTTTGACACTGGTTCTCCATCGGCCCCCAACAGCGGCCATTACAGGAGCGATGGCACTTCTGACCTGCAAAGACAACATATATGAATGAATGAATGATAATTAGAAAACAATAAAGGAAAATTACTGTTATTATTAGAAATGAACAAACAGAAACTGAAGGAAGATCACATTGATGCACTTTTAGCAGGTAGAAATAATACACATTGGTCCATGAGCTATAATTTCCTGCAGCTGTTGTGCGTGAGAGTCTTTGTCATTTCTAACAGAACATAAAGAGGTGTATATTAAGTGTTGTTCCAGACATTGTGCGTCAGCAGAGGTGGACTGAGTGCGTGGTAATTATGGTAATGACTGGACATGCACAATGGATAGTGTGTAAAATATGCAGGTACTTCAGCTGATGAGTGGGCAGACAATTATATCATGAAATGTTACAAATCCTAATAAGAGTCTGCGTAAAAGTTAAAGGTTAGAGGGAAGAAGTATCTACAGTAAACGTCTCAGCATAATGTTCCTTATAATCTGGATGCAAATGTATTTGAGGGCGGATGTGGTCATTTCCATTGTATTAGACTTTTTCAAATATCGACTGTACTGGGTTGATTGTCTTCAGAAGCCTCATCTCACTCTCAGTAGTCAGATGTAAAACTGTTTACAAACAAGCTTTCTTATACTCTGAGTCAAAGAAAGAAAGAAAGAAAGAAAGAAAGAGTAGGTATCTCATAGCTCTGACTGGCACAGGCTGTTCTTTTGTCATAAAACCCCAATTGATCTCGCCATGACCCAATCTGTGTTTTATATAAATGTCTGTATTTCCATATGAAGACAGCATGGGTTCTTGGAGCAGGTTCGTGGCTAAAAGCACTAAAGTAGCAAATCATAGCCTCTTTCGCTGTGGCCTCTGGCTTTTTATATTTGGAGGACTTAATTGACTGTCTGTAATTGACTGCGGGGGAAGTAAGCTGGATAAGTGCACAAGTGCTGTCCGCTGTCCATCAGGCTCTCCACACGAGGAGCTATTAGCATCCAAACAGACTCCATTCCATCTGCTCCTCTTAGTATGACAAAGTGGTCACAAAGAAAGACTGAAATTGTTTCGATCTCATAAATCCAAATTTGTTTTTTTGTGTGTGTGTGTTTTTAATGAGAAAAATAAATAAAACATGTTTGAACAGTAATGTGACACTATGCTTAAAAACACGAGAAGTGGCAGAAGTGGTGCAATTTTTACCAATGCTTTATTGATGTATTACAAAATGCTTAGTCGTGACTAACGAAAGCCCAAACTCCGCCCACATTTGCCACAGAAGTGGGGGCGGTCAATACTACTAGAAACCGCCGCAAACAGCGTCAAATAAACACAGAAAATTCCGAGTGGGTCTAAACGCAGCCGATGGAGCTCCAGACCTCCACGGGAAATGACGTCACCTCCACTTTTCCCCCCCGCAACATTTATTTGAATTAATTTCAATAAAACGCCTTTAGTAATCTCCACTATCCTTATGGTTAGGATTAGGGTTAGATTAGATTGTCCTGCTGAGGTGACGTCATTTCCTGTGGAAAGGTGTAGCTCCACTGATCATGTGACTCTCCATCGGCTGCATTTAGACCCTCCTCGAAATTCTTACGCCGCACAGCCGAGTAGTGACATCTCCACGGTGCGCTAAGAGCTAATGACACACGCACCTGCTGCTTTGTGGATGTAACACAGAAAATCTACACTTTTGCTTCCTCCTTCGCGTGATCGGGGAAGGATCCACTTATCAGATCGCCGTGTGCTCATGACGCGAACCTCTGCTTTTACACAACTTCCACTAAAGGAACATTAAAATTCCACAGATTTTTCAGCTATGAGCGGGCAGTATGAGCGGTTTTACCCTAAACAAGTCCAAAGTATACTATTAAGTACACTAAAATGAGAAGAACTTAAGCGAGAACAGCAGATGATACTCTAAACTCATCTGACATACAGTTTATCAGCACAAAAAAGTTGGTTTGGCCTTTAATTGCTCTTTCAGTAAAACAACCGCTTGTGTTCGCAACCCCCACACATTATATTTCCATTCAAAGTACATAGAAAAAGGCTTCCCATATATGATCTCGCTACCCCCCATGGAGGTCCCGAAGAGAACCACTTTGAGAACCACTGCATACTCGGTGGTGGTTAAGACCTGCTCTTCCAACTGAGCCCCTATAGCAATATAATAATATATGGCTTTGTGAGATACTGTATGAAGACTGCTGGATATTGAGTTGTAATTTTCATACACTGTCGGCCAGTTGAACTCTTGTAACTCTGTAACTGTCCATCTGGCCTTTAACGCATCATCTACTTGACTTGAGTGAATTGAGCAGTAACTAGCGCTTTGGCCGTGGTCGAGAGTGGGGTCAGGAACCTTGACTGAGCGAATAGCAGCGTACAAACAGGATAATAATATAAATGTCAGACTATAAGTGCTGTTCGACGGAGCAAAGCATACTTATATCTCTGCGCTGTCTCTTTGAGTGCATCGAGGAAAGTGAAGTCATAGAGTCTTTTTTATTTATTTTGTGGCCAAGGACTCCACACCCGTCTCCACTTATAGATTTTGACTGACTTGAAATACACCTTTTCTGCCTTCTTTTACTGCATAAATTCTTTTACTCTTGACAGAACTACAGGTGACTGAGCTAAAAACTAAAACAGGCGACCATCATTGTCATGTTTTGAGAACAGGGTCATATTCAACGTTTTATTACCATTGTCAGTGAAATGATTCGCAACCATGATTTATAGAGTGGATAATGGATAGTTTATTTTTGCTTTGGCTTTATTTGTTTTAGTTACACTCATAATGACGGCATCTGCAAGTGTGTCTTGCCTTAAAACCACATGATCATGGTTAAAATATTTAGTAATATAAGGGGCTAAAGGTACCCATGGAATTACATACAGTTTTAAATAATCCTTTGTTTTGAGAAAATGCACAAATATCAGCACAACAAAGCGAGCATAAATGGGTCAGTCACTTATAACCATAATCTGAAATGGGGATTAGGGTGTTAAAAATGGATTACAGATTAGGAGACATATTGATCTTTTGGCAGTGCACACAGCCCCAGCATTTCATATTGTCTTACTCTTATTTAGGCGGGACAATGATACCCCATGAGTTTAGAGATAGTGTTTATTGTAGAGTTGGGTTTCAGCCATGTTTGCTCACACTGTTTTTTGAGCCCCCTTACCTCTTGTTTACTTCTCTTAAATCAAACTGGAGTTGTTGCAGCACAGATTGCAAAACAAGAGAGGTGCGCAATATCAAAGCGAGCACTAGAAGGAAAAGAAAAGACTTTTAACGGGCCAAAATATGGAAGCCTGTGTACAAGTACAACTGATATGATGAAGGGGAAGTATAGAAGAAGCTGAGGAGATAGATATTTTGCTGCAAGAACGAAAAAGTCGTACTACTACTAATAATCTAAAAGACAATGACGAGTGAAGATGTAGGGCTAGATTTAAAGAAAATTAAATTATTCCTCAGACAATCCCCCTTACTCCTGTACAGATTGCCCTACATTAATAAATGCAAACCAATTGCCCTCTTTGTTTATCCATTTCTCAGCTTTCTTTACTTGGGCCATTCACCAGTTCAGCCTAATATTTATTTTTTCATCTGTGAAAGAAGCGTAATTTTCTATTAATTTCAAAGTTCAGCTAAAATATGGTTATTGATGCTTTTGGTTTTGATCATACCAGCCTATAGTTCATTCCTGACATGAGTCCTATTCATTTCTATGGTGATTGATTCTGGCATTATATTTTTACATTGAATTTTATACTCTGTCTTGATGATATATTGTCAAATTGCTTTGGAATAAATACCATTATCACAATTGATATTTGGACATTTAGATACATTTGAAGCTTGAGGCTGAAAGTCAGTGTTTGTCCATATGGAATTTTAATTTCGCATTGCTTTATTGCACTGAAAATAAAAGAGTGAAGCCCGGAGCTGGGTCAGGGGTGACACAGCCAGGCCGTCTCAGCTCGAGGCGAGGTCTTTTCCATAGACCCCTGCTATTCATTCGGTCTGCATTTAATCATATGGAAGACAAATAATATTTCTACGTTGTTATGATGTTGAAATCAGATCTGTTTTGGGCATTTCTAGCACAAAAAGCAGGTACTGAAACAAGCCCGGAATAAGGCAATGATTTAATCAGCTGTAAGTTGGTATTATTAACCTACACCGCAGGACTGAACCAGGACCAAACAATAAAGGGGGTGGGTTCGAATCCCAGCACCCACAAATGCACACTATTGTTGTGTCCTTGGGCAAGACACTTCACCCTCCTTGCCTCTAGTGTCTGCGTACGGTGTATGAATGGGTGACGGTTCCTTACTGTAAAGTGTTGAAAAGCGCTATATAAGTTGAGTCCATTTACCATTAAAAGAACCTCATGGTCTAAACAGAAGGGAACTTGGACAAAACAAGAACTCAATCGGGTCTTAAGTGAATCTCAACCAGGACTAAACATCGACAAATCCAGGATAAAGTAATCAAGAACAGAAACAAAACTATCAGACCTAAGGGCCTCAATCCCAGAGTTTGAGTGCCTCCAGACACTGTGCTAACAAACAGCAACAGTAGTGGTAGTCTTAAATGTCAAACAGCTAGAGCATTAAATTAATAAGACGAGGGCAAGTGGGTTAAGTCATTAAGTCATGTTTCTCTTGATGAATGTACATGTCAACATAAAATCCCCCAGCTCGGAGCATTCATTAACATGTTCAGGACAATGCGGGTGCAGTACAGTGTGGGATGTTATGGCAAGTCTGCTGGTGACAGAATGAGGTCAATTGGTGATCCGATACAATGTTTTGTATTGTTTGGTGTTACGCTCACACAGTCGAAACTATATAACAAACCATGTGTAGCTACAAATGTCACACTTTTACCCAAATTTAGAGACATCATTGATAGATTGGGTTTATTTGAGTGATTATTTACATTAATTGTTAAACAGTTTACTTAAACTTAATGGATGGAGCAGTTGTAGGGGAAGCGGTCTAAATTCTAAAATGTTAAACAATTATGTCTTAATACAGGGCCTTGCCTCATGTAGTGTGTGGTAAATTAAGTTTTCCCCCTTGCAGTAATCATGTACGACAACTTTGTGAACCAAAAGACACTTCTGCAGCCTTTTATTAGCAATTGGAAACCCGGAGTTGCAACAATTCAATACATTTAATTGTTAACATTACCAGGTTACTCTGCTTCCTGAAAGCTTTGAAACATACGCATTGATCCCCGTAAAGAATTGGGATGTTGATAATAAATTTAGAAAACAATGAGCAATTTACGATTAACAAGCTCCACTTTTAAAGGAATAAGCCACCGTTGTTCCATACTGAGATTATGTTCTTACCTGAGCTTACACGAGTTGATGGGTACATATCTGGTCTTTACGCGTGCGCTCAGTCACGCAAAAAGACCAAAGATGGTGTCAGCATTTGGCCTGTCCTCCTCTCCTCTATGGGCCAAACGGGGGTGAAGTTAGAAGCAACCAAGCCCTTCCACGTTTTCCCTATTTAAATACGGTTTACGTGAGTAGTTACACGATCCAAGTATAGTTACACAAAATTAAACACTTCGACGTCCGCGCAGTAATATCCATTTAGAAAATCAATACATTTAATTTGTGTAATTTTACTTGGATCGTGTAACTACTCACGTAACAGTATTTAAATAGGAAAAACGTGGAAGAGCTCGTTACTTCTAACTTCACCCCCGTTTGGCCCCATAGAGGAGATGAGGAGAGGCTAAATGCTAACAACATCTTTGGTCTTTTTGTGTGACTGAGCGCACGCACAAAGACCAGACAGGTACGCATCAACTCGTCTAAGCTCAGGTAAGAACATATCTCAGTATGGAAAAACTGTTCCTTTAAGGTTTAAAAATGTATAATATGGTACAGTATTCTCTAAATGTGTTCATCATTTACAATTTTTTGGGAGATGAGGATGTAAATGTTCAAAATCCAACACGTTTATCTTAAATCATATCTAACTTGACAAACAAACCAAAACTGTTGACAGCGTTACTCACATGCCCCGCTGCTGTTGGTGGGCACGACCAGCGGATGGAGCCCGGGATTCTTCACAATGTCCTGCCAGTGGATGGTGTCTGCGTGGCACAGGAACTTGTTCTGGTCCACATACACCCCCCACTGAGGATCTCTGTGGGGGACAGGACAGACACAACAAATAAATGAATCTCTTCTAAGACAAAAAACAAACTGAACTGATAAAGGCATTTGTGGAAACCATGATTATGCCACATTACTCCTTTGACTGCTATCAGAGAGCAGTTACTTTCTTCCTTTTTTTTTTTTTAAAGACACAATTTCTTTCTAAACTCCTGGCAACAGCATGGGGTTTTGACTATTGCTGCTCATGAGAATGTCCTAATCCAAGTTTTTTTTGCAGAAATGGAGGCAGAGAAAGACACAACTGCCTGAACTCCACAGAGGACTGAGCAAACAGACAGACAAAGTGAAGCCCAGCAGCATATTTGCGTTATTTACCAAGCTTACGTGTTGTCTATCTTCCTCCAAACACATTACTGACACACTGATGAGACACGTAATCATAGCAAAAGCTCCCTGCCAGCACTGACCACCAGCTGCCAAACACATTATTGCACTACAAAGGCCCGATTAAATGATGCTCCGTGGATAATAGGTGAAGCCGTGGTATTACCTCGGCAACTCTGCAATTCTCCAGACCACATCCCAAACTTCTCTATCTTTCTCGCCGTGTGGTGTGAGCAAAATTAATCCTGCCTCTCACTATGGGAGGGATATGGCTTGGCTGGAAGGGTCTCAAATTCAAATTGTGTGCCCAACGTGGTGCTTCTGGCGGAGCACAGGAATGGACCGAACAACAGACAGATAATAGTTTTGTTATTTCGACATGGCGCCAGCTGGACACCACGGGAACGGGGAAACAAGATACATGTGCAAACAAAAAATGACTTCAATCTTTGCTGTAGCTTAACAATACTGTACACTTGGGTATTCATGCCACTCGTGCTTATTGTCCCTAACTCGCTCGGATCAAAACATTTCATACAGTCTTTCCCCAGAGTTTAGAGACAGTGTGCAACTCTACAACACAACTTGTAGAGTTGGGTTTCAGCCATGCTCTCACCCAAGGTTTTTGAGTACCTTACCTCTTGTTGACCTGTCTTAAATCAAACTGCAGTTGTGAGAGCCCAGATTGCACAACAAGAAAGTGTGCAGGTAAGCACTATGGAAGGAAAAACCAACACACTTTAAACTTGAGCAAAAAATATGGTAGCGTGTACACCACTAAAACCTGACATAGATATGAGGAAGGGGAGGAAATGAAGAAGCCAAGGAGATGTGTATATATTTTAATGTTGTGGTGGATATGTGACATGGGCTGACAGTGATTCATTTCAGCATGATCAAAAATCAGATGGCACTATCATTCAAGAATCAGAATAAAGCAGTTATTCTGCTATCGCTACTGCTGCCCCGTCATCATTTCCCATAGCTTTCCATAAAGTTAACTGCTATATTGTATAATACATACAGTTGTCCTCAAAAGTTTACATACCCTGGCAGAATTTTGATTATTTTGGACTATTTTCCAAAGAATATGAATGATAACATGAAGTTTTCCTTCACTCAGTTAGTGGTTGTGTGAAGCCATTTGTGGTCAAAGAAAGTTTTCTCTTTTTAAATCATAATGATATGGTATGTAAACTTTGGATCAGGGTCATTTCTTTTTCATCATGATTTAAAAAGAGCAAACTCAGTTTTTTCACAACAAATGGTTTCACACAACCTCATTAACTATGAGTGGAAAAAACAATGGTGCTATCTAAAATGGTCAAAAAATGGTCAAAAATTCTGTCGGGGTATGTACTGTATCTCCCCACTTCCCTATCCAGAGTTTGCTCGCAAAGCTTTCATTACCGGTAAATGCTTGCTCTGCACATTTGGGGCCAGGGGCAGATCAATGGTTAAATCCTGTTGTTGATTGTTTAGCGACTAGAGAAAGTATCTTAATTAGTTTGCGGACATGGCTACGACTCATGCGTCCCAAAAAGCCCTGCTCATTATTTCTCATCCAGAGTGAAGCTTACCCAACACCTTATAAAAAGCCAAAGTAATATCCAGTGTGCATAACCGTTAGGAAAACAATATGAAATTCGTGGAGGCAGAACAAATGTATGCAGGCAATTATTTTGATGGTAAGCGCTTGTTGAGCTTTTTTTGCTTTGTTTTTTTTCCCGCAACTGCAGTGCGGAGATGAGTTTGATTAAGAGTGGGAGGCAAATAGGAAAGCAATGATCAGAAAAAAAAGAAAACATATTAATGAGTTTGTGAGTGTATTAATAAGCCTTGCGTGAATTGTTTAATGAAGAAAGATGTCGAGCAACAGAGGCACCAGAATGAATGACTGCTGGAGTGTAATGTTACATGGCTATGGTGTTACTACGACCCAGGAGTTTTTATTAAAACACAGATGGTCCTAGATCATACAAATTGTAGACTATTTTCATTCAATAGTGGACAACATAAAACATATGGACAGAGCAGCCGAATTGTGGCTATATGGCTTACCGCCATACTGTTCACTGTTGCACTTTGAGAAAGTTGTCAAGCTTGTAATGTACAATACTGATCCAAGCCATGATGAATATTTACAGCGTTTAAAAGATACAGTGTCTTTATACCAAATCCAGAAGATTTTTTATTTTTATTTCCAATGAGATTCTGGAATCCAAAAACAAATACAATCTAAGCAGACACATGTGATGCCCTTTCAACAATCAACCCTCTTTGGGACTGTAAAAATGAGTCAGGTCTTCTAAGAATTTGACGTGCATGTCTTGATTTATGTTGAATGGCAGCAGTGAATATTAAAACCGTGGGAAAACAGTGTGTGGCAGTCCCTTTCCACTTAAGTGGCCAGAGCAGTGGGACTATGAGGGTTTAACTTGTGGTCCCAGTTGGACTATCTCATTGACTCGCTGCGCTTCCACTTGGTTTGGGCCGAGTGCTGCTTTGGGCTCAGAGGAACAGAGGGGAGAAACTGAGCAGGAAGATGAGGAGGAGTTGTGGGTCAGAGAGGCTAAATGCCGGGGTGCACAGCCTGCTGCACGACTCAGAAGTGCAACGGAGCTTACAGTGTTGCTAGGCTACGATACTGTTGCATATGAATTGCATAAAGAGAAATAGATGTTTGGGGTTTTGCGACAACAACACAAAAACAAAATTGAGGTGGTGGGCAGTAAAAATGCAGATTTTCCATATTTCTTATTTTTTTTGTGAGGCTAATATATCTGTCATTACTGGGCCTATCATAATGAAACAAACACTGTCCGTGTCTTCTCTGTCAGTACATGTGAACTTGGGTCCAGTAATTGTTTGTTTTCATAAAAAGTGGTGACAATATCAAAAATGTGTGAATGATGTTGGTCAGATGGACTTTCAGCCATGACATTAATTTGACCCACTTATTACTAAACTTGATCAGAACCAACATTTGTCAAGAAGATATGATTTAATGCCTCTATCATATGTATTAAATCAAGATACAGTATATTGTGCATAAATCATTCTATTGTTCTCTTATTCAATCAAATAGTCTTGTACAGTCTTGTTAGGTGAGTACTGTTGATATGTAATACAATAGAAACTACACTGGAGCGAACTGAGAGATCAGGGTGCTAGAGTCAGATCCATTGAGAAGCACGACCATGCACTGTTGCCATGTACTGTAAAGGATGGCCCTCCACTAAGTTGAAAGTTGTTCGCAGTGTCATCACAGTGCATCATGTCAGAGCTGCTTCGTTTTGGCAGATGTGCGGGAAGGTTCAGTGACAACACACAATACAACAGGTGACTCCCCCACCATCCATCATCTACACAGCCCCCCCAACCTCTCCTGCATTTGAGTTTCAAATGCCCAAAGGCAATACACTTTTGAGGTGTAGAATAGTATAACATTTGTAACATTTGTATAACACAGAAGTTTGTTTTTTTAATTGGGCAAATATTACAAATCTTTGACTAAAGAGACTCTGGAGTCAGTCATTAACATATATGAGCATGTATCTGAATGTAGCTGGAGATTTATTATTCTTTGGTTCAAACTTTGATGAAACAATTCTCTACAAGAATGAAATGCTCTGGTTTGTATCATGTAATACATAAACATACGTGGATTGGAACAGGTTTGAAGGGGGAGTGACAAAGACTTGATAAGTGGATACTAATTTATCTGGTAGAACACTTTTAATTTGTTTATTTGACCTTTATTTAACCAGAATAGTCCCACTAAGATTAGCCCCAGAAGGGAACCTATTGTAAATATTTTTAGTGGTAGAGCAAACCAGAAAACTTGTGTGCAAGTCCTCCCCTGGCTCGCCCCTCTGGGTGTGGCTCCTGCTCCATATTTATTTATTTTTTTCAATTATGTTTTTATTAAGAGATATGAGACGGTACAAAGCACATTTGCCAAATAGTGAGTCTACAATCATATTTGTAAAAAAAAAAAAGACAAATATGGCAAATATATTCAAGGACATTACCTGTTTTGTCTCCATCCCTTTTTTATAGGGAAAAAGAAGAAATAAAATGAAGAACAAAAACAAAATATAACCACTGAACACCCAGAGAGTTGACAAATGTAGCATATCATTATCAGGATTGGGATTAATTCAAGTAAATATATATTAAAAAATAAAATGAAATAAAAACAAAGGCATCCATATCGGTCTGTATGTACTCTTGTCAACTAAAAGCAGATAATAGTTTATGCAATCTCATATCAGGCATATACTGTTTAGCATAATTTTTTCCCACTTATCCCAGTGTTTAACAAATAGATCCATCTTTAGGTTCACTATGAAAGTTATCTTTTCCATTTTGTAAATGCCCATCATTATGTGGGCCCAATCTTGGACATTTGGTTCTTTCTGTACTCTCCACATTTTTGTAATAGCTTTTTTAGCTGCAGCCAAAAGAATATTCCAGAGATATCCGTGTAATGTTTGCATTGCTTTGGTCTTATAACCCAAAAACATAGTTTTAAAGTCAAGGGGAATGTTATTGTGAAAAATATGCTTTATGGCATTATCAACATCATACCAGTATTTTTGTAGAATATGACAATCCCAGAATACATGGAAATGATGTGCTATCTGGCAACCACAATTTCTCCAGCAGCAACTGTTTCCTTGAGAAAAATGTGCAATTTGTTGGGGTGTTATAAAGAAATGTGTTACACTTTTCCAACAGAATTCTTTCCAAGTATGGGATTTTGTACTTCTCCACGGAGATGTGCATATGCATTCCCACTCCTCTTCTGTTATAATAATTCCTGCTTCCTTCCATTTATCTATTATATATTTTGTTGAGTGACTATTAAAGTTAGTAATACTCTTATATAGTGTTGATATTATTCCTCTTGTAAGTTGTGATTTGTATGCTTTGGTAAAGGTTCAACTAGTGAATTGTAATGAGAAGCATTTGTTTAATATCCTGATTATAATAATTCCGTATTTGTAAATATCGATAAAAGTCTTCTTTCTCCTAAATGTGTGTTGCTGTGTGTCAAAGCTTTCAAATTTATTATCATTTACAATATGGAAAAATACTTTTATACCTTTATTTATCCAAGTCTTAAATCTGGAGTCAGTGCTGTTTGGTATGAAGTTTTGATCATATGCCAGCCAACTCATTTTAATGATCCTTTTTCAAATGATATGTTTTCAACAGCTCTTTCCAAACTGTAAATACAGATTCTACCCATATATTCCCCAAGTTGTCAATTGATTCAAGTCATTTCGTGTCTGCCAGTATGGCCTGTAACGGGACATCCGACACCATATTCTATATCCTTCCATTTAGCAACATATTCTGGATCACACCAATAGAGTAATGTACGAACCTGAGCTGAAATGAAGTAATTTTTGAGACAAGGGAGACCCCAGCCTCCGTTCTCTTATGACAACTACATTGTTTTATAACGGATACGAGGTTTCTGTCCTTGCCAAATGAATCTGGAAATTGCTTTGTCCCATTCACCAAATAAGTAATTTGGGATGTAAACTGGAAGAGTTTGGAATAAGTAAAGAAATCTGGGTAAAACATTCATCTTTATGGTTTCAATCCTTGCTGTTAGACCAAGATATGGGATGAGATTCCACTTTTCAAGATCTTTTTTCACATTTGAGTAAAGGTGGTTATAATTCTTCTCCAAAATGTTCGATAAGTCTTTATGGAGGGTTACGCCTAAATATTTCAGAGAGTCTGCATGCCATTTAAATGGATATTTCTTCTTAAAATGGTTAGGGGGTTGCCAATAAGAGAGGGTTTCAGTTTTTCCAATATTTAATTTGTAACCAGTCATTGGGCCCATATTATCAAGGAATTGCATCAATTCCGGTACTGATATTTCAGGTTTGGTCAAAAATAAAATTATGTCATCTAGTAGTATCATAGCGTAGTATCGTGATACCACTGATCATTTTTGATTGTCTAATATGTTGAGCCAGCGGCTCCAAGTACAGAGCAAAGAGCAGAGGGGACCAGGCACAGCCCTGCCTTACACCTCTTTCCAGTGTCAGTGGGTCTGTTAGATATCCATTTATCCTTATTCTCGATGTTGGGTTGTCATAAAGAGCCTTGATGTTATTTATTACCAAATCGCTTATTTGAAATGTTTTCAACACTTTGAATAAATAAAACCAACTAACTGAATCGAATGCCTTTCGGCATCTAAACTAATAATCATTGCTTTCTCTTTGTATTTTTCTATATGATTCATTATATGTAGGGTTCGTCTAATGTTGTCCTGAGTTTGTCGTTTGTTTATAAAATGTGTTTGGTCATTATTTATGATATTTTCCATTCTTTTAGACATTATTGAGGTGTAAATACGATAATCAACATTGAGGACTGAAATAGGTCTATATGATCCACATTCAAGTCTATCCTTTCCTTCTTTAGGTATTAATGATATGATAGCTTTTTCC
Source organism: Neogobius melanostomus (assembly GCA_007210695.1). NCBI lineage: Eukaryota > Metazoa > Chordata > Actinopteri > Gobiiformes > Gobiidae > Neogobius > Neogobius melanostomus. Next base: position 2,873,217 of record VHKM01000049.1, read on the forward strand.
AGCTTGGAGGAATCCAAGTTTTTTTAGGTTCCCAATTAAAAGTGGTTAAGAGTAGGGGGTAAGCTCCTCTCTAAAAGCTTTATACCATTCTGAGTTTAACCCATCACTTCCCGGTGACTTGTTGTTTTTTAGCCTCTTAATTGCATTTTGTATTTCTACTATGGTTATTTCAGCTCCTAATTTGTTATTTTGCTCTTCAGTCATCACAGGAAGATTCAGTGTATCAAGGAAAGAGTCGATTTCACTCTCTTCATCCTAAGCCATTTTAGAAAACATTTTTTTATAGAAAGATTCAAAGGTCGATTATATTTTATCTTGTTTAATTTCTATTGTATTAATTTGATTGTCTTGAATTTTAAAAACTGCTCTCTCCGTTTGTCGCTTTTCTAAGATTCCAGGCTAATAGTTTAGAAAATTTAGAGCCACTTTCATATCTTTGTTTAGTAAAGAGCATTCTCTATTGACTTTGGATTTGTCATTAGCTTTTGGTCTCCCGGTGCCATCTTTAGCGTTAGCATAGCTGTCGTGGCTTTGTGTGTCGTCTTCGGTGTCTAACATTTCTGAAGCATTTTTTCTGCTTTTCTCTCGCGTTTCCATTAGGGCTGAACGATTTTGGAAATAATCTAATTGCGATTTTTTCTTCAATATTGCGATTTCAATTAAATATGCGATTATTGTTGCAATGTCCTCTTCTCATGTATTTTTCACCTAACACAAGCAATACATCAGTCTGTTTCATAATAAACAATATTAGATTAATTTGAAGTGAAAATTGCAACAATAAAGCAAACCAAATTGTTGCTTGACCTATTTGTGAACATGTGGACTGCACTTCTTAAAAACTGTCTGAACTTAAAAGTACAGTCTATAAATAAAAGATACATTTTATATATATAGATATAAAAAAATATAAAAAAGTAAAAAGATACCACTCACTGATCCAGTCAGTAACATCACCCTTACTAAAGTGCAGGAAAAGTAAGAACAAACGCCTGCTTTAACTAGTTGGAAAGGTTTTAGGAAAATCAAACTCCCAATTAATACAAAATAAACTATTTATTATTTATTATTTCGGCCAATCAAATACCGGTCTGAGCTGCGACTCGTAGTTGCTTCAGATGCGCGTTATTGATGGACACGGAGAGGCCAGATGGAGTACACGCCAAAACACAGCGGAATTAGAAGCAGCATTTTGGCTTTGGGATGTAACTTTGGACAATATGAAGAAAGAAGCACAGTGACGCAAGGAGACTGCGACATGAGGTGCCAAACACAGACACTTTACTTTCTCTTTGACTCGCAGCTATTTAGTGACATTTCAGCACTAAACAGCACATTTACTCGCAAAATAAGACATGACACGGAGTCCTGCCTCGGATGGTAGTTTCCAACACTTTTCATACAGCAGTTTAGTGTTTATATCTAGCGTCTGTACTACCTACGGAGCGCATATGCGGTAGATGCAAAGGTAAATAAAGGCACAGTATCCGCGGATACTTTATGGTCATGAACCGTCATTATGCTATTATGCTACAATGACTCTTTACAAGCAACACAGGCTCATCTGGCTATATCTCTGTGGAGGCAGACACGTGTGAATCCGGAGGTGAGGGAGTTTCTGTGATCATCAGAGCGTGTAGTAGCAGCGAGAGAATGGAGTGATGAGCGCTGCGGCTAACGCAATGCTAGCGGAGAAGAAAGCAATAGTGCTTCGCGGTGGCTGCATGATAAACGCTGATATTTTCACTGTACATCCACAATCTACCGCGCACCTGAACTAGACTGAGACGTTAACAAAAGCACGCGGCGGTGCGGACTTTGCTGCCATATCTTGCAGCTCCATTCACTTCCAAAATGGCGTGCCCCGCGATTACGAAATCGCGTTGTGTCATATCGCGATAAAATTGCAAATGCAATTAATCGTTTAGCCCTAGTTTCCATCATGCCCTGCCCTTTAAATCAGGTCTAATTATTCATAGATGGTTTTAATACCCACCAGGTAATGTTTTTAAAAGCTTATCAGAGGAGCATGCTTCCTAAGCTGCCATCGAGGTCGTGACCGGAACCGGAACCCAGCTCCTGCTCCATATTTAAAGCTGCACCTGGTCCGGTGCTCAGCCCTGCTCCAGTCTGGCCTCCATGCAGCCATCCAAAGACGTTGCACTTTTGCACATTTTTAATTGTTATTCATTTAATAAAATTGGCGTTTAACCGCCATTTTAGTGCCTTTCCTCCTTTTTGCTTGTCACTTCATTGAGCCAGTCGTGATTGTTCACATTGAAATATTTGGACACTACAGTCATGTATTTATCAGTAGTCACTCAGCAGTTAATGGAGTGGGTCCACAGCTCTTTTCTCCACTTTTTATAATGTTTTTATCCATAGACCATGGAAAATGTTTGCTAGTATCCCCAAACATGGTGGATTTTCAGGGTACCAATGAATTTATAACATTCCATCCTGAACTATGGTGTGACAGTATCCTTATCCATAAGGCTTTTGTAGCACATTTTTGTTCTTTAGATTTTAAAAGCTCTAAAGGCAATCTCCCTCATGGCCTCCTCTATCACAGAAATAATTTTAGTCTATAGCGCCATTTTATTAAACAGTGTCTTCTCATTATAAGTCCTATAGAGTGCAGTGAATTATGGCATGCTTCAAAACCTCCATCAGCTCCCTCGTCTCATCTTCATAAGGTCAATGGCTGGAGCAGCTCCTGCAGGAACTGCATGCAATTTTAACAGCATTAACACAGTCTCTGGCAAAACGACGGCACCCATTCAAACGCAATTGCACTTTTATGTGTTTAACTATTGACCTGAAAAGAACAAGCACATTAATTTTTTTTCCATAAAAGCTTCTCACAAGAGGTTCACCAGCGCCGGAACGCGGCTGTCTCTTCGAACATGCTGCAGTCCAAAGACGTGGCGTGGGCAGAGAAAGCGTGTGTATACACGGTCATAAAGCAGGACATAAAGTGGCAGAGGTTTGAAGATGGGGAGGTACGCCACGCTTCTACATTGTGAAATGGAAAAGCACATGAAATATTAAAAGATTACAAGGCAACAGATGGGAGAGTGCGGTCTTTCCTTGTAGTGTCTGGATAGGCATGGAGGCTCATAAATGAAACGCATTTTTAAAGAGAGGGTGTCTTTCACAGCTGACCGTGACCCCCATGTGCCCTGTGTTTTGTGTAAATAAAGTTGTAAAATAATGTAATTTTATAATTTTGTTTCATTCTAATGATCAACCTTATATAAAATACAGCATTTAAAAGATAACATGTTAAGTAGGGAGATGTTCAGGAGATTATTTCCCATTCATGAAAAGTATAACATTGTTAATGAAGAACGATTAACAGAAATGTTGATCAGAATGCAACAGATTCAGATAGTGATTCAGCCGACCGGATGGTGGAGTTGAGTTGTAAAAATGTCAAAATAAGTTCTCAGATAATAAATGTTTTTCCTATCATTGTATTTGCCTGGCCAACCAGACGCACCTTTCTGTTCAAAAGAAGAACCGTCTGTACAGCTCCAGTTATTTCCTGATTTGACCACTATTGGTCCGAGAGGCGGGAGTTCATCGCACCAAGAGACAGATAAGCAGTCACTGCCTTCTTCCAAAACATTAAAGATGGCGTGTGAAAAAAAATGAAAAAAATGGTTATGCATTTTGTTTGTACATATTTTAAGGTTCTTGTAGACTTATAGTTTTTTATGATTATCTAAAGGTATATTATGTAACTTTTTATGTGAAAACCCCCCCCAAAAATTAATTGACCTTTTTGTGACACAGCGGCTGTATAGTGGTCAGTATGGCCCCTTTATGGCTCCCCAATTGTTTTGTAGGTTTTCTGACGAGAGGGTCCGTAAGCAGTGATAACCTACCAGAAACACTGTGATGGAAAGTAAAGCCGCCATGCTAACCACTGGGTCGAATACTAACCAAAGGTCAAATACTCACAAATATATATTTTTCTACATAAAAGTTCCATAATGCAAGTATTTATTTCCAGGAAGGGAAATTGTGCATCTAAACCCCCCAAAAATGATACATTTTAGAAAAAATGTAAAGGGTAGCACATCAGATAGTTCATATATCCAGACAGAGATACTCACATAGTTCTTTATTTGGTTACAACATAGAATAAACGCTAACACGTTTCGGCATAAGCCTTCCTTGGTAAACGCTCTGAGGAAGGCTTATGCCGAAACGCATCAGGCGTTTGCTCTATGTTGTAACCAAATAAAGAACTATGTGAGTATCTCTGTCTAGATATGAACTACATCGAAGCAAGTATTTATTTATTTGCAGTAAATTATTTTGTCAGTATACCACTCAGGGCAACTCCAAAGAGATGTGCATTAAAACATGTCCAGAAGTGTTAAAATTTGAGGAAATACAGAAAAAATGTACATATACTGAATCAAGACACATGTTACCAGTATAAATGCATTCCTTTTGATTTGCTAATGTGATTGCTATTAATCAAGCAACCCTACTCCATAGTGACAACACGCCTAGAGGGTAACTGGGCTTTCGCCTGGTACAAAAAAGCTAAAGAATCATGAATTAGGGTTGCTCCGATGGACGATATCATCATCCATCGTGATGGATGAGCAACATCACGATGGAGAGCCACCATCGTGATGCCACGCCCCCTCCTGTGAGAAACACGTACTGATCTTCTGTGGGCCTTGTAAACCTACAAACTTTGCAGGGATTGCACTGTAAATTAAATCTCGAATATGTGACCCGCCGTGGGAACCAGGGACACAAGTCGGCAGCCCGTGTCTCGACAAAAACGCAAACAACGTTTTTTGGGGGGAAATTGGTGATTTTCACTTTTTTGCAGAATCGTTCAGTTGAAGTCATGAAGTAGCCTCTCCATGTTTAAGCTAGCAGTATTAGTATATTTAAAAGCGTAAACTTTTAGGTTGAAACCGACTAGTTTAAGGTGGGTTTCGGAGCTTGCAGTAGGGGCGTGACTTTGTCTGTGTTTATTTACATGCTGTGTAAGCAGCACGGAGGAGGAGAGAGAAAGCAGAAAGCCAGGCACCACTGCTTTGATTTGTGTTGTTGACACATGCTTTAGCAAACAAATGCCACGCAAAAAAGGCTGTTTTATACATTGTCGATCAGTTTTCAGGTTGAAAAAATCTTGTTTTGTCAGAGAAATAGCGCACACCGTGCGGGCGTGGGCGGCTTCATGACTCTAGCCTCCCCTGTGTGGCTCTCAGACATGGATCTACTATAATATCAGAGGCTGGCGCTACTTACGCTTTAATATGGATTTACCACATACAGAGAAGCAAAGGTTACTTCAGACGGGTGAGTGAAAGATTTTTTTTTTTTATCGCTGGTGGCCGCCGTGCCAATGTGTGCTGTGCTGCTGTTGTTAGCTAACATGCCGGTGTTAGCATGGGAGCCAGTCATCTAGTCACAAGGAATTAACCTGCTATTTACACAAAATCAAGATCTCTACAAACTTAAATACTCCATAAATGTAGTCAGTACATCCCTAGCTTTCAGCCACTTCTTATTTGAGAGAGATCCGCTTCATATTTTTGTTTTTTTATGCCCAGGTACAGGTACTGGATTTGCAGTGAAACGTAAACACTACACTATACGACCACACGCGGCGATACGTCGCGATGTCGGCCTTTTTCTCTCATGTGTGCATTACTAAAGGAGTACAGGAGTCCTTTCCAAAGTTATAACTTCAGTTATGTCTGTATCTCTCTCTCAGCCTGAGGCTGGAGCTGACGCAGGGAGGGACTGGGGAGAAACTATGGGAGACGCATGCAGGATTTTTACAGTAAATAAACAACCCTAAACATAAAGATTTTATTTTGAATTTTTTACTGAAATTTCACACACAGGTAACAGACAACTGTGACGTGAAAGCAAAATGATACACGATTCTGTTATTTAAAAAAAAAATAGAAAAGTGAAAAGTGGGGAGTGCACAAGTATTCATACAGCATGACTTAAAGGGGGTATTATGTAAAATCGACTTTTTGAAGCTTTATATCATGTTATTATGTCATTCCCTCATTAAACACATGCCTGGAGTGTTGCCTTGGCTCATTCATTTATTTTGAGTAATCAGTAAAAACTCTGATGGCATCCATTTTAGGTGTAGCTATGCCTCAGTTCTCCTATATTGTAAACTTATCATTCTGGTATGAAAGGCGCTCTCTAAGCAATGTTTGAGTGATTTGCTTTATTGATTGATATATTCTTTTTATTTTCCATAGTTTATTGCTTATTATTTATCATTAGCAAAAAACGACAATGGCAATAAAATCTATTCTAATTCTGATTCATACTTGGATTCATACTCATACTGTAAATAATATATCACAGTTTTTGTGCTTTACTGCTTTGAGGGGGAGTTTGACAGGGGGTATGGCTTATCCCAATGAGATGTAAATGAGCCCTATTGTCACTCCCAACAGCAGAGAGGTGAGAATGGCCCAAATCTTTGGAGAGCTTTTTTAGCCCGCTAGTTTAAGTAGCCTACCAGAAGCCCGAAGACATGATGTGTTAGTCGTAATTATTAAAATAAAGACGCAGCGCTGCTCTATTTCTGACGCGCGGGGCTCTCTCTTTCTAAAAGCATTTTAACACCGCGTGGTTTCGCTTTGCTTTTCGTATGGAAAATAAACAGTTTTAAAATGCTGCGATGGATATCACATCAGAGCTGAGAGCGCATGGGTTTGGATGTTCTCACGAAGGACGGAGAGGAGAGAAAGAGGCGCGGTGCAGGAGGTACGAGGCTACAAACACACACCAGGCGGCGCGTGGAGCAGCGTCAAAAACGTAGGCTCCGACGCAAACTTCTAAATATTGTCCCGTTCACCCACTGTTTCTTAAACGTTACGTTAAAATTGAGCAAATGCAAATAATAAGCTGCGATTTACATTTGTATTAGTGTGATAAGAGCCTAGTTATTGAGAAGCAGATGACGCTCTGAATAAGTCGTTCTCCTCTGAGACTTTACGCACGAGTTTTAACGCATTTCTGTTGCAAAATTTGTATTCCATGACTCTGTTCATATCATGTTTAGTTTAAATACATTCATCCTGCAATCTCACATTTTTTCTAACATCAATAAAATGCAGCCTATATATAGGCTATGTAAATGTCTTTAAAAATAAGGTTTAAAGGGATACTTCGGGATTTTTGACATAGGGCCTCATTTCCTAGTTATCCAGAGTGTTGTTGATGTCTGGAGATATTTTTTTCTTAAATTCATGCAGTTCTTATATTTGAAGAGTCTAGTTGCGCTAGCCTAGAGCAAGGCTAAAGCATTTCTATGGTAAACGCTAGCCCGCATTAAAAAACAGTCTGGCGCACTCCACAGTGCACCTGAGGTAAATCACTTATAACGCCAGACTAACAATATAAATGTCTGTGTCGATAGGTTAATTTTAACCATTTTGCGTTTAAAATAACTTATATTTTAGCGGCATCAGCTTGTGGCTCTAAGCTAAGGCAGCGGCGGAGTGATCTGCGAGAAAATAGTCCCTCAAAATGCGGTAATTCATGTGATACAAGGTCAGTTTTATTTAAAAAATTATTCTATTAACACAGACATTTATATGGTTAATGTGGTGTTATATGTGATTTACCTCAGGTGCACTGTGGAGTGAGTCAGACTGTTTTTAATGCGGGCTAGCGTTTACCATAGAACTGCTTTAGCCTTGCTCTAGCGCAACTAGACTCTTCAAATATAAGAACTGCATGAATTTAAGAAAAAAATATCTCCAGACATCAACAACACTCTGGATAACTAGGAAATGAGGCCCTATGTCAAAAATCCCGAAGTATCCCTTTAAGGCTTATAATGAGAGATGGACAATATCATCGTCCATCACGATGGTTCACTGTAAACATCGTCAACTGCCAATTAAGGGGACATCGCCCAACCCTATCATGAATACCATAAAGGTAACATGGTCAAAGTGAAACCAGGATGGCCTTCTTAAAGCTGTGCGCATTGCCCCATCAGCAGTGTATGAGCTGCTCCTGTGGCTGAACTCTGCCATATTAGGCCTTGAGAATGCGAATGGGCTCACCAAGGCCTGTTTGTGTTTACAAAACAAGCTGCACAGCCTTCGGTGCGAGGCAGTTGGAAAATAAGTGACATTGGGGATAAATAAAAGACTGGGTCTGGAGGGGACATGAATTGTGCTGTGGAGAGTAACAACAAATGAAGAAGAAGGCTGAAATGGATGTCTTTGAAGGGACAGGGGTAATGCAATGTGGAGCTGAAGATAGCACTTGGATAAGTCTTCACAATAACGGCTGCTCATAAAGAAGAAGAATTGGAATCACTCTTAGAAGCTAGCACCATTTTCCATGCCGTTATGTGCATTTTAGTTCTTAGCACTTAGAAGTTGAGTTTATCCAAGACCGCGTTATACGGCATGGGGGCGGCACGTATATTCCCCAATCTTCTAAACATAGGGCTTTCCTTTGTCAAGATAACTGCATTCACAAAGTGCTCATTAAATTTAGCCCCACCCGCTTGCGATTGTTTCCAATGAAAAATGGGGGAGATTTACGGATTATGGAATTACTGCGGAGCAAGGAAAAACAGCTGGTTAGAGATGAGGAGAGAGCAAAGTACAAAATCATGACAGTGAGGTTATTGCATTGGGAGAAGAAGCATATTTTCTGTGTTTTTGGATTTGAAGCGTGATAAAAGTGTGGTAATGCAAGCCTTATGGAGGGAAAGAGGAGGAGGTGGAGAAGCAATAATACAATACCTTGAAACAAATGATGAAAGAAGGAGATTACCAAGGGGACAAACAAGTGCGTGATTAAAAAAAGAAGTAAAAGATCCTTCAATGGCTGCTGCTGAGGGCCACTTAGCTTATCAAGGCTGATGTGCGATGGGGCCGCCGGCTGAATTCAAATGAGCCACACTCAGAGGAATGAGCAAAACAAAACAGGCTCAGAGAGAGAACGGAGAATGAGAAGGAGCGGAGGAGCGAGTGAGCGAGCATATTTTAACATGCAAATACTGATTGTGTTGGTTTTGCCGTTGCACAGAGCCACCCACCTCAATCTGGGCAGGCTTAGACGTGAGATCACGTATTCCAGAAACAAAATGTAAAGTAACATATATACAGAAAAAGTTCCCACAAAGGGCAACTCCAATATCAGCACATCAGCATGTACATCTACGCAGTGCAGTAGTTGAAGAAGAAGTTCCGAAGTTCTTTGAAAGGCTTATACATACATCACTATTATCACACCTATGGGCAGAAAACTTCTTAAGTCATGGGTGCTGTATGTTGCAACCCCAGTGGAGCTCTGTGAGACCTGGGATGAGCATGTCCCATTAACCATCTCTGCCTCCATCAATAGCTGCTCCACTTTGGCCTAAGCGGCAAAAAATAAGCATATTAATTATTAAGTTGCCGAGGGAGACGAGAGCGGAGACGAGGGGTTGGAGGCTAATGTGTGTTTATGCCCGCGCCGCTGCAGAGCTGGGTTTTAATTGGGCTTAAGACACACAGCTGCATTGAAATCTCACAGAAGCCGTAAGTTGATAATGTGCTGTAATTCTCCGAAGAATAAAGCTTTTTATTACTTGACAGGTTTAAGCAGCAGAAGGTCGCATTTTAATGAAGTTAAAATACCCAGTGAAGGGTTCCATTCAACATTAAAGCATAGAATAATTGCTTATGTCATCATTTTTGTTTAATATGACACAATTTTTGATGAATTTGACGAAAACACACTGAATGCGTTTTGTGTCTATGGTAATGGTGAGCTGTATTGTCAGCTTATGTGGATATTGTGGAAAATATATAGACAACAGTGAAATGTAATGGGATGTAAGGTAGAAATTACAATTTTTAAATCTTTAAATTAGCCGCACCGTTGTATAAGACGCAAGATTCAAAGTGTGAAATTAAAAAGTAACTGCTTATAGTTCGGAAATTAAGCTCGATGGATCGATTAGCAGCATTGCCGTGAAAGGCTTTTGAGCTATTCAGTTCAGTCTATATGAAAACTTTGTGTTTGACGTAACTACACATGGACACAAGTCATTTCGTTCTTAGTTAAAAAGAACAAAATGCTCTAGGCATGGTACTGGTGAAAAAACCTGGACCCTGGGACAGCGCTTGTGTAAAAGTGAGACAAATCAACGGTTTTGGGGAGAAATCCACGGCGCATGTGCACTTAATGCGAGTGAGAGCGGGAGGTGGACAAAAAAAACGGCAGAAAAAACAACAGACAAACATTTACCAGCTCATAAATAACATTACAGATCAACTAGAGAGCGTAGTTTGCTCTTATTGTCATCAGCTCGTGGTGGACATAGCAGCATTAGCCTCGCACAATGAAAACTCTGATTTCCGAGGTCAACTTGAATGCAGCCGTAAAGTCAGGCCTCATCCCACAGGTGTCCGTTTAGCCATGTTACTTCAAAAACTGATCCAAAGTGACATCTCCCTCAGTGGCTTTTTCAGACCACCCAGCCGCCAGTCAGCTCCCATTTTATTTGCTTTCCTCCTCATTCCACTCCTCCTCTGAGATGAGCATGAGATGAGTGAGGGTGGCATCAAAGTCCCTCCGAATCAAAGCAGGAAGCTCATGTCAAGACAGCGCAGCCATCCGCCAGCACGAGGAAGAAGAAGCAGTGAGAGAGGAGAACTGACACGTAGTGAGGATGACAATCACAGAGTAGAATTTTCTGCATGACACGCAAATAGTTGCATGTAAAAGAGCGGGTGAATTTATAATTCTTCAAACGCAAATGTAACAATTTGATTTGTTTAATGAATAATGAAGCATTTTACCTTTACTCTACCGTTTTATTTTTGCTCTCTTTTTGCTAATGTTCAGGTAAATTATAATGTGTTATAATAAATCAGGTGTGCAGCACATTTAAAAATCACTAAGTATTAATCAGAATAAGGATGTTCTCTGAAAATCCACATTATAGTTGAGGATTCAAGAATAAAAAAAGTGAATATCTGATAATACTGGAAGCGCCCATATAACTTTGTATAATTTCTCCAAAACGACTTGAACAAATGCTGAATTATGAATATTTTTCTGCCCAATAAAGATACAAAGACATGGAGCGGAGCAAAATAGTTCAACAGCCCATAATTATGAACATACTGCTTCATGTTAGCATCACGAAACATGCTAACGCTATGACTGCCGTTTTTTCGCTACAACTAAACAATCTGCTGAAAAAACATCCACATGGACCCGATTTAGACTTGACTATAAAATATTTGTGTATGGTAAATAAGATTATATTCTGCCAGGAAACGGCTACAAAGAGTGAAAAATGGTAACATACTTCCTTTCCCCTCGGCGAGGCCACGACCCTTGTATGACGCAATGCTGTCTGCATCTATACCATAGTTATAACTTACATTAAACTCATTATATGCAATGCGGTGTGCCCTTATGGCATTCATACATATTTTAAACGAAAGTCAGTAGACTCTTATTGGTTTTTACATCACGGCGGCAGATCCTGGACTGATCTAAGCGATAGCCTTGGGGAATGCACATGTTGAAAAGAGAGGAAAAGACAGCGTTTTGATAAATAATCTGCATTAAAATTTGGTCCACGACTGCAGAAACTTTTAATGAGCTAAAAGTCCAGTGGGTGGCATGAGTTCAGTTTAAAGCCTACAGACCGACGGAGCGGGGCTATGTGGTCGAAGTGAATTGTTGTTTTGCCAAAGTGAGGTGGGGACAAGCCGTAATTTTGCCAGGCCAATGTGTAATCAGAGAAGGCGATGGGTCCTCTGCATTTGAAACGACAACAAGTTGAAGATGTTAATTATTTATCGGAGGCCAACACTTCTGACACTGCAATCTTGTATTCACACGCTTGCATGCTTCTGCGCATAAAGATTTAAATGCATTCTCAAAATAAAAAATAAATAAAAAAAATCTTCTTACAATCCTCCTTTCTCGCCCATAGTCATCTAATGCACTTCCCAGCACATTAGCACAATCAAGAAAACCTCTCGCCCATTCAGACTCACATGCATACACCATTCTAGAAAGACTCTTGCACAAAAAACTTGCTTGTTAACTTGTTGGAGGTGAATTTTGGTTTAATGCTATGTGCTTCCAGCTATTTTGCAATGCAGAAAATAAGATCATTTTCATTTCAAGGATAGGCAGCTAGTGCGCTACAAAAGGCAATATTTCAGCATCAGTGGGCACATTTTTATGAAATCTCAACAAAACACAAACTGCCACTTTTCTCTGTCAAATCACAGTTAATGACATGTCCTTTCAGGTGACGCAATTTACAAAAGCGATGCAGGTGCAATTACAAATCAGAATGTGGGTTTGACTGAGCCAAAAGTTTATTTAACTATTCTTCATCTCGATTTTTATAAAGTTGTGTAATTTCCATAGTCATTATCTCAGTTTAAAAAGAAAAAAAAATTGAAGCAAGCGCATGTGAATAAACACGTGAGTGTGCTGTGAACTGGTAAGATGTCATTCAGGAAGTTTAACAGACACAGATGAGTGGATACATTTAGATTTTTCCGACTTTGGCAGATAGTGAGGTCAGCAATACAATAAAATGAGAATAATGCGCAATTATTAGAACGATAGAGCACAGAAATGGCATTAAAATGGAAATGGAGAGGTTGAAATGCTGCTGTGGTGATGGAGCGAGGAGGGCCCGGGACTTGGACTTGTTTTCTCAACTTGGAGCAGTGAACCATGGACTTGGAATTTTTGACAGTGGCTTAGGGTTCAGGCTGGAATGCTCGGGCTTAGATTCGTTGTGGACCAGGCAGGCTCGTATTTGAGGACTCAGACTTGTGTGTATTTAATATTTGATGACCTGGGAGCTCCTTGATGGGAAATAGATGCAGACTTTGATTAACTGACAGGTAGCATGCGGTAGTAATGGTTATACTGTTATGCTTCCAAAGTCAACTTACTACATCACTCCGCCAAAACCCCTCATTATCTTTCCTACACGGTGGCTTTTCAGTACAATCAATTAACTCCAATCACCTCTAATATCCTGTTCCGTACCCCAATTTAGCACATGTGCCCGCTATACTCCACATTAGGGTCGCACAAATGTGACAATGCGAACACCATCCTTCAGAAAACTAAGTCCCACTTGCCCCCCGTCCTGCAGTGGTGAAATATTGAGTGTGACATGGAGGTAATTGCATGGGAAGTAATCAATTAGACACACAATCGGGGGAGAGCTGAGGTCTGCTGGCTGCCAGGCTGGAGGCTCCACTAAATTCCAGTGACGTGCTCTGCAGCCAGTCTCTGCCTGTCCGCCTCCCGTGGCATCGTTTCTCTTTCCTTCACCTTAACAGTTATAGAAAGTGAATAGAGTAAGTCTAGGAGACCATAAGGAGGGGCTATAGTAAAGGGTTATATGGTTCTTCAATGGGGTCCAACATTCTTTAATTCATTCCCACGCAGCTAAAAGGCTTTTATATTCATTTATCAAGATACGTATTTAGAGGCAAAGTTTTTCACTATAATCATCCAAATATGATGGGAATGTTACTCTCCTTGAATCACAACTATTTGCCACAATTGAAGAAAAATAATAAAATAAATTATGCAAAATTGACTTTTTAGAGCTTTTAATGATATTAAAACGCTATTTCCTTGGCACCTGCTCATAGGATGCTACTCCAATTTACCCCGAGCTCAGTAACACGCCACAACTAATTGTCAAACTAGTAGGGTTGCAACTAACAATTAATTGATTGATCGCTGAAGGAGTATGGACATTTTATTTTTTTAAACCTTTTACCGCAAAAAGCTAAAGTGAGGCCACTTGAGCTTTTTTGATGGAGTAAACTTAAAGTGAATGTTCGTAAGAAGTGAGACAAAGACAGATATTAATGACATTTACAATGTACAAAACACTACAGACCCTAACTTTAAAAACAAAGTGTTTTTCATCAAAAATACAAATTATCAGGTAATTTTTGCTCTATTTGAGTCTGTGTTCAGCAGAAAACGATTACTAAAATAGTAATTGATTAATCGTAAAACTATTTCAGTTTCAGTTTCCGTTTACTGCAAATATACGGTAAAAGCATTTTAACATTCATTCCTAGATGATAGTGCATATTCATAAACGGGACACCCTTGAAGCAACATTTAGCTTATATATGGGGCCCAAGACAATACACAATATTAAAAACACAAACATACATTAGTAACCTGGGATACATATTACCTTAGATACCTATTCTATTACCTACCAACTAAACTTACCTACTCTAATTTAAAACTGCCTTACCTTACTTTTACTAGCTTAGAGTTGCATCAATTTTACTTAAAACATTTACGTAATTTTTTTGCTTACACACATTAGTACATATTACCATCAAACATGAATTACATAAGTCTTGTTAGAGGTCATCAGCTAGGGTTTATTGTAATTTTCTAGAAGCTCAATTTTTAGTTTCTTTTTAAAAATAGCCAGACATCTTACGGTTTTAATGCTAATGGTCAGCTCTGGTCAGCCTTTACATGCCACACTGAAGCTTGTGCACTTGAGTGTTTTCATTTTTCCCTGTAAGAGGGTTTTACGTCTTGTATTGTGATCATGAGCAGGTGTAGAGATTGGGATGAGCTGAGCCAGTCTGTCCTTATGTCTAAACACTACATTATACTGTACATTATGCATGCATTTTGAAAAAAGTTGCACTTAGTGAGTTTCAGAAGCTTATATTTATAGAATAAGTGATCAGTGGGGCTGTTAAACTTGACCCAAGAGATGGTTCGAATGGCTTTCTTTTGAAGGGCTTAATTTCAAAAGATACTGTAGCTGGGGAATGTGTTGCACCAGATCACGTTACAGTAATTTAGATGGGGTTCAAAAAGGGATCGGTACAAGATCAAAAGGACCTCAAGGGGAAGAAAATGTCTCAATTTATAAAATAAGCCGACATATTTGGATAATTTTTTAACAAGATGATCAATATGTTTTTTGAAATTCAGGTGTTTGTCAATTTGAATTCCAAGAAATGTAATACAGTTTAGTCTTTCAATGTTTATACTGTTTATTTTTTCCTGTTTCTATTAGAACGAAATACAATACATTTGGTTTTATTTATGTTTAATGATAATTTATTACAATTGAACCAGGTGTCTACTTTTCTTAATTCATCGTTTATAGTGTTTTGTAAAGTTTTGGGTCTTTGAGGGATAAAAATAGGTTTGTATCACCAGCAAAGATTACTTTATGGAGGATTTGCAATGAGTTTGGAAAGTCATTTACATAAATAATAAATAATAGCGGGCCTAGGACTGAGCCCTGTGGAACCCCACATTTAATGGTTTTACGGTGTGAATTCTGATTATTAGTGTGCACATATTGCTCCCTTTCATTTAAGTAGCTTTACCACGGAGTATGTTAAAATCAATAGTATCGAACGCTTTCGATAAGTCAAAGAAAACACCTATGCCACACTCATCTTTGTCGATAGCATCGTTGATTTTTTTCTACCAGATCCAAGATGCAAGTGGTGCTCTTTTCTCTGAAACCATATTGATTGTGAGAATATTTTGTTTATTTAAGTAGTCAATTAACCTCTTGTAGACAACTTTCAATAATCGATTAGTTGTCAATTAATCGATTAGTTGTTTCAGCCCTACATACTAGCGCTGATGTCCGACAGTAGCTATATGGAGCCAGAGAGCATGGTGTTTGTTTTGATGGGGAGTGAGGGGAGGGGAAACTTGAAGAGACAGGGGATTTACAATACAGCATTTTCTAAGTACAGTAAGATAGTTTGATAGTGAACAAGATGTTTTTAAAATGTTCACCAAATAGATAAGAACATCCCCCACATTAAAGAACATAGGTTAGAACTGCTAACTTTAAGTGCACAAAGCTTTCATTCTCTGCGGTTGTGTGGCAGCAAGGATCAAACCGCAAATCTTCAGTTAGTGGGTGTTTTGTAAAAAAATTCCAAAAGAGTAGCAAGCACACCAAGGTAGATCTCATAAGGGAAAAGGCAATACAAAAAGTACCTGTATGTTTTGGCTCTTGCTTTGTGACAGTGGTAAATTTCACCTGTGCGCTGTCATGTGAAAGCGGTAATCTTGTGCGACACAGTCACTGAACCAACCTTTGAAGAAGCTACATGGTTTGTAACAAAACGTCCAACCGGTTCAATTTATTGGACTTGTAATATACTTTGTTTAGTAAAAACAACAAGACCATATTTTTAAAGAACATTCAAGTTTTGTAAAGAGAAGGACACTCGCACCAACATGGCCTCTGTGATGGAGAGGAGGCATCAGCTTGACAAATCAAGACAATAAGTGGGGAGATACAAGGAGAGCACTCTGAAGAATGTGGATAAAGGGATGGGAGGGACAGACTCAGACAGCAGATGGCCCATGAAGGAGTGGATAACGGCTTGGCGTCAAACTCAGGCTTGTTTACAGCATTCAGCGGACGAGCACTCAGATTGGATGCGTTATTTTGGACAGAGGGCGGAGAGGAAAATAAATCAACAAACACTAAACAAATCTGCAAATAAGATAGAGCAGACTGGACCGCATAAGGGTAGGGAGGGTAGGCGGCTAAGTGCACTAAATGAGAAAAGCTCATCTTGTGCCTCTTATTGAGGCGGTTATTATTTTTGCCTGGAAAGCAGGGCTGTAATTACCATGTGAAAGTACAGAGGGTGCCCGGGGTTCAGAGGAATCCAAAAGAAGCACAAGAAACATTGGCACCGACACGGAAGACGACACCGCGGGTCACTGTTCAGCAAAACACCGATTTAGAAGTTTGAAAATGTCAGGAGGTGGCCCGCATTAACCTTTTGGCTAAGAAGCAGGAGATGGGCTGAAGGGTTAAGTTAGTTCATTAATGCATTCTTAAGACTAATAACACAAAAAACCTTTAACGTTATATAAAATTGTAGACATTTTGTAATTAGCAAAACCTTTGTATCACATCCTATAGCAGAAAGATTAAAAAAAAAGAGATTTACAGTAGCTAAATGCAGTCATATTTGCTCTTTTGAATATTGATGTATGATGAAATTTTACTACAAGTTATTCCAACATTTGGTAGCACTGAAACTTGAAAATGTGGCATTTAAAGCTGCACCTGCCCCCAATTCCTCCTGTTTTCAGAACAGGTCTTATAACTGCAGACTTTAACCTGTTTATTGACTATATTACCAAAAAAAAACTTTTTCTCAAACTTAAAAACAGAAACCTTCATTGACATTCACATTTCAAGTCAAGTCAAGCCTCTACTCTTCCAGCAGCTCGCCTGTGCCTTATAATTCATATTCATGAGGATAACTTGGCTAAGCTTGATTGAAAGGTGCATCGAAGAGAGTCCTATCCCCCTCTGTGCCCCAGACCTCCTCCAACACCAACCCTGCGCTCCGCGGAAATCCGCCGACTCCATTCACAGCTGGCAGAGAGTGCATCGGGAAAAATCAATAAGTGCAAGGCTACAATACACTAGCGACAAATTGATTTCATCCAAAGCAATTTCGAGTGGGATCGTGGGTGGCTTTCAGGCTGTGTGCTACCACTCTCCATCAGCCACATATGTGCTTAATACCTTTTATCACCTTATATGTGCTGATTATAGATTTGTATTGATCATTTTAGACGGGCCCCACAGCTGCTGACTGGGGAATAATAGACTAAAATGACAGCGGCATAATTTAATGAAAGGGGAGATAAAACCCGGAAGATATACCAGTAGCAGTGGAATCTTACAGAGATAAGTGTTTCTAACAGAGGTAAAATATTGACATTCTGGTGAATGACTGTACACTGGCAACTAAGGGTCTTATGTGGAGTATAAATATCATTATGCATACGACAAAATGTTTTTGCATTTTGCATTTTCATTTTGCATTTTGCTTTCAACGAGAGGTTAAAATCTTATAATTAAATTTAGGAAACTATATACGAATGATTTGAAGAAAAGAAAAAGGCATAACTGTAATTATACAATACTGTGAAGAAGCTAAAGAACACATTTGATTGAGGTTAAGGTTCTGACCCAACAAGCCCGAACACATTTCAAAGTTCATAATAGGCAGCACAATGAATGCAACCCTAATTAGACCTAATCTAAATTGTGGTCAAGCTCAGGAGACCGTGAGAGAAAAAAACAGGGAAGGGGTGGGAGCCTGTTACTGACAGCAACGTGACGAAAAAAATAAAATAAATCCCTGTTCAAGTCAAAAACTTTAAAACTTCAGATTCAACTCTATTATTATCATAAGCTCGTCATGTCCTGCGGTGATTCTGACAAAACAAAGTAGATGTGTCTACCATGTGTCAAGCCTTTCGTGCCCCTGTCAAACTCTGGTTATGTTCTGCAGCACTTTTTCTATTGACTGATTCATACTTCATTTATGGCCAGTGTCAAATAGCAAGTGTTTTATTATGCAGTAATAAAACAATTTACTGTGTTATCTGTTGGGAGAGCATAGCTATTGAAGTGTATCAAACTCCTACAATTGATCATTTCTGAAAATTCTAAATAAACTTGGTTGCTGTCTTTCCAGTAAAGGTAATTTGTCTATCCATCCATCCATTTTCTTCCGCTTTATCTGGGACCGGGTCGCGGAGGCAGCAGTCTCAGCAGAGATGCCCAGACTCCCCGATCCACGCACACCTCCTCCAGCTGTTCTGGGGGGACCCCGAGGCGACACCAGGCCATCTCGGAGACATAGTCCCACCAGCGTGTCCTGGGCCTTCCACGAGGCCTCCTCCCAATAGGACATGCCTGGAGCACCTCCCGAGGGAGGCGACCAGGAGGCATCCGAAACAGATGCCCTAGCCACCTCAGCTGGCTTCCTTTCGATGTGAAGGAGCAGCGACTCTGCTCGGAGCTCTTCCCGGGTAACTGAGCTCCTCACCCGATTTGTCAATCACTTAATAGACACATTCAACTAAACAACACAGATATCTCTCCATTTGAGCCGGAGCCAGTACAAGGAGTACTTGTACTTGAGGGTATCCTGGGTGAACCAACAGCTTTTGCTGTGACTTTTCTTTCTCTCTCTCTCTCTTCTTTTAAAGGTTTGTAATTAATGTATCGTTTGCTGTGCTCAGAGGTGCAGATGTCGAGGAAAATCTTCATAAATCAAAAAACAGATTATCATTCTTCTTTCATGTGTGGTTCAAAGATGAAAAAAGAATGATCTGATGAAGGCTAATGCAGAAACGTTATCATCCTTGATTAAAAAATAGGACATCGGCTACTTGAGTGTTCAATACCGTCTTTGGATTTATGTAATTTTGAACGTTAACATAAGATTAATTGCTCAGATGCAAATGTACAATACAGGCTTCTCAACATTTGTGGCCACACAATCACTCACTAAGATGAACTGGCTAGAGCATTTCAAAAACAAAATTTAACAAAACAAATATTTGGACCATAGCAGTGGTGCACAGCTTCCCTGAACTTGATGGCTCAGGGCCACGGATGGCACTTCAAACGCCGCCCTCTGCTCCCTCCGCACTCTCAACTTGGCACCGCAAAGAACTGAAGGCTTGGCAAAGATCTACTTCTGCTGGTGTTGGTGGGCATGTGCTACTCCCAAAGCACGGCGCAAGAAAACAGACAAGATGGAAGATAAGACAAAAGAAGCATTCTGAAGCCGAACATCCAGCCTGGCCCTGGCGGTGCCGTTTGTTCGCGCTCTGAGGAAGGACCAGGGAGAAGCTGGCGAACAGAACAATGACAGACATCTCAATTATTTAGAAAGAGTTTGGACGCAGTGCAAACAATTGGTGCCGTGCTGCTCATATAAATCTACATATTCTGGTTGCAAGTGGCATTGTGACTAATTATAGTATAGTTTTTCGTCAACACAACATTTAAAGACATTCAAACCTCTTCTTCGCCTATGAATTTAGGATTTGTGACCGCTACTACTACTACTACTACTCTACTGGTTTAGATGGACTTGCATGATTCAAACTACTATCATCCGCAGCACAGACCTTCGCAATGGCACTGATCCTATCCATGAATGATACAGATGGTGCCTGGGGCAGGGTTCAAACTAAAATATCTTTCCGTCAGTTAGGGGTCAATGAGCCACAGAACTTCTATTTCTCATATCAAGCATTTCTCCATTTACGGAATGAAGACAGGGTAGTATTGCTGGCTTTAGTTGACTTGTGCATGTGGAAACGCTATACAAACAAGCCTCCTTTCATTTCAAAATAATACAGTCAAGTCAGTCATAACATTTTGCAGTGAAAGGCAAGAGCACAAATCATCAAGCAAGCACCGTCGACGTCAAAACGGAACGCCCTAACTGAAGAGGTCAACAACTAACCAAAGATTATGTACGCTCACTCAATTTGCAAATACTTTTTCTTTCAACACACTGCAGCACTTGTGTAGTGGCGTTGCACGCATAATGAGCTGGACCTGGCCTCGCCACAGCCCTCTTAGCCCTGTAGAGGAAAAGCTTTACATGTCTTTTGCAAGTCAAGAGCTTCATTTGAATCTGACTTTGGGGTCAGGGTGCTGAAAGGGAAGCTAGCAACAAATGAGCTAATTTCTGAGAAAGACGCCCACGCACTCATCCCTGTCCACTGCTTTTTGTCAGTATTCATGTTCAGTGTGTTTGCTTGTACGGCAACTTCCATGATGGCAGTGGGAGCTTCATTTGTGTGTGAGATACGTAAGTCAGTGTGTCGAAGGTCAATGTGTGTTGCAATATCGTACAGATCATGACTTTAAGGTGTTAAAAACTTTTACATAACAGTTGATCAAAGGTGCAAACGGCATTAAAAGGACATCCCAAGTGCGTTTTGAAAATTAGGAATTAATTTGGACAACAACAATTCAAAATTCACACACTTTTCTATTTTGTAGAGCGTTAAACTGCAGTATAACCAACTACTACAAATACAACCACTACCACCACTACTACTACTCCTACCATTCCAAACTACATCTACTACTTCTTTCACCACCACAGTTCCCATGCGTTCACTTGAACTACAACTGAAGGTTTTAGGTCTTAAAGCTTGAACAAATTCAGGGTGACTGACTGGACTGATTTTTTTTTTCAAATCCACCAAACGTATCTTAATCACCAATTACGTATAGAGGTGGACTGATATGGGTTTTTCTAAGGCTGATGCCGATTATTTGGGATTTTTATTGGCCGAGGCCGATATGCTCGGCCGATATTGTAGATATTTTTAGCCAATTTTTCCTAATGTCTGGTCTATAAATCTGTAAAAACACAAATACTTGGCCACTCCAGCAGTGCATTATTTTATATTATTACTTTAGGTGATTCAATTTCTGTCCCAGCTTTGATTAGTTGCCGTTAGCATTAGCATACTGTAGCATTTTTGGCGGCGATCAAAAATAGAATTGCGGAGGTTAAAACTAACTCAGCGATTTAAGTCTCCAAGTTATGTGCTTCAAAATGACATGCAGCATGTCCATATTAACTGAGGTTTAGGGAAACTTGTAGCTATTTAACAAACTTGTAGCTATTGCAATGTTTCTCTGTTCCCCTGAGGCCTAGGGAGTTATGGGAGGAAACGGGAAGTCTCTATCATTTTCAGTCTCGTAGATATCTCCTTTTATCGGCACTAGATCAGCCGATATTGGAATACAGTATTCCCAAATATCGGTCAACCTCTAATTGTGTAATAGCGATTGCAGCTTAAACGTGAACCACATTTACACCTTCTGAAAACTTGGGAAAACCTCCTGTGTAATTTAGTACATCCAGCAGAACAGCACTCTCTGATCAAACAGTGTTTTAGTACATCTCGGTAATGCTGTACCTGTGAGGTTCTTGAGGCCCAGCTGCCGCAGCCCAAAGTTTCCGTCTCTCCTGTAGTTGAGGAACACGGCCAGTGAGTAACGGTCTTCATAAAGTTTGGTTCCTCGGATGATCCTCAGGTTTTCCAGCGGCAGGTAGTCGAACTGATTCAAAGCCACCAGCACATATCCTCTTACCTCTCTGATAGACTGCAACACAGACAGAAAAAGAGATTATTTTTAATTATATAACTTTTAACGATATAATGCGATTGCAAGAAAATGTGATGATTGTACTGTGTGCAAGCAGTTCAAGTTGTAATAGTTGTGGTTTCTTTAGCATGTGATACCTTCGACATGGTGTGACCTGCACAGTTACATTTCTGTGTTCACATTCATTGAGCTGGGTAGGACAAGTGGACTCAACGAAACTTTGTTCATTTCAGAAATACTACTGTACACTATCTCCCTGCTTAGATTCAGGAGCCTAAACATTGCTGTTTATTAGGCTACTTGTATAAACTATAAACAACCGTGACTGTTTCCTTTAGCGACCCTTTGGCAGGAGCGTGAACAAAAGCGGGCTCACGTTCTGCAGACAACTGTATCTTGCAAATATTGACTTCTCAGTCTTTTGATGGAGAGATGAGCTTTTGAAACACAGCCCACCAATGTTCTTGTGTTGTTTGGCTTTAGTTACCAACACTTTTGTCTGTAATAGCTGCAAAAATTTGGGAAACACTTTGAAGCCCACATACTTGCTATTTTGTAAAAAAAAAAAAAAAGTACCAGCATGACTGTTCTACTTCTGCTCGTTTACTTGAGTGACAACAAGAGAAAATTGTGTTTCTCAAAATGTCATAACAAAAATAGATTATAAAGTCAAGCTTGGCAATGGCAACCATTACTGAACCACCCTTCAGTGGACTGAGGCGATACGTTAGCAGGGAGGATCTGACTTTATTTAGTCAACATTAACAAAACAGTATTTAAATAGAGCACGGACCACTAAAAATGTTAATTACCTTAGTGTTTTGTAAAGTACACAGCACAGATGTCTCCTGTACATCTTCTACTGTGCAAGAGTTTTAAGCGTGTTCATAATACTAAAAATAACTTGTCGCAAATGCCCAAGCTGCTCCCTGTGAACTCAACTTAACTCTGAAAAGCAGAAAGCCTGTAGCGAATCAAAATAGTAAAAATATCAGAGCGCAAACAAGTAAAAAATAATCCCCCTTTCGTTTGGCTTTGTGACAGAATATACACTCAAGGTCATTTTTCACTGTGCCCTCCTGCAGATGGAGCAGTTGGGACTACAGGGTGAGAACTTCCTGTGCACTGCCCTCACAGTGAAAAGTTGGCACCAGGTCTGAGCCCATGTCCTACAGCAGTGACCCAAACACAAGGACAGTCACAGCTTCACACCCTCAATGATGTTTAGGCGGCGCACAGAACTGCCCGGGCCACCAAAATCACATCACTAACGGCGTGAATCAAAGCGACAGGCCGTGTCCTCTATCCTCGTCCGCCAATCGGAGTGGGTGGGATGAGCCAGACGAGAAGCCTTTCCACGCCGAAGCAGCTCAAGCTAATAATCAACAAGTGCGGGTGAGGGAGACAGAGAAAGAGTGAGGTGATGCTCGGAGCTGAAATGGGTCCTGAGGAGGCAGCAGTGATAGTCTGACAGCTGTCACTGAGCATGGCCATCACACACAGTCACCACAGATCCTCATCAATGCTAATATGATAAGGGCTAATGCAAACAGACGGGCCACAGTCTGGAGTGCTAGACTCAAGGCCTGATAAGGAATGGACTTATCTTTAGCACTGATTTCTCTTATATCAATGAATGTTTTTTAAAATACTGTTGAAGTTGAAATAGGGTTGGGAAATATGGTGAGATGAGATACAGTGGGGCAAAAAAAGTATTGGTCAGTTCCCCATAGACTTCCTATTGGATTTCGGCCAAATACATTTTTGCCCCACTGTAGATTGAACAGTTGCCAGATCGTTTATGCTGTCCTATGGCAGCCAGAATAAACAACCTCTTGAACCCTTCTGTATAACAACAAAATGAAAGGAGTCTGTCACTGCGGCCACTCTGCTGAGCGACCACAGTGTCGTGCAGGGGGGTGACTACTGCTACTGTGGATGGCCTTCATCATCAAGCTCCGCATCCTGCTCTCCACAGAGTCCACCTCATAAAATCATGATGTGACTTTATGATGATCTGCCGAACACTAGAGATTGTCAAATCATGACTTGTGTCCTAATGCAGCTCAATGCTCAAACAGGGTATGTTGTCCACTTTTCACACACTAGTAGATAGTATAAGTTACCGAGCGCACAGTAATTGTGTATACTGTAATTGGAATCTTGAGTAAATTATTATTTTTTTAACTTCAAGCATAAAAGACAGCCTTCTTATAAGAGGATACATTTTATTGTGCAGCTGTTGTATCATGACAAAACAAAGCACGACAGCTTAATGAATTAACATACAGTACTTTTATATTTATGACACCGTGACACAAAATTTGAGCAATAAAAAGTGTTGTCAATGATGCCTTAAAGATTTGAATATCGCAAATCTCTATGGATCTTTATGTTACGACCTTACAGTTCTTTTTCACTTATTTTCTGTTGAGAGTAGACAATTTTCTCACACTGTAGTACAGGGGCAATACTACTGCCATTAGAGCACTCCAATCAACTCCACTGTTTCTCCCACTAATAGTTTGGCAAACCTAATTCCCTCGTAAAGTTTACAGTAGTACTTACTTTTTATACTTTTTTGTTCTGTTATTAACTTATTTCACTGCTTGTTTGTTATTTTCAAGCCACCGCATCGATTGTCTCCAAAGTGCAGCGTTGCAGAGGGGAATAAAAGGGAGGCAGAGCTGCAATGGCAGGTAACACACAACACTTTTCCCCCCACAGAGTGTTTGTTCAATAACCCAGCGCACGGAAAGAGGGAAACAACTTGTAGTGATTATAGGCCCTCGCTGAGCTAATGGCCAAATCTGCGCGCCATGGTCAATTTCATTAAACACAGATCAACAAAACAAGTGCACCACGCTCCCTCTCCTCCACCACCCCTGCATACAAGAGAGCAGCGCTGTGGCAACTGTGTCCCCATGCACAATACGCATGGGACAATAGGGAATATACAAACAACTCCCAGTGCACAAAGGCTATGGTTTCACGATTGACTTCGCTCAGAATGCAAAGCCCTCAAAAGGTTCCTATTCTCCTGGTACTGGAAAGAATAAGTGTACTTTATATATAGGGCTGCAATTTCAATTCCAATTAAGTTACAATTTTAATTACAAAGATTGAAATTGAATTCTCTCACTTTTGAATATTATTAGGTATAAAACTCACAAACCCTATTGCTTATTGTAGATTTTTCTGTTGTTTTAATTGGTGCCCTCGTATTACATCATACATATTGCTCAAGTTATGTGGCAATTTTATAAAAGAAACTAAATAATAATGACAGCTATTATGATTTTTTTTTTTAAAGAAAAAAAAACTATGCACTGGCTTACACTCTTGATTTCTTCATATCACAGCTTCAATAAGATTCAGATTGAAGTGAGCTTTATCAGTAATAGGCATTTGTATACCGGCATACTGTATTTACTTCATATAGAAGTGTATTTCACAATGGCATAACTGTTTAACCATTCTTCCGTGCGCCGCCCTCACTCTCCGGAGATCGATGCACCAAAGTCCCAGTAACAGTGAACAAAAGAGACAGCGAGAGCCAGATCCAGTAGATTAACAGGGATTTCTGCCTCCTGCCTGCTCCCCGCTCCCCCGAGCCCAAGTATTTGTGAACGGAAGTGTGGCAGCGGAACAAACCCCTCACTTGAGTCACACAGACGTGAGCTGTTTGGAAATC
Organism: Neogobius melanostomus; assembly: GCA_007210695.1. Lineage (NCBI taxonomy): Eukaryota > Metazoa > Chordata > Actinopteri > Gobiiformes > Gobiidae > Neogobius > Neogobius melanostomus. The sequence goes on from VHKM01000049.1 coordinate 2,898,926, forward strand.
AAGTCCTTCCATCCACAACTTTAACAGTCGAAAGGAGGAGATTTTTTATTTTTATTTTTTCACGCTGAAGAGGATGAGGATAGGGGAGGAGTCCATTCAAGTGGATCCAAGTGCATATATTTTAATGCATAATTAAAAGCACACCTGTTCCAGTTCAACAACAGAGCGACAGACGCAGCCAAAAGGGTCTACGCTGCAGAGGTGAAGCACTGGGGAGCAGGGGAGGGGCAAAGGCCTGAAAGGGTAATGATTGAATTAGAATGTTTGAGCACTCCTGGCAGGCACAGGTTAGCATGATTGCCTCTCATTTCCATACATATTGGGGTGGAGCTCAGGGGAGGGCAGTCACACAAGTAACAGTCGCAGTGGTGGTCTCGCACAAGGTTAAGGTTAAAGCTATGTGACAATAAACATTGCCATACAGCTAACACTTGTCATGAAATACCAGGGTGTAAAGGCTAACGGTAGAAAATAAGACAGAGCACCCCAAGCTTTGTTTCCTTCCTATGTACCCAGTATGTATCCCAATATCCACATCCTGTGAAAAAGGGAGAAGCCGGAGGTATTCACTGGATCTTGATCACTGTAGGTACCAGGTGCTCTTCAGGAGAAGCGGGCAGGAGCAGGTAAATGTGAAGAATAAAGCTTCCGAGGCACAACTGGATTTAGGTCTTTATCAAGTCAAAGTCCACATCCTGTATATCCACATTCTCATACCCACTGATGGCTCAATGACCAAGTCTGCGATCCCCAACGCCAATTACTGTAAAGGATCTATTACACAAGCTCAGGAGTGGGGGGAGACATTTAGCAAATTCTTAGAGCCGGGAAACAAACCCACAGAACAGGGCTTTGCTGTAATTGCAACAGCCCATTGACTACAATACCAGTGTTCCAATTTTAACCTTGAAGAGAAAACTGCGAGTTAGATACATGAAGTTTATCTATACTCATCTACTCTTTGTTAACATTTGCATTCAATATCATCAATCAGTGACAGGTTCAAATGACTGAAGGACAACTTCATCCACCAGACTGTTCGGAAGCTGAACTCTCTCCTTCCCTCATTCCCTTCCTCTGCTGGCCCCCTATTAAGTATGTACATGTGTCTGATATTGTTAACTATCTTTTTTGAGAGAAACAAATTACTGATTCTCTGAATAGACAAAGTTGACAATAAAGCTCATTGATAATGAATTGAAGCAGGTGAGAAAAGAGTTGAGCTGTTCCTCTTTCAGCTAAACATGACTTTATGGGTCATTTTGGAAAACGCAAAGACTAATCATCCTTGTTAACAACTGGAAACGTTCCTGAATCTCCTGCAGAAATGGGGGATGTGGATTATAGCTCCACATTTTCAACGTTGTTAATCACCAAAGCACTAGCCACCCCTCCTTCGCTCACCCCTCCAAAGTCTCAATCCCTCTGGAAAGCCTTAAACCCAATCTGAGCCACTTCTTACACCTGTATTTGATGCTGACTTTGATGTATGTGTCCGCTCCAGTGTGCAGTATGGGACTTGTACATCGTGTATGCTCAAGCGCCTGATACAGGAAATTATTGCTTGGATGAGAAGCTATGATGATATTTGAAGTGCGGGAACAGTCCCTTCTGTTGGTTGCATCACAGGCAGCTCTACTTCTTACATCAAACAACTGTGTGTGGTGTGTCCATGTTTGGGACGGTGCGACATGTTTGAGATGTGATTTAGGTACAAGCCAGATAAAAGGCACACGCAGGTCTCTGTTGACGTTCCACGTCCTTCCTTTGCCTCAGCAATGAGTCACTGATGACACTATTCAGCAACACTATTTACTGGCGATTCAGAGGAAATATGAATGAATTGGAATAATGCAAATAGAAAACTGAATAAGACAAAACCTGTCCTACAAGAAAACAATGAACATCACTTACTATACTGTTGGAATAGGAGGGATAACATCTTAATAACTATGCAAAAACATAATAATGCCGGGCTCAACCTGGGCTCACATTTATTATAGTCCAGTCCTGATCCAGTCCGGATTCGTGAGAACAGATGTTCACGTGGGTTCACGCTCTTGGTGCACGTTCATGGGATAAGTAGCCCCATATATGGGAAGTAGTGATGTCAAGATTAACCGGTTTTACAATTACCACGGTTAAAAACTGCACGGTATGTTAATCGTAAGAATTTTAGGGCATACGGTAAACCGCTGTCACGTCTCCTGTATCTGCGCTAAACGGTGCGCACTCATCGGTAAAGCCTGAAGAAACAGTGTGAAATCCACCCCAAAACACAAGAAGTCCGCGGAAAGCTCAAAGTCCCAAAGAACCATGTGCAGCTGCATTTGTGTCGTGGTAAAAACGAAAGTGAAACTGTGTGAGATAGCACATGGCAATCAGCTGACTGGTTCATTTGTTTAGGAACTCTTTTATAATTCTAGTGATTCATGAGACACAGATCTGAGGATTATCTTTTGAAAACATTCACAACAACTTGCTTTGTTTAGAGAGGGCAAATATCAATATTCTTCTACCTGTTAATTATTTTAAAATCATAATATTATTTATTTATTCTTTTTTTTGCCAGGGTATAGCCTAAGCATAAAGATAAGAGATAACTTAGACTGAAAGTTCAGTAGGTTTGCAATTAAAACAACCCCTAAAGAAATAAGAATGCACATATAATGTCTTATTTCTTTTTTGTGAAGATTCAGACAGTACTGTAAAGATTTTGAGAAGTCACCGGTAATGGAGTAATGTTTACATTTCTGATGTCACGCTAGTGTACAGGTGATAAATAAGACCAAATAAATTGTGAGCAGACATATTTTACTTTGAAATACACTGGATGTTCTTTCCTCACAAGACCAGACTTCCTGTTTGGCTCATGTTTTTTCTGTCAGCCTCTGCTGTGAACTACATAATATTACCTTTGTATAACTAGGGGTGTTTATATACTGTATCTCATAGTAACTTATACGATGAAAACACCAAGGCTAAGTTGTTTAAACAAGTTGTAACAGCATGATTAAAGCATAAGATAAAGCCACTTACTGACACAAATTTCTGAAATGTAGTGATCGTAACCAATCAGCAAAGCGGCAGTTAAAATTTGAGAACCATATGTTTGTGAGCTTGATCGTGATGTGATTTGCCAGGCGTCTGAGAAGCTGTCAGTCACTAATGAGACTGGTCAGACTGAGCGACTTTGAGGAGCGGGTGCTTTACCACAGTGTCCAAGCGACGTGTGGCGTTGGTTCTGAGTTTGAGGATCATCGCCTCTGACAGTGTGACAGGAGACTTGTCAAGCACTCTGACAAGAACGCCCTGTGAGGTGCATTCATCACTGACAAACAGCGCCGCGGCCAACGGGACAAAACAGGAAAGAGGTGACACAACGAGCAAGGCTAAATATTCAATTTCTAATTTAGTGTGGTGAGAATATGTCACGGTGAGCTCTCAGTTGTCCAGGTATGTACCATAGTAGCACATTTGTTCTGACCAAGAGCTTCATCAAGGGCTGTGTTGATGACTGACCGTCCACCAGGTATTATTATCATTATCAAGATAGGACACAAAAAGGTCCATAGAGAAATAATAATAAAGTATCTGTGGGAGTGACACATGGTAAATGTAATGGTAATAGAGTAAAACAACGATTTATCACAAAATATTATCATTAAGATAAAGCTGTGCCAATTTATTTTATAGAGAAGCTGAATGTTTTAGGATTTCAGCTGTTTTAGTCATCTGCAAAATTATAATTAGGTCAGATGACAACTTTTTAAAAACCTTTGTATTACTGACAATGTAAATCCCTGTTAAAAGAAAAAAGAAAAAAAAAAGAATTACTGACACTTTATCCAGTGCTTAAATTATAACAGTAGGAGCACTTTATTATTATCAGGTTACTTACGGCCTTATATCAATGTTTCTCATATTTCCTTTAGCCCCAGATATTGTGAGAACTCCCTTAAACGGGATCTTAATTTTAGCACCGCTCCTGTCCTGCTGCATGTTTTAGTCTCATCACAAATTGTCTAAGGTTTGATACGTCCTTTATACAGTTTAACACAGTGACAGAACCTTTATATAGCCTCTGCTCTGTGCCCAGCTCCCATGTCACCTCCTTGTCAGGTCCTGAATTGAGTAGCCCTCTGTCATCATGAGTGACTTTCACCTTTGAGGGAATAATGAAATGCAATGTGTGATGAGAGAAGCTTTAGAAGCTTTAGTACAGAGACCACTGGTTCATGTCCGAGCCAGTTTAATTGTTTTTTCTTTTAGTTTTTTTAATAAAGGAGCTATTACCCATCGCTCCAACAAACAGGTATCCAAAACAGAGGTGCTAATATCCTGGCACATTATGATCTGCAGGCATGCTTAATTCGGCACCAGACAAAATTGCGATAGAATTATGAATGCATTCTGAGCTGCCGAATTCTGGGATTGTGCTATGATGGTGTGAAATTGTCCGATGCAAAAGTGAAATGCTGTGAATGGTTGAGTGTTTCTATAATGTTTATGAATATGACATAAACGTAATAACAATGTTGTTATTGCGGAATTGTCTGATTCTGTATGATTGTGCTGTGAATGGGACTGGCTTCAGGGGTAGTTTAAAAGATTGTTTTTGGGAGCATTGTTTAAATGTGGACTGTTAATTTAAGCCGTAACCTGCTGCAGTACATCTAGTTTCTATGAGCTTAATGTCTCAGTACATGGTTCCTTAGATAAAAATTAAAGTAAAGTAAGGATGTCAATAAATGAATTCCCTTTTATGTGGTAATATTATTACACATACAGAGAAACGAAACTTAGTATAGTTAGTACCATACAGTAGAAAAAGGCATCGTTCTTAAGGCAGTACTAAGTAACTCATGCCCCCAGAGGCCATAAGCAGCACTGCAGGTGTCGTAGCATTTTGCAGTGTTTTATTCATTAATTGTCCGTGAAAGTAAATACTATGCTGACAGAAAAGACAAAGGGAGAGAGGGATATTGTACATCAATTACACAATGGAGATAGTGGCGCTAGCCCGCAGTTAGCTTTGCTTGTTGGCCTGTTAGCTTCTTCTTTGTGATTCCATTAGTGTGTATTGCGCCTCCGACCCGGTGGCTGCAAGTTGCACTTGCGGTTTTCTGGCCTCAGACACCAGGGGGAGATGAAAGACCCCCCAATCATCCCATTAACACTTGTATTACCCCAAGAGGGACTACGAAAAGGATTTATTAAGATAAACAAGTTACTTAATACTGCTTTAAGTAACCTTTTCAGATTTTACTGACACTGCATCTCCTTCCATAATTTCTATTGTGCAACTGTAAAGCCACGACTGCCACTGAAACTCTAACTAAAAACAAAAAATATCTGGCTTGAAAACTTTCTTTGGCTTGTAATAGGATTCCTATAATTGCTCTCTGTGGTACGACACTGAGGACAGGTCTTGACAACTTTGCCGAGACCAAAGATGAGACAGTTTGAGACCTGGAACCACACAGTCACACCAATCCCCACATGGGCGACTTGTAACTCCATCAGAGCTGCGGTAATGACTGGACTCCTTCGGGGAATTCTCCAAATGGACTCGTTTGTAATTGATTCAGAGCATTAATTACCGGCCTGGTTACGCCTGTGTCATGGTTAATACTGTGCCGATCTGACGAGGCTGGGAGGCCCGAGTGCGGTGGGACTGTTGGGGTGAAGCCGCTATTATTCAATTATAGCGTACATATCGGAGGCGGGCGAGGCCTAATCCGAGAGTAATCACTTCCCCACGCTCCCTGTGTGCGGATACAGAGGGGCGGGCCACAGCTGCTGGGAGATGTATCCGAGATCCAAAGTAGCCCGTGGTTAGCTCTTTAATCAGGCCAGCTAACCGAATCCCAGCGGACTTTAAAGTTTCCAGACAGTAAAAAGGAAATCCACAGTTACGAGGGGGATTGATTCTGCAACTCAAACTCACCATGGCTTTGAAATGTGTAATGCATCAAGCCTCACACTGTAAGTAATGGTGTGTACAGCATGCGGACATATCAGAGGAAGCTCCCAGTAATCTCAGTTTCAAAGATTAGGGTTTTAAAGTAAAAAAAAAAAAAAGTTTGGCTGCTTCATGATGTAGCCACCAATCCAAGAGACTGGTGTGAGCCCTCTGGGCAACAGTGGTGGAGCTTGACAATCGCGAACTCATGCAACAGATCAAAGGCTAACACATATTATCCTCTAAAACATATTGTCCTGATGTCTCAACCCTAAAACAAAATGTGAAACAGAGTACTTGAATGATGTCATTGTCTCCGAGTTTCACTGAGATGACAAAAGATGCCTCAGGGGTGAGATCTTCCACTGCTTGTGCACAAACAGCTTAATTACAAAACACTCAGGTCCAAATGCATCAGAATACATTATCCTTTGTGTGATTCAGAACCAAGAGAGAATATTCTTAACAAAAACATCATTATCCCAAAACATGATGCTGTAGTTTAAATGAAAACATTAACAATGTTGACAGATAGTAGGTGTAATCCCCAGTCATCCAGGCATATTCCATTCTAAAATAGCCTAAATTTCACACATTTTCCACCAACTCACCCCAAGTTCAAAAATGGCCCCAATGATCTCATACAGTTTTTTCAGTGCGTTAATTTTCCATTTTGGACCGTTGTAAGTGACACAGCCTCTGGGCGTGACTGGTCAGTGGAGTGATTTAGGAGTCTAGTCAAAGATCTGTGCAGTAGTTCTCCTTTTAATGTTCACACAGTTGGCCCCAGGAGACTGTGTAGCCGCGAGCGATCAAAGACCACACAATGGTCCTAACTGCATTATTAGCCTATAAAAGGGGAAGTTCCTCGCGGCTTTGTGAATTTAACAGACACAAGAAGAAGCTGTGGCTTTTCTTAAAGGATGAAAACAATATTTTATTTTGTCTAGAATTTCACCCAGTAATTACTGCAGAATTGGCAAAATGGACAGATTTCACGTCAAAGACTGAAGAACCACGTTTTGTAATCCCTGAATACCTTGTTTTGTATGACCTTAACGGGTCATAAAGTAATACAGTTTGCAATAGCTTGAAATGAAATGTATTTATTCGTGTAAAGTATAAACACTATTAAGCAATTATTTAAAAAAATTGGAATTATTCTAAAAATATGTACAAAGCTTTCCTAATATAATCATTTATAAGCAGCTGAATGAATTGCCCATATAATAAATACAGTGTTTATTTTCTAAATTGATTTAAAAAAAAAAAATCAAATATATATCTTTTAGTAGGTTTATTAAAGTTTATTAAAAATGTGGCACATTAGGTAAAATAAATTGACTTGACTTGGTGGGGAACACACGAATCAGAACTGACACGCATGGCTGTCCTCTCCTTCTCCAACCACTATATGATGAAGTACTACACAACTACTTCTACTTAAAACTACAACCAACCACAATAATACTTCTACCACAACAGCTGCTACTGCTACTACTCCGGCAAGAACGGCATGCTTTATAATGTCACTTAGTAGGAGAATCGCTTTATTTGTCAGCAGAAGCCATCAGCTTTAGGGAGTATTAAATAAACTCAGATAACAGCCATGCTTAATTAAGACATACTAGCGTTGTGGTGAAATTAGAGCATAACAATTAAACAATAATGCACCCTATGGGATGCTTCAGATAATGTTCAACAATAATACAGTGATTTGTAATCCTGCCGATTTAAGACAGACATCAGTGGTAATGTTAAATACAGTACGAGGATCAAATCGCTCAGGCCAACCTAAATTTATATACAGACAAGTTTAGGCCAAAAATCACACCCACCGGAGCTCAAGGAGACAAGACTAGGCGCCAGTATAACGGAATAGGAAAAGCATCTTGTCTGATCTGGACAGGATAACTTTGTAAAGGAAACGGAAAAGGTGCGAGTGACTTGTGGTAAAGTTAGCCATCGTACAACAAAAAGTTCAACGCATAAATATTTTTATGCGGTTTACTGGATTAGGGTTACTGGAGGTACGGTGCCTTTTACCAAATAGGAAAAACTGTAACTTTGTGGGAAAAGTCTCTTTGAATGGAGCATTAGATGATTCACATAATCACATATGTCTCTTGGTCCATGATTTTTCGGTACATAAAGATTAATCTTCTGCTTGTTTCAATTAGGATTCTTGTGCTCAAACATTTCCCAGTGACTGTTGCACCTTAGCATTTGAAAGTTGATTCATGGTTGTGTCGTTGGGCAAAAGCACAATTCAATCTCCATGCTTTTAATTGCTTTCAGCTAACCCATATGATGCCTATTGCTGTCAACATTAAATCCTAAGGAATACGATAGTTTTGAGTTTAGTTCAGAAGCAGCTCTTTCCTATTAATATCAAACACATTTCCCTGGCTTATTTCCCTGGAAACTGCACTATCATTGCAAATTACAATGCCACAAAAGTCAGAGCAATTTTCACTTTGCAGATGGTGAGTCGCACTAGACAAAAGCCAGGGCCATTAGCGATAAAGACATGACGGTTCATGAGGGTGGAGTCAGCTCTGTTAACTCTATACGATGCATTCAGTCCCCACTAAAAGCTGCAATTATATTAAGCAACTCGCTTTCTCATTCTCTATACTTCTCACTGTTCCTTTATGCCGCTGTCTAACTCCGTTTGCTTTTTCTGTCTCATGGCACTGTCAACCAAAAGGATATTATTGAGTTAAATACAGTATTGTCACCAATGAGCAATTAAGTTATTCACTGGATATTTAGGGAAAGGAAGATGAATCAGAGGAAAAAAGACATCGCCCACACCACCTCTGCCAGCTTTGTTCCTCCAAGTTCAAACAGGAAGAGATTTTTTTCCGGTATCATCTTAGGTAAAGAAAGAAGAAGAAGAAGTATAATTTTGATAATAGTACAGTCCCAAATGTAGGGTGACATTAACTGAACTTGCTTTGAGTTAAATATTGTGAAACTGACCAAAGAAAAAATGTTTGGCTTTAAATTTTTCATCAAGTAAAAGTACCATCATGGTATAAAACAGAATGATACTAAAATAACATTGGTACTAGTAGTACGATCTACAGTAAACCAGATGCTCTCAAACGGTGGTTTGTGCACGACTAGTGGTAATTGGGTTTCTTCATGCTGTACTCAGAACCATTTGCAATTTTTTATTCAGACCTGATGGTATTTGGAAGGTCAAATGTATCATGAGGTGGTACTATGGAAAATTTGAGAAGCACTGATCTAAACAGTTGCCAGAACATGCATTTGCCTTTGTGACATAACGCTATTCAAACAATGAAAAAAAGAGTGCAATAAAGCGCAAACATACTCACAAAAAAGATGCTGTGCATATGGCAAAAAAAAAAAAAAAAGGGTGATAGGAATCAGTAAGCCAAGCATTATGTATAAAAGGCAGATAAGGAGGGAAGATAGAAATGTGTTGGGCTCAGGTACTATCTCCAAATGGAGCATAAACAGCGATTCAGCACAATTTAAACTCCTGGCTCCAACTCTGAGCAAGTAAGTTAATTGTGGCCACTGTGAATGTTTGCCATGAAAAGTCCCAGTCATTGCAACTTTTGACATTTTCTTTTTTAACGTTAGAAAAGGAAATGCCAGTACATGAGGATCTGCTCTCTTTGTTTGAAGTTGGCTGCCCTTTTTAGGAGTGATACAGAGACCTAAAAGTGTTAACATGCTCAGCTAGCTGTCTAAAGCTTTAGTTCTTAGGCCTCATAAATCATTTATTTTCCAAAATAGTATAATCCAAAAATTGACAATAATAAAATGCAAAAGCATCCTGTACATGCAGTAGCCTGGCTAATGCCAGACTGCTGTGTGCGCTCGAATCATTTCGAACTTCACAGCAGCCTGGGGACCATGGCCGAAATCTTCACATGGATTTAAAAGTTTATTTACGGATCCAACATGACAGCAGCAGACGCGATGCCATCTTTCGATCAAGCTTTAGACCGTGTTCTAAATAGTTTAGCTCGAAAGGTTACAGCGAGTATGTTATACATTATCTGATACGATGATACGATTAGCTATGGCTATGTGCACCCAAAAAACGGCTATTGACAATCCTAAACCACACCTCACCTACGAGAAAATGAATTGGTGGTCCCCAGACTAAATATCACTTGTGATTTTAGTCTGGCGTTAGCCAGGCTATACATGCAGTGGTATACAGCGCTCATCTCAAGGTCATGTAACCAGCACAGTTCAGCCTGGACCACTGCCCTGCTATGAAATACCAGCTTCTCTAGGTCTATCTTCTCACTCTCTTTCCCCCAAAGAAGCGGGTGAAATTGGCTGAGGGCTAATCAACATTTAGCTCTTCTCAGGGTGTTATTACACTGCAATTGATGGATGGTACAATTACAGGCCGTGTCACTTAGCTAAACGACTATGTAATCCTAATGGGTTTTTATTCAAACAGTGGCTAGTTAGCACAGAGAGGAGCGGCGGGTGGAAAATGCCACTGCTGCATATGTATAAAGAGAAACCACCTGTGTAAGTAAGTAAGATAACCAGCTAACATGATTAATGAAATTGAATTAACATTAGCATATAGCCTTAAGACAACATTGGAGTTGATATACTAAACAGCTAAGAGACACTGACTTAACCATCATCAAATGAATTGTTGCTACATTTCTTTAATATTCAAAACAGTTGTAAAACTCTTCAATGGATGCCAGGCCAAACTGGTGCAAACCGGGTCTAAACCCTGAGCAGGGCAGTAATATAGTGACACATTTTTCATATTTGAAATGTATAAAAGTGACGCTGTTGCTTGATGAATAACCTACTGTATGTCCATTGCACAAATGTACCATATATTTGTCTTACCTGTAATAATTTCAGATATATACTTGTGTTATAATGAAAAAATTAATTTCCTGATGTTGAAAACTTTATTTGAGGGGAAAAATCTGACAATGTTTGCAAGAATGGACACAGTTTGTATAATTTTACGTCCACCAGGTAGAAATATCCTGAACATTCACTTTGGAACAAGGCAAGACAATTTGACAAGAACTCGTATTATCATGCAGAGACGACCCAACAGCGCTGCTTGAATACAAAAACAAAGCCCAGAGGATTATGTGCTGTTTTCAATAAGTGTCCGCCTTATCAGCAGACCACTGTTAATGAGTGGGACATAGGCTAGTTTGAGCACACCTATTGTATCCGGAGTGCCTAAGCCTTCACTTCTCAAAAGGCCTCCCCAATCTCAGTCGCTGTGGGAGGAAATTGATTTCGATCCTCCTGAGAAGTTGTTCTGTATAGTTCACCTTTTAGAGGCGACTGCACGGGGAGGAGACAGATACGAAGTTTGAAAGACATCGCAGAAGAAGCAGTGAGGGCCATTGTCATCGCCTGGTTAGTTGTCTGGCGACTCTCCCCACTCTGGGTGCTACTGGGCTGTGACTATCAGCACAGTGAAAAAGAGTCGGAGGATGCACAGAGCAGTGCAGCAAGAGGAGTGTGAAACTTTGCTTGTGTCTCTTACAGCCTGACACCACCACCATGACTGCATCTACCTGTATTATACAGAACCAGACATAACAGTCCCATCTTAATGTTAAAGTAATATTGCAGTACTGCATACTCACACTGTGTTACTAGGTGGTAAGTGGGTATCTTATGGTGGTATCCAGGGGTGACCAATAAAAAAAGTGTTGCCATGGAAGAAAAAAACACTCTAATATTTGGTTGTAGCAACTTGTGCATGACACTTTTGCAAGACAAAATGTATCAACAAAATCAAACCATACATTTAAACTTGGCTCTGTCCATTATTTAGTTTTGGTCGCTGAACTTTTTCTACGTGAATAAATAAATAAAATGACAGTTATCTACAGCAAAAGTTTCATCTTGATCCCACTCATTTTCCCCCCAATATTAACCTGCATTTTCACTGACGGCAGGTGAACATGGGCCTGTAGATACACTGCATCAAACAGATCAGTTTGTGGATGCAAAACAACTTTCTCCAACTAAACAAAACTGAGATCATTGTGTTTGGCCCACAGACACAAAGACAAAGTGTTATCAGTCACCTTGAGTCTCTCTCTAAAACCAAAAAATAAGGTTCAAAATCTAGGAGTAATCATGGACTCAGACCTGAACTTAAACAGCCACATCAAAGCAATAACATCATCAGCTTTTTACCATCTGAAAAACATTGCTAAGATCAGAAGAATAGTGTCAAAACCAGACTTAGAGAGACTCATCCATGCATTTGTCTCCAGCAGGTTAGACTACTGTAACGGCTGCTCACTGGCCTTTCTAAACGAGCTGTTAGAGCTGCAGTACATCCAGAACGCTGCTGCTCGAGTCCTGACAAGAACCAGGAAATACGACCATATTAGTCCAGTGCTCCGGTCTCTGCACTGGCTTCCTGTCACTCAGAGAATAGAGTCTTTTCATGGTTTAGCACCAAAGTACATCTCTGACATGTTAGAGCCGTATGAACCATCTCGGGCCCTGAGAACTTCAGGGAGGGGTCTCTCGAGCCCCTTCCCCTTTTGCTCCATGCCCCTGAAGTGCCCTTTTCCCTCCATACCTTTTATTTATTTGTATTATATTTTGTTTATCCAAACTTTGCCACGGTCCTTATCATTGGTTTTGTCCCAATAAGCCTTATTAGCTTATATTAATAAATTAAATCCCAAAAGTGAACATGCCCCTCGTTAGTTCATCATGTGTTTCCAATACCCCGCCCACCGGTCCTGGCCGCTCTCTACTGCGCTGCAGAGAGCGGCTCAGAGAGGAGGAAGTGAGAGCAGAGGCATCTCCTGCACAGAACAACGATCTCCACACCTTGTGCTTCAGATCGCTCTTTGTATTTTATCAGTCGGCCTCATAATCACGGACCAATGAGGTCAACAAGTGGACAGTTACGATCTAAAAAATAAACCTTGTGTCAGACGCGAGTGCCGTTTAGCGCGGCTCAGCGCCGCATCCTCGCCACATATTTGTGTCACAATATTTCAGCTCTATGTTCTCTTAAGACAACATGAAACTCACGCCCAGACATTCTCAATAGTCTCTGTCCTTTTCTTAAGCCCATGTTTTCAGCCACAGCCCAGTGAACAGAGTGACATGAGGGAGACAGTTGTGAAAGTCTGTGTTTCTGTAGGGGCGCTGCTAAGACACTTGTGGCCTGGGGCAGATGCCCCCTGAAAAGTACCCCACTGGCAAAAGATACTGGGAAACAATAGTATTAATAAACTGAAATAATAATAATAGCAGATGACTTTCCCCAAATCTATATTTTTAGCTCCTATACAGCTCCTTTTACTTTTGTAAATAAATAAATTAACAAAATGGATTTGAAATAAATGTGATTGTGATAAGAATTTAAGAGGAGCGGGACGGTAGGTTTGTCAGCGGTCGCGGGGTGTGCCCTTTTGAGTTTTGAGCCCCTGCCCCTCTGTAGCGCTCTGCACGGCCCTGCTAGCAACTAATCCTTAACCTTTCATGGGGTCAACTGTTAGATCTCTATGCAGTTAGTGAACTAGAGCTTCAGCAGCATTTGCCCAATTCGACCGTCCTTACCCAGGGGAAGGGGAAGTGACATCACCAACAGCTGTTCTTCTTTAAAGTTCAGTGCAGGCCAAACAAAAGCGCATACCGCCACCTACTGTATATTGTCCAACAACATAGTGTCCAAATAAAGACATTTAAGGCGGAAAAAAAAGAAACATCCAAATGATCCTTCACATTTCCCTTTATTTTATCTCAACAGCGGTTTCATAAAGCTACAGTATGCAAATTAGCCATGTGGCTTAAGTTTCTACTAAATGAAAGCAAAAGCACAAACTGCTTCATTTAGGCCATTTACTGAGGAGGCTCTTTAAAACCATGTGACTGTGCTGTGGTGACGACAACATGTTTTTGTCACTTTCATAAAGTTTGGCTTGTGCAGAATCTTATTTTTTATTTATTTTATTATTATTAAATCTGCACCTGTCAATCAACAGTGGTTGCGCATGAATCACTCGAGGGTGGGGCGAGGGGGGTGGGGAGATTGGCGCAGTGGCTTATGGGATGGCATATCCTATGCTAAAGTGGCTATGATAGTTAGCATACAGGCCACTTTTCCTAACTCCTTCCTAACAGACAACCCAATTCGGAGGCTTCTTGTCATGGCGGACGCTGACACACATCCGGTTTGGCGTAAGACCTCTTACCAATTTACTGGTTTCGGATGGAGCAAATTTCTTCATTCAACCCAGGAGGACGAGTGGCTCCCAGAGTCAATCCAGTATGTTTCACGTTGTAAAAGTTTTTTAAGTCTATTGCCACCACGGAGGTCCATTTCCACAGTTTCAATGACCATCACTTTCAGGTTGTTTAAGTTCGAGTGGCCAGAGTTTTTGAAATGCTTTGCGATGGGGTAATCCATATTTTGAGTTCTAACAGCATATTTATGTTCAGCAAATCTTTCTTTGAGTTTTTTATTTCCACGTCCAGTGTAAAATCATCCACTATCGCAGTCAATCCTGTATACTACGTAGGTGGAGTTGCAGTTTGGCAAAAGAACAACAAAGGAGGGTGTTTTCATGTTTTGAGTCAATGAATGTTAGCTGTGTTGATGTGGGAGCAGTGGGAGCATTTCCCACATCTGAAGGTTCCAATTGGGTTTTTGAAGAAAGTGGTGGGTTTTTTGGAAGGTCAGATCAATTTTTATTCACTTTATTTCGTGTCCCCAATATGGCCACTGGTTTTGCAACCAGTTTTAGACCACTGCGAGCGAAGTGCGCACGGTGGCCACACCAGGAGTAGAGGCGTAGTTACCATTAGGCAGGCAGGCCATTCTTCATAAACGCTTGATATACACAGTCTTCCTAATGACTTTGGTGAAGGCAAGGTAAATATAGTGTGAAATATATAAGAACCACAGTACTATTATATGCATTCCAAGAATGTGGAAATAAGTAAATAAATCTTTTATTTTTGCAAGCCAACATTGCTTGAACCCATTTAGGCATACCGTGCAAGTAAATTTTCCTCCCTCTGCTGTTCCGGTGGGACATTTCTCAAGGGAAGAGAAAAACCAGAGACATTGCATAGCCACCAGTGTGAAGGAGAGAGTAAATATATCTGTCATCCAGACAGGAAGAGGTTTTAACCCTTTCTCTGTCACGCATAACAAATGTGTATGGAAATATGGCTGCGTGACACTTCATCCAGCTCCTCTATCTCCTCCTCCGACAGTGGACGAACAGTCATTCATTTAAGGAGCTACAGTACTCTCATTGTCACTACACGTTTTTCTCTCTCACAAACGACATGACAGCGATTCAATGACACTTCATCTGAGAGGCATAATGCAATTTTAAAGGGAACAGACACATACATAGCTCTTCCAAAGTAGGTAGAAAAGGCGGTAGCAACTGGCACTCTCCCCTTCCCCCTCAGCATTATATCCGTTTGGAGTACGCCGAATAATGAAAATAATCAAAAATCATAAGAATTCATGATATGGTCAAATTTGAATCATTACAAATAATGTATAAAGTAAGATATTGATTGCTTCCAAACAATATCCAAACATTTTTTGCAATAGAGATGGCAAATATAATCTGCGAGGTCCAATGAACTTTAAAAGCATGTTCATCACTCGCCGTGGGGTCGATCTTTGGAATGAACAAGAGGAGGACTTGAAATGTTGAAATGAACTTTAAACAGTGGGAACAGAGAAAAGGTATTTAGTGCTAATCTGCTAATCAAGATGAAGAACTGTAAAGTAATACTAAAAAAAAATCTGTTCTTTGACTCTGCTAGGCATTTTTCTTTTACAAGTCTGTTTTCCTTTTGCACACACAAGTTATGATGAATGCAGACATATCATTGCTAAGATATGTATTTAATATGTACAGCTAACCAATGTCTGTAACAAGAAAGGAAAGAATGAAAGTAAGAAAGGGTAAGCAATAACAAGTTTTATTCTTCAGCTTCTCCTTTTGAGCTTTTCTGTATACCTTATTTAATAATTGTATACAGCAAAACAAATATGTTTTTTATTTTCACACAAATAGCTCAAACGAGAAAATGAGATGAAATTAAAAAGAACAACAACAAACAAAGCTGTGGTTACTTAATTTTGACAAGATTGATATGTTATTTGTAATTTTATAAAAGGATTCTCTGTTGTCCAACTGCACGACACGTTTTTCCTTATGTTAGCATATCATACGTACATTACACAAACACCGTACGGGTAGTTAAATGGTTCTCTTTCCTTTTCCTGTGTCAATGGGAGAGCCCAGAGTATGCCGTGTCTCCATCGGATACCGCTGCCTCATAATTCTTCTTCAAACTAGTTACTGGTAGAACTCCGTCACCTCTATTTCCCCCCTCTAACCTTTCTCCACTCAGGATCCCATACGCCGTCAATGGTCTCACTCCGCGGCTCGCATTGTCCTTCGCCGTGTCAAATTAAACTGATGGAAATGAACTTGAGGGGACGCTAATTGCAATTGTCAATCCAATCTGGGTCAGCACTGAAAGACAGGGGCTCCCTAGCACTTCATCAGTCTTCATTAATATTGAAGGAGTTTGCAAAGGAGCAGGGGGCCCAACGTAATCTGCTCTCATCTAACGGCGCATCAGAAATTAGGAAGCAGGGGAGGCCACTTATCGAGCCCCGGGGACAAACATGCCAGTCAAAAAACTACACAGAAAGATGTTTGGGTTGTTAGGAGAAAAAAAACGCACATGATCATGAAGCTTTAAAATGTGGCTGAGGAAAAGTTATCAAAAAGAAAAAAAGGAAAGAAAAAGGGAAGATGCGCTGCTCTGGGGCCCAATGGTAAAGCAATGTGCATTTGCATAATCAGTCCCAACTTCAAGCAGTTTCAAGCTTATTACGTTAAAAAAAATCAGACTACATGAAAACTGATAGATCAGACACATAGAGTAGATTAGATAGAATAATTGAAATGGCTACTACTTACCGCAACGAATGCTTTTGTTTTAGGACAGTGTTTTTCTGACCTTACAGCACTTAGAGGCAGTATTGTAAATAAATTTGACCTTGACCTTGGTTAACCAGGAAAGTCCCATTGAGATTTAGAATCACTTTTTTCAAAGGGAAATCTATCGTAAATGTTTATTGAGAGAGAAACCATTGCATCATAAAGGGGAAAACATAATATAAAACATATATAAGCCAAAACAGAGCGGCCCCATAGGTCTGGGAAACAAACCTGGGAATGTTGCACCCACAGTTTAAACATTGCAACCCAATCTCATAAAGATTCAATTGTAAACTTTTTTGTCAATATGCTACTTAACATATCTGACAATATGTGATGTCATGTTGTATTATCTTTACGTATTTACAAACAAAAACATGTAACCACTATGCTACTTTGAAAGATGCCTCTAAAATGTTTTCAATAACCTGTACACTATGCCCGACTTTTAAGCATAATTCCGTGCACTTTTTCATCAACCTTCCAGTTGTCCTTTACCACTTGTCTTCCCTCACATAACCTTTAATTCACAGCTCGGAGACTGTTGCAGTTGTTGCGGTGTGTGTTGCATAATTTGCCCGATGGACTCTGCAGCACAGAACAAAGTGGTGTGATTATGGCCCAGAAGGTTTAATGCCAACATTACAGCACAACCAAAATACTGTATCACCTCAGACCTGCTGCACTGGGAGGCCCCTGGACACCTCGTTTCACTTTCCCTGGACAACCTGGTTTCAGTCACCAGGAGGCTGCCCTACATTCAGGTTTTAGCAGCAGAGGTCGGCACTGTGTCACTAACACTATTAATATTCAGGGCTTAATTACACGTTCCACATACATCAAGGGATAATTTACAGATTCACGTCAACGTTGATGGACACAGTTCTGAGTTATTGCAGTGTGTTGGTTTCACTTGTTCAATAGCGCTCTACTTTTCTATCTTATTGGTCCATGCAAATCAGCGAGGTTGCTCATGCAAACATGGCAAAGACAGACAATAACATTCAATTTGTAGCAGTTGATCTTGATCTGTAGAGATGAGCAAATGGTTCATGTGTGATGCATGTAGTCACTCACAGGAAAAGCACATGCCGCCTGTCCCACATGAACGTCATGCTCTAGTGCCTAAGGTTTGCAGGAAAGCCTTCAACCTTTACTTGTATACTTTAACATATAGAGACTTGAAACATTTGTGGTTTAGAAACAAAGGAGCTGCAGCTTCCAGCACCTCAAGCCACTGTAGCAGTCACCATAACTACTACAACTAGATGAGTTATTATCCTCTTTGCAATGGTCAATAGTCTATTTCAGGGCACTTTATAGCCACAGTTTTGGACATCAGTAGATATTGATGCGTGTTCCTTAGCTTACAGTGGTTTCCATCAAGTACTGCTCTGACAGAAGAGTCATTTGTGCAAGAGCAGGGTCAAGAGCACACTCCACACGAGAGTTATGAGGCCAAAGTCAAGAACCACATCACTGAAAGCTTTTAATGTCGAGGACCTGTTAGCATGCCTAATTTTCAGACACGCTTATATATCTTCTTGTTAAAATCATGAAAAGAACAGCTCACTATACAAACTAGCAGTACTGTAGTCTCATTTAACACTACAAACAAAGGATTTAATAAGTAAAACAGTCCAGCAGAGAACAGATTTCCGTGTGCATAATGTAGCAAACCAATAATACAAAATACATGGCCATATGTTCCTACAATATTACACAATTATTGTCTGAGTCTTATATGAAAACAGTAAAGCATAATGTACGCATTTTAACTCACTCGAGTTGCTTTTTCACTATATGTGCGTATATGAGAAGAAAGGAAAACACAGCGCCATAAAGCGTATATTAATCACAGCCTGTGCGTTGATTTATCTGCTGTGGAAGCCGTTTGGAAGATGGACTCTATTTACTGCTAGGGCTGTTGGAGGGGCTTTGGGAGGCAGCCATCAATCTGGGGGCTATCTGAAGAAGAACGCATACGCATCAGTTTCAATCACTGCCTCAGACAGCTGCTATGGTAAAGCGCGCACAATAGTTTTTCCTTACACTCCATCTCCTCTCCTCTACCTCAAGGTGAAGTGTCCTGCTCCCCGGAGAGGCGTGTTATTAATCTTTTTCATCATAATAATAATAATATTGCCTAAAAATACACCCGCCACCCTGCCCTATGGCTCCCTCGCTGTGTGGCACCCTGTGTTTCTAATTAGCATGTTCAATTAACCCATGTTAATTGGCGAACAGGAAAAGGTGGAGGAACCTGGCATGTCGGCGCCACCAGGGAGCTGCTTTGTAAATGAGAAAGTTGGCCTCACCCCTTGACCTACAAATATACACCTTTCAGTAGCAGTAATTTGTGTCAGCAGCAAAGACCCTATACGGGAGAAGCTAAAAAGGTAATATTTACTTTATGAGAATAAGTGAGTTATGACAATTGCTGGGTTGCAGGTGACATCACAGCGTTCTAAATGCCTATAATAATATATAGAGGTAAAATTATTTGTTTTTGAGAACATTTTTGGTGAGATCATGAACCCAATGACTGATATTAATGATCTTTTTGTAATTCATAATTTTCTTTGTAGATACGACTTGTGAAAGTATAATGCAGTTAATAGGAAAAACTGGCTGCTGCCCCCACTGGGTCCTGTGACATTATCACATTCTAGAACCTGCCAAATCTGAGCTTTTTTACAGTTTTTTTTAGTTGATGTATTATTTCTGGTAGCAGTATAAGCCATAGAGTAGCTGTTTTATTCAAGCTGGGCAATTCATCAATTTTAAACCAATTGCAATTTTAATATAGGTCGATCTCAATAATCGTGTGGTGCGTTTTAATCGGCATTCTGGAAAAAAAAAAAATCCAGACGCCGCGATGCTGCAGCGCCTGTCAGGTCAAGCCAGGGAATACTCCGACAAACAAACAGTAAGGCATGGCACGGGAAAGGATCTGCCGATCTGGTGAATTTAAGTGTAAAATCAGCGACAAACTTACGCTAACTCGTCTAGTGGGCAAAACAGAGACACTCGAGGAGCTGTCAGAGGATCAGGACCTTCGAAGAGGAAAAGTATCGCTGCATTTGGACCATGTGAATTTTCTTGAGGTTGCAGCCGAAAAGAAACTGGATTAGCTGAACTCCAGTCCGGCTACAGCATCTGTTTACATGCTAGTCCAGGAAAGGCCACATCTATTGTTTTTATCATAATTCGAGATTGGTCGATATGGGAAAAATAATCGTGATTATTTTTTTCCCCAAATCACCCAGCCATACTTTTTATTATTTAGTAAAGACGTATTGTACATACTTCTCCTAAAGCAAACCTGAAAATGTTGTATTTGTATTGGTATTTGTAGTCTTTATAGGGATATCTATTTCTGCATCTGATCCAGCTGGAGATTTTAGCCTATACTGTGCATGTTTTGGGTTGATGGGGGAAACTGGAGCGCCTGGAGCAAACCAACTGAGATACGAAGAGTATGAGCAAATTCCACAAACACACACACAGGCCCCCTATGCCTGATCCTGTCACTGTGCCTGGATTAACTTGTGTTGTTTACCTGACACTTAAATAGCACTCGTATTGGGATGGGCTCTTGCGGTATTGAAGTTACGGTTTCCTATTACCTGTGCAGGGGTCTAATGGTGGCCGTTTGCCATCTAATATTGTATTGGTTTGACTCAGATAAGCGGGGGCATTTGCATTATTGCTCTGCACAACGCAAAGCACACATAATGACCGTATGTTTCTGCCTGGATCAATGGTGATAGTTCTCTAACATCCCTCATTACAGCAAATGTAATCCGGTCTTTTAAGAACATGGGCCTTCTAGTAATAAGAGCAAACTTAGTCATAGAAATAGTGTGAAAAATGTATAAATAAAGAGTCAGGAACAGCAGGGTAGTGGTGACTTATTTTGGGGAGGAATTTCAGTCACTAATACAGATCTAATCAACTGACTATCATTTACTCACACAGTTTTCAAATCACTTGTGTGGGGGCAAAACATCAAACATGACATGCCTTGTTGGGGACCGCCTAAGGCTCCCTGTACGCGATTAATCTGCGTAGCAATATCAGCCCAGTTTTTCAGTCAGCGCTTTATGTACCACAGAGGGAGCGCGCCCTCACCTCCCAACTTTGATAGACTGAAATCAATTGGAAGTTGGTTCCGTTCGCAGCGCACTGTGCAGCCAGCATGGTCCAAGGTGATGTTCTCGTGAAGCAGTGGATCAGCAAAGGTCAAAGGAACAAGCTGCTTTCACCAAACGTTCAGCGTATTTTTCTGCCTTCTGCAGATTTGATGACGGCCAGTTTAAATGCCTCCATTTGACCCCTCGTTACAACGCTATTACTGCTCCAGTCTCTGAGGTCCACTGTCATGTGTCCATACGCTAAAGTGTATATGGACGTGTCTATCAAACTAAAGCAAAGGAGGCATTTGTAGAAACATTATAGCTGAATGCGACACGAGCCAAACATTCTATTTCTTTCACTTTAGGCTCAGCTATTTCTTCTGTCAACAAAACGTCTTTTTGGGCATATAACCATGTTCATTCACGCAAAACTGTTCATAATAGTTCTTTCCTTTGATGCTGTAGTGCTCCGATCAATATCAGTACTTTCTATATTGCATCATACATGAAACAGGAAACTTTCTTCCACATTTTAAAGGTCAAGGCCATTATCCATCACCGGACAAGAGCAGTTCTGAACTCAAAGTCTGACCATCACAACACAATGAGGTTGTTTGCATAACATGTGCAGAAACTGCCAGCATGTTTTCACTGCGTAATTCCCACTGCTGCCTGCAGCTGGAGCTAAAGAGCAAGGCTCCTGGTCCGGTATATTTATGATGGAAAACTGTGTAAAGAAATGGAAGATTTTGGTCATGTAAAATACACATATGAAATCTAAGGTTTATATACAATTGCTTAAAGGTTACAATTGGGCATCTGTGAACATGTTAACTTTCTCTCACAACATGTATTTCATTTTTAGATTTTAGAATATGGATTAATTATCTTCTTTTCATTCCCCCCCCCCCTATAATTATCTTGAAGAAGTAAAAAACAGACCAGTATTTGGATTTTGATTATTCTTGCCCTCACTACAATGAGAGCTTATAATCAGCCGGACACTGTGAGAGAGGTTTAGTCTGATTACCCCTGATTAGAGA
Source organism: Neogobius melanostomus (assembly GCA_007210695.1). NCBI lineage: Eukaryota > Metazoa > Chordata > Actinopteri > Gobiiformes > Gobiidae > Neogobius > Neogobius melanostomus. The sequence continues at coordinate 2,921,082 of VHKM01000049.1, forward strand.
TACTTCCTCTTTTCTTATCAGTGGTTGGGGCCATTGAGTGGGCCAGGAGCAGCAGCAGCAAGGTCAAACGACAAGAAAGTTCAAGCTGGCAACTTTTACAGCAGCAATTTCAGATTAATGGACAGTTCCAGGCCAATTTTCAGCCCACGCAACAAGGGCTGTTGATGGTTTAAGAGGACTCACAATTCAGCATTTAAAAACTTTGTTGTACTGTTTTATCTCTAAACTAAATATTGTTTATCATTTAAGATGTGTGGCGATCTTTAAGCGAATTTGGTTCACGATTTGGTTCACTGATTAAACATTTTGTTGTTTTTGTGTAGATGTACGATATCAGAAATGTCCCCCAAGTTTGTTTATCATAAGAACAAAGATCTGTCAAATGCTGCCCTTTTCAACATTAACAACTGCAGTTCACCTCAGCGTACCTTTGTATTCAAATTCAATAATTACTACTTTCCTGGCAATCACAGTTTTATGTTTTAGAACAACCTTTCAACCAGTGATTTATTTGTTTATTTGTTTAAATAATATTCAGCTCTGGGCTACAGAAAGCTGAACCAGGACCAAAACATGAGCAGCAGGATTTATGTCAGGACTAATCTCCTATAAACTCCAACGATTGAGGTACCTATACTAGTAGATTAAATGACGCAAGTTAGCATGGCCATGTGCAGTGCGTTCCTCCCAGCTGAATTAGAAGCAATATATAACATAGAGCAAAGTGTCCTGGCAAACGTTATACACGCTAGTGTTTGACGCAATCCACATATGAAGTACTGCTGACAGATTTTAAAAAGTTACATTTCATGTGCAGTTTAAACATTCCTCTTTTATAGTACTCCAAAGTAATATAAAAAATGTATGATACTACTTTTAATAATTGTTGTCATAAAGGCCTGCTCAGTGTAGTATCACATCCAGGACTGCTAAAAATATAAGCATGTCAGAGGGATTAATGAGCTGTTAATCCGCTGTTTCCTGACTAATCAGTCTGTGTGTACCGCACTGTGGAGGTGTTTCTGACTGCGCGCTGTCATTTGTCTGAGATTTATCGGGTGAATATCAGTCGTGTGCTGACATTCAAATCACAAGCTACAATTTATGACACTTAAGCAGGATTTATTAAACCGTTTGTCAAAATATACTAACAGGAGATGTTCAGTTGAGAAAAAAATATTGTATTTGTGCAGCGCTTTTACATAATTATAGTGTATTAACAAAGGCTCAGATCTAAAATCTTACAATGTTTGCACCCTCAATTTTAATTGCATCACTTTTATATGACGAAGACCTCTATTTGCAGACAATGGCGATTTGTTCCTGCCTTATTACTTCTCGAAATAACACAACTTGCACTTTCTAAACTGACAGTTGTACGTTTCGCTGCTTTCTCTCTAAGTATAGCATGAATTCTTCAGTGCCTATGAAACTTACAGGTGTCCTCGAGCCGGCCCTTTTGTCTGTTACAGTGTGCAAGTGTTCAGTTCTTACTCGGAGGAAGGTGAGATCTCGGCTGCGGTCGATGCTGGTGATCTCCAGATTTCCCATGACCACCTCGCAGTTCTCGTAGGACTTCTTCAGGGTGCGGTACTGCTGCTCCAAGTCCGACAAGGTGCTCAGCTTGTTCTCTGTACCTGTGCAAACTGTGAACATAAAAAGAGAGGGTAATATTAATTGTTTTGCTGTCCTCTTTGTGGTGCTACAGGCAACTTTGTTTTCGTTCTGCAGACTTCCCAAAGATCCAACATTTATTTAGAGATCGTTTCAGCCACCCGTACACCGAACAGTGCAACAAGAAAAGGTAAACACACATCCTTTTCCTTTATTGACTGTGGAACACAGTTTATCAATCCAGCTCGAAAGGAAAAGGCAACACCAAGCATCTATGAGAGACGGTTCCTGAACAAGGCTCACTTCCTCCTGCCCTGGGACAGGTGAGTTGAGTTATTACACATCTCAATCTGTGTTTTGTGACTGCACGTCATCACATCTAAAAGACTACCTCAAACAACTCTGAATTTCTTCCTGTCTTTTGTGAAAGTGCTGACCAAAAATAACTAGTACTGCACTTATTGCTCAAAAGAGATCAATGGATCAGGCAGAATGAACTGTCCCTGTAATGCCTGTTAAGTGCGGTGGGAGTATCTATTATGCAGTGCACATTGAGGCTAGTGCTTTTTTAGATTTTACCCAAACAAAACAAGCCCAGATGTCCAGCGCTTCTATTGTATAAATGTACTTTTTTTCTTCTTTTTTACAATTATAAAACATTGCAAGTAGAAAGTTTAGTTCAGTGCTTCCTATTTCAATTAACTGGCTTATACGTACAACAAACACTCCTAGCTATGTACAAACTTGCTCTTTGGGCTGACACCGGGACACGGGGTTCATTAAGGTCTGCTTCTTGGTGGAAAACAACCACACAGAATATGTGTGAGATACAATCCGTGGACCTAATTGCCTGCTCTTTTGCAGTAAATAGAGAAGCCCAGAAACTCACTGTTGCAGAGTTACTTCACATTGGCCGAAATGTTTGGACCAATTCTGGTTCAAATTAATCAGATACAGCCCATAATTCCTTCACTTAAAGGGGTGGTATTATGTAAAAGCGACTTTTTCAAGCTTTATATCATGTTATTATGTCATTCCCTCATTAAACACATGCCTGGAGTGTTGCCTTGGCTCATTCACATATTTTTGAGTAATCAGTAAAAACTTAGACGGAAGCCATTTTAGGTGTAGCTATGCCTCAGTCCTCCTAGGAACGCCCCCACCTCCTGGAGACGCCTCTGGACCTTTTGTCACCAGCCAAGCCACCAACCACTGCTCCTCAGCTCAGCAGAGCCCCTCCCCGCACAGTGTTGTTGTTTAAATGCCACAGCAGTGTGCTGAAGGGGGCGTGTTGGAAAGCTTCTTAAAGAGACAGAGGCCTATTTCAAGACGTTCAGTACAGCCATTTTGAGAGAGCAATTTTATTCAAGGCAGTTATTTTAATTTACTGCATATACAGACCAACAGAAGGTTACGTCATCATTGTAGTATGCTATAGACTGGTGCTATGTGATTGAAAAAAGCATAATACCCCCTCTTTAAGATAATCAATCTTTACTCTCATTCTTTAAAGAAACTCAGGACTGACAATGTTTGTTCTTAGTGTATGATATAAAGTTCCATAAACGTTTCTCAATTATCTCAATGATTATTTGAGTGTACGATTCATGTTTATATTGTCAGGAAGTTTTAGATGTTCCTTTCTCCACGAATAAACCTGATTAGATTAGACCCAAATTAGATTAGACAACATGACTGAATATGACTGGCATGAATACTTTTGGATCAAGAAAATGTACAGAGATGCAATGGAGCAACATCCGTTCTATAAATGATCTATACAAGGGCTAAACCAGCTCTTCAATGGGACCAAACAATAAAGAAGTTCTATGTAAGGACTAACTCAGTAGAGGCCCAAAAATATGAACAGTTGACAGAAAGTTTAGGAAACTCTGCTTTTACTTAAAACATAAATTGATTTGGCCTCGCTGAATAAGACAAACTCAAAGTCATGATCCCTCTGTGTATTTGCATCAGCCCGGTGGAGCGGTACGGCCTGACATTTGTTCTTTTCTAACATTCTCATTCAGATTCATTTGTATTATCTGAGTGTCTTCTTCACCTGCCCCCTCTGCTCGCGGCGGGACAGGGGAGCCATCAGTGTGACAGAGAGGTGACGGCTGCACCCTGAAACGTGTCACCGCGTCACCCATGGGCGCCTGCTTCTCTCATTCAACTCACTCAATATTTCCACACTCAAACGGCACAGTTCAGGCTTTGAATCTTGATTTCAACACCCTTGATAAGCCATACATGAGGTATTGTATGGATTATCAATGGGGTACTTTAGGTACAGGTGCAGCAAGAAAGGAGAGTAATGAACAAGTAATGAACAATATGAAAAAAATAAATAAAACAAAATTTCAATATTGCAATCACGACATTATGATATATTACTAAACCATGTATGTTCATTAAAACAAAAAATGGAATGCAATTAAATTGTCCTCAATCCTTAAGTTAGCATGCTTTTTTGTCCGCGGTGTTGACAATTGTAGTCTCAGTGAAATAACAGACAGGGTTCAGGGATATATTGCGGCTTCTTGTAAAATGGATTAATGCCACCTAATACTGCTATGAAGATAATTTGTTGATAGGCTATATTAAAGCTTCACCAAAATGAAGAATGGAAGAGCTTAGCCAAGGCACCGGTCTTATCTTAGAATGATTAAGAATATGGAGCATTTACTCGCTCTCTTCTCTGTAAATTAAATAAATGTGTATAAATTAAAATGAACAAATAAATACACAAAATTCTTTAAAAAATGTATGTAAACATAATTGATGATTGGTACCAGCTCTTATTGTAAAGAAAGAAAGAAAGAAAGAAAGAAAGAGACTACACAGCACATAGACACACCTCCCGTTTCTGTTTTCTATTCACACTTCATTACACGCACATACATATTGGGTAGCAAGAATCCTAGCCAGCGGCGATGAGAAAGACAAATGGGGCTTCTTTAAACCAAACAGCGGATCATCAGAGATATTAGATAAGTAGAACAATTCCAATGTGACCCGGACAGCACCCATATGAACTACTGGTGATTAGCCGTGCCGCACATACAGTAGCATTACCCGCTGCTCAGGAATGATGTATGGTAGACCTGGGTGTATTCAATAACAGTTAGTGCGGGCTGAGGGGAGCCGAGTGGGAGGGTCATAAAGTGGGGATAGGTGTAATAAACTGTTATTGCACCTTTGGGGCAGGCCACAGAGATCACAGGAGCAAGGCGGTGTGATGTTTGGAGAAATGCGTTCTTATTCCGATTTGCTGCGGACCGAAGTGAGCATGACGCAATCCCAGTCAATTGCTGTGGATTGACTGGGATTTCCAATTCATTATATTTGTTGTCATTTTTTATTTTTCCAGTGGTGGTTATATGCCAGGTGCCCTGCCTAACAACAATGCAACCTTCACTCTGTATCCAGGCTTGAAAATATATAGAGGGTTTCTTAACCATAGGGAATGATAGCAGAATGATTTCTCATCATCATAAAAGAGAATTGGCTCTCGATGGTTGTAAATGTATAAACCAATGCCTTGAAAATATGACCGTTTATTAAGATTTAACATCTAACATTTATTCAGAATATGTTAATTGTTCATTATGAATTCATGATTAACTTGTGTTTGTAAATGTTGGTGTGCCTTGTGGTAAATTTGTATTGTTCTATATTACAATGTGAAGGGGTCCCAGATTCTTTTGTACTGAGCTGGGCCCTGAGGTAAAAAGAAAAAGAAAGAAAAGAACCCCGGTCATAGAATATTCTGAAATATAAAAACGTTTGGGGAAATCTCTCTTTTCTCATAATTACATTTTTTTCCGGACACTAGCACTCCATCACTCAACATTAAGTATACTAGTCTTCACTGTCAAAATCCTTTCTAAACAACAACAAAGCACATTCTTATATCAATATTTATGTTATGTGAGCACATTAACTTGAGAGTTTTAAAAATCATATGACCTCAAATATTTATTTTCGTATTCTGTACTGCAATGCTCAAAATTAAATTGATCAGAAATGTGCGCAGGACACAAGAACACAGCAGGACATAGGATTTGAGTTACAGGAAGCCTGACTCAATCCACTGAATTGGCTTAGATTTTATGCAAGTTCTCACTGACGTCATCTCCACTCATCCAAACTTGGCAGGGAGTAGAATCATCTGTGACTCTTTTTTTTTTTTTCTTCTTCTTCTTTTTAATGAAACACAAAGATTCCCTATAGCTGCTCGTGAATGTGAAATGGCGCTGGCTGCCAAGTGAACCACAACAAAACCATCTGTGCTGCAGAGAGCACTCACTGAGGTGTCAACTGTTGCGGGGCTGAAGTAAAGCCGGTGATACTAACAGTTCGATGTCTGTAAAAAAAAAAAAAAACGCAGCATTAAATAACCTCCCGGATGCTTTTGTTTCAACGCTCAATATGTTACCTGTCCGCCTGTATATCGCTGCAAATGTTTCAAAACATGATACTCTTACCGGGGAGGTGCTCTGCTTTACATAATGCCGATGATGCAAGAACAGACAGGGGAAACAGATGAATCTCCATATTACAATGTAGACTGTAGCTTCTCCCTATAACAGCATCAGTCACATTTGATGGACGAGGTAAAGCAGCTAATACCAATATGCAGTCTTTGAACAGCATGTACTGCATTGTGTTCACTTGAGCTAATTGATCAAAGGGTTTTACAGAAAACTTCTCCCATTGATGGATTGAGGCAATGAATCTTAATATGGCGGAGTTTTCCTATACAAGTAATTTATGTGAACTTTCAAAAACTTGGGCAGCAAAGACAAATTCGAATAATTAAATGTACATCATCCTTGGACACAAAAAATAAGTTAACGGGAAGCCAGTATTTTCTGAAAGGATTTATTACAATCGATTACACAATAAAACGAAAGCATGTGTATTCAGTATCCAAATAATCACTTACAAATTGCGTTCACCCAAGTTGAACTGGCAAAAACACCCATTTTAGTGTTCAATTCCAGACTGTAAACAAATGTAACAGAAAGTATTTAATCTTCACTCTTCTTGTAAATTATCATTATTATCATTAGTAGAAGCAGTAGAAATAGTAGTCGTAATAGTTGTATGTATGCTCTCGCTGTGTAAAGTTCTGAATAATATTGGGGCCCTATTTACTAATATAGTACCCCGTTTAATCTGCTTAGAAAATCGACATGTTTAATTTTGTGTAACTACACTTGCATCGTGCAACTACTCATGTAATCGTATTTAAATAGGGGAAACGTGAAAGAGCTTGGTCGCTTCTAACTTCATCCCCAGGAGAGGCTAAATGCTAACAACATCTTCTGTCTTTTTGTGTGACTGAATGCACGCCTAAAGACCAGACAGGTACGCATCATCTCGTTTAAGCTCAGGTAAGAACTCATCTCAGTATGGAAAAACTGTGGCCTATTCCTTTAAAATAAACACATGCGTCGCACTCATTTACCATTGGAATCTGTTCGTGTTATTGACTGATGAAGCCTTTTGGATGAGAGGCGAATCGTCCTACACTTCAACTACAGAGAACAGACGAGGACTCAAGAGCCTTCATCTCCAACACAAATCTGTTATGTAAATGAGAGCAGTAGAGTCTGAAACTGCTCATATACCACTGAGGTCCTTTGAGAGAACAGCCACATATAAAACGTCATGATGGATAATTGACTGAAGAGTTAATGTCACTTTCTTCCCTGTAGTCATGATAAATAATACAGTGCATGGACTATTTTGAATGTGCAAAACACTTAGTAAAACAGCCCCTTTGCACAAGTTATTCTTCATAAATAAATGTATAATGTCTCACAGTTAGGTATACTCCACAAAAAGCTTAAAGCATCTTAAAAATATGTTTATGGTGAATCGGACAAATACAGGCTTGCTTTAAAGCAGTACTAAGTAACTCTTGCCCCTAGAGGCCATAAGCGCAACTGCAGGTGTCTTAGCAAGTTACGATTTTTTTACTTATTAAATGTCTTGGAGAGTAAATACTACGCTGACAGAAAAGGTGAAGGGAGAGAGGGGTGTTGTACATCCAATTATACAATGGGAATATTTTTTTCACTCAAACTTAGCTGTAAATACTGTTTAAAGTGGCGCTAGCCCGCAGTTAGCTTTGCCCGTTAGCCTGTTAGCTTCTTCTCCGTGATTCCATTAGTGTGTATTGGTTGCAAGCATGGTTTTCTGGCCAGAGACACCAGGGGAGATGAAAGACCCCCCAATCATCCCATTAACACTTGTATTACCCCCAGAGGGTCTACGGAAAGGATTTATTAAGGTAAACACGTTACTTAGTACTGCCTTAAGTTTAATCATGTTTTGGGTGTTTTGTGACGATCGCATCCTGGATAAATGCCTGATCAAAAGCTTTCTTAGAAGCTATACCAAAAAAGACAATAAGTTTTGCTTGCGTTGTTGACAGAAAACAAAGTCATGAGGTCTTGCAAAGCCCAGCCGCGAACTCCTCTGCACCTCCCTTTTTGTCAATTCTCAAATCATAAATATCCCAGACTCAGCTCAGCCAAGGTCTCTGCTCCCTGCCCAATTCATTTCATAGGTTCTGCACACAACAACTTCATCAATAGTGCCTTGTGCGATTATCGGATGCCTATAAAGCTGGCAAGAGCCGGAGGTTTATAGGCTGCTGCCAGGGAAGCCGGCGAAAGGTCATCCCAATAGCCGGTAACTGACTGAATATAATAAAGTTGGAAATGTCACTTCCATGAGTAAACACATTCAATATCGGAGTGAGGGCTAACGTGCTTTGAATAATCACAAGTTAGGACAGGTTCAAAACCCCAAAGTGTGATTAGCGAGGTCGTAGATGTCGTCTGTCCTTTAGCTTTCCCCCTGATGAGATTCGGTAAGTGTGAGTTACAAGCCACTGCTCATAACGGCAATCATAGGCCCCATTATTGTCCATCTGCCGAGCGGTTTCATAAGCATCAGAAACAATAACTTACTGAGTGTTCACAGTCGACTGACGCCAACCTCTCACAAACGCATTCCAAGCTCTGGTCACCTCCCAAAAAATGCTGTCGCTGTACCTCCATATGGTCAGTCATAAATTAGCATTCGCGCTCTGGCGGAAGCACGCAGGCCGCCAGAGCCTCATGGACTATTGAGTGGTGGATAGCCTGCAGCTGCAACACAAGCGAGCACCTTTGGCATAGTGAAAACATGATTACAATGCATGTTCGGGGGGAAAATGACAGAGTTTACATAACAAGAGCTGGAAGGTCCTGGGAGGTCATCCGCTCGGCTTTTGATTTGGCTTCGTCAAACACGGGTGAAACAATGGAAACAGAATATATTACTAGATTAGATTTTATATGGCATAATAATGGTGAGAAATTATGGACTTTGTTAGAACTGCACACGCAATTGCAATTTACACAGTCACATGGAGAGATGTTGCTGTTTGTTGTGATATGATGTTAATTTGGCGACATACAAAGGTTCTGCCCTAACCTGTACATTCAAAATAACTAACCCTTTATAGGGCCCTCATTGAAATACTTTGAAATAAATAATTTCAACTGAAGAGTGTTGCTAGGGGACATAACACAAGTCTATTTCTGTTAATTTTTCATTATCATGCAGAAAATCAATGTGAGTGAAGTTACCATATTTGGTTCCTTGCCCTAAACTGGTAAAGCAATAATAATACCGTAAACAAAGTTACCATGTTAATTGTAAAAAAAATAAAATAATAATAATACAAAGGTTATATATAAAATTATCATAGAAAAAGTACTTTCTAGTCTCGGGGGGTGCTGGTATTCAGGGGACGTTGTGTTTTGTGATATTGATGTTTGAATGATCATACCTGTCATAGGCAAGAGTTTTTGTAATGTGATTGTGCTTTATGTGCAGTGGGAGGGGTCAGTCACCTCCAATATTGTATGCCTAAAAAGTTACTAAAATTAACCTTTGGCAACATAAAAACATACTAGGACTATGTTTTTATGTTGCCAAAGGTTAATTTTTTGGTTCTTTTGTCAAGAAAATACTGTCAGTATGAATGAAACTAATTAACTAAAAACTAATTAACTTTAGGTTTAAGTGAACTAGCATGATCAAAAATGGTGCCTGCCTTTTTCATGCTGTAAATTCACTTATTTCACTACGTCCTCCAAAACCAACACATAAATCATCACTTAGCACAATTATTCACCAATAAAATGTGTGAGTTTCATCAACTTACAGTACCATGGTTAGTTTCTAAGTTATGTAAAGAAATGTACCATGAATTTAGCCAGACTTGGGTCTTTTTCAGACTTATCTTACTGATATGCAGCAGGGAGGCCATATGTAAAATGTGTGGAAATTACCAAAAGTAGTCACTAGAGGGCCTGAAGGGTTAATCTAAAACGCGATGGACATTTAAAGTGTAGTCCTCCCTGTATGACGTCCTGTTGGGTCCCATTTCTGCAAAAAGCACTGTTCTTAATCAAAGTCTAACCTTATGACAGACCTACCATTATCCAATATCTGAAATAAATATGCATTACACTCAATAGAACCATGTGATTTCATCATTCACTGTAATAACGGTGTTAGAAAATCTGGTTTGCGAGAATAGCAACTGACTGTCAAGTGTTGAGCCGAGCTGTTCGAAGAGTAAGCATTTATTCTCTCGCACAAACCACTTTCGGTGCATCTCCAAAAGCCTTGGATTCTGCCGTCAGACGAGGAAAGACCATCACGATCGATGGGGAGTGACGGGCTGACACCGACGCGCACCTCATTACACTAAAATCTCTTGTTGCAACTTGAGTCTTCTGACAGTCAAGTTGAGGGCAAAAGCCTCTCACTGACCAGAGTTTGAATTACTCTAGAGGAACGTGCATACTTTTGATTGACAGAGACGTTGATACAGGGGCTTTAGGCTTTGCAGGTATGAATAAACTGTGTTGTATGTGAGTATTTGTTTGGCGGATACTATTAGTTACATATGTTATTTGTTTGTCAGATGTTTGTAAGTTAGTAAGTAAGTAAAGTTAGTATGATAATAGCTTGAGTAAGATAATAGCTCTTTCCACCTGCATCTTCTTGTACATTCGATTCTGCTATAGGTTTTCTGTGTATGCTTTTTGACTGTATCTATTGTGAAAAGACCAGAATGGCTGCCGTTTGTACTTGAGTAATATCAATACAATGATACTATTTTAGATAACTAGTAATCTCTTTTGGTCTAAGACTTCTACATCTAAAATAGACTGCGTTACTTGTACATCTTAATTTAGAAATGTCCTGATCATGAGTGCATGTCGGCCAGCTGCTGATAGCCCGCATTATGTTGCAACCACTGGAGGGTAAAATGAAGCAGGTTTACTGAGACGCCGGCAATAAGATACACAGAATTCATGGGGCGTATCAGGTAAATAATGCCAAAAGCACCTTCACACCGCTCCCCAGAGTCTATCGTCATGCAGGATATTTATTTGACTAAATGAGACAGAGGATTCTAGGTCAAACAGCACACAGGAAACGGGCTGATTCATGGGATTCACCTTGAAAGCTCCTCCAATAGTCCAATATCCAATATTTTATTGAAGATCAGTATGCCATTCTTAAACAATGTGCCATTCTTATGATTTGCAGACTGCTTTTTGCTTATTGGCCTCTTGGTTTTGTGGTATTTTATTATGTTAGAGACTGGGGCTGTGTAACCCAAAAGGATGTTAGTCCTAGTTTTTAATTTTGGAACTATGATCGTTTTAATACATACTTTTTCCATTCTTCTCCTTTTTTTTTTTTTTTTTTAAGGCTGTGCAATTTATCAACATTTAACCGAACCATGATTAAAAGTATGGTTGAAGTCAATTATCAGCATGGTGCTTTTTAATAATTGGTCTCCATCTAATCCTGCATTAACAGCTCATTGTTAGAAGTTTGGATTTTGAAAAAATACAATGCTCTTTTGTGTTAAATGGAAAGGAAATTATTGTATTTAGGGTGATGTTTATGAAAGCACTATTTATCAGATTTTTATATGAAATATTCAAATAAATCAAAAACAACAATAACAAATAATAGCACAGAAGTGAAGACAGGAGGTGAGACAATTGGTATTTCTCCAGCTCCAATGTGTGGGTCCATAATTTATTCATGAGTTTACAAGGCCGGAGAAACCTCTAAATATTTCAGGGTCAGACCACTGCCTTTGACAAGTCACACGATGTGAGTGTTTAACACAGAGGGAGCGATGTGTGTCTCTGTTCCGCATGTGTGTTGGGCTGCACTGTAATTGATGGAGAAGTTATTTGAGTTTCTTGAGCTTCAAGCAGAGCCTCTCCCTGTGGGTGTGTCCTTTGCTTCTGTACCCCTCTCCTCACCCAATAGATGCTCTTTATATGCTAATAGTAGAAACTGTAAACCCCCGAGGTGTTTCATATCCCAACAGGACGTTAAAGAGAGACAGCTGATAGGTTGAGCAACGGGGTCAACATCCAAAATTGGTGCCAGCATTTATGAGTGTGTGTGTGTGCATTAGGTGTGTGGAGCGGAGAGGGAAAATGGCCTTGAGCTCTTCTTTTCTGAGAACCTGCTGACGAACAAGACCAGAGCACCATGGGCAGACACCTTTACAGACAAAGCGCTGTTTAAAGATTAACTTTAACCATAAAAGCATAAAGTCCATTCGACACATTGCAGTGTGTCACAGATATTTAACAAATTAAGTGTTGAATGGCAGATTTGTGTACTTTGGAGGACAATCATCTGCTGTAATGATGTAGCAATTCAAAGGCTTTGTGAAGGTTTTGCGCAGTGCCCAGGTTGTGGCTGTAAATTATAAATCACTGTCACGTTAATTGTTACCTTGTAATAATCCATGTTAATGAGGCACATAATCTTGCATCAATCTTCCTACAACATTATGATTATTTCCCCTCATTACAGTTTGTTTTTGTCACTAATGCTCTGACGGAGAAGTGCATTTATTCATTGCAGCAGGTTTGTGCCGGAATAATTTGTCAGCGGATGCACTAAAACGTATCACTACACATTTGCTAAAATATTGGACCATAAAAGTACCACCGGGCCTGGATCAAGATCAAAAAAGCACAAAAGTAAGTATGAAAAGGGTCTAAAATTGACCTAAACTTGACTAAACTCTGGCTGAACCGGTGTAAACCATGTCTAAACTAGGGGGAAAGCACCCAACTTTAAAGCATTACTAAAGCAATAGCTAAATTACTATTACTATACAGTATGGGCTACAGTGTCAAAAGCCCTTCTTTGGGAAATGTGAATTAGTCTTGCAATGAAATGGTGATATCCTAAACAAATTATAAAAAGTAAAGTTATTCAATAATTTTATACTATGTTTTTAATGTCTTAGGGTGACTATTTACATCTGTCCATGGACTACGGATGAAAAAAAGCCTTTTTGGCTAATTCCAGTGCATTTACAGAAATGTTAATTAATGTACAGTGTCCCTGTCAAATGAATAATAATAATAATAATACAATTTGTTCCTCTCTGTTGTCAAGGTTAAATTTAATCTTAAATCTTTATTGTATTCAACACATCTTAAGCAGGTTAAGGTTGCTACTTTTTTTCTTATAGCCAGACCTTTGTGTTAGTTTCGTACCTGACAGTTTCGGCTGAAGACAGTGCCAAAAACTGTTTAAATCAGCTGACCAGACACGTCACAGCAACACCACGTGACAACCTCTGAGGAAGGCCACAGTGGTAGCCGAAAACCATCATTCTTAGAAGACGTAATGAACCTAATTGGACTAGAATAAGGTTTGGTCAGAAAAACATTGCATGAGGTTTACATATATTTTGGGTTGAAGGGGGACTTCGTAGCACCCAGAGGAAACCCACCCAGACATGTGTTGACCTTGCAAACTCTGCAAGACCAATGGTCCAGAAATTGAACCATGACTTTCTAGCTGTGAGGCAGGAGTACAAACGACTCAACAACTCATCCACTGTGCAGACTTGGCTCTATTTCAAACCACTTAGGAATTTTCCTCCATATAGTGTTGCATAGATCAGGTCCAATGTTTTTCCTCAAAGCCCCCACTCGCCAATGCTCTTATTATAGGCAGTTTCCTCCTATTATAAACCATTTAGATATTAATAATAGAAAACCTCAAAATATCAGCTTTCAACATTTTTTTCTACAGTTTTGACCCCGCTTTACAGCCCGCATTTGATCATTTCTGCATTTTACATACGCACCTGACTTTGTGCGATCATTGACCATTACTGCAGCAGTATAAATCACCAACGCTTGAGTGGGTCAGTAGTTTGCCAGAGGTGAAACTGCTGAGATAGATATGGCTTTAATATTGTGCTGCACGTCCTCTGGGAGCCATCCATCATCACACGGCATTACCACTCATTCACCAGATGTTTATTGGGTGAGAAAGTATAGGGAGTTTTATAAATATTCCTGACACATCTACAGGATTCAGGACTGCAGCCACCTCTGCAGGCAAGATCAGCTCTACGGGGCAGTTGTATGTTAAGCGCAGTGCTCTGCAGGCGCCTAAAGGGTGGTTAGAAGAGAGAGAGTTCCCAAGAAACTTTTCTCACCATCTCAGGTCTGTGCTGGGCAGAGTCAAAGGCAAAGAGCTGACCCACTCCAAGTGAATCAGGGGTTCACCTGCCTTAGGCCTTTTACCGTTCTCCCTGCACATCTTCACCTATCTTTATGAGAGTCATTTTTAATTTGCCTGGCCTGCGAGACACTCCTCCTTTCTGTTCAAAAGAAGAACCGTCTGAGCGGCTGCTCGCAGCCAATCATTTCACGATTTTACCCACATCAGTCCAATCACGCGCCAAGAGACGGAAGCCGTCACCAGTCACCACCACGCACTCTTCCAAAACATTAAAGATGGCGTCCGATACACTGTTTTCTTCTGCTCTTTTGTCTGTTTTAAATCATTTGGAAAATATGAAATCCCTAAAACCGAAGCAAGAAACAGCGTTCGAAGCGTTCCTCGTAAAAAAAAGGACGTTTTTGGAAATTCTTTCTGCCACTTGTTACTGCAACGTATCTAGTGTTGCTCTAATTGGTTGATTGATGCCGTCTGTCAATCACGCCCACCGGGAAATTGTTGAGATCATGCTTGCTCCCAGACTATGTCTTTGAAATGTCTATGAAAAGGCATGTCGTTTGGCAGGCCAGGCAATTTTTTATGTGAGTCCAGCTGGTGGATTTCTGGCTAAAATGATGCAGTGAAAAAGCCCACTTGTAAATAGCTACTTAATGTTGTTTCATTCAGTTCAGTTCGGTGACCTTATCTGCCAATTCTTTCACATGCAAAGCATATGCAGAGAATCGAAATAGTATTGCTCTCAGGTCTTTTGTGCAAAATAACACACAAACAAACAAATAAACAAACAAACAACACACTACACAGGAGCAGTCAAGATAGGAAAGGGGATTCCTCACACCCTGATGGCAAAACTGACTTTCTATTAACTTACCATCTCGCTTATAACCAGTTAGGAACGCCTGAAATTGGGTGGCTAGTTTTTGAGTTTGCAAAGTAAAAAAGCTTGCCATCCCAAAATTGGCTTAACTTTCCAAAAAGAACTGGTATCGCTTTAGATTAAGGTGTGCTCATTAAATATTAATAAGCATTAGTAATCATTTTAGAGTTAGGGTAAGGGTTAAGAGTTGGCTATGAATACGCATAATTATCATTAATGGCCTATTAGTATGTTAACAGATAAAAGTATAATAAGCAGTGTGTTAATACTTTATAAACATATCACTAATTCTTATTAGTACCTTAATAATACTTAACAAGCACATCTTAATATAAAGCGTTACCAAAGAACTTAAAGGGTATTTTGTCCTCACATGGAAAATCTGTCTAATTTATACTTTACATGATATACATAATGGGTGACCACAATGAAGTGCCTCCAGATTGGCATCTGAAGTTATTGGAAGATTATTCATTCATTCAATCTTTATTAAGGCCACAAGTGATGATCCATATTTATGTTAAAAAATAAAAGAAGGTAGAAAAATATTAAAATACTGCAAATAATTGCAGCAACAAAACATGGTACCAGCAATACTCTAGCTGCCACATAAAGACATGAGCGCCAATGATTCCACATTTTTGACGTGAATCTCATTGGGCTGATCTCAGGACACACCAGAGTCCGTATAATGGCATTCTGAGAGCTGCTCAGTCTACGCATACATTTAAAATAACAATGACGAAGTGCAGCAGGACAAGAGCGAACTCCACAGTCAGCAAACATCTGACTCGCACTACAGTGTCTAGGCATCTTCAACAGCAGCCTTAGTTTGCATTAAGGTGAACATTTAAAATCTATATGTTTTTTGATTTTTTTTGAAGAGTTCATTTGCAAAGGCAGATATCTGCGGTTTGAATTTTTTTTCAGAATCGTTTTGGATATTTATTACTGTGCTTAACAGGTGACACTTGAGAAACTAAAACGGTGTACATTTGTTTAAGAACTAGTGACTTTATGTTTTCATGGCGCTGAAACAGACCTGGTAATGAAAAACACTGCTAAAGAGACGTTGAGTTTTTTCAATGGCACTTGTCTTGTTTTTTGCAAATGAACTCGCTGTAAGTAATCTGCAATGTTTGTGTTGTATTACATTTGCCTTATACTGTACAACAACCGTGGGCCTTTCACCTGTGGAATCCAGCTCTGAACCAGTTTCCCCTCATCTCCTCCTCCATGCCCGCAGCCCCCCAGTGGAGTCCTTTCCATGAATCTTAATCTCCTACCCAAACAGTTGCCATCAATTATCCGGGCTGCGACTGCTAACTCTACCCCTGCCTCCCATTTTTTCTCATTAAAAAGCCTTTTTCCTCCTCGCCGCGACGGAATTGCCTTGCACTTGCCTGGGCGGGAAATAATTTCTCAGCAGGCTCCGCCAACCTACCTCTGAGCCACAGGTGGAAGGATGGAGAGTACATGTATATGCATTTACTGTTTATTGCCTATTGTGTAAGTGGCAGTGTGCTTGAAAGTGCAGGTGGCTTTTAATGATTGAAACCAGACAATACTGAGAAATTGTTTAGAGCTAAAGGTCCGCCACAAAAGCAGAGATGCAATATAGACATATAAAAAATCAATCGCCATTCACAATCAGAGAGGCAATCAATATGCAATACATCAATGCAGACCTAATCTAGATGTTTAGATCTCTCCCCTTCTCTTCTTTTTGCCCTGACTTTCCCCCATGCACTGTCAGGTAGAGCCGTAAATTGTCTTTGAGGTAAACGCATGTTGCATACAGCTGTCATGTCAGGGAGCCGTCAGCTACATCAGATAATTTATTCCATTAAAGGCCGGGAACAAAGTGAAAAGCAGACGTTCTACCACTGCGTTTGACACATCAAGATGACACGGCGACTCTGCTGGAGGCACTGTCTCAACCTGCTATTGTTCTGGAAAGATCCGAGATGATGACTAACTGAGGACGCTCGCATAATCTGCAGAAGTCGGTAGTAATTAGTTACATTTGAGTAAACATTTCGGTCAGTCAGGGATGTTATGTTGACATTATTACAATTTTGGATAGTTAAAGAAGGGGTGGTGATCAGGAAGAACGGCCTGATCTGAACCCGTGTGGTGTTCGGGTATTTCTGTAATAGTCGCCGTTTGTCCATATAGAAAACCATGCTCAAGCACAAAGGTGTCCACCAGGACCAGGACACCTTAGGCCGGAGGTTATACGTTGTTTTCATATCGTCTGACCTCCCAAAGGTAATCCGTTATGCCTTCATGCCTCACTTGAATTAAATATAGAAAATGTATCCTGCTTTTTTTTATAAGGTTTAAGGGCTTAACGTATTACGGCGTATTTATATTTCCAAGTGAAATAATTTTAAGCTGTCAGGGAGAGGTGACTCTGCAGATGTACATACCTCCAGGCATGCTCCAGGGTAGAGCACAGCAGAACCCATACCCCTGGCTTGCTAAAGGCCATATAAGTCCAACAAAACTCTGCTCTCACGACTTAGAGTGGATGTGATAGATTAACATTAAGGAGAGGGTATCATTAATACGCAGTCAACAGAAAACTTATTTTAAATTAAAGCAGTACTAAGTAACTTGTTTACCTTAATAAATCCTCTTCGTAGTTCCTCTGGGGTAATACAAGTGTTAATGGGATGATTGGGGGGTCTTTCATCTCCTGGTGTCTCTGGCCAGAAAACCACAATTGCAACTTGCCTGCCACCAATACACACTAATGGAATCATGAAGAAGAAGCTAACAGGCTAACGGGCAAAGCTAACTGCGGGCTAGCGCCACTTAAACAGTATTTACAGCCAAGTTTGAGTGAAAAAAAGATCTCCATTGTGTAATTGGATGTACAATATCCCTCTCTCTCTTTGTCTTTTCTGTCAGTGTAGTATTTACTCTCACGGACAATTAATGAGTAAAAAAAACGCAAAATTCTACGACCCCTGCAGTGACGCTTATGGCCTCTAGGGGCATGAGTTACTTAGTACAGCACTGCTTTAAAATATAATAAAATAAATACTGTACCATAATGTTGGATTTTTTAGGGGCTGTGACACTCGGGACTTTGGAAATGGCTAGTATGGAGTATTATAGATTCCTGCATTCAAAAGATCACAAAATATGTAAAGCCATAGGATATTATACTCACTATGGTCTTTATTGTATGCCTTAAACGTAGGTCATAAATCCAATGCCGAAGAATAAGGTGTTTACAGCTACTGTACAGTCAGTACTATGTTGTAACTACACATATTGTTTAAACTTTGACTACTATTACTTACAACTTCTACTACCATCTCAACTACTACTCATACTACACCCTATGCTTCTGCTAACACCAATATTACCACAAATAACCATGCTAATGTAAAAGCACTACAACTGCAAGAACCAGCTAAAATATTTTATCATATCACAGTTACTTCCAATGATTCTGCAGCCACCACTGCTATTACTACAATAGCATGTTACTAAACCCATTAACACTCCACAACAGTTTTCTACCCTCAATACCAATACCATTATTTCTGGGATATCGCACAAAGAATAAAATAATAAAAGCAAAGCAAAAAAAGGGTTTTGTTTTCCCCACCTCTCTGATAAATGCTTTGGACTGCACAGACAGCTCCAGTGCCTGTTCATGTTGTCGCACTTGAACAAAACTAATTGCAATTCTGTTGTCCTTGTCACCTTGTATTCCATTCCATTGGCGCGAGGACCTCACTTTTCATCACGCCACCGATCGATTATAATTTGTTTTAGGGCTTAGTGGATAAATGTAAATTGTCAACTGGGCACAGCGCTTAAAAAGATATAAGCTAACGTGCAGACAAGCTGAGCAATCGGCCGGGAAAAGGACAGTGAAAGCCGCTCTGTTCGTAACCTATGTTCTTATTAGATGAGAGTGCAAATACATCTTGTAATACAATATCCAAGTCAGCAGTAAATTATCGGCGGCAGAGCTGCGGTGGACAGAGTGGAGAGGGATATTTCTCCATGTGCTTGCACTGCTGGGTGGCTCTATGTGTGTTTGTAATGGATAGACTGTATGGGAGAGGGGATGTAAAGCTAACTGCATGTAAATGACATAATACATCACATGGGAAGGAAACATGGAGGAGATGGCGAATAGCGGAAAGATATTAAATCCGTCCTTTTGTGTATTTGTAACGACGGTGTGCTGTCAGTTGACATTATCTGATGGTACAATGAACATTTACTCTTACGTAAGTCTAGGTTCAATACCACATAAACAAGAATGGGTAAAAAAAAAACATACAGTACATGCATACATACATACATTACATACATTAGCCGTAAGGAAGGAGGCCAAGGACTAGTGAGCGTGAGAGCCACTATCCAGGATGAACATCCAAGATCGATAAGTACATCAAGGACGAGGCTCCAACCGTGCTCAGTGAATGTCTCTGACAATGGGGAACAGAAGATGAGGCGCTGGAGGTCCCGTCATGGGAGGACAAGCCCCTACACGGAATGTACCACCGAAACATAACTGAAGTGGCGGATATCAAGAAATCCTACCAATGGCTAGACAGAGCTGGCCTGAAGGACAGCACAGAGGCACTCATCATGGCTGCACAGGAGCAGGCCTTGAGCACCCGAGCAATAGAGGCTCAGATCTATCACACCAGACAAGACCCCAGGTGTAGATTGTGCAAAGAGGCCAATGAGACAATCCAGCACATAACTGCAGGGTGTAAGATGCTGGCAGGGAAAGCTTACATGGAGCGCCATAACCAAGTGGCTGGCATAGTGTACAGGAACATCTGTGCAGAGTATGGGCTGGAAATCCCAAGGTCAAAGTGGGAAACACCTCCAAAGGTGGTAGAGAATGACCGAGCCAAGATCCTGTGGGACTTCCAGATACAGACGGACAGAATGGTAATGGCGAACCAACCGGACATCGTGGTGGACAAAGAGCAGAGGAAAGCCGTGGTGGTTGACATAGCAATACCAAGCGACTTCAACATCAGGACAAAGGAACACGAGAAACGAGAGAAATACCAGGGGCTCAGAGAAGAGCTAGAGAAGGCCTGGAGAGTGAAGGCATCAGTGGTGCCCGTGGTCGTTGGGGCACTCGGGCAGTGACCCCCAAACTGGAGGAGTGGCTCCAGCAGATCCCAGAAAATACATTAGACATCTCGGTCCAGAAAAGTACAGTTCTAGGAACTGCAAAGATACTGCGCGGAACCCTCAAGCTCCCAGGCCTCTGGTAGAGGACCCGAGCTTGGAGGAAAAAGAGACCGCCCGCAGAGGGTGAGGAAGAGTTTATATATATACACTCAACAAAAATATAAACGCAACACCTTTGTTTCTGCTCCCATTTTTCATGAGATGGACTTAAAGATCTAAAATTCATTCCAGATACACAATATTACCATTTCTCTCAAACATTGTTCACAAATCAGTCTAAATGTGTGATAGTGAGCACTTCTGCTTTGCTGAGATAATCCATCCCACCTCACAGGTGTGCCACATCAAGATGCTGATCTGACATCATGATTAGTGCACAGGTGTACCTTATACTGCCCACAATAAAAGGCCACCCTGAAATGTGCAGTTTTGTCTCACAGCAAAATGCCACAGATGCCACAAGCATTGAGGGAGCGTGCACTTGGCATGCTGACAGCAGGAATGTCAACCAGATCTGTTGCTCGTGCATTGAATGTTCATTTCTCCACCATAAGCAGACTCCAAAGGCGTTTCAGAGAATATGGCAGTACATCCAACTGGCCTCACAACCGCAGACCACGTGTAACCACACCAGCCCAGGACCTCCACATCCAGCAGGTTCACCTCCAAGATCGTCTGAGACCAGCCACTCAGACAGCTGCTGAAACAATTGGTTTGCATAACCAAACAATTTCTGCACAAACTGTCAGAAACCGTCTCAGGGAAGCTCAACTGCATGCTCGTCGTCCTCATCGGGGTCTTGACCTGACTCCAGCTCGTCGCCGTAACAGACTTGAGTGGGCAAATGCTCACATTCGATGGCGTCTGGCACGTTGGAGAGGTGTTCTCTTCACGGATGAATCTCGGTTTACATTGTTCAGGGCAGATGGCAGACAGCGTGTGTGGCGTCGTGTGGGTGAGCACTTTGCTGATGTCAATGTTGTGGATGGAGTGGCCCATGGTGGTGGTGGGGTTATGGTATGATCAGGCATCTGTTATGGACGAAGAACACAGGTGCATTTTATTGATGGCATTTTGAATGCACAGAGATACCGTGATGAGATCCTGAGGCCCATTGTTGTGCCATACATCCATGAACATCACCTCATGTTTCAGCAAGATAATGCACGGCCCCATGTTGCAAGGATCTGTACACAATTCTTGGAAGCTGAAAATGTCCCAGTTCTTGCATGGCCAGCATACTCACCGGACATGTCACCCATTGAGCATGTTTGGGATGTGCTTGACCGGCGAATACGACAGCGTGTACCAGTTCCCACTAATATCCAGCAACTTCACACAGCCGTTGAAGAGGAGTGGACCAACATTCCACAGGCCACAATTGACAATCTGATAAACTCTATGCGAAGAAGATGTGTTGCACTGCATGAGGCAAATGGTGGTCACACCAGATACTGACTGGTTCTGAGTCCCCAGACCCCCAATAAAGCAAAAAACTGCACATTTCAGGGTGGCCTTTTATTGTGGGCAGTATAAGGTACACCTGTGCACTAATCATGATGTCAGATCAGCATCTTGATGTGGCACACCTGTGAGGTGGGATGGATTATCTCAGCAAAGCAGAAGTGCTCACTATCACACATTTGGACTGATTTGTGAACAATGTTTGAGAGAAATGGTAATATTGTGTATCTGGAATGAATTTTAGATCTTTAAGTCCATCTCATGAAAAATGGGAGCAGAAACAAAGGTGTTGCGTTTATATTTTTGTTGAGTGTATATATATATATATATATATATTTCCACCCTCCATTCTTGGCATTTCCTCTCTTCATGAGGTCGTCACCTAAAATGGCTTTCAACATTCTTGTGAAGTCAAAATCATTTCTGTTGACTTAATCGTGAGAGACATTGAGAAAATGTGAAAAGTGTGGTAAGTAGTAATCAAAGCAAAACTCATTTATTTGAATCTTTTTCACTTTTTTGGTTTAAAACATAATTCCATATGTGTTCATTCATAAACAAAAGCTTTCAGTGAGAATCAACAATGCTGATGATCTTGAAATAAAAGAAAAAACAAAACATAAAAACGTGTTTCCAAACTTTTGACCAGTAGGCCTATACATTAGAACATGGTCTGTTACACAATCCTTTCTCCAACAGCTGTTGTTGTCTGTTAGAGGTACTCCATGTCTGTTAGAGGTACTCATGTCTGTTAGAGATACTCCACATCAACATCCAGACTCAAGATCTGGAGTTTGGTCCTTGGGCGCTACACTGTTGTCACCTAGATACAATTACTAAATACTGTTTTCTAATTTGCTTCTCAAAAGACTAAAACCAATAGGATTATTTTACTTAGGATTGCAATTCAATATTTATTTTTGCACTTTGTTCTATATATGTTTTTCTGTGATTTTTTCTTTGTTTCGCAAAATTATACTTTTGCTTCCAAGTGTATGCATAATTCTTTATGAAGTCCAAAACTGTGCTTATCATAGTTTAAAAATTTAAAATTAAGTATTTTACTCCCACTACAGTACATGTTCCAGCAATGTCCTAATGTGTACAGTAGAATGAGCCCAGACCTATTCACCATTACTGCCTCTAAAATCAAAATAAAACAACGTTTTGAGTGACAGTGCGCGGCCTGACTAAAGCACGTGCAAGGGGGCTTCAGGGAAAAAAGGTTGGGAACCACTGCCTTAGGATATTGCTGGAACATGTAGGAGGAGGAAAATACATCATTTAAAATCTTTTAAACTGTATAGTCCCTTTAATATAGAAACTGCAGTTACGTGTAAGTGAGTATAAAAATGACCAACTTGAAAGTTATATAATTTAATAATTCAAGTTCCTTTAATAATTAATTGTATAATTAAAGTCTCTTTAATTATACAGGCTTTGGACTAACACAAAATAAAATGGTCTGTGACATGATACAAAGTGTGACCTCATTACAAAAACTGATGCTATCTCTTGGACTTAAACTCAGACTCAGACATTGTACCAGGTTTATTTCCTACAATAGTTTTCCATTACTTCTAAATAGCCTCGGATGACACTTTGAATAATGAAGTTTTGTACTGCAGAAACAACAGTGCGCATTTGTGTGCACTGCTTCGTGAACTAAAACCAAACATCCCTCTTCTGCGCCTCACAATTACAGTTTTTAATTTGCTTGGACTGCTATTGCTGTAGATACATCTTTGTTAGCTGGTGTACATTTGGGTGGCCTTGTGCTTATTCATTAATTGTGCTCTGGTGGGTCGTTGCATAATTGTTTCTTGCACACATATTGGAGAAAAGTGGCTAGCCAAAAGAGCTTAGTATTAATTTTGCTTGGGCTGAGCCGGGGGATTAGATGTGCTTTCCTCTGGCGGGCCTGTTTGGCAGACACACTTATCTAAAGCGACTTACAAGGCTTATTACACATTAGCATGCAATTATCTCTGATGGTCTAACTTTCCTTCAGGGCCACAATGAATCCCTGTAAGGCCCTTTATACTCAGGACAACACACCAGCATCAAGGTACAAGCAAAAAGCAAATTAATGTTGTCTATGTGAAATGGAGCCTCAGTGCTGCCCATGGCAGGAGCATTTAAACCTTTGATTGATTTTGAAATCCTTTGTGTCATTTATCATACGCAGGCAGGGATTGCACAAATTGTTTTGTCTCTCACTTGTCGATATGCTTAGCCCTTTGATGCCTGTGTGCAAGGGTGAGATAATAGTCTGAACAATGCAGGTTTTAGACCTTTGTCATTTTTGTCTTTGCACCAATAAGTAATTAACCATCAAATATATCACCAAAACAAAACTTTACTTTAAACCAACCTTAATAGATCACAACTTAAAGGGCTTATGCTTATAACAGGTACTTGGTGATAATTTCAAACGCATCTTAATAGCTAACTCACATTTTGTTGGTCAAAAAATGGTAGGCCTATAAATACTGATCGAAACAGTTTATTCAACATTTCCCATTTTGTTTTCCTTTTCCACATACTGCACATTACACAGTCCCTCTAAGACCCTCCTTCAGTCGCTGCCCATCAAAACAAACTGCGATGATTCAGAAAATGCTGCAGTAGCAAAGTGCAGCAAAGCTTCAGTGTTGCCTCTCTCTGCTCTGAAAAGAAGGGGTGAGGTGGGCTACGAAGTAGGAGCTTGGCGGGAACAAAGGAGAGCTTCCTGGTAACATAGGGCCATGAGAGGTGTTCAGGGGAAAAGGAGGCAATGTACTGTATGAGCAGGCAGTCAAAGATTTCTCGTGCATATGTGAATGGCTCAATACACAACTAACGTGTTCTTGATGAAGGAACAGCAAAACAATATGGTAAAAAGCTCTAAAAGCAGATTTTATTTAATATCCTCCCTTTCGTATAACTTGCTCTTCCTCCTCCACCATGGTTCCTCTTCGCAAACCCATTGTTGCAAATGTGGGTTTATTCCATTCTACCTCTCAACTCTATGGGTAGTCCTTGTCTTCTTCCAGAGACATTCATTTGGGACTAGGTGACTTTAAAATCACCCATGGGACGTATTGACTGCATAATGTCAACCCTACAATTAACTCGCCATAATTGTCCAAGGTGCACCCCACACAGTGGACTCAAGATCTCACAGCCCTGAGAGAATAGGCAGTTAAAAATGAATGAATCAATCAATGCAATGGCTCTGGACAGACGAGCGAACGGTTCTTAAAGCCTTCTAGATAGCACTAGGTAGACACTACCCAGTCCCCTTTGGGTCACTTAATTCTCTCAAACCAATTCTCCTGCTTGTGATCACTCATTTCCTACAATTGCCTTTCGCTGGTGGAGAGTGTTAAGTCACTGAGGGAACCAGAGACCAGCATCATTTCTTTCCCACACTACAGTGGTCGATAGCGGGTCGATGGGCAGGTAAAGGAGAGCCGTTGATGATTGAAGAGATAGTGTCACACCTGATTTGCAGAGCATGTCTTGCTCACCTGGGGGCTTTGATAACATTGATACTGACTTTAAGTAGCCAACTCAATAAGGCCTAGTCTTGTTGGTGGAATCAAAGTCAATTACAGCGCTGTGGGTTTGTTCTAATGTAGACAGACAAATGCAGTAGACAGACATGGTCCCTCAACACAAGTGAATTCTGCATACCAGTGATTACCAACAGGAGAACATTTCTAAGCTCTAAAGAAATAGATTTGCCAGTTGTACAATATACAATTTACAATGATGTTTAATCATATCAGAAAAATGTAAATGTATAGTACAATTCAGTAAGAAAATAATACTTTTTTATATTGAAAAATCAAAAGGAAATTCTGTCACTTTAAGAAGAATTATGAACTATGCATGAGGAGGAGTGAACCACAAAAGTAAAAAAAAAACAACATTTACTTTGTTGGTGAAATTTACCAACAGTCACCAGGAAAATGTTACACACAGGTAAAACTTCTATTCGCCTCATATGGATGCATCAGGCCTTCTAATGCAGTTTGAAGAGGACGCTCTATGCCTCTCAAAGCCAATGTTCTCCCTGCACAGGTGCTGAGAGGCAGACACTTCATTAGCCCCGCTCTGCAGATGGACGCTGATGGAAGGGCTTTTTTGAGCTTCATTCTTTGTGACTTGTTGTTCATTAAAATCAAATTATGTGTCAGGAAGCATAACTGGTTTGTGGCACAGAGCAGTAACTGTTTAACACACTCTTTGTCTTGCATCACTTTGCGTCTATGTTTGTCTAAACAAACAGTGCGAGACATCTCCACGGTACCTGATGGAGATATTAGAAAGACACTTGCATACAAAGGATCGCCTGTCTCACTTCTTTGTTTGTCTTTTGGAGGATGCATCAAGGTTTACTGACAGATCCTGTGTTTGAATATTAATGGAATGGAAATACATTGTCCTGGTGTAAAAGGGTTTAGGCCATTTATACGGAAAGTCTGAGCTGCCAGTGTGACTGAAAATGTTTCGACTGCGCTTTCTCGTTCGAACATAATACCAACTTGTTCTAACGTGTTGCCAAAGTCGTTTGAACGACTTCTGAGTGTAGGCTAAATGCTAAAAACACGACCTTTTTCCCATAATACAGCAGGGTATGCGCATGCACAATTGCACCCAACAATACACATTGCTTATCGACATGAAAGTAAAGCAAGTGAAACATATTTATTAATTGATATTATTGTTATTTATTTATTTTGAACAATTCTCATCATTCATTCTAACGATTTTGGCAACACGTTAAAGGGGGAGTATTATGTAAAATCGGTTTTTTCAAGCTTTATATCATGTTATTATGTCATTCCCTCATTAAACACATGCCTGGAGTGTTGCCTTGGCTCATTCACATATTTTTGAGTAATCAGTAAAAACTTAGACGGCAGCCATTTTAGGTGTAGCTATGCCTCAGTCCTCCTAGGAACGCCCCCACCTCCTGGAGACGCTTGGCTGGTGACCTTTCGTCACCAGCCAAGCCACCAACCACTGCTCCTCAGCTCAGCAGAGCCCCCTCCCCGCACAGTAGTGTTGTTTAGATGCCACAGCAGTGTGCTGAAGGGGGCGTGTCGGAAAGCTTCTTAAAGAGACAGAGGCCTATTTCAAGACGTTCAGTACAGCCATTTTGAGAGAGCAATTTTATTCAAGGCAGTTATTTTAATTTACTGCATATACAGGCCAACAGAAGGTTACGTCATCATTGTAGTATGCTATAGACTGGTGCTATGTGATTGAAAAAAGCATAATACTCCCTCTTTAAAACGAGCGGTCATCTACGTTCTAACGACTTGGTATTACGTTAGAACCAGAAAGCGCAGTCAGAAATGTTTCAGTCACACTGGCTGCAGTGAGTTGCCGTAATTTTAACCAAAACGGTAATTATACTTAAACATGAAGACTTGGTACTGGACTGTTCAACAATATCAAGGCCCAGATCTGGCAAAGGGTTCCGTGGCGCTCCACTCAAGCAGTCCCAGTGACATCGAAGGAGTGGTCATATGCAATGGACCTACTGTAAGTCTATCCTGTTACATTGTCAAAGTGGCAACTAACCCAAAATTCAATTTGAAATGTGCTTTTTGTACATGTTTTAAGTTATTGGGGGAAATCCAAGCAAACATGGAGATAACCAAAAGATGAAGACATGATGCAGTAAGATCGAAGTTTGCATCGTTACAAACAGTCTTTGTTTAGAGGTAATAAAACTAAACAATCTTCTTAACATTAATAACTTA
Organism: Neogobius melanostomus; assembly: GCA_007210695.1. Taxonomy (NCBI): domain Eukaryota; kingdom Metazoa; phylum Chordata; class Actinopteri; order Gobiiformes; family Gobiidae; genus Neogobius; species Neogobius melanostomus. The sequence continues at coordinate 2,948,592 of VHKM01000049.1, forward strand.
CAAAGACAAATCATAAAGATAAAATGAGCTTCCATCACCCTGTTTTAATAACTTTCTATGAACCGCCAATGTAAAACAGGAGCAGGTGGCTGACTGGTCATCAGGTTGAAATGACTGGTTTAATGAGATTGATGAAAAAACGTAGAAGCAGAGGAAACACGGGGAGACATGAAGCCAAACTACTCGAATGGATCAGCCAAGACAGTCCCTGCCAAGCTGTCAGGATCTGAGCCTGTTACTTTTGCATATATAGAGTAACACTTCTCACAGCGCTCTGGTATACGGCTGTGAAAATGTCGGCTTAGACTGTCAGGCGTTACTCTTGTCACACTGCGCACATCGCGACTGAGTCATTGTACCGAGAATCACATAGACGCGCTTTTAATGCAGTCACTCTCTACCTATCACTGTCTCTCACATAAGCACTGCTCTGTGTCACCCTCAACACACACAAGATGCTTTACTTTACGAGATGCTTTAATATCTTTCTTCAACTCTTGCCCCGGAGTTGCCTGATGGTATCAAGGCTTCAGGTCTGCGCCATCTGCACCTACATGTATATTTTCTTTTGTTTCCCAGAAGCAGATACAGCTGCAGTAGGAGTAGGCAGTCAATAAATCATCCAGAAACTTTGTAAATTACTTTGATTTAATCTTTTATGAATATGTTGATTTAACATTCATGGTAGCACATTATAATGGATGGTGGTTGATGAAGCCTTAGCCTGCAGTAATTGGTTGCATTATCTAGAGGAGACTATGTCAGGAGACTGTATTATCGCTCATGCAGAGGGCCTGGTATAAGTTTGTGGTTCAGATGAGAGTGCAGCAGTTTGATTTCGTGGCCGCTCAGTGCGAAGCTGTCATGTCGCTTTCCCATTTAGACGACACCTCCCTGGGGGAAACACTCGTTCGTGTATAGTCACGCCATGGCAACCTCTATCTCATCAAACACAACGGCAAGGAGAAGGGAGGCCCATTCTGCGTTCTTATGGCACGACCATGGACTTTCTTTACATGCATAGAGTGTCTGCCTCTCATGTAATGACAGACCACGCTCCTTTACAATATGCTGGAGAACATATGGAAAATCTATGTTTAATGAGAACCAATGGGTAGCTGTCTGTCAGAGAGGGAATATAGGTTCACGGCACTATACCTAATGTTTTACCCATGTAGTCAGAGTGTGAAAAATGTAACCCCCTTTTCGTCACATATTGACCATTTGGGTCGACCGTACACAAAGTTATAATACAATAAAAACTTCACGCATCATGCTTTTTTTTACCCCATTTTTTTACCCCTTTTTTTACCCCATAAATGTATGTTGTAAATATTACTACATTTACAACATGCATTTATGGGGTTACCCTACTTTAAAAAAAAGTCAGGTATAGGGCCTTTAAGGTCAAGGTGCACTTTATTAATTCCTGTACATTTAATTTAATTTAATTTAAATATTTTTTGAATAGGACAGTGCATATCAATGAACAGACAACTAGTGCTGTAAATATGCCGGATTTAGCGCAAGGCTAATTTCCATCCGCAGTCCCATGAAATTTGTGCTCTGAATTTATCCCATCCTATGTCTCAAGCCTTTTTACTTCTACAGTATCCCCTCTACTAAATTGCAAGGACTAGTTCAGTATTTTTTTGTATCATTATTATAATTTTTTAAAGATATTTTCACACACTTCAATGCCAATTCAATTCAATATACAAACTTTTTTTTTTTTTTGCCAAGCATTTTGGTGAAGACCTTTCCAAGAGTTTGCATTTACGCACTCTAAAGGTAAAAGGTACAAACCATGGAATGCATTGACCTTTCTGGCCGAACGCGTCCGAATTGATAATCAAAGAATTAAGTGAATTAGCAGCTGAAGGGCATGTGGAGCATAGGCACGGACTGGGTGTGTGAGAAGGGGGTAATGAAGTCAATGGTGCGCGAGTAATGCCCATCACCCGCGCAGACACCTCCTCCCACTAGCTGCAGCACCCATGGGCACCGAGGCTCACCACACTCCAACACAGCCTTTTCAAGGGCGATTAGCCATGTATGCCCTTCGGATATCTTATTTACCGCCATGCTTTACACTGAAATGGCCTATCGTGATGTCTTGCTTGCATTAAAGACTTGTTTACTGGGTTACAGCTAGATCTCCTTTGCTTTCCACCGTGAAGACGAAGAAATATAGCTTTGAGTGCAGCCAGGAGCAAGCTCCAAGATGCAAATGTGCCGTAACGTAGCAGTAATACATCTGACAACTGTACCGGGGACCCCACTGGATAAAAAACATCCAAAATATACCACAGAAAAGAGCAGCATGGCAACATAAATTTAAATGATTGTTTGTATTGACTATGTACAGGCATTAAATGTTCTGTATTGTGTAAGATTATATCGGACATGAACAGTATGGTTCTTATAAACAATACTGTTCGAAAACATCAATCAATTATTTGCCGCTAAGGGCAACACAAGCAAGGATTGTGAGCTTTGAGGTTAGATTGAATAATAACAGAAGTGGCTTCCCAAATAATCACGCTCTCACTGAAAACTTAATTTGTCAATTAAATAGAATTGACTATTTTGGTTCTAAATTAAGATCACAATAGTACGGGGAAGTTACAAATGACAAAAGTGTGTTGGAAGTTAGATACAGTACACAGAATATTTACACGTGTCCGATGTTATTTTTACAGGAACAGCCGTGACAGAGTCAGGCTGACAGGCAGTTCAGACACATGTCTTGACTTTGTGCATGTCAGCTGTAGGCTCCGTTACACTCACAGCAGCACACGGTCTCTCCCAACTCCGGATGGAAAAAACTACAACAACCACAATGGCCTGCAGCGGACCATCCTTGCGCTCTTGTCGAGTAAATACAAGATGACATACACTGACAACATGAAGAGATTCCCCACCCACCTGCCAGCACATGATACATTATTTTGTATGTTTTCGAGTCAGTGAGAACTTCATGGACATTGTGGTGGAGAATAGTCCCTGGAGGGCTTATTAAAGCTGTCTGTTCCCACTATAGAGAGATGCAGTCATGTAAACTCTCCCCTTGGGTCTGAATCCTGCCACAAATGTACTATAGTTGCCTGTGCGACTGCCAGCAATGCTTATATCTATATACCATGGAGGATTTGATAAATAAATAAAGTTTCCAGAATTATTAATGGGACAAACTGCCCATTCACAGACTCCTGTGAGAGCAGTTAACTTTCTTTTTACACCAGAGAAGTGCCAATTCCATATTCCACAAAATAAAATAGGATTCACAATTATACAGTATACTTTGTACAGTAAGGTTGCATGGTGTCAGTCATGGAATGCTAACCTCTTCTTGTGTCACATCCTGTGCCCATTTGGAATAAGGAAGTAAAACAAAAGTCAAACCAGACAGATGTTTGCCAAAATTGCAACCTCCGTGCGACAAGCTAAAAGCTCTTTTTGTGAAGCATCAGAGTGGTCACAGCAGTCACTGACTTTGTTGTTTTTCAGCGCGAACATGAAAAGAGGAGACAAGGGGCTTCCCACACACAAAGTGCTCATGAAGTCAATACCATACAGTTGTTGATTTTGGGGAAGGTCCCACAACATAAGTCTCTATGTAAATTTTCTAAAAAGCCTCTAATGTGTTGCTTGTATATATTCAAATCCTTTAAAACAAATTGCTGGTTTCATCCACGAGTATCGGCTTGTGTGTTAGGTGATGGGTAAACCTTTCAACTGGATACTCTGGATATCACCCCGAGTGTGGGTTGTGAAAAAGTTAGCCAGCATATCGCTTGCACCACTGCTGATCACATGACCCTCGGGGCGTCGTAGGAGGTCGCACTGAGTCCCAGCAAAGTCACGGCTCTGTCTTATTGAATGAGCGCCTGATGCAGTGGAAAGCTGACTCCCCCTGCCCTCTGTGTCGGTTTAATAAGTCCAAGTTGCATTCAATGCCTTGAAGCAGAATTTCCCCATCCAAATATTATGTAGCCACACTTGCACCCCGGAGCACTGGAAGGTGGCTTTAAAGTTTGCCGGGAAGATTTAGAGTCAAAAGTCAAAGCATCCCGAAAAACTTGTGAAACAAACCTAGTGTACATAATAACATATTTATTTATTCATTCATGTATAAATAAATATGAGTATGTTTGAAATATACGCGTAAAATTCATACTCTCCTATTGACTACACTTAAAATCCTTCCAATAAATAATAATTTTCTGTAATCTGTATTTTAATATACTTTGATTGCTAATAAAGTTCAGCTTAAAAGCAATTAACACAAGAGGTATGATATATTTAACGGCATCCTCTGCAGGTTTGTATAAAAGTACAGCTAAATACGGAAATACAGAGGTAAAAACAAATCACCCAAGCCCGGGGTTGACCTGAGAACCAAACATGAAAAGAGATTAAAGGGGGTTGTCCTTGAGCGGCGGTGAGACATCAAAGCTTCAGTAATATGTTTGGATGAATCTTATCTCCACTGTTTTATTCCTTGAAATGCAACAGCTAACCAGGTGGAGCCAGCTGAAACAACAAGCAATTATTAAGCAAGCGCTCCAAAGCAGGCAATGAATAATGTCAGGGTCAACATGCCCCCGTGATATGTTTAATACATAGATTTATACACTGCTCAGACAAAAAGTTGTGGAATTTAAATATGAAACACATCATTGAAATTAAATCTTGTTACCATGAGCAACAATCAAGCTGTTATTACACTACTTTTCATGAATAAATATGGATTATCATTCGAACATTTTTATACAATATAATACTATATGGATTGTAATACTAACATGGTCATACTGTATATTAGGTATAGGAAACCAAAAAAATGATACACTTGTTATAAAGTGTAACATACTGTAAATGTTGACTTAATGTAAGGCATTGTTGCATTTGTTGTAAATATGTAACCAACTTAATTGTCTTAGTAAGACACCAAGGACTAAACTATGATATTGTAGCAACCACATTATTATTTAAATATACGAATAGGGGTGGGAGTAAATAAGCTTGTTTTCTTCCCACTCAATTTCGAGCTAAAATGTTTTTTTTTCCTTTTTCTTCCAAGGGCAAGGAACGTTGTATGAAATTTAAAGATTTTGGCCAAATTCAGCATATGCCTTGTCTCTGTACTTGTTTTTGTACACTGTCTGTACTTGTGTTTGTATGGCTCGACATAAAATATTCAATTCAATTAGCAGATTGCTCACTTATGCTCACTTGTTGCTCCGATTGCTCACTTATTTATGTATTATAATATCATTTGCAAACAACAAAGTATTCAAATTCCATGGGGTCTTCTGTTTCAAACTTGCTAACCCGAGTCCAGACTACTGCAAACACGTTCAGAAATGCATGTCTTTTAGTTAGTTAGACCGGGCATTATATTTGGCTTGATTGTTGTTATAATCACTTATTAAACTTTTGGAACAGTTTAAATAAATACAAAAATGTCATTGTGAATTAAAAGTCAAAATACTGAATCAGCTCACCCCCCGTCTCAGTTTAACTCTTGGTCTTTCCCATCACCGCTCTTCTCTTTATAATTAGATTTGTCTGTAACCTCGCTGCTTTCACATCTCTCTCTATCTCACAGGTGCGCTTGATCCCTTCAACCAGCGTCCTTCTCACAAATGGGATTTTCAGCCCACCGCGAGGATTTTCTAAAACAAGTCCATGCTACTGTAATACCAAAAGTTGCAAGCGGTAGGGAAGGAGGCCGGTGTAGCGTCGGTGTGAAAAAATAAATAAATAAATCTCCCGCTGCTATGCTTCCATTATGGCCGGGCTCTTTGGAGAACTTGTGTAACAACTGGGAGTAAAGGGCAAATCTGTCAATGAAAAGCCTGCATGGTTCCTTTTTTTCCCGGCGCTTCTGAAGACCTGTTCCTTCAGCTCGTCAGATGTATTTTTAAGCAAAGTCTACAGTAAAAGCTAACATGAAAATGAGAGCCAGCCTGCCTCGGTGTTGAATCAGAGTTATGTTCATCCACAGCCCCGGGGCTTACAGTACCCACACGCCTCCTCATTTCAAAATAAAACACTTTCTTTTTTACTTTCTTGACACCAATTAATAAAAGTTTGAAACATTGTAATTAAGAGCATTTATTGGAATTTCTTTCCGTACACTTTCTGTACTCTGAAGTAGCAATAGGTGGGTGCGAGGTGGTCTGCCTACTTGTAAATATAGCACACTGTCTCATTCTTTTTGTTAATTTATGGCAGCTGGCCTGCTTTCTGTTCAAAAGCAGGAGCGGCTGGTGGTTTTCCCATAGCTAATCTTAAAACCGATAATGGTTTCGCTCCAATCACAAATGCATATTTGTGACACTGCACTCAAATGCAAAAGACCTTCATATTGCGTCATTCAAAACAAACTGTATAACATTGTACCTGTAATTAAACTAATCGCTTTGGTTTCAGTGACCTACAGGATTTGGACACATTTGAAATAAATACAAAGGCAGTTTTTTTTTCTTTTTTCAGAATTATCATAATTTTACAGTAAATACATTAAACAATAACAGAGGAGTCAAAGTCATGAAATCTATATTTATTTGTTCACCATATATTGGGTATATAGTGAAGAACTTTGGCCATTCTCTGGATGGCGGTATATTATATCCAACACCAGTTCATTCAGAATTTGGTGGAGAAAAAGAAGAGGAGCATGACTATGCACATATGTGTCACAAAATGAAAATTGCAGCTGTTACGATGCCTTTCAAAGTCTTCCCACCAAGTTCGACAGCATTCACTGTAAACCACTATCTATTACCACTATGTAACATTAGGCCCCAAAGGTATATTTCATGTCTCCACTTTTTCTTCCCTCTCTCATCCTGCCTCTCATGTACTTACAGTGAAGCGGCCTGATGAAATTGGGGGTGAAAGGGCCGACCAGTGGCCACTGATCTCATTACTAAATCTGCTTTCCCAGTGCTGGGGTCAATAGGCTGCAGAAGTGATGCCAAGGGAGCGCGTGTATGCCTTTTGTTGCTATGTGTATTTGTGAAATGTAGTGCTCAACAAGCCATTAATCTCACAACTCACACAGTGCACGTTGGTGTTGAATGTTTTCTAGAGGCCAGGCCACATATTACGCCGAAGCACTTGTGGCCAAAATAACAGCCCTTCAAGGTGGAGATACAGTTTTCTCATTCTGGTGATGGAGTTCATGGGTCGTCTCTGATAGAAACGTGAAGATACAGCGGAGAAATATTACTGGGCAAGAAGACGCTAAGACAAAGGAGAAGTTAAAGTAAAAAAGTGATATTGAGTGGGAATCAAAGAGCAGAGAAAAAGAGAATTAAACAGAGAAATGTTGACAGGGTCCTGCCCCAAACTGGTAATACATCATTCCAATGTCCCGCAATAGTTCTGAATCTGTCAAGGCAAACCAATGTGAAACCAATAGGAAGCCACATCATGAACTGCTTATGGAAGGTATAGACCATGTTTGGTACATTAAATAACTTTAAAGAAGAATTTTGAATTCCTATTGTCAACATGTTTTTGTAAACTTTAGTTTTTAATGGTATGATCATTGGTATATACCTTTGATCATAGGTACAGTATATACATGACTATTGTACAAATCAATGTACAACAGTCATGTACTTTGACTGTTGAACTAGGTTGAGGTGCTCTTCATTGTACCTGGGGGAGGTAAATCATGAGAAGTTATCAACGTTTCTGAGGCTTTGGGCTGTTTGGTTAGAGCTATAGCTGGAGGATTAGCCTATAGCCAACATTACAATATTGTTTCTTTTTCTCAGCTCAGTTCAGTGAGTTCACAATTACACTTTTGGAAACAGAGCTAAAGCTTTAATAATATGGTTTTAGAAATGACAGCCAGGTTCTCTTTGGTTCAGTGGGGAGTTCCCTGATGTTTCACTATAAACATAGAGCTGGATTTCAGCATTGTTGTGATTTCTGTTTTGGATTACCTTGTACAATTACATCAGACATAACTCAGTGAGGGCGGCATGAGGCAAAGCAGCTCGGACAATTGTTGTTTCACTTTGGGAGACTCCAAACGCTGCTGTTACAGACCACAGTCCAGCCAGTGATAAATCACTGGTCTGGGTTAAACAGGCCGTGAAAGGTACGGTCACGTTTACCTATTTAGCTTCTTGCTGCTAAAATAAGGTACATTTTTCTTATCAAAGTCAACTTTAGGTCATATTCTCTGCTATTGTGGTCATTTGTTCCACTATTTATAATTTCACTATTCACATGACATGTGTTTTGATATGGACTTTCACGTGTCATAGTGGCGCATGGGCACTTCCCTTATATTATTGCAGCCAGTGACAACAGGTACATCAGACATATAAATTCTAAAGTCTGTAAAAAAGTGTAAGTGTTTTTTCTTGGATCATTTTGTAGTGACAGGGCAGTCTATATGCACTCTCTTACAAAAACACATAATCTACGGTTTTACAGGCTAGACGGAGGAGGATGTGGAGCCAGTATTGGATTCTGCGCTGTCTCTGTGGAATGCTTTTGAAGATGATAAACTACCTTTTTGCCCTCAACAATAGTTTTACATCACATGGCTAAGTTTGGTGCGGCTGTCATGTTTTAAATGGTTTGCAAGCAGAGATAGTCTGGCTTTATGCACTGTGCCCTCTGGCCCAGTCACAACAATGGTGAAAAAAGCAACAACATCAAAGACAATGGTTCATGATCAAAAGAAGCCGGGCCAAAATTTGTATTTTATCTGATTAAATCACAGTGTGTTGGATTTGGCTAGAGGCAAAAGAGAGCAACCGGATTTGGCCTTCAGGAAAGATACAAGGACTCTTTTTAATATTCATTATGTGTAGTTAAAGTTGGATTGGATTTTGTAAGGTGAGTTTTAGAGGGTATTTTATTTTCACATTCATTGTTGTCAAATCAAAATGACAACTGAAATGATTGAGACTATACAGTTATTTCAAAAGTACAATATCCTCTGAAAACAACTAAATAGTATGTGATAGGGACGCATTGTGTATCATTATTTACCCTTTACAAATTGCTTGAAAGTCCATTTTGCCATTCATTTTTGATTTCAAAGTTTAAATGTGTGTAAAACTACATTTAGTTTCTATATCATCAATGCTAAAGCTAATGCTATAAAATCTTTTTTTCTGACATCATACTCCGCTCCAAAAAGGACAAAAACTCCACTCCCAACTGAACAATACACAACTGTACAAGTCACTTACTGGGGGGCAGATACCATAATTGTCAGTATCACCTGTCACCACCTGAGGCAGCAGTGAGGCAGCAGGTTGAGATGAGGTCACTGTGCTCTATGACTCGGCCCCGACAGGCCCTGAGAGAGCGCATTCACACAGACACGGATCTGGCAACTCAGTCCACAGCTCCCATTCAGCGCTGGGTCAGCGGAAGTCAGTTCAGAGCCAGGGTTCTATGTAACTACCACAGAGCAGGAATAATTTAGGTTGCCAGAAAAGCCGGCAGAAAACAGCACAATCTGATTTGTTGTTGAAAGTCTAAGCTTCACCAAGTTACGATGGACAGATCCTCATTTCCTCTCCATCAAGCATATAAGGCTTCAGAAGTATCTCCTCAGGGTGGGAAAAGTTGGGGGCTTGTGTACAAATAAGAAAACAGACGCTCTACATCTGAGCCGCCTGTTGGAATCCCGGTGTATGTATCTGAAAAGGCAATACAGTCCTGAATTTTATAATATACATCTACTGTTTATTCTCATTCACAGCCCTATGCACACAGCCACATCTCATCCTTGTTTTGATGGGCATTATTGTGTAAATGTCCGGCATATTTACAAGTGCTAACACATAGCTGCAGGGGAGATGGCATACAGCGGAGAGACAGAAGAGTGGGAGGTGGAGAAAGTCAGTGGATACTCCCTGACTCCAGTGACAGTCTGCACAATGCAACAAAAGCATGGGGCAATGTTTGTGTCAGGGCACTTTCTAATATTCATATGTTACATTTCCCAGACTTAATTGGAATCTGTCAAGGCGCATTGGTGCTGAGTGGCATCGGGGCAGCAGCTGGATTGTCTCCCTACGGCTTACGAGATGCAATAAAAGACAGGGAGAGGCAAGAGCCAAGAGCGGCGCACCGTGCCCAATGAAAAGCAGTTCAAAGTCAATCGGTGTCAAAAGTGCATTACTGAAATTGTGGCATGAGTAAACCTGTAAAAAGGAGATTGTTAAGGACAAGTACTGTTAGCTGTTTATAGCTCCTGGCTGATATTTTGTGGTCTCTATTAAACCTTGATATCAGATGAGTTGCATAAACTGTGGTCACATTGTGCAATGAAGGAGAAACAGAGCAATAAGCCGCTATATTGTAATTAAATTAACCTTCTTGTTATAGTGAATCAGAAAACGTGTAGAAAACAATAGAACAGCACAGATGATGTTGACTGCTATTACTGTAAGGCAAGAACTAGGTATTTTGACTTTTAAGTGTATGAGATTAAGCCAGGATAAAAGCCAGATAAAGATGCAGTGCAGTTTGTTTCCAGGGATATACAACACTTTTTCATCTAAATACTGCAATATTTTACACCAAAATACCTATCTGTCATCTTTAGGTGTAGCATTACAAAAACAACTGTTCTGTGCCACCATCAAAAGCAGTGTGCGTTGCAGCTACACATTAGAGAGACAGTCATAACATATCGGCTTGGGACATCAATATTAGACTGGGAGTCATATTGTTATGCCTGGTTGGTCGCATGCTCAATGTTTATTATACTGAACAGCCTCAAGGGAGACAATGAATAAGACAAATGGCACGTAGCCTGATACAGAGGTCAGCAGCATTTCAGTTGTGTATGTTATAGCCTAAGGGGAATCCTACATAAACAACAGTACACAGCATAGAGCAGTGTTTTACTACCTGGGGTATGGCGGGGCCATTTTGGATTTTCCAGACGGAGATGGTAAATATGATGTTTTAAATTTCCGCTATCATTTATTTTTTTTTTTTTATTTTTTTTTTTGCAGTTCGAGTGTAATTATTCTTACTGTAATATGTGAACGATTGTTGAGAGATAAGTGTAAGATCAATATTTTGTGTCCAGAATTGGGAAGAAAGAAAAAAATCAGTGGAGGGTTTGCCTAAATTATTTATTTTACATAAATAATTGACCTACACACGAAGAAGAAAATATGATGAAAACATGATACACACCCACTATGTCACCATGAACATCTGCATCACAAGTCAAATAGAAGTCAAAGAGCAAAGCTGGCCCCGGACCAAAGCAACAAATCCAGACAATCACCACTATCTCAGTCATTGGCCGCTCTTCATCTATGACCACCCCCACCCCCTTCTCGCTCCAAACTGGACACAATGACACAGTGGCCGGATGACAGCGTTTCAGTGGCACTACAGGGAGCACCAAGTTCAGCACCAAAGTCACCCATAGCAACAAGCCAAACTAGTTTGCAGATATCAAACTGGAGGCTCCACAGAGATGCCCAACGCACAGCTCAAAAGACTAACCACACTTTGATGCACAGATGTTGATGCAGTCAAAGTCAACAATGGGCACCAGAAGCTGAGCGAAATACAGTTTGTTCTAAATGTGTTACCATATTGTTTTTTGGGAGTTTCATGCCATATGCAGAATGTAAAACTACTTGTTTGTTTTATCAGAGTAATAGCCACTTGATTCAAATTCTGCCTTCTATAAACAGACTGTCCTGGCATTTTTCAGACTCCACTTATCGGCAGTAAGGAGGTTGTTTGTTATATCACACAACACAGGCCAGGCATTTCACACCACACTGTGCCTCACCTGCTATCACGACTCTTCATAGACATTTTCTGATACTGAAATGGGCACAGCAGACGGCAGTGGTACAGTTGGCATGGCTATTGTCCACTGATTTATATAAGTCAGCAGTTCGGCCCAGCAGATACTGTTATTGTGTCCATGTGCAAGGTACTTCACCATGGCATCCAGAATGATACCCCTCTGTATATCTTATACAAATCGACAGTAGATGAGTTTTGTGATTCATAATCTTGTTTGAATATTAACACAGAACCGCTAATAACGCCACTGATCTTCGCTGATTGGTTCACTCTGCTTCCTGTTTGCTTGTGTATTGTCCGCTTTGGAAATGTAGTTGATGTCGATTTTTCCAGTGTCTGTGTGCTCCAACTCTCTCAAACCATCGTGTTAACACCTTCTTAATATTAACTTATGAAAGGAAGCTACACTTACTGTCAATATATCCCTAATCTGTGCCGTTCAATCGCAATTACTCATGTGTATACTTTACAAACAACAACATATGTTCTACATGGGCTCTTAAAATGAATACAACTATATTTACGACCCCTACAACTTGAAATAATTTCATTTTAACCACGATGCTTTGCAATTAGACATCTTCCCATAACCATGTGACCCTACCAGTTTTCTATAAACTATAAACTTACTGGAACATCCTGGAACACAATGTGACAAAGAGAGCAACGTGCCCATAAAACATGACATGAGTGTCTTTGAATGTCACTTCTAATCGCTCTGACCGCTCGACTGTCACTCATGCAGGTATTGTGTTTGGAGCTTTCCATTAAAAGAAGCTACTGTAAAATAAAGCTTTTTGCACACTGTTGTTAAAGGGTTTATTCCAGAAATTGGATAGCCTTTGTGTGTAGCGGAGAAACACAATATTGCTTTGGTCGATTTCTTGTAGCTGGGACCTTTCCAAATGTGGTTACTCTGTCAGCTTTTTTTGTTTGACATTTAATAGGTTTTCCTCCCAGAGGTATTTAAGTCACTTCCGAGGGGAACATGCCTAAAGGACTAAACACTAAATAGAGAGTAGGCATGTTTTCAACGTTAGAAACTTAAAGTTTTGGAAATGGAAAAATCGATTAATTTCAATGCTCATTAACTGAAAGCAGCAGGAAGGACTGCATCTGCTCATAAGATAAGGACTTACAAACAATACGACATTGGAACACTCATAATAAGGACTATTTGACAACGGACACGACATAAAGAGCTATATTTTAATTTACAAAAATAGCAAACAATGCTCTAAACACATTTTCTTTCTTTCTTTTTTCTTTAAAGACTTTTTGGCCCATAGGTTAAATTAGACAGGACAGTTCAGGTTGAGAGGGGTGAAGTGCTGTGAGAGACCTTCCACAATTATCGATGGCAGAACTCACGCTGAGGACAGAACAAGAAGGAAACAAGGAAAGTTCCTAAAAGGCATCATCTTTGGAATTGTAGAAATGTTTCAAAAATATTACAGAGACATGATCAGTCTGTGTCTCTCCAGACCGATACATGGTACTGTTGCAACGTAATATTGTAATGTCAATTTATAAACAATTAGAGACATATTTGAGACATATTTGAGACATATTTGGGTTGCCGGTTCCTATGGCTAAAACCAGTAAATAGTAAACTTACTGAGGGTAATGCTTGCTACCAAATACCCAGCATCAATTCAAAGTCCACATGAGTGCTACTAGTGCTGACCTCCAATTCAGTGATTCTGGTGTGTCTGCGTTTCGGATGAGCTATGGGAAGTCCACAGATTAAAAAAGCAGGTGAAGACAACTCAGTTTGGGTTGGACTGCTTTTAAAGGAAGAGCACAAGTTACACACACATCTACAAACACTATAATGACCTCTATACAATGGAAGCATTTAGCAATGGTCGAACTACAATAGCTTGAGTGTGCCCCTGTCTCCAGGTCCCATAAGAAAAACCTGAGCTAAAGACATTCAGACTGCCTCCAACCATTACACCCTCTCGGTCTTCTTAAAACTTCAACAGCTAATGTCTAACACTCTAGTTTTTCTTTGGTACTCTTGTGAACATCATGCTCGGAGGGTATTACTAGACGGAAGCCAAAAAGAAAGCAAAAGTCCCATTGTGTTGCTTTAATAGTTTTTCTTTTCCGCTTAAAGCATTACCGTCACACCTGAGGGGGAACAGCGAGAGGTCTACAGGAACGCAACGAATTAGATCTCTAAACTAGCTGTAAAGTAAACCCCAGCCTCCGTCTCCCTCCTCACACTGACTAGAAATACTTATTCTCGCACATCAAACACCGATTAAATCGCACAGAAAGCGCTCTCTCTCTCTCTCCACATAGACACTTGCTGAACACCTGCCTTTTCTTCATCTTAACTGGGCTGGACACACGCCGAACGCTCTGGAGTTGGCGCTGTTTTCTCCTGCTTTTAACCCGAGGCTGTTATTGATTTAGTCCAGGGAGTCCTTAAAGTATCCCGCCACCATTCAGACCCTTTAATGGCGTTCACACTCACTTAAGAGCAGGGTCTAGTGCAGGTATCCTCGCCTCAGCTTTTCTGAACGCCAAGAGTTGGATATGTGTAAACTACATTGAGGATGTAGAATTAAAAAAAAAAATCAATAAGAAATTTATCTTGCAAATCTTTGATCAACATAAAACATGCACAAAATGGTAATGGTGCTTCTTGGTATTATGGCTCAATATCTGGGGAACATGGGAAGGGTCTTGGGTGCTACAGTGTTGTTCCCAGTAGCATTGAAGGATGTGTCAAAAGTCAAAATTGACTGTAAATTATTTATGTAGAATTAGCTGTTTTTGCAGTTGGGTCAGCAGTTTACTTGAGTACAACTCTTGTGTACTTCATTCATTTGTCACTTTTGTCACTTCTTTGCCGCTCATTTGTTGTTTTCGGCTTTTTTGTTGTGCATAATTTTTTCATTTTTTCTCCATCACTTTTTTGTCAGGTTTTCGTCACATTTTCCTCCCTTGTCGTCACATTTCTGTCGCTCTTTTGTCGCATTTTCATCCAGCTTTTAGATTTGGGTAATGCCAAACAGGAGGAAATGTGCTCGGTTCAGGTGGGGCTTAAGAGGTTAAGCATAATTATTTTCAAACAAATAACACGTTAAAGCATTTGTGCATTTAGTGGCCATTCTGTCAAAACAAACGACAGATGCCCAAAGAGGTGGAAGAGATAGGATAAAATAAAGTTTAAAAAAAGTCAGCTAATTCTAACGTTAAACAATGTAGCCTCAAAGCTATAAAGTGAATTCAAAGCTATTTTGCTTTTGAAGTCCAAAACAAACGCAGCGATGCCCCTGAAGTATAAACCTACAGTAGATAAAAGAGGAAACTTTGGTATGGCTGACAAAAGATGTTTGTGTCTCCCACTGATCGCTGCTATTTTTCCCCAGTGTCAGGGGCCAGGTCTCTCCAGGTGTATTATCATTTAGCGCGCCTGGGTTTCAAGTACGCTTTCTTCTGCTGAATTGATTCTGAGAGTCAAAGGTCCTCCGTCTCACTCAGCATTCTCCAGCTAAAGCGGCTAGACCCAACCTGATGCGCGGTGCCCACATATTCCGTCTGTTCTCATCCAAAACTGACTGGGTTAGCGCAAAATAAAAAAATAAAAAAGCTTCTTGAAGGAAAAAATAGTGCCTTTCTAACTCTCCTTTTTGCCTCTCATCGGTTCGGTACGTTGCTCACAAAGGCAGCAGACAGGCAGCTCAAAATCAATTCCATGGAGCCACCAGATGAAAGCCGGGGAGAAAAGTGCCGAAAAAAAGACTGAGAAGCTGTGTATACAGATTCCACCGGGCCAAACGCAAAAATAACCAACATTTAGGGGCTGATCTCGCACCTGTCTGTACACGGTCTAAATATGAAAATGTACAGCAGAAAAGCAGGTAGGAGGCGGTGCGTAATCCACTGCAACATCAGGACTTGCCTGCAGTGATACAAGTGGAGAGGAGACAAACCTGTGGGGGAGACCAGAGACATGCTTGACAAGTTTTTGAATCTTAAATTGTGAACAGCGTAAAACCAGCGCTATCTTCCTGTTGCAGCATGTACTGGGAAAAATTACCCATTAAAGATTCAAGCAAACGTTTTCACTCATTAACCCTTTGCGGTTGCCATAGCCTATTGTAATAATCTAGGTGGCACAAACCTTATATTTCTGTTTGCATGAGGACGTGACAATCAATCATAGGACCCAGCGATTTCCTTAAAGTATAGGCCACCGTTTTTACATGCTGAGATACAGTATGTTCTTACCTTAGCTTAGACGAGTTCATTTGTACCTGTCTGGTCTTCACGTGTGCTTTCCATAACGTAAGCACAGCACAGACGGCGTTAGCATTTAGCCTCTCTCTTCTCCTCTATAGCTATATGGTTACGTGAAGTGTTACACTACAAAGTATAATTACACAAAATTAAACAATGTGGATTTCTAAGCGGATAAAAAGGGCGTAATAATACCAAGAATCGGCATCCGCACAGTAAAGTGAAGATATCACTGCTTGGATGTCGAAGTATTCCTGGTATTATTACGCCATACAATATAGTTCCCCTTTTATCCACTTAGAAAATCCACATCGTTTAATTTGTGTAATTATACTTTATGGTGTAACACTTCACGTAACCATATTTAAATAGGGAAAACGTGGAAGAGTTTGGTAGCTTCTATCTTCACCTCGTTTGGAGCTATAGAGGAGAAGAGAGAGGCTAAATGCTAACGCCTTCTGTGCTGTGTTTACGTTTTGAAGGCACACGTGGAGACCAGACAGATACAAATGAACTCGTGTAAGCTAAGGTAAGAACATATCTCAGTATGTAAAAACGGTGGCCTATTCCTTTAACTTCTTAACCCCCACCGTAGCGTAGCACATTTCCCCCAGATTGGCTTTACCCACTTCTAAAAGCTTCTCGACGGGAGTTTACAGCCTATAGGCCAGAGTAACACCTCATTTGAAAGCTAGGACCTAGAAAAATGATCTAAGATTTTTGGTCACTTTTTCGTCACCTGTTTGAGCATTTTGGAACTGTTTTGTGGCTTTTTCCTCGCTTTTTTCTGTCTGTCTGTGAATACAGTCCAATCGTAATTTGCCACTGTACTCCCGAACCTCGTGTGCAGGAAACGCAATTGACTTTTGCTGAAAGTTATCCATGTTGATCACTTTATAATAGGGATGTCAAGATTAACCGGTTTACGATTACCACGATTATAAAAAGACGCGGTAGGTTATCCGTAAGAATTTCAGAAGCCACGGTTTACCGCGGAAATTTTTCACGCTGACGCATGAGCCGCTGCACGCCATAAACAGCGCGTAAACTCACCGGTAGTTGAACAAGGCAGAAGGACGCTCTCCTCCAGTGTTGTATCCACCCAAAAACGATTGAAGTCAGCAGAGTGGGACCTCTTTAGGTATCCAAAACATGACCATGGCGTTGTTATTGTCGATGGAACATCCGTTATGCAAATCCTTTCGTCAGAAAGTTGCAGCAAAGGCGCTATAGGCTATGTCGAATATGAAACAACATCTTGGAGATAATCCTTCGCTGTAAATGCCCAGGTCAAGGTAACGAACTGCATAATTCCAAAAAAGTTGTTCAAATGTTGGGAAATAGCCGCCACAACTGGCTCAGGATGTAAACAAAAAGCTAACGCGCTCCGCTCTGCTTCAGTTTACAGAAAGGAAAGTGAAACCGCGCAGATGTGGAAATCAGCTGTTCAAAATAGTCTCCTTAGTCATTTTGTAAACACGTTTCATTCTCTGTTCATCAAAACATCTGACAAATAATTAAGCAACAGCATAACTTTTGAGAACATAAAACCTAGCCTAGCTTGTGGCCTAATAATATATAGTAAAATAATTATGGTCATTATAAAGAAGTAAAGTTGACATGTTTGTATATTCATTGTAGCAAATTATTTTAATGCAAACCATCTTAAAACATTTTTCATTTTTAGAAACAGTGAATGTCGATAATCGTGAATAATCGTAAAATCGCAATATTCTTTCACAATAATCGTGACTCAAAAAATTGAAATCGTGACACCCCTACTTTATAATATTAATTGATTTCCTTTCTGGGTTCAGGTTTTCTGCTTATAAAGGTAGTGAATGGATTTGATATCGTAGCATCGTGTTTGGAGTTACACAATGCTGTGGTTCACAACTTATAAACTTCACATTGACCATTCAGCAAACAAACTGTGTTGCAAGAAGAAGAAGAAGAACAAGAAGCAAAGATTCAAACTTCAGACATGACAGGAAGGAGCTGGCGGATGAGACCAGAGGAGTGGAGAGACTTGCTCATGCAGACTGACAAATCCTGCATATTGCCTGAGCACACAGTGGCCATAAGCAGCTTGTGGCAGCCCGGGATCCCAAACGGCCCACTTAGAGGCAAGCTTTGGGCCCTCTATCCCCCGGCCTGCATCGCTGCTCTCATCTGCGCTTTGCTGTGTACACAGACACTGGGGCTCAGGTCAAGTATTTGGATTAACTTCCGGATCGATCTTGGCAATGGCGATATACACCAGGCGACACAGGAAGAACAGTGTGGACAAATAAGGCAATCCAAAAACGCAACTAACAATACAGGAGGCTGAGAAAAGGGCTATGGGTGAACTTTTTTATTGTTAAGAGAGGAGACTGATTGGATATGGTTCAGAAGCTCTTCTGTATTTCATATTGAGCAGTTTGGAAGTTAGTTCATGGACATCTGTTCTATACGGTCCTCGTCATCAAAATCTGAGTGTCACAGAAAATGTCTGTTGCATATAGTAAACATTCTTTGCACAATACATTGCACGCATATAAGGTTTATGGTTAATATCTCTGTAATGGCTGGGTATATCCACATGAGATGAATAAAGTTCAACGACTTCTCACTAAGGTTGAATTATACTGTCCAAAAGTGGTGACAATGTTTCAAATGGTGTGATTGATGTTGAATTGAATGTGTCTGGTTAATGAATCCAATCATTTCCAAATAATGATTAGGGTTAACATTGTAGATTTGAGTTGTGTGGGCCCCCGCCAATCCGACTGAAATGATGAACTTTATGACCAATTGCGATCTTTTCAAATGTATGTTAGTTGGTGAATGCTTTAGTACTTTAATGCCATCTAATCTTAGAAAAATGGCTTGAAATGTGCTTGAAATAAGACTTTTAATGCTGATTCTGAGTAGGTGTGGACTCGTCTTGAAATAAGATTGCAAATGGAACAAGCATTAATTCACTTAAAATAAGAGAAATTAACTTGAAATGGGACAAAAAAGTCAAAGACAAGAAAGTCTTATTTCAAGACAAGGCCAAACCTTCTCAAAAAACAGAACCATGTCTGATAATTCAAGCACTTTTAAGTCATTCTTCTTCAGTGTTAGTAAGCACTGAGTCAAACTGAGAGCCTTTTTAAAGAGCAACTAAACACCAAATCAAGTTTTGTTTTACTGATAAACTGTCTCAATGGGTGTCTCATAGTGTTGTCCACTGGTCCCTGACATTATTCTGACATTATAGCGCAAACATGTGTAAAATCCTAACTTTGGCCTGAAAACGAATGGGTTGCGCCCCCTTCAGGGTGAACTCTGCTACTAAATTAGATTTTCCTGATTGGCTGGAGACATGTCCACAGCCTCCACAGAACGTCATAAGCCGCACCAGCTCCACACATCGTCATCAGGTGCTGCCCATTGTCCTGCCCATTATCCTGCCCCTGCACCTGTGGTATATAACCAAGTCCCTCCCACGTAATCTGTCTGCTGTGACTGTGCCAATGCAAAGGCCCACACACCGCCCACACACTCTTTAAAGAGTTCCTAAACGGGCGTGCCAAAGCCTTTCCCCACTCACAAACAAAAGTCAAAAATTGCCGTGAAAGAGGCGGTCTCTGAAGTTTGGGGGTGACATGCGGGGGTGAGTGTGTGGGCCTTTGCATTGGCACAATCACAGCAGACAGATTACGTGGGAGGGACTTGGTTATATACCACAGGTACAGGGGCAGAACAATGGGCAGCACCTGATGACGATGTGTGGAGCTGGTGCGGCTTATGACGTTCTGTGGAGGCCGTGGACACGTCTCCAGCCAATCAGGAAAATCTAATTTAGTAGCAGAGTTTACCCTGAAGGGGGCGCAACCCATTCGTTTTCAGGCCAAAGTTAGGATTTAACACATGTTTGCGCTATAATGTCAGAATAATGTCAGGGACCAGTGGACAGCACTATGAGACACCCATTGAGACAGTTTATCAGTAAAAAAAAAACTTGATTTGGTGTTTAGTTGCTCTTTAAGTCATGGAATAGCTCTGGTTTAGAGCCACCCAGTGAAAATTTGACTCATGGGAACGACAGCACTTTGAAAGTCAAGTATTTTATGTTGTTGCGCTGAACTCTGCTTTATTTAAACTTACACAGCTTCAATTTGATTTGCCCATTTCAAACAGTCCACCCTTTGCAAGATCCATTACCCCCATGTATCCCACCCAGCAAATCGCAGCGCTGCCCCCTAATATTTCCTCCCTGTGCCATTCCAATAAGAAAATACCACACTTCACATTACGTGGGGCCGATTTGAGCCGACAAGATATCATTGGATTACAAAGCTCATTTCACTGCAAGTTCGACGCTTGACACAGTGCGGCGGTGGCGGGCTTGGTCAGGCATGTAGATGGAGATAGAAGTGCCGGTTCACTCCTACCCATCATTGTCTGTGGCATTTGCAAAAGGGCACTTGCGAAAACTCAAGACATGACAAGCACTCCTGCCTCCTCCTGCCATATGCATCCCCGCGATTGCTCTTCGGACTGGATATAAAGGCGACGCTTTCCGAGCCGTTGGAGCGTCAGCACACTTTAGCAGCGAAGCGGGCCTAAACTTGTCCGCACACAGGTAAAAAGCATTAGTGCAGTTGCGTTTTTTTTTTCCGTTTTTTTTTCGGTTTGCCACTGAGAGAAGAGGCCATTTAGTACAGAGAAAGAGCTGGGCTTTGAAGAGAAAAGAAAAAAGAACGGTGATGCATTCAAGCGAGGTTAAACAGACATGAGGGTAATTGTAGGGGTGCGCAAAGCTTTAAAAAGGCAAAGATGAGGGGAAAAAACTAACTACTAAAAGCGTGTGGTGGTTCTTATTGAGATAGTGTTCAGATTTGCCATTCAAATTATATGACATGCCCAGCTTATATGTGTGCTTTTGAAATGCAGTGTGTGACGCTGATGGTCAGAATGCCAATCTGTATCTGGAGTTTTGTGGCTTATATTTAATACAATGTTAATAGGTTTATGCACTGTCTTTCTACCATGAGCACCAAATAGAGATACAGTATATTTAATTGTATGATGTTGTTTTACTGTGATGGTCAAGAGCACAAAGTCCACTGAAAGAAGAGGTAAGGTAAAGTATTAAAGTATAGAATACAAGAAACCGGTTGAAGGATTGGTTAAAGCAGTACTAAGTAACTCTTGCCCTAGAGGCCATAAGCGCAACTGCAGGTGTCTTAGCAAGTTACGATTTTTAACTTATTAAATGTCTTGGAGAGTAAATACTACGCTGACAGAAAAGGTGAAGGAGATGGGTGTTGTACATCCAATTATACAATGGGAATATTTTTTTGGCTGTAAATACGGTTTAAAGTGGCGCTATCTCGCAGTTAGCTTTGCCCGTTAGCCTGTTAGCTTCTTCTCCGTGATTCTATTAGTGTGTATTGCTTGCTCCGCTCCGGTGGCAGTCAAGTTGCAAGCATGGTTTTCTGGCCAGAGACACCAGGGGGAGATGAAAGACCCCCCAATCATCCCATTAACACTTGTATTACCCCCACAGGGACTACGGAAAGGATTTATTAAGGTAAACACGTTACTTAGTACTGCTTTAAATGCAGGGGACAAATTTGCCTACAGGGACAATAAAGTCGACAAATACAAAAACACAAAAATCCAAAGGTTCCATGGTGATACAACACATTTGTATAGCCACGGTACAAAAGTCACACAAAGCGCTTCCTTAGAGCCATTAAGACCACCAATGACCATCTATAAAAAGAAATAATAGAGAGATGTAGAGATGCATTCAGGCAAGATAAAACAAAGACATGTACAGGGGTAATTGGAAGAACAGGCAGTGCTTCCCAAGACTGGAGATGGGAGGGGGGGGAAAAATCTAAACGCGCAGAGCTACAAGGCAAGGGAATGCATCAAAGCTTGATTAGGTGCGCATTAGAAAGCAGGCCCACTTTCTCCTTGTGTGAGTACTTAGCCCCTCGCCGTGCCCTAGAGTCCTTCGTCAGCCAGGCCTTAGCCATCACGGAAGAGGGAAAACTTGTGTTCCTCTTCATAGTACACGTGTAGCGGTGATGCGGGGGTCGTAATGTTCCCGATTGCAGGCCCCAGTGAATTGTCGCAGAGGAGGCTACATCTGCGGGGCACGGCATTAGCACGCTCCGGCTGCGGTTTCCAGCTTCTCGTCTTCAGTACTAGAGCCACAAATGGATCACTTTAGCCAAATTCACACATCACAGCAAGACAATGTGAGGATGAAGTCGTTTTTTTAAAATTTTCTTTAAAGATCCTGACGTTGCGAGGCAGTAGGTCCAAAGGAAGATGTTGTTCAGGAAGAATGTGAAGCTAGTTTATTACAAAATTATATGAGATTGTGCTGTTACAATGGAACAACCCATCCAATCATTAGTGAGTAAAATCCCAAAGCAAATGTGACAATATCTTTGAGCTGAGTGGTTAACATGCTGAGAGAAGAGAGGGTACAGTGCAGAGGGGAGCCTGCTTTGGGGTCTGGGGGGCATCTGTCCAGCATTTAGTTTGCCATCTGTGATCAGCTGTAGCGCCCGGGTCCCTAAACAGGCAATCCATCACAGCTCATGGAAACACTGTCAATTACACACACCATCTTCGGCCTGTCACTGCCACTGATATTGCTCTACTCACTGTTTTGGTGCATAAAACAGAAATACAAGGGCAATGCTTTTGTCCAGCTGCACATTTAACAGCACCACTTCTAAAGCTGTCGCCCGTACTGTTATGAGCGGAGCATTAATATTAATATTTACATCCAGTGTTTTTTACATGCGCTTGAGTTTATTAAGATTTTATGGGAGCTGCTCTTCCAGTGACATCTGGGACTATCAGTCTCATAATTAAATAAGGCTTGTTTATTATTAAATGCACGACATGATGTTACATTATTATTGCCTGCGGTCCCATACTTTTGACTTGGTGCGACAATCATTTTCGACATACCAATTTTCCTCTGTATGTGACATTTCTGATTGGTGTGTTTTTGTAGGAATGATCAAGTTTGGTCAGGACCAATCAAAATCAAGAGAAAACCTTCATACATTACCAACAGGTTAATAATGATATTATCATCTTCCTAACATTGGCTCTATGTTTCTCTATGAATAGAGAATATAAAATTAGCAAATTAGAAACAGCCACAGAGCACCCAGAGTCCTATACTATAAATCAATAGTAACAAAGAAAGAAAGTGAATTCGAGTTGCATTATAGGCGCAGGCTCACAGTGTATACGGCACGACTGCATTGTTGCTGTTTCCAAGTCCTTATACAAAATAAACTACACGCTCCCAAAATAGCAACCAGCATGAAAGATTTTCCATCTGCAAATAAACACACTGTATCTGATGTTCAGGTCATTTTAATTTGGAGCCGTCTTCTCTGTGGCGCTCAGGTCACTCTCCCTGTGCGTGAACTCACAAACTAATTAGGCGAAGTGACATGACGGCGCGGTTGATCTACATGCAAAAGAGTATGCGCAAATGCCACTGGCCCCTGGCTGCTCTGCTTTACGACCGCAACACTGGAGGCCGCTATTGCCCCGCCATTGCTGTAGTACCTCCATATAGCCGCTAGGGCTCCCATTGAAAAGCGTTGGACTTCAGACACGTTAAAAAACAACTTTAACGCCTGTTTCTATTTTTTAAACAGTTCTACAGCTACATATTCTCCTGAGATAACGCTGGGTTAGTCACAATTAAAGAAACCAGGATGGTTTTCAAAAGAACATTTTTTGAAATCTCGTACTAATGAGGGTCGGACTGTTAGCATTGGAGGTGCACGAGCTACACGTCACGCAAGGGCCGAGTCTACAGTGAAGATCCCGCCCTTATGCCCTTTTAGGAACATGCTTCGTCAGAGCTGGGGAGGAGGAGTCTGTAAATCTGCCATGATTTCCCCCTCGAACGTGGTCATTATGGTAAATGGGGAGGAGTGAGGAGGAGTTGTCTATTCTTTTTAACGGTCTATGGCAAATGCACAGCCCCCTTTACTCTTTTGCAATATCGAACATACACTGTGTCTGCAAACATCAAGAGCTACTAAAAGCCAGCGTTTCGACAGGCTGTGTCCCTCTTTCAGTTTTATGCATGGGAATAGTTTAAACTGTCTGCTCTTGCGTCGCGTTTACCAAAAACAAATAGCATTTATGAGCAGTGATGTGAAGTCAAGCAAAGGGTTTGTCTTATAAGTCACACCTACATCCAAACAGCGACACAATGCTGTCTTTTAAAAGTGTGGGGAAAAGTATGACTACACTGAGACCAAACAACACAACTTAAAACTACGCAAATTAACTTCCTGCAGCTATTTCTATATATCAGTGCTTTCTAAATAGTGAGTCAGGTTCAAAAACAGTTCGCGAGAGATTTATGTTTCAAGGTCTATATTTCAGACAGAAATATACAAAGGAATACAGCTGGCATGTTTATCTATTACCTAATACAGAATTTGTGCTAAGCCTAAAAGGTCAATACTATTGATCTATTAGGTATGTAGCAAGTCATTGCAAAATTATCTCCATTCTGTATTATATTTGTCAAAACAAATTTTGACAAATATAACCAGGTCAGTTTCAGTGAATTCGGCATTGCCCAAGCAGCGTGTAAAACCAGGAGGCACCTAAATTATGGATTAGCATGTTTACCTAACAAGTATGACTAACTAACTGTCTGTTATAAGGAAAATTCACAAAGTGTCAACAATGTTCATAACAATATTGACACTCCCAAATGACAGTTGGCATGTGACATCCAATGACATAAAAAAAAAAAAATCTCATAATGTGTGGTGCCAGCAGTACAAGGGTGTAACATATTAGCGATTATTTACAGCTGAGAACAGTCAAAATGAGTGAGCAAGTACTGTCCGCCTCACACACATACAACACACTACTGCACTGCCTCACACACATACACCACACTACTGCACTGGCGGCTTGAGGCTAAACGGTTTACATAAGGCACAAATCTCAGCTGGCTTACGTACTGTAATACTAATAAGAGCATGTGTGGTCATGCTGAGGTTGGAAAACTGCCTCATCAGAATAAGGCATGCTTGAAAAGAGTGTCAGATACACAAAATTCACCTGTATTTCTGTCTGTTGGAGACTTTCTAGTTAATACCATGAGCCTATAGCAACAAATACAAAACTGAACTGATTGTTCTTTTGAAAATGGTAAGAGACTGAAATGATCATTGTAGTCGTCACATGCATTGTCAGCTTCGATTTCTTAAACTTTTTTAGACATACATTTTTAGAACACAAGTTCAAAACAAATCCATAGGAGGCAACTTTATTGATTGAGAACGTGATCCCTAGAGTCCAACCTTCACTGAAGATTTCAGGGCTGTCCACTCTATTTAAATAATACATTTAAGCTGACTTTTGGTTAACAGTGTGGAATTCTGTCAACAACAGACAACGCTGTAAACATGAATACATTTAAGTTTTGAAATTTGCACAGCACATATGACATGACTTCAACACATCCATGTGGGTGACTGACCAACAGAGTGCACTTAAGTTGTGAAATGTTGTTCAACGGATTATTCAGATTCATTGTGAAGCTGTACTTGCCATGTTACTTCCTTTAACCGTCATGGTATAGCATTTCAAGACAGGAACAGTTTGAAAGTTAGGTTTTAAAGCACACATAAGCTGTATTAAAATAATTATACTAAGTAAGGGATCATTCGCTTTAAGTCCCTAACCCCAAAAGCTTTGAATTTTTTTATCAAAAGTTGTATTTCTTTTGTTTGTTTAATTGATTTTGTTCTGCTGCAGTGAATCAAGTCTATATCTAAAACTGACACTATGTTTCTTTGAACAAGCCATACTGGTTTCCAGCATAATCTTTGTGCCACGTGTAGGCCTGACTCAATGGAGAAGATTGCAAATGATGATTACTGGTGATGATGTGTTGTTGCAATTACTATTGCAACAACACATCATCAGTAGGATAAAACTAACCTGTCTCACGACGTTCTAAGCCCAGCTCATGTTCCCATTAGTGGACATTGGACTTAAAAACCGTTTCCAAATAACAATGTCTCACGCTCAAAGGCACAACATTTTCTAGGGCGAGGCCTGGAAGGATAGATAATTCTAATTTGTTATTAATTGCATGTTTTTTGTGGTTTTACTTTGAAGAGAAACATTCACCTGTTATTATATGACTCTGTTAAGCGCTGACCCGTTCTCTGTCTATAAAGATGTCAACGCACACACACTCCCAGCCATTACATTGTTGACTGTTGGCATGGTTAGCTGGCCTTTAGCCATCGGACCTCTCATGCGTGTGCTGGCTAGTGATAGGTAAACAATGAGTGTGCTAAACGGCTGCGGCTTTAGCGAAGGCAGTAGAGCAGAAAGACAGGAGTATATGCACTAACATCCCATGTGAGCAAGTAGATAGAGACAGCTGTGGGTGAGGGTGTGTGTGACACAGAGGGGAGAAATAAAGTCAACTCAATCATACAGAGTCAATTTGTTCTTTCATCTCGGGCTCTTCTTGAATATTAAGTACAGCATATAGCTTGATTGATAGCACATTATATATATTGCAATGTTTTGAATTGTAGCTAGGACTGCAGAATTAGGAAGTTCAGGAAGTATTCGAATGTATAAAAAAAAGTTCTATAAAGACTGTGCCTGTATATCCTGTGTAATCAGTGAAATTTATAACAGCCCTAAACTTTAATGAAGTAAAAAAAAAAAAAAGAGCGAGAAATAATCCACTGTGACATAGTGGCTGTATTTGCTGTATATAGTCTGAATTTGCATGTCACATTTGTCAAAATTGTATATTTTAAAGCAGTACTAAGTAATTCATGCCCCTAGAGGCCATAAGCGTCGTAGCATGTTGCGATTTTTTACTTATTAATTGTCCGTGAGAGTAAATACTACAACAGAAAAGACAAAGGGAGAGGGATATTGTACATCCAATTACACAATGGAGATTTGTTTTTTCACTCAAACTTGGCTGTAAATACTGTTTAAGTGGCGCTAGCCCACAGTTAGCTTTGCCCGTTAGCCTGTTAGCTTCTTCTTTGTGATTCTGTTAGTGTGTATTGTGCCTCTGACCCGGAGGCAGGGAAGTTGCAAGGGTGGTTTTCTGGACAGGGACACCAGGGGGAGATGAAAGACCCCCAATCATCCCATTAACACTTGTATTACCCCTAGAGGGACTAGGAAGATGATTTATTAAGGTAAGCAAGTTACTTAGTACTGCTTTAAACATTTTGGAAAAACTTAAAAAAAAAAATAATAATTGTTATCTAGTGTAGACTCATAGAACATCTGATTCTGTCTTCTACATAATAAAGGATAAATAATTAGGTCAGGTATACAAAAACAAAAACAACATTCTCTCATTAAGTAAAATTAAAAAGAGTGCACTTTATCCAATATTATCCAATACAAATAAAATACTTGAACGTGCTCTAGGTGTTAGCCCAAGCAGCTTTCTTTTGTTTGAGAGTAGGTTGGGCCAAATAGGTAGTCTAGTGCATAAAATAGTTATGCAACGCCAGCTGTGAGTGACATGATGCACTGGGGTGTGTTTGTTTTTCTATGCTAATGGAAGCATCAAACTGCCCTGTCTAGAGACAAGTTATGGCTTGTGATGTACTAATCTGCAGATCTATAAAACAAACCAATAACGTAGTGTTTACCACTTCGTCTAATCCTCAGAATTGAAATCACATGCAGAATAGTTCTACCCAACACAGTTAAAAAACAACAACCTTGAACACGCTTGACTCATAGTAGGCTTGAAACCATTAGCACGGTTCAATAGTTTCAGACAGTTTTTAGATCTTTTCAGTTAAAATGGGGTTATATCTGTGTACTGGCAATGTGTGAGAGTTTTTGCAAGATACCACAAAATAGCTAAAGGAAATGCACTGACCGATTCCATGTGATTGCAAGATAAAGACAGAGATACAGCCGGTGCTGATCAAGACTGCTGCTAGCCATTTTTGGTACCCTATAGACAGAAAGGTTGGCTGAATTTATGGACTTTAAAAATGTGGAGGACAGTTTTGTGTCCAGAAAATACTGCTCGGAGCACTTCAGCAGTAGAAGAAACAACCAAATGAAACTGGATTACTCAAAGTTGTGTGAATAACGTTAAATACTTGATGATTCAACATCAGAAAAGTTTGATTTTTGATTTTTGTCCGTGGAATCTCATGTCTGGGCACTTTAATTAGATCCAGATTCAGAAAACTTTATTCATCCCAGGAGGGCAATTTGCAGCCACTGCTTTAAAAAAAAAGAAGATTATACCATTGTGGTATAGGGTCAGTGCCAGGGTATGGGGTCTAGTTCTGTGCTTAACTTTCCCCTCTTTGTGTCTCTGGTACTTTATGCTGTAACATGACCTCCACTCCCTCTTCACCTGTCACTCTGGCCTTACAGTAGCCAAAACACCCGCCGACTTTCACTCATCTCATGCCTTTTTTGGCTCAATCACTTTAACATTTTTTTTCTCTTTTTAATCCCCCAAAACATCAAAGCTTTGGCCGTCCCGTTGGCGAAAGGAGAAAAATGTGCGGAGGATCACAGGAGCGTTAGCAGGCGGTCAGAGAGACCTTGGGTTGACCCCCTCTCATTAGTGCTGACCCATGGCTGGATGTTGAGGAGGTGAAGTGGAAAGTCGAGACCCATGACGCGGCCAGCTGTACGGCTTCACTAAAGAGCCTTATATAGAAATGTGACAAAGAACGGGGACATATTAGCGGTCACAGAGATACATTTCTCCATACAACATTTACTATCTGGAGTACATGTGTAGATTATCAATTAAAGGATCAATCAATGGATTTCTAAATAATCCCATAAATCAGTCTTGCGATGGTCAAAATATCTTGCAAATCAGTTCCTTCACATACTCGCAGAGAAAGCATCTTTGACTTGAGCTTATAAGCATTGAGAATCCATAAACCCTATATCAAACACTAAAACTTAAAGTTACACAACAACATCTGGGCAGCAAAAGCAGTCTAGTTTTTCAACGGGGAAGTGAAGAAAATCCATTTCATGTGTGGGCATTAGTATGAGCATAAATTAGCATATCATTAAACAGGACACCTCACTTGCATTACCAAACCCTTTCTGTTATTGTCATTCCTTTGTTTCGTTTGTATTCTTATGATCTTTCCCTCGCAGTGGATTCATGGGTTATTACTGATTTGTGTAGCGACAGGAAGAGAACGACTTATTCCTAATTCTGTGCCTTTTCCACATCAAAGACACTATGATTTCAGATCTTACAATCCACAATCAATAACGCCAAATGGACCAAACAGAGCTAGACATTTCCGTCTCAGCCTTGCTCGCTTCTACAAGGACAGAAGCATTTAGAGATGACAGATAGTCCCTCCATCAAGGCCTCGCTCATACGTTCTTTTTAGAGGAACTTAATGTCCTGTCAAAGGTAAGAAAACAGGATGCCACAGTGGGAGGCCCGGGGGATTGTGATGGTCTTGGGTCTATCCAACTATGGTTTCGAGGGCAGAGCAAAACACCACCACCTTCACATTTATTCGGCATGGCCACTGTATAGGCAATGCAGTTGTTCTTGTATTTCTTGTTCTTGTCCGTGTCCTTGTTTTGGCATCTGGTTGGACATGTGTATTTCCTTTTAAGTATTATTTTCTCCCAATCTACTGCATTTGACCAATAAATCACAAAGTACTTATGTGCAATGGGTTTGTCCTCGTCCTATCTTCTGTCTGGTCCATGGCCATGTAAATGCTTTTCTGTTATCTCATCTACGTCATATAAAAATGAAGTAGATGAGATTATGCCAATTATGCCAATAAATATCTCAGCATAATAATGTACTTTGTACCAGACTTTGATCTGACATTGATGGAATAATTGTCTTACTTGAATTAATATTGATAGAGGTTATTCAGAACCACGCTAGCCTGGGGACGTGGACATGAGCGGCATCCTCAGGGACCAAAGAGGAGAACGTTTATGACAACTGACTAATCACTTGTGTTTTATCCTTTGACAAAGAACCGGAGTTAAGTGACAAACACATTTAAGTTTCATCAGACTGGAAAATGGTATGATGCAGTTCGGATTTTTTTTCCCTCTCTCATAATTGATCTAATAAAGCAATGCTATTGTATCCATGAAACAGATACAACAGCGCAGTGGTTCCCAACCTTTTTTGTCTTGCGGACCCCTTGAACCATTCCGTGGTAGTCCATGTACCCTCCACCTCAAGGCTGTTGCAGTTTATTTTGAAAGCAATCACTTAAAAGCGCTATTTGTGAGTAAAAAGACAATGTTGTGTTCAAAATAATTCACTTCACTTTTCCCTTTTTTTTTTCTCAATCTGAAATAAGTACCCCTTGCTAGGTCCTCGAGCACCCCAAGGGGTCCCCGTACCCCTGGTTGGGAAACACTGCCGTAGAGTGCTGGAGACCATAGTATCGCATTGCACACTATAGTGTTGGCCCAACTCACATGTATTGAAAGAGCTGCACCCAGACTTCAAAACACCTGCAGAAAAATGAAAGAATAAAAATATAATACAACGAAGTAAGAGCAACAATAAACAGCCGAATAAGACAGGGCTGTATGAAGTCAGGCTATGACTGGAAAGGCCTGCAGGCTCACACTATCGCTTCAGCATCCCCCAGTGTGTGGCTTTTATTATCTCATGCATTATTTTTGGTGTTTTGGTTTGGGGAAGAATATTGTGATTCCAGGGAGATATGGCAACTAACATTATAAGCAAAATACACAAGAGTAGTTTTCTTTTTCTTTTAAACACATTTTTGAAAAAGTCTAGTCTATTGTCAGATTTGATGTGTTCATGTTTGATTAAATACTATAGTGGACACACTTCATAAAGGCTAAGGCTATGAGGCTGTCTTGTCCTCACAGTAGCGCCGCTAAACCTGCCTCCACAAACCCTTAAACCCTGATGTTGTAATTACATATGAAGTGTCTCACATCCCATTCATCCACACATCATGTTGAAGGCCATGGCAGAGGCGTGTGCAATACACGCCTGTGTTTCAGCCTGACATGTTTGTCTTTGTTCATTTCTTCGTTAGGATAAGTCTTCATCTCCTTTGGCTTTCTTCCATCATTTTAATTCAATAGAGGCCTGACTGACATTCTTCATCGGCTGCACAAAGACAGTGCCCACACATTTACCGTTCATACATACAAGTCTTAGATGGGGCTGTTTGATTCATTTAGCAGGTAAAAATACTTTACACATTTCTGCCTTCTTTAACTTGTCCTTTACTGTTATTGTGTGCTTGTAGCACAGTATGGGCCACATGTGGAAGCGTGGTGAGCAGTGATTGATAGCGGTGCTGTGACAGGTTTGATTTGCGGTGCGTACGCGCCTGCAGCCCTCAGACATGATGCATGTGGGTGCGCGGCAGAGGGGCGATAACCTACACAGGGAGGTGGACAGGAGCATGACACCCATTTATCCATTTGACTGAGTCCTTTCGAGTCAGTGCAGCAGACGGGTCTGACGCCACTGTCTGCCATGCATTACCATACATTACTGATTTTCCGGGGGAAATAATATGATGCCATCAGGTCGCACTTTACACAGGAGCATGTAAATGTGAGCCAAGACAGCATCTGCAGTGGCACCAAATGAGGTAGAAAACTACCTTGTTCTGACAAAACGGGAGACAAAAAGTGAATACATTACAATGCATTGGAGTAGACTATCCTCATTTATCGCCCAGTGTGATGGGAAGAGGGAGATGAAGCTGCAGGACCTGGGTTATTTCAGCTGCTAGAGACAGCTAAGTACTGAAAGTAAGTTGCTTTTTGATGTGTGAGATTAAAGGGATTTAGCACTTGAATACCTCCTCGTCTGGACGCTCCTGAGGGGAGTCTGAAAGGACAGAGCTAAAAGCTCCTCTCTTTTTTTCTCTCTCACCTCATGTCTCTGTTCCCGTCTGTCAGTTTGACGATACCAAGGCCACCATTAAAATATCCCTCCTCTTTATTATTCTAGAATTTAGACTGACATGGCTCTATATGACTCAGGTCTGATGGCCCCTGTGCGACAATCTCAACGTGTCTTAATAGAGATAATCTCTTTTAGCTTCATCCTTTAACAGTGGATGACAGAAATTAAATCTATTCACCATCAATAGCCTTTAAATTTTTGAATAATGACGCATTGGGATTACCAGTCCTTTTTCCCATCAAGATGGTTGTGGGTTCCACTCTCAAGCAAAATTGATCATTAATAAATAATTTCACAGCGCAGGGGGTTCTCCGTCTGATCCTGTGCCTCGCTTTCGGCCTGACAGTCTCCAGTCATGGGGTGATTGGTGAATATTCAAATACTTTTAGTCCAAATGATCAATTAATTGCTCTTATACAGTATGATCCACACACTGAACATGAAGATATTGACTGAGACCATACAGTACATTATAGCAGCTGAATCAATATGGTGCACCATGTCAATTAAACCTGATTCATGCTCTCGTAGCTCCATACAATCATTCCCTTATGCCCCATTTGGCTGAAGGTTAAGAGGCCGCAAGAGACCACATTCAGAGAAGTGACGTGCCTGATCTGAGGACCGAAGCATTAGGCTCAGCACATTGGTATTCTTCCGAACATCCATGAAGCCCATTTAACTCCATTGATAATCTCTCTGTCATCATTATCTCTTCCTCTGATCGCAAAGAGCAAACAAAGCTTAGCAAACTTTATTATAATTCATAGCCAGAGCCAGCTTCTTTTATTGACGGTAGTGTGGGTATTTTATGGAACACACCCCTGAGTGCATTTTTGCTGGATGCAGCATTAAAGTTTCACCATTTATCTAGATATGTGAGTACTCACCAAAGAAAAAGACTTTGAAGGTTTGACTTAAGAAAGGACATTGTTTATGTGCTGTGCTGTTCTTTTTCATCTCTGATTGACTTATCACTGATCAATGAGAACACTATTCTCTCTCTCCTCATAAAGATAAAATGGCCCACATCAAACTACAGTACTTGTACCATATACCCCATTTATGTGCACTGCATTAGCCCAGCATGAAAACACTGGATATGTGATAGTTCCCAGGGTACTCTGACTGACTTTATGAAGACCAAAACCCTGAGAGTAAAGCATAAGAATGATGGTCTGCTACCTTTTCCTCAAGGTTTGACATCTGTGTCCACAAGGGCCAGTGAACAATTACAAAGTCAACTGTAAAACCGCAGAGAGCAGGAGTCAATAGCAGAGATTTATATGACCTAGAAATGCGCAGGTCAAGCTTGAGCAAGTCATGTCAACAGTGTCATCCGTTCAACCAGTCACACCAGATCAGAAAACTGTCACCGCAAGCCTGACATTGCACAACGTTTGGCCGTTAACTCCAAATCTGTTTGTGACACTCCCATGGCAGTCTTATGCAAACCACACTATAAGAGAACAATAAATCAACATTCATCACACATAAATTACAATAATACTTTTTAAATGACTCAGAAATTCTGAACGCACTAAATACTGGAGTTAAAGTTAGTTACTGTTTAAGGCTCATGTGTTTTTAGTTGAAAAGGCCATGTCAGCATTAAATCTTTTGACATCATAAGAGAGCATAGAACTTTGTGTCTGCTTTTAACATAAGGCAGACAGCGGCAAGTTTTTCTCAGCACTTTGAACAAAGGATTTGGTTGTGTTCTTTACTAGTTAACTTAACAGTGCATGTTATACCTATTTTGTAGTGCCATAGCAGTGGATTAATATCGACACCTACATGGATCTACATTTTTACAAATAGCTTTCGTAGCTTACCTTCAATTTCCCTTACCACTAAAAACATGTACAATAGGAAAAGGATGAATGAGAGTGTGTTTGAGGATGCGAGTATGGGAAAATAGCTCATGGTGTCAATCTTGTATGGTGTGTTTTCATGCATGAGCCCCAAGTGTGTTCATTAACATGCACTGTCCCGTACAAAGAAACAAACATACGCCAAGCAGAACACAACCCTCTTAAAAGCCATATTTACAACAAACAACAAGCTCATGATGGATTAGGTCATTGCCTCTCCACAACCGAAACAAGCCCAGGGTAAATGATATTTGCTACAGAGCAGTTACATATGATCATTCTCTGCATGTGTGTCATGTTTACATTACTGCTCAGCCGCGTATAACAGAGGAAATTAAGTAATCAAACATAGATACATATACGCACGGCAGATGGCACCCAATGGGGAAACCACAACACAGAAAGGTCAACTCTTCCTATGTGGAGCTGTATTTAATGTAAATGAGACATGCAGTTAGTGTGTATATGGCTATTTAAACATCTGAGCCAGTGGGGATTCAGCAATAGGTTCAGAATGGATGGAGAAGCATTCGTCAATTTGATGTCATTCCAAAGTCAATCAAGTGTCCATTTCAAGTCAATTTCCAATTGTAATGTTGCTAACATACATAATAGTTGACATCCTCCTACTGCTTTTATTTCTTACAAAAAAAAATCAAACTTTGAGTCAATTTGCCACAGCTAAAATGCAGATTCTTTATACCAACTATACAAGAAAAGGCTTAAATTTGAGCCATCCAAATGTACAACAACAGACCTGTTAGTTTTTGTGTCAACAATGAAATAAAAATGCAGATTATATTAATAATATCAGGTTGCCTTGCAATACTGTACTACTGTATGCTGTTGTGTCTACAGTTGTGTGCCACTGTCATGTGTGAGATTTACTGCGTTCTTCTGGTGTAAGGCATTGTTCAGCAGTGTCTCCTAAAATGAAGCTGTAAGTCGAGCTGGAGGTGGTCATCAGTTAAGCTCTGCCCAAGATGATGAATAAAGATAAAGGACATTACCTGCAAGACACAAAGACAGAGAGAGTTAGAGCAGAGGGAAATGGGGAAACTCACTCTGGTGTATTTTATTACGCTCTTAAGTGGGATATCCCTACATAAAAAAATGACATCTCTACAACAACATCAATATTTTGTAGATATTTTGCTATTTAGACCCTATGTTTACCCCCATTTTATTCTTTTGCTCACATTGGCCCTCATTTAACAACACTGCGTACAAAAATGGTGTATGCGTAGGTGTATTTGCGATATACGCCAGAGTGCGCGTGGCATTTATGAACCTGTGCTTTCCGCTCAGATCTTTCTGTATGATGGTAAATGCCACGGAGAAATCCTAGCATCATTTGAATGAAACGCCAACAAATATTCATGTATGAGGAGGCCTCACCCACGGGTTTTACGGCACGCATGCACGAAACATGGCAAAAAAGTTTCTCCAACCAGGAAATCATGAATAGTAGTTTTTAACACAACAAATATGATATTTTGCGCATGAGGAAGATTTAAAAAAAATCTTTCAGTAACCAACATTAACCATACTATTGAGAATGAGGAGTTGTCGTCACGGCACAGAGCCCTCCCACCGATCCCCCCCTCGCCGCCATGATGGAAGCCGTCCGGCGGCAATACACATTGTTTACGTGTGTTGTTAACGCGGTAGTAGCGGAGGTTCTTGCTATTCCGCACTGTTTTACCGCCTGGAAGTCACTGCTGCGTTAAAAACTGCTCCAATACCTCACACGATAGATATGGAAAACGTAGGAACAATGGGATACAGTTTTTTAGGTTACAGAATGGACACAGCATCAAGGAGCGCAAGTCTCTGACCTGTCAAAACATGTTGGAAACGTTTGTGTACATTGAACATCTCGTAACAATGTAGTATTTACAAAACACGAAATTTATTACTTTGTCATTTTGCGTAATGCAATGTAATGACAACACACTAAAACGCATGTGAAGAAAGTTACTTTTGCCAGTACAACGCTGTTTTCACCAGCTGGAGGCTTGTAGAGCCAAGTCCTGGACCCAGCCACAGCAGAAAGTCTCGTAACTTTCCAAAGACTTGTGGCTTGTGGTAGTTTACTATGTCCATGTATGTGCACGGAGGTAAATGGTCCAGGTCTCAGCTGCAGGGAGCTCGTATGGGTCGATGTTTTGGATGTCCGCAAGCTTCTCCAAATACCGCTGTTTTGCGCTTGATATGAGCTTGTTCCTGTAAGGTCCCTTTTCTTTTTCGCCTTATCTCTTTGCATTGCTTTACTTTCTTCCTTTTTGTTGTCGTATTCGTAGATCCATCTCTGTCTCGCCAAAAATGTACAGTAAATGCGCAAAGTGCTCTGGAATATGAGGAATGCGTGAAATTCTGGGGGTGTGCCCCTAATCGGCTTCCAACAGGGCCGACAGGCTCAGAGCACGTGACTCCTCATTCTCAATATGCTGAAATTAGATTCAGGCAAGACTTGGTTGCTATTTTAAATATTGGTAAATGGATTTTGTTTTAGAGACCAAATAGACTAGACTAGAATAACTGATTATATATAGCAAGAAGAATAAAAAGACTGTGACATGCGCTGCCTCCATGGGTTGTTCTTTTGTTTGTTTTGTGTGTGATACAGTGACGGGCCTGTTTTGTATTTGTGTTGCTGGTGATTGATTTTGTACTCTCTTTGCCCTCTCTGTGCCTCGAACGGGTTAAACATCGCCAGCTTCTCTGTTCTGGGGAGATTGGATTTGGAATGACTGCCAAGCCAAATACCCCCATCAGTCTGTCTCCAGGGGTGGGTGGGAGGAGGGGGGGCCGGGTCAAAGGCAGAGTGGGTATAGGATAGTGGTTTGCCTTATGTGATCTTTTTGCTATTGGTGATTATTATTAAATGTTCCTAAAGCTAAAAGTGCCTTGAAAGGTGTGAAATGCACAAACGTCTTATTAAAAATGGGAACAGAAAGTTAGAACTAGGGCTGCTCCGAAGACAGAAATCCTTTGTACCAAAAATATGCCCCAAGTAGTGATTAGTCGACTAAAAGGGGGCATGAGATGGTGCTGACAAAACCTAGCATCTTTGCTAAATTTTCTCCTCACTCTTCACCCCCTTTAACACTACACTATACAATAATCCCATTGGCCCTCATTTTACAAACTTGCACGGAGTAGAGACACTAGAACCTGGACTGCGGGCCACAGAGACGCTCATGGTGTTTTTTGCTGGTTTAGATCATGGTCCAGAGTCTGTACTGCTGCGTTATATCCACGCCTTCTTCTTTTTACCACACACTATTTTTTTAATGTGGTCTAATTTTATACTCTTTTTTTTTATATGGGCTATTTAGGCCTATACATGCGTTTCCCGTGACGTCACGCATTGTTGTGGCCGCCATTTTGAATACCGAAACACCGAACACTGAAGTCATGCCATCCGCCTGTTGCGCTATGGGATATACGAATGCCCTGTCTCAAAAAAAGGGACTCGCTTTCTACAAGTTTCCTAAAGACCCAGTTCGTCGACAGAAATGGATAACTGCTATCAGGAGAGACCACTGGACTCCAACAGCCGACTCCAAGCTGTGCAGTGAGCATTTTGTTTCAGGTAAGTGAAGCAACGCGGCCGCCGTTGAAACAGTTGCAACAATATAACGCAAGTAAGGCTACGCTATAAACAAACAATCCGTTTACCTACATGAATATACCCTGGCCTAGGCTGTAAGCTCCAGTCGAAAAGCTTTGGGTGATGCCAAACTGAAGAAAATGTGCTCAGTTAAGGCGGGGGGTAAGAGGTTAACATGACCCGTGTGAACTGCCCATCGTAGAACAACATAAACACACTTCTCTTGTTAACGTTACCCCGATCCATAGCTGATAAAACCATAAACTATTGATAAAACACGACTCATAGTAGACTAAAACAAAATAACAACCCACAGCTTAACTGTTTGCCTGAGAGAGAGATGAGTGCCGACACATGCTAACGTTCGCAAAAGGCAATTGTTTGTTTATTACTTACCCTTCCTGTGACCAAGAACATTTTAAGCCTCTTCACCTGTATATTGTTATCCGTAACCCATCCTCAGATAAAGCAGTGAGCCTTGAGGGCTTCACCGGTGTATGGAGAGGGATTATGGACCAAATAGATGTCCGCAAAAGTTAGATGCGGTAAACTGTCACTGGTTTTAAGTGGCAAAATCTCCAGACTGTTGATAAGGATCAAATCCCAAGGTTTCGATCTTCTTTGTGTATCTGTTCAGCTCATCTGCTGTCAAGTGTGCATTTTTTTTAGAATCTTGAATTCAATAGTTGAGACGCAGATAGATACACTGTTGCACTAGCCAGCGGTGTTCAAAATGGCGGATAGAACTACAGAAGTCACTTGACTGAAACACATGTATAGCTTATTTAAACACTTTTTTATTATTAGCCTATTTCTTTTTTTTTATTTCGTAAATGTGATCTTGGATCGGCTATTGAGAATGAGGAGTCACGTGCCGAGTTGGGGTGATTTGGGGGGGGGGGGCTCTGAGCCTGTCGGCCCTGTTGGAAGCCGATTAGGGGCACACCCCCAGTGTTTTGTAAACACTACATTGTTACGAGATGTTCAATGTACACAAACGTTTCCAACATGTTTTGACAGGTTAGAGACTTGCGCTCCTTGATGCTGTGTCCATTTCTGTAACCTAAAAACTGTATCCCATTGTTCCTACGTTTTCCATGTCTATCGTGTGAGGTATTGGAGCAGTTTTTAACGCAGCAGTGACTTCCAGGCGGTAAAACAGTGCGGAATAGCAAGAACCTCCGCTACTACCGCGTTAACAACACAGGTAAACAATGTGTATTGCTGGACGGCTTCCATCATGGCGGCGAGGGGGGGATCGGGATCTGTGCCGTGACGACAACTCCTCATTCTCAATTCAAATTAGAATTGATGTGTTTGATTTAGATTTTTAAATCCTACTGTGACCAAGCAGCTTTCTTTGTGGATCAGTGAGGTTGTAATGATCAACATGGTCATAGGCCAATTATGGACTAGCTATGAATTGAACGTGTATTTGCATATTTGTGTTCAGTATCTAAATGTTTGGCGAGGCAAAGTACTGTAATAAATAGTTATATTTTGGACCGTATAATTATACAAATAATGGAAATGAAAGAAAATGTTGCTAATACAATCAATGAGCACCACAATTGCCTTTTAAACTGTATTGCTGCCTATTCCTTCCCTCTCACTACACAGAAAAAGAGCAGATGTAATGCTCATATCTCCGGTGGTAAAAACTAATTGTGAAAAGGCACTCTCCTATTTAAACTGTATAGACACTGTCTATTACTGATGCACTTGGTTTAATGAGTTCCTACACTTTTCTTATCTATTGCTCCTCTGTTTTCGTACTTGAGCTCCTCTCTGCTGAATTTCCAATCTTGGGCTCCGATCACATTATGCACCAATATAACAATACTGATAACTTTTGGGGCTTTTCAATACAACTAATTAAATACTGAAGTCCACAGAGGGATAGTACACGTTTGACTACTCCCTGGATCTTCTTAACAGTCCTGAGATCCAACCGCAAAACCCGCTCTTGTTTCAGAGGTTCATTGTCCCATTGACATGACTTGGCATGACAGAGGCTAATCAGATATGTGGTAACTACTGACCACAGCAGGATTATTTCAAATTATCGAAATAGAACTTCCTTCATTCTTTTAAACTCTTAATACAATAGGATACCAGTATTTTTTTTAAGTACATGGGAAAATTGAAAGGAACATTAAAGTCACACGGATTTTTAGTTAATTTCCAAGCCATCTATATCTGACCTTTCAGACCTTATTTTCACTTTTCCTTTGGTTACACGTAGCACTCTTCAACCCAACACTGCAGCTTCACTCGAATATACTGTACTTTGCACTACTACTGTTTCCACTACAAATAGCTCGTGGGCACAGAGGAAATAGGATACACAGGCCTCTGCATTACACACAATGAACACAAACTGAACTTAAGCCAGGAAGAGTCTGCCATGCGAACACTGTAGCAATAATAATATTCAGAAGTGCCAAGTCAAAATGTATTGGAAAGAAGCAACTAAAAGACATTTATCACGGTAAGCTAATGTTACGCCAAAAGCGGCTAATAGAGCGGCAAAATGATCTTTTCAATCACAGTATGATGTGGTGAAATATTAAAACATATATGACGTGCCTGTTTCATGAGGGCTGTCTTCTCGCTCTCCTCTAAATCAGAGGCCAGACGTATTGGCCTGAGGTGGAAGACGGCCCCAAAATGCGCCATGATCGGCTCCGCTCTGGCACACCAGCAGTGGGTAGAGTTGCCAGAAGAAAATACTGATTAATAACGGACTCTCACAGATAGGCTGTTACAGGCCTACAGGCTGATGCAAGAGCCTGGACTACTGTTTATGAACACTTTTTGAATGCAAATCTACCAAATAATGAGTTATTGAAATCAAAACAAAAACAAACACTACTTTGATATTGGATCGGCAACAGGGAAATACCATTTGGCATCAAACACCCCGCTGCGCTAGTTTCAAACTTGTTGCGTCAAATCAAGGGGCTGCTCCCCACATAAGAGAGCAAGAGTGAAAAAAATGATAGAAAAAAGGCCAAGTGGATTTACAAAGCCAGGTTAAGTAAAAGAAAGCCATTAGTAAAAACTGTATAAATAAGATAAAGATAAATGCCCAAACTCCTTTTGTAAAGCACCTCCTGAGAAGCTGAATGTGGGCCAGTCCAAAACCTAAAACACCTGAGCTAAAACGAGGCCTGAGGACGCCACCGCACTGTTCTATATACCATGACTTTGGTTAAATAGTATGGAAATGATAAAAGTACAATTGGCTGACTGTATGAACGCAAAAATGCCGACATAATCATGAACTTA
Source organism: Neogobius melanostomus (assembly GCA_007210695.1). Taxonomy (NCBI): domain Eukaryota; kingdom Metazoa; phylum Chordata; class Actinopteri; order Gobiiformes; family Gobiidae; genus Neogobius; species Neogobius melanostomus. The sequence goes on from VHKM01000049.1 coordinate 2,989,462, forward strand.
CGGGTGTAGCCTACTCTATTATAAAGGGTATAATTTTCAGTGTGCGGTCATGAAAAAATAGCTCTGGGATGTGCATGTACAGTACGTCGTATATCAGGGTGAGTCTGTTCTCATTCTATAACAGGCTGCATGCACTTGCAACATACATAAGCACATGCAGCATCGAAGACCAGAAAGCTGACATAGCCCTGTGGAGGAAAGAGAATGTTCTTTTTGCGCTGCTGAAATACTAAGGATGTGAAATGACGGTTGGCTTATTTGGAGCCTTGCGTAATTAATGGGTTTTCATTCTGAATGTGTGTGTTTTGTTTAGTTGAAAGGCAAATTTAATGACTAAATAAATATATGATTTAAGTTTTACGATCATTATAATCAGTGTAACTTTCCTGGATGCCAAAGTGGTTGAATTTATAAGATCGATGTTTATCAATATAAGAATAATTATATTAAATAAAAAGCAACACTATTGGACAATCTAGATCACATAAGAACAATGACACGTTTCCAAAGCCTTCCTTCCCATAGACATGAAAAGTACCAGTAATAGAAGCAGTATAGTAGAAATATAAACTGCGGCCACGGTGATAAGTGGGCCAATATCTCTCCAGGATCACAGGGCCACACATGGCTCTCCTTGGCCCCATCTCGTTCCCCTTTCTCTGCCTTTACATAAGACAGCCCATATGTGCCACAGCCGCATATCCTTCCCTCAGATAATGGAATTACCAGGCTATATAATAATAATAATTTAAATTTCACGCCCTGATGCGTCGGTATGTGAACGGGGGAGCAGCGATATAAATTAGCCCGTGTGCGCCGCGCTGATCGATGACTGAACTATCCCGCACCTATTGATCTGAGACGCCTCCTGGATTAGCTCTCCCTTGTGCTGTGCTGAGAGTGAAAAGGCACGTAAAGTAGTGAGAGGACGAGGGGCAAGTGAAGGCAACACTCTCATCATGTCTATAATGGAAAACTGGGTGACAAGAGGTTCACTGTTTAAGAAGAAAAAGGGTTTTACTCGTCTCTCCTGTAAGAATGGTCTGGGGCATGAATCAGGTTTTGACCTTGGCATAAGGATACAGTCAAAGGAGCTGCACAAAATATTTTATCTTGAAGTTGAGTGAAATTTGTGTAGTCCCCTTGCAGTGTATAATAGTAATCACAATCTGCTTCAGCCTTTCATTTGCCCGAGTTTGACATGGACTACTGTCTAGACTTGTAATAACACATTACAGACTACAGCATAACATTCAGGGACAATGCTGCAAACAAGGTTCATTAAGGCATCTGTACAATAACATATGAACAAGTACATAACTATAAGTAAATAAGTATCTGAACATTTACAACATATCCTTAAATACACTTGGTTAGGGTCATATTACTTTACAGCCAGCTCAGAGACACCAAGTCCCTCCCCATAGGACTGAAGTGAAGCCATCAAACATTTCACAGCTACTATTTGAAGTATGTCTATCTGATCTACCATCATTACTGGCATATCTTTGCAAGATTTGAGCATAAAGATAGTTTGATCATTTCATCAAGGCTCATAATTATATTCACTATATTAATCAAGGGAAAGCAGTGAGTGGACGAAAAAAATGTCCAGCCCGGATCCGGGACTTTGTTGTTCTTTATAACAGCGACAGATTAACTTATACAAATTAAAATAATGAATGTAAATGATGGTAAATTACAGATAGAGTTGCCTTTACAAAAAAAGTTCTGAGCTGCTGTAAAAAGCGCAAAGGGGAAACAGTGGAGGGGGGGGGAATATCTTTGATGCTTGATGGTGCAGAAAAACATTGGGCAACGAGTTTTCATTCAAAAGCCCTGAGCCGGTTGAGAGCTTCTTGAGAGACAATTACCCCGGAACACATGGGCACGCACTCACTGTCGATAACATTACCCACAATGAGCCATTTGTGCGTATGGACTCAGAATGATTCAGACAAAAACAGAAATCCACACAGACGCACTAATTAAGCGGGCTCCTCAAATGAACCACTGCGCCGGAATGAGCACATCTGGGAGCTCGTTCAAAGCAGCTTCACAGTGGGCAGCCTAGCTAAACAGCAACGCCCCGGTGGATGCTCCCTCCGCCAAAATGGAGGATAATAAATACTTAAAAAGGGTGGATAGAAGGTCTCACAAGTATCAAGTTTGATGTCGACAAAATCAAGGCATGTGCAATCGACTTATTCATGAGTGGCAACAATCCACTCAGTGTCATTGACAAAAGGACAAGTTAGAGCCATTACTTGTCCATACCGCCTTTGCTCTGCCCGATCCAGACCTTGGAAGGGCCCGGTTGGTACTTGGATGGGAGACCGTTTGGTAACACCAGAAAGCCTAGCGAATGTAGTGAGAGTGTGAGTGGTTGGTGGTGGTCGGAGGGGCCCAAAACGTTTCACATTAGCAACAAGAACCTCTGTACTATTTTACTTTTTCTTTTGGGTTCAGGTTTTCTAAATTTCTCTTGATCAGGAGAATTGAAAAAATAATCAAACTCTTACATCAATATCAGATCCAGCAGCACCCTGATCATGAGACAGGGGCAATAATTTCTCTGACCTTTTCTACACTGTAAAATGTAAAATTTGTTTCAACTCAAAAAACTCATTCCAAGGGCTGCCAAGAAATTTTATGTGTAACCAATAACCATTTTACAATCTAGTCGATTTGAAATTTGAGATTCACCTCTTTCGTTCAATTGTATTCTTAGGTTGACATAACTGTTTCCAGTTGTCTGAAGTGAAAAACTTAGGTTGACACAACTGATTTAATGTAACTGACGTTTTTCACTTCAGAAAACTGGAAACTGTTATGTCAACCTAAGAATACAATTGAACGAAAGAGGTGAATCTCAAATTTCAAATCGACTAGATTGTAAAATGGTTATTGGTTACACATAAAATTTCTTGGCAGCCCTTGGAATGAGTTTTTTGAGTTGAAACAAATTTTACATTTTACAGTGTACAGGTCTGAGAGTGTTGAAGCGAGCAGGACCTTGGGACCAATAGTGTCAAAGATCAATTTTCACTTCAGTCCGAGTAGCGCACCTCACAGTGCAGATGAAGTGTCCAACCCACGCACCATTTTTCCCAAATATTGTCACTGAGTAAAGCCCTGGTAAGACAGCACGCTAGTATATCCCACTCATCTCACTTGGTGTGTCTGGCGCTTCGTGAGCCCAGTTGTGGCCATTTGTATCAGAACTGTTTGATGGTTTCTTGAAGACACAGGAAAAGTCTCTCATGGAATAGGGTTCTTTTGTACAATAAGTGTGAGTTTTATAATTTCATGTATGTAAAAAAAAAACACAAGGCAAGATCGCAGTCTCAAAAAGAAAGTATAAATGCATCGATAAAAAAGACCAACTGAAGAGTCTTTCTTACCTGCATTTTTTACATTCCTTGTCGTATCACAAAATGCACCTACGATTAGAGCATTGAGGAGAAAATGAAAGATCATTTTGTGGAGCAGTGCAGAGAAAGAGCAATTGTCTGCCAGCACGATCCTGAGTCATTTTCTAAGCTTTTGATCTTGGCCATGCCGAGTGTTACTTTCGCACTTACAAAACGAAACACAAAGACTTCACCAAAGGCCATTGCACTTGAGTGATGCAGCATGGCGCAACGTCGGTCAGCCAAGATGGATGTGATGTTCTCTGCTACCACTAGAGATCTGCTTTCCTTTCTTTCCTTCTTTTTTTTTTGCTGTACATTATTTATTCCTTAGTCTCATTATCTAACACAAGGGGGCCGAGCAACTATACACTTGACAGCCACTGGGTTGGACTATAAAAAGAAGACCTAATGCCGGCCATATTATTATTTTTCCCTCATCGTGGTTAGACAGGAAAAATAGCTGAAGGGCATGAATTGTGTTAATAATTCCCTTTCAACCTCAGTGCAACACTCAGGAGGATCAGGCAGCAACGGAATCACTGAGTTTTACACACCATCACACAGGACACAGGCAGACACTTAAAGAAGTGTGAACCACATGGCATTGGTTCCCGTGACTCAAAAACGTAGAACTTGTAACCATCCAAGTCGCTAGATTTTTCACCATAACCAGTTCATGCTTGTCTTTTCACATTCATAAAAGCAAAGGAGCTAAACATTGACTTTAGGTGCAACAAGGATGCACTATTCATGTTAAAAATGCGGACATTGTCGACTCATAAGCACTTGAGCACTATATTTGACTCTCAGCTGAAGTTTTGAGTCAAATACAGAAGCATCATCAATGTCTGTGACCCCATGTTATGTAACTTTTACAATTTCTTTATAGTAAGCCTTTTGACATCATTAACATAACAACACTGTAAAAATCAGCTCTAAAATGATTGGAGTCCAGCAGAAGGACTTACACTCTGGAGGAAGCGGGTGACTGATAAGGGCAAACAAATCATGAGCTAACCAGAGCACATTCTGTCCTCAGAGTTTCTGTTGATGCTCATTGGGCTAATGTGCCACGAGCAACAAAGAATCAGCTATTAAGCTGCTAAACAAGGATGAATCCCATTTCTAATGAGTAATGAGTCATCGTTAGATCAATTATAGCTGCAGGTTTTTCTAATGCCGTTTACTTATTTTGTTTGCATGTTCTTCCTGTGTCTGCGTAGGTTTCCTCCGGGTACTCCGGTTTCCCCTACCACTAAAAACATGTACAATAGGTAAATCCTCCAGCTCCTTATGGGTTGTCCCAGCGGCGTCGAAGGATGGGTCAAATGCAGAAGACAAATAAAGCACTTTATCCCTTATTTGTATGTATTATTTGAACGTGTGACTGGGAAGCTGCAAATTAATTTCCCCCTTGTAGCTAAATAAAGTTTTCTGAATAGAGTAATTTAGGGCAGTGAGGAGTCCTTTAATCCTCTACACTTCACAAAACCTACTAAAGCAACTTTTAAACCCTGCTCATTTAAACAGCAACTAAACACCAAATCAAGTTTTTTTTACTGATAAACTGTCTCAATGGGTGTCTCATAGTGTTGTCTACTGGTCCCTGATATTATTATTAAACTCTGCTACTAAATTAGAATTTCCTGATTGACTGGAGACGTGTCCACGGCCTCCACACATCGTCACTCACCCCCCGCATGTCACCCCCAAACCTCAGAGACCGCCTCTTTCGCGGCAATGTCACGATTCGGCCTTTTAGTTACCCTGTTTTGGTTTGCCTTTTGTTTTATCTGTCCTTGGTGTTTTATTTTGACATGTCTTTTGGTCTGTGTGATTTTTTTGCTTTGCTTTCCTTGTGTTGATTGTCTGCCCTGCCCTGATGTGTTTCACCTGTTCAGTTTCCTCATGTATTTATACCCCTGCGTTTCCCTGGTCCTTTGTCGTGTCATTGTCTATGTAAGCCCCGGGTTGTTTGAGTTTTTGTTGTCTCTGGATTTTGGCATTCATTATTCATTAAACATCACCAGTTTTGTTGCAGTCCTGCATTTTGGGTTTTAGTTTCTTCACTCCACCTCCAACCATGACAGGCAATTTTTGACTTTTGTTTGTGGGTGGGGAAAGGCTTTGGCACGCCCGTTTCAAGTCAAGTAATCAATGTATTAGTAGGCCAAATGATTCAACAGAGCACACAGTGCATAGCATGATATGTTCTATTGGATTGTCATGTTAGTATAAAGAGATAAGATATGGTAAAAGTATGACTCCAATGAATTAACACCTTCCATCATGAGAATTGGATTAGATGTTTAGTTTGCAATTTGAGGGCAAAAAAAACAAACACCAAAACAATCTTTCGAGCTCGATTCAACATTGATTGCGTTGATTGATTGACCTTTATTTAACCAGGAGAGTCCCACTGAGATTAATAATACTCTTATTATTAATAATACTCTTTTTCAGGGGAGTCCTGGCCACACATAACTGAGCACTTCAAGAATACAGGCTATTTTTATAATGCCTATGGAGAGGTCCCACATTAGTATTGGTCTGTTTTTGTGTGCTCCAGTTTTAACCATTATGTGATGTGCTCAACGAGATTACTGGAGCACTAGCACTTAGCTGTAGATGTTCTCTGCCCTCCAAATGACCACTTGTGTGATTATTTTGTGACCTGCGCGCGAGTAATGTAACAACAGGGAGTGGTGTTGTTAACCCTCCATTTAGCTGTGTAATCAGATCACGGATGGCATCGCTTCACTTGAAAATCAAAGTGAAGCTTCAAATTATACATTCAAATTGGCAATTCACCAGGTTGTTAAACCTTGTTAAACCAGACCAGGACAAGTTAATCTCTCACATCATATTATCTGGTGATAAAGGTGATGGATCAGTGGCAACACATCTCCTACTTAGGAGGTTAAGATCCATTTTTCTTCTTCTTTCTGCAGATATACGTTTCTTGATCTATAGCCAGGTTTAAATGTATGTTTTTATTTAGTTGATATAGTAGTTATAACGACTTTTTCAAAGGGGCATTTGGATACTGTTTAGGTTTTGAATAAGATATTGATAAGTGGGGGAAAAAAATCATAAACATTCAAATTTTGCCTTTCTTTTTTGCAGTTCAAATCTCATTAAATCAAGCCAATAAAAAAGACTGGACCATTTGGGAGGAGCAACTAAAGTGGAGATATTGTTGCAAGAGTGCAAAGAAAATTCAGTTTCGAGAAAACGGGTCCTAAGGTGTTGTACTCTCTGTGCATGTGTATCTATATTTCTCCTTTAGCCGCAACTATGGCCACCGTATGACAGTATTGGATAACAGGGTCATATCGGTTGCCCTTTGTGCTACATGTGGATATCAAATGTCAATATTTGTGAATGAATAGCGTGTGAAATGTTTTATCTTATTTTCTGGATATATCACAGGCTCACTAGCAGAGGAAAAGTCATGAAAGAAGCATCACAAAGGGTGAGTTTGGTCTCTTTTTTTTACCTTGACATTAAAACTATGTTGTTAAGGGAGAAAACTCACCTGCCGTTTCTCACCTTAAATAATTGGACTTTCCGTACACCACCAGGCCTAGATCAAGATCAAATCAGGAATAAACCTGGTCTAAAAAGGGTTTAAAATAGACCAAAATTGGGCTAAAGTACTGTATGTTATGTCTAAATCGCAAAATCATACAACTTATGGATTGGCCTCCAGAAAAGCACTATGTAAAACCGATGCATTATTATTATTATAAACACATTACTTAGGCATAAATGACCTGAATTGAAGCATGAATGAAATAAACATAAATCAATGCAATTTCAAATTAGCAGGTGTCTATGGCAGCAACCTAAAGAAGCCCAAGTACCACTAGTGGTACACAGTTTGAGAACCACTGCTAAAAAAAATAAATAAAAAAAAACATATACCCTTTTACAGCTCTTATTGCCCTACAAATGCCACACAATCTCCAATTTCTGTTGTTTTACCAAATGACGAGAAACATTATTTTAAGAACGTTTTGGCTATGTGAGTACCCATTTGTAGGCTCCGGCCCACTGGCTATTAGGCTTCTGTTTGGTGCTACCATATGGTGTTTCCTAATGAGGAGGTTCTTGGTATTCTACTCTCACTTCCTCCGCTAGAGGAAGTGGCGGGGGTGGGCTGCTCCTCTCCACCTACCTCCCTCATAAGACATTCTCCGCACATTGTTGGCCCACTTTGTAAAAAAGAAAGTCTCCTTGAATCATTGTGCCTGCGAATTTCTGTTTTACTCCATCTTGTGAGCTGGGGGAAGCTTATTATTCAAGTCGAGGCATTACAAAGGGATTTAAGGGAGGCAGCGATTGTCCAAAGCTGTCTACTTAGTTTTGTGTTTTATTTAACCCAAAACGTAAGGCAGGCACAGATCCAGGTTAGAATAGGCTGTTTTGTAAAGCCTTCTACACGAGTCAGGAGGAGGCTTTGGGATAAAGTTTACAGACTCTCTATAAAGTTTACAAACTCTCTATAATGTTCACATAATCCAGGATTTAACAGGATTTAGGAGTTAAATCACAGACATACCTTTTTAGACAAATCAACTTCTATTCCTTCTATCCTTTTAACCTAATGAGTGACTGAAAAGTAAAAGCCAATATTCAAATTAATCTCAAAGACTTTCCCAAATCAATCGCTATAAAGTATTAAACAGCATCCTTAATCAATAATAGAAGCACAACTATTAATTAATAATGAAAAATCTGAAAATCAAATACCCACTTTGCATTTGCCTAACCTTTGCTTACAGTAGGTGCCTCTATTATGGATAGGGTCAATTCCTCTGGGAGATGGTTGAATACGAAGATGGCGAACGAAAGACAAAGCTCTCGATTTACGTTCCTACAATCACCTATGGTTATGAGATAATTGTCAAACTGCAGATTTCTTGTATTGGTTTGTGGCTAATGTCTCTGTCATTACTGGGACAATTTACATGAAACAATAAAAAAGTATAAACGCCAGTCCATTTATTTTCTCATAAAGATGTCCAAAAGTGGTGATGATATTAAAAAAACCTTTGTGTGATGTTGGTCAGATAAAATGACTTTCAGCCATAAGATGAGTATGGCAGGTTTGTGAATCCATTCTATTGATCAGTTTCAACTTTTGTCAATTTTCTTTTTGGTCATTTCTTTCAAAAACAGTTTTTCTTCCATAGAGTCATATTGGCACCTGAGATTATGACATCGAGAAGGACACACTGGAGGGATTATGTCTCTAAGATGGCCCGGGAAAACCTTTGGATCCCCCCAGAAGAGCCATGAGGATGTAAACCCAGCCGATGGAGAGTCACATGATCAGTGGAGCTTCAGACCTCCACAGGAAATTACGTCACCTTCACTTTTTTTCCAGCAACACTTATTTAAGTCAATCTCAATGAAACGCCTTCCGTACACTCCACTATCCTTAAGGTTAGCTTGGATTAGTTTAAGATTGCGTTGTCCAGCAGAGGTGACGTCATTTCCTGTGGAAAAGTGGTGCTTCACGTGCCCCTCCATCTGCTGCAACCACACCCTTCTCAGAAGAGCTGGTCCAACTGTGCATGGATAGGGACGTCTGGGAATCTCCGCCTATGCGACCGGGCCCCGGATAAAGATCTATTGTATTAAAAGCTATTTAGTAAATATTCAAAGGGACTGTATAAAATAGATTTTACAGCCTCTGATAAAATAACACTGTACCTGTAATACGCTTGTACCATATTTCAAGTTCTTCAAGCTTCACGAAGTGTGTTCTTGTCCTTGTTTTAATGGTCAGGTCGGAAACATTTCTATCCACAGCCCAAGCTCATAAATAACTCAGGTGAATAAATTAGCCTGTTCATTTGACGTTTAACCAGATAATTATGTGGTGCGTCGCCAAGCCCAGAGCGCAGCACGGGGGCGACCGTGGCTCGCCAATGGGCTGCTAACCCAGCCATGACATTGGACGCTCCTCATCAATCTTAATGAGGCCTGCACCAGCACCGGACTTAGCAATGAGATCCTCACATTGCCACACTGTGCTACACACTCTGCCGGAGTGACATACTTAGGCTTTATGGGAAGTGCAGAGGGCCTTACCTTAAATAGCCTGGGTGAACCTGGGAACTTTGGAAAGAGAAAGGCTCATTAATAAGTGAAAGTGACTGACAATGAGACATACTCGCGCATAATGTTACGTCTGACAACAAGGTGAAGTTGATCTATCTTCTGAGGAAAATGTAAAGATTACATACTTTTGAGGAGAGACATATCTTTCATGTTTATTATGTGTGTATGGGTTCAGAATGTGAATAACTACCAATAAATGTGGCATGTTGAAATGTAATACATTGGCTGTATGGCTTGTTTTGTTTTACAACTAGCAAGAGTAAAGGTTAACCAAAACAGATTCTATTTATTTATTCATTTCTCCCCCCATTACTTATTTCAATATCAAATCAACCGCATCTGACTGTGTCTTGTCGGCCTTTTCTCAAACAGCTTGTATAAAGCATTCACAAACACACATCCCATAATGTGCATCTTGTTACGGTGTATGTTACATGTCCTTGGAGCAAATTGCTTTCCCCTGCATCAGGTTGACATCGTTCTCCATCAAATGTGAACAGATTAAACAAGGCAATTAAAGAGTGAATAAACCGCCATTGATAACTGTGACCTGGTATGTGAACAGAATTCATAAAGAAGCCGCATTGGAACAGCAAGTGTCCAGGGATGGTCATACGGAAAACCAGGTGGTTCCATGCACTTGTTATGGAAGCAAATACAACATTTTCTGTAACAAGGGCACAAACAATAATTGTTGTTAATTCCAAATTGCTGCATACTTATGTTGTTTTCCTGGGCAAAAAAATTAGACTATTATTGCTGATAGTTAAAGAAAAGTATCTGACGCACATTTTTCCATACTCAATCAAGTGAACATTTGTTGTTGTTGCAAAGTATATATAGTGGTCATAATCTTGCTAATTAATCTGTGGTGTACACTGTAAGCCTATGGCAAATATCAAAAGCCATGGCAAAATGTGTGTTCTATAATCAAACTGGAATTGAGTTTGCAAAAAAAAAAAAAATGGTTATGAACAATGAAGATATATTCTGAATATGAGGCGCACACACATACACATACACACAAGGGCAGCGAAAAAATGAGAGGAAGGCGAAGGGCAGTCTGGCATAAAATTGAGACGGTCGGCCATTTTGGACTCTCCCTCATCCCTCTGGTTTATGGCCCGTGAAGCCTCTTGTCATTGGGACTTGCCAGTGAGCCAAGTTAACAGGGCCTGTCCTTCCCCCACCAGCACTCCATAACATATTCCTCTTCATTATTAACCCGCTCTGGATACAGGGGGGGAGGGAGGGGGTGCTATACATTCCAGAAAAAAACTGTCAGAGACAAATTAAAATGCACTTTGTTATAAGTCCCCATGGTTTTGGTCAAAACAAATGGGCATCGATACATAAAGAATAAACTCGTGTTGCTTTGTTTTCAATCAGTGGGTTGTTATTTTGATTGTTTGTCAGCAAATTAACTTAAAAGTAATAGATTTTCTGAAAATAACATTGCAGAAAGTTTAAAGGTGCACTATGCAACTTTTTGTGTGAAAAAAAAAGTTGATATTTGTGCGCATTTGACCTTGTAGTGACCCAGCGGCTGTGTGAGTGGTCAGCATCCGCCTTTACTTTCCATCACATAACAAGTTGCATAGTGCACCTTTAAGTTGGCGTAGGTCCAGTAGGATTTTAACAGAACACAGCTCCATAGCATAAGCAGGTTTCCATCACACCATTTTTGACATTGATCTGAAATACCATTTCTTAATTTGCTAAATCTGAATAGAGTAGTGTGTTGTATGCCGAGGCGGGTAGTACTCAGTTACATTTACATTTATGAGTCAAGTACGTATATAACATATTCCTCTTCATTAACACAAGTACATGTACTTGAGTAACTTTTTGAAGAAATTGTACGTCTTAGAGTAGTTTTATCTTACAGCATGTTTTATTTCTATTTGAGTAAAATTATAATCAAGTATGAGTAAAAATAATATGAGTAAAAATACTTTTTCCACTGTGAGCAAATATTTATTTATTATATTAGTGGATAAGGCTTCATTTTGATCTGTAAAATAGATCGTCTTGTGCACCTCATTCCTCAGAATAATTTTGTCTTTCTGTATTTTTATGCCATTTTCTTGGAATTTTCTTTTCCACGATCATTGACAATAAATCTGACTTTGTCGCTCAAACAGCTACTCAGTACTCCCAGTACTCAAGTAACATTTTGTCTGAGTACTTTTTGTTTTACTTTTACTTGAGCAATTATTTGGGTCACTACTTTTTACTTGTATTTGAGTAAAACTGTTTCAAAGTAACGTTACTCTTTCTTGAGTAAATATTTTGGCTACTCTATCCACCTTTGGTTATATGCAAAACACTGAATTTAATTTGTCTATGTACCAACTTTGTCTGGATTAGTTTAGAAAAGCAATAGATTTTCAGTTATATTAAAAGATGATTTATAAAGATCATGAATTACAGTTTGATGGATCGTGAGATCGGGCCAAATGTATTAAACTGATTAAACACTTGATTAACTTATTTTACGCAAATCTCTCCAATTAATCATCTGCCAACATTATCCTTTGAGACAAAATAAAAAGCACATTGTTGAAATAAGACCATCTGTCTAACTAACAAATATCTGAGCAGAATTTAGTCACCAAACATCCAATTCTTACATCATGCAGTCTTGATATTTATTCAGAAAGTGGATCAAATATTGCAGATGTAACAAGAGTACGTGACATGACACGGGACATGTATCAGTAAAGGCATCTGCTGTCAAACAAATGCCAAATCACACATGCTTACTTTATCAACAATTTGAAAAGAAAAAGTCTGATATTGTACTCTACAGTGCCACAGCAAATGTGATGTTTTCGCTGCCCACCACTTTCTCACACTCTCAATCTCCCGGGCTGTCACTGGGGACTCAGGCGAGCGCTGGCTAACCTCCGCTCAGTGCCACTCTGTTTATCTGTTTGTAATCGCTGCCTTTCCCCGCAGAGACAAGCGCAACCCAATCAGTCCAGCCGAGCAATGACAGGGCCTGCCTCGCCACCAACCTATCAGCCTGCCAATGGTGTCAAATGGAGGGGTGCCCCAACGTTTAGTGGGCCCCGCGAGAGCGTTTTACACACACAATTAGCATAACATTAGCACACTGCACAAAATGGACCAAAGCTTTTTTGAAAAAATAAGGGTGCGCATTCAGTTAATTAATACATTTCAGTTAATTTTCTTTTTTTGCCACACAACTTTTACATTTGACCTCCTTGATGATTCAATATCTTGAACCCATAACCATTCTACTAACAATATGCAAAGAGAGGACTACAAAGTATAGCAGTATAAAAAAAAACTGGTTTTGCTCAAGGAAAAAGTGTTTTGTAGAGTATTTTCCATTGCACAATAGACACAGGCAAAGATATCGTTCATGCAAGCGTCATAAATCAGGTGTTTCAATACTGGTAGGCAAGAGACAGGATGCAGTCGACCAAATCCCCAACAAAAAATGCAGGTTTCCACATAATAAGTCCGTCAGATCATCCTGAGTAAGAAATGGTTGCTCATTGCTCCAGCAGGTTGCTTACAGTGAATTTTTTGTTTTTGTTTAGTTTTTTTTTTTAAGTAGGGGGCAGTAAAATAAACCTTCAATACATACATTTTACACATTCATTTGTCTTTTTCCGCCTTTACTCCAAATCCTCTCCCCTTTCCCTCACACCGCGGCTCAGTTCTCCGCCGTAGTGTTTGCTGTGCCCGCTCTATCTGTTTCCCTGCCTCACCTCTCTGTCTCTAAATGATAACGCCTCACGCCTCACACAGGGTTATCTCCGGCTCCTGCCCGTATCACTGTTATATGACACTCTCTTTTTTTCCCACAGAAAAAAAACAACCCAAAACAACGTGGACTCAAACCAATGCTTTTCAATACGAGAGATGACCATAAATGTTCACAATCCACCAGCAAGTGAAGTTTTGCCTTTGGAGTCCGAGCCCACATAACGCAACACACAGTTTATTTTTAGGCATGCTACTTAATTACTCACGCATTTTGTTTATTTCTTGATTTGTGTGTATGCATGCACTTTCTGTATTTTTGAGTACGCGCTGATGGAAACCGGTTTTGGAAAGCGTTATACAATATTCACAGCCAGCTTGATTTATTTGACTGTTTGAGGCCTGGCGGCGAGTCAAGCGTTCCCAAGGCATTTGGTTATAGCCTCCTAAATCTCAGGGAAGAGTATTGACGGCCTATGCTGAGCTAATTATTGATGCTAAGTGCCTGTATTGCTGCCAATGCCTTAAAGAATTATTGGCACGCACAGATAAACCGGCTCAGGCTCACAACCTCTGCTGCCTCATCATTGTCAGGGGCATGTACAGGCATAGAACGCACAAAGGGGCGGGATGCGTGGGAATGTAGGGAAATGAGGGCTAATTTTAGGTATGTCACCCAGGGGAATTCCAGGTCCATAATGGAGTAAATTACAATCAAATAAATGGGCTAGAAATTAACATATCTGAAATACATGAAGTGCACCACTCACATGGTGATATGAAGTACTTCAAGTGTCATATTCCTACATTTATTTGATAGCTTTTAGGGGTGAGAGTAGTTTAGCTAGAGCTATAGCTAGTAAAAGGTCTGCAGAAAGGAATGTGTCACAAGTAATTTGATGCTTATTAAAGAAGGCAAATGAAATCATATCATTAAAAATTAACATTTAAAGTAAAGATGTTGCTGACTAGGTACATACAGTAGTCAGAAACTGACTGACAGTGGTTTAACTACATTCAACGTCATCATATAAATATTTGTTTTCGATTTTAAAGGAACTTGCAAAGAATATCCATAGACTGATATCAGCGATTAAAAAATAACAAAAGAGCCGCAGTACAAATCTGACAGCTGCCAAGTCGCTATTGGCGGCACGGTAGCGCGGCGGTTAACGCCTCCGCTTCACAGCTAGAAGGTCCCGCGTTCTATTCCCACAGGACGGGTCTTTCTGTGTGGAGTTTGCATGTTCTCCCCGTATCTGTGTAGGTTTCCTCTGGGTACTCCGGTTTCCCCTACCACTAAAAACATGTGCAATAGGTGAATCCTCCAGCCAGGTGATTCTGACCATCAGCCTGGCTCCACATCATGGAGATGGGTGCCTGGGCGCGGCACTGCCGTCGACCACTGCTCCTTACGCGTTGCCTCAGTGGCATCGATGGATGGGTCAAATGCAGAGAACATCTTACACACTAGTGTCCAAAGACTTTCATATGAACACTACTGTAAGTCTATTATTACATTTTAAAATCTACATTTGTTTATTATTAAAGGAATAGGACACAATTTTTTACATACTGAGATATGTTCTTACCTGAGCTTAGACGAGTTGATGCGTACCTGTCTGGTCTTTGTGTGTGCCCTCAGTCACGCAAAATGACCAAAGATGTTGTTAGCACTTGGCCTCTCCCAGCATATTCCTATAGCTCCAAACGGGGTGAAGTTAGAAGCGACCACGCTCTTCCACGGGCACGCACAAAGACCAGACAGGTGCGTATAACTCGTCTAAGTTCAGGTAAGAACATATCTCAGTATGGAAAAACGGTGGAAGTTGGAAGCTACCATGCTCTTCCACGGGGACGCACAAAGACCAGACAGGTACGTGTCAACTCGTCTAAGCTCAGGTAAGAACATATCACAGTGTGGAAGAACTGTGTGCCCTCAGTCACGCAAAAAGACCAAAGATGTTGTTAGCATTTGGCCTCTCCCAGCATATTCCTATGGCTCCAAACGGGGTGAAGTTAGAAGCGACCACGCGCTTCCACGGGCACGCACAAAGACCAGACAGGCGCGTATCAAGTGTCTAAGCTCAGGTAAGAACATATCTCAGTTTGGCAAAAATGGTGGCCTGTTCCTTTAAGGGATGCATCAAGAATCACACAATTCTTAGCAGTTTGGATGATACGATCCCTACCAAATTCTATCTTCATTTTTGCATTTTTGATACCCTTGAAAAAGTAGTGACATTTGGTTTTTATAAAAGCAACTAATGAATTATGATCAAACCAATTCTGTTGTTCGATACAAGTGATAACCTCTTTGCAACTATGTGACACAAAAACATGGCAATTATGAAGAAAGCCCTGGATATTCTAATTATACATTCAGCTCAATTATCTTGGGTCAAGTGGACCAAAAATGTATGCAAGCCTGGCTCAAACAGCTCCCGCAGTCATCCACATTATTATAGACCATTATAATTTGATATTTTTACAGCTTGTGGCATTCAGCCCTGCAGCTGTGGGACCGAGGGTATGTATCATTTTCATCATGTGTTAAATATCACTAAGCATTTTACATTGGAGTGGGACATTTACGTAGCCCTCTTTCATTTGCCCCCCTGTCCACAGCTCTGCTCATTTCACAGCCAAATGCCCCCAGTGTTGTTAATGGAGGTCACTTTGAGATGAGCTTTCAGTGGGGCTTTTACCCATTTCTGTATCCAACAATCCTGTTTATGATGATTATAATGCACACACATTCTGAGTTTGATAACGACCAATGAAAGTCTAATGCGGTGTCAACACCAAATGCAGCCGACGCCTCCAAAGCGTCAGGTTTACATTTAAAATACATGGAGGACACGCCTCGGGGAGCGTCAAAGAGATCCCGCAGCGCGTCACGCGCCTCCTTCTGCGGCGCATTTTGAAGATTTTTGCGCGTGGGAAGCTTTTGACGCGCCTCCAGGGCGTCCAGCGCGGCCTACGCTAGAGTTGGGAAATGTTGAACTTTTTGGAGAAATTCGCGAGCGTCGACCAATCATGAGCTTTCCCCAACAGTGACGTTCGTTGTAGCTGAGCCACCATCTGGGGCAGATCCTATGCTCGCAGATGTAAACAAGTCATGGAGGATTATCGTGTTGTGAACCGGAGCTACAGGAGCTCTGGGACTTTTACAAAGACACACATCAGTGTTTCATTTACCTAAACACCCAGGATTAAAAGCGGCGACAAGAAACCTTATTTCAGTGGCTGAATCTGCGCTGGGAATGCGTTTTGATGCCCTGATAGCATTACCACCGGAGAAAGCTAATACTACAAACTAAATCTCCAGTCATCACGTGAAAATGAGAAATATGCACGAATAAAGTCAATAAAACCACCATCTACATAAAGAACCATTTAACAATGATCACACACTGAGCTGGGCTGGCTGATTTTGTAGTTTATTGCCCACATCATCTACAATTAGCTCCGGGAGAAAACCGTAGCTTGTTAGCTCAGTTAGCTCAGTTAGCTCAGTTAGCTCGCATCGAGCTCCAGTTTTCTCCCATGAAAACAACTATTATATACTAATAACGTCAGTGAAGCTGTAACTTTGGTGAACTGGCATATTAAACAGCTTGTATAAGAGGCTGAAAACCATTAAAAGTTTCAAAAAATAGAAACATTTTTTGAGGTATCTCAGCAACTGCATTTTACGTTTTAAATATTGAAATAATGTCTGTAATGAGTGATAGACTGGGCAAATTGTTTTTGGAGCCGGTACTCAAATGCACAATGCTGCGGACTATCAAAATGTGCAGCAGCTCAAATCACCAGACTATTGGCTGATCTTCTCCATATATATTTTTAATAGGGAGCAACAATAAAACATGGTTTAGGGTTCTGGGACCAGGACTCCCCTGAAAAACAGATTCTTAATCTTAGTGGGACTGTCCTGTCCACTAAAAACATGTACAATAGGCCAGGATGAATGAGAGTGTGTTTGAGAGTGCGCATGGGGGACGACGGATGGAAATTAGCCAAAGGCTACAATCCGGCGTGGCTTGTTTACATGTGTACATGCATGTTCATTAACATGCACTGCCCCGACCAAATAAACCAATAAATAAAATAAATGAATAAAGGTAAATACATTTAAAAAAGCGTTTATTTTGCATGATACATGAATACAGCAGAGCTGTGTGTATTCATGCATGGGACATAATGGGCACATTGCCAAAGAGTTAAAGTGTAAAGTTTAATTAAAGTTTAATTAGTAATCAAATAAACCATTAAAAAAAGATAAAATGTGGGGTGTTGATGACGCTCTATAGGCAAATAATTACCATATTACCATTACCATATAATTACAGGCAAATAATTGTTTTACTTTAACTAGATAGAAAACGGTAACAGTAAAGTGTTTTATGGATACAATGAGTTTTCCAGATCAACTGTTTTAATGAGGATACGCTGTACTCAAATCTTGGAGAAAACCTCTGAAAGGTCACATTTCCCATTACAACCCATGGACATATTTTAAATCTCATTCTTTGATCAAACTAATGCAACGCCTGTAACTAAAAATAAACATTCCCCCAAGGAGTCAGTATGGCCACGGAAACCCTTTGATCAAGACACGCGTACAAATGCAAATCGATACCCCAATAATTCAAGACCAAATGAAATCCACACCGCGTCAAAGATAGTGATAATTTGGGTTGCATGTGAAAATGGCGGTGTACAGTTGGTATAAAAAGTGGCAAAGGTCAAAAATAACCAGGATCGTAGTTAGGTGGAGATTAATTATTACGCACACTCATTGTAAATCGGGTCACTCGTGCTAATTCATGTATTATTCATGGAGAAGTGTAGCTTTGAATTAACACTGAGGTCTGCATTTTCATCTAAGAAAGTGCTATATACAGTGCTCTCTAGTTGGGCTTTGTAATGTGTAGAACTGTGGGGGTTTTTTGCCTTTAAATTGTAGACTACGGTTCACTGCGATGAATACTTCCTGGATGAGACCCTGCACAAACATAATTATGGTGGGACACTCTTCTGTCGCATTGCACGTCAATTCAGAGGCAAATTTACTCTCTGTACTTGACGCCGCTAGGAGCAGTGGGCAGGGGCGGGACAGGGATTCAACCCCAGACCTTGAGCCAAGATAATGGTCAGACTTGAAGGATTAACCGATTGTGCTTTTTTTTTAGTTGATGGCAGAAACCGGAACACCCGGAGGGAACCCACTCAGACACAGGGACAACATGAAAACTTCATAGAAAGGCCTGGATTCAAACCCTGGACAAGAGTGTGAAACTGTTTAAAGTAAAAGTGAAATCTCGTACGAGTGAAACCTGATGTTCGTGTTCCATTAAGAACAAATCGGGGTTGTGTGAAATGAACCATTCTGTTTTTATTTACATCGAGTCCCAAGTTTATAGATTTCAGTGTCATATAATATAGAGATCCTCACTAATGCACTGATATCATAAGGCTGATGTAGCAGAGTGAGACAGCTCCGCAGAGATGACAAGAATAGCAATACAGTCTTGAAACAGAAAAACAAAGAGCTGACAAAAAGGTTCAGGGAAATCTCAGAGGAGCTATTCACTTAAGGGAAAATATGCCTTTGAGCTGAGTTAAAAGTTGCAAAAGTAGATGATTATCAGGGCCACATTGATGCACATGTACTGTACTGTACTTTGGTTTATCAGTTTTTGGTCCCACTGTGTATGAACTGGAGACGCAGCGCTGATATGAAGCCACCGCAGTTATCCCGTTCATCAGCATCTAAAAGACCTTCAACACTATTGGGTTCTGCAGAAAGATAAGGCGCACTGAAGCATGTTAAAACAAGTACGATAAAAACTTCAATTTACTTTTATTCGAAGCGCAAAATAATATGGAATTGATTGCTTTGGCCGCAGTCCCTATTTTACACTTGAAAGCCATAGAGAGAAACCAAACATTCAAAGTCTGAGCTACACGCGTGAACATAAAACATTACACATTCTCGAGAATTAAAGCAATACACGACTTAAGCTCAGAATTTTCTCCAACATGAAATATGACTAATTCATAAAGTGGCTGCGATATCCTCAGCAAAGACGTGGGTATGCGGTACCAGATTGACCAGATCAACATGCCCTGATGGTCGCAATTAAGCTTCTTCAAAACAACTTGGACTTTCATGAGCATTGATTGGTGTTGAGACTTTGCGTGTCTTAACCACACTAATCCTTCGGAGAGATGTAAGTCCTGATATTAACTAATATTTAGAACACAGTTGGGTAGTTTTCAAATTAAATCACAGCTCAGGTACAAAATCATGTCCGTTCCATTTACGTGCGTTTCAATGAGGAGCAAAATGTATGCTTTATTTGTGTTATTCCAGTATCGTATAGGTGATCTCATGCACCCATCACACAGTCAATTCTGTGTGCTGTCTCTGGGTCAGGTCCACCCGGCTGAAAGGGGATCTAAGATATAAATGTCACTGATACATAGAACAAAGGATCAGCAGATGAGTTACCATCACAAATCTATTTTTATTGTTCACACTCACTTTGTTCAAGAAACATGTAATGATCATTTGCTATTAAGATTACAAAAATGCAGTGGGTCTCCCAAGCAAAATACACCGACAACAATCACTAACTGATCTCAGTGAAGCGTTACACCAAAACGCCCGGGCCAAACAAAGCTAAGTTCCAGCGGACTAGCCAAGGACAGCGCACTGCAGCGACAGAGAGAGGCAACTTAACCGTCGCTTAATGCTTTTATTTTTCACCTGGTCCCTCGTCTGCTCCAAATGTTTGCCTTTTGGCTCCTAACTTTTACTACGTGGAGTGAGATGGTCCTGCGGGTGCCCAGCTCTTGGGCCTCATTTGGAAAGGTTGGCGAGTGTTCGTAGAGGCAGAGCAGGTGGATGAGAACTCCCCAGTGCTACATTGCGAACAAGCCAAGTGTCAGTGTGACGCCCTCTGTCCCACCAGGATCCTGTCATTACAAAGGATTACACCTAATGGTCCCACGGAGCTGCAGTAGAAAACAACCCCTAGATAAGGCTAAAGCTGCAGTGACATTGGCTCCACACCTCTTCGTTGTGGTTTGGTGCACACAATTTGAACGCTGTAGTACACTTTCTATCTCTGATTTTCTCAGTTTATGTCAGTGTTTTGGTGACTGTTGTTGGTCAGACCACTTTTGCATCCAATACTCTGATGTGTTAATGGTTAACCTTTCCTACAATTGAATTCTTCCAGTATTTGCGAGATCACCACACACGAGAATCCTTGTACTGCCCCACCGATGTGTTTGAATACTAAGCCACCAGTGGTTTGGGGAAATTGGGCCAATCACGTCACAGCACTGCCGTGAGAAGGCAGGTGTAACACTTTTATTGATTCACGGTGATACATTGAAAAACACAAGATATGAAGCTATGTGCTATGTGCACTATGTGTAGTGCTTGTGCCGAATGTTGCCATAGGTTGTGTGTGAGATCATCATACTAATGAATTGTTTTACCATTTTATAAGCTAATAATGATTGTTGTTGTTATTGTGTATTGTTTGCTGCTGGCAATCTACATCTTACCCAGGGAATACGGTTGAAAACTGGCTTTAGAGCTAAAGCTGGCACATTTACAGAGATGTTGATTAATTTGCATTGTCCCTGTTCGAATAAATTCATAAAATAAAAATAAAATATAATAAAATGTTATTGGCCCTGTAATATCAATATGTCAGATCTGCAATCTTGCCGGTTACGGATGTGTCTGTTCTAAAAGAAGGAGCGAGCTGATTAACAGTTCCACTCTATGCAATCTGATGTGAGCATTTCTTTGCTTTTGTCCTGTGAGCGGTTATCAACGCTATTTCTGCAGCCTGCTATTATGCTTGAGTAAGCCTAATTACCAATAATAATAATAATTTCAACAGTTTGATTGATCCTTGATAATTGCAGTATTTGCGTAAATAGTGCAATTCTTCAGGATGTACAGGATGTATGGCAACAGCATACTCTATCTCTGTGTCGTGTGATGTACCTAAAACCTGCAAACCTGCAGTATATTTTGTTGGAATGATATAAAATGACCAAAACAATGGATCTTTATTGCATTCAAGTTCAACATTTTTATCTTTCAAGAAAAAAAAAAGGTCAATTCAGTGGCAATAAAATGTGCTTTTAACACAACCACAATGCACAAGACGCTCACTATCACAAGGCTCATTAACATTCCACTTGTCACCTGAAAACACTGCAATTTCACCTGCAACACAATTGTTTGGTAAAATTGCCTGTTTGGTGAGACAATAAGTACCACAAATTGACTCATCGGAGAAGCATTTTGGGAAACCATGTTGGCTTTAGATGACTTGAGCATACCAATATATTTTACTTCAGTGCTACACAAAACGGCATCATCGGAGTGAAGAGCTACATTTCCAATTCAAGACAGAGACATGCTAAGAAACCTAAGAAGATCTAAGTGTTGCTCATTAGTGGGCGCCCTAACGTTCAATACTTCCCAATGATTACCTGGAGCGGAAAGGTTAGGCCTTGGCAGCACTGATGAGGTGTGGCATTAACGAGAGAAATCCCAAAGCTGTATCAGTCACAAACATGGACACTAATATCTGACTCAAGGGACAACGCCAAAGGTTCGTGAGAATGGTGAAATCCAATTATACGTTTACATTCATATTTCTTTGTGGTATACATCTGCTCTGACTGCACTATGTAAAAATGGGGAAGACGAGTAGACACTATTGTTGCAGACTTACTCCAAGTATCCTGGATAACACAGTCTGCTTCCATTGAATGTCATTTTCAGATGGTACAAACAGGGGCATTGTAAACCAAGCAGAGACGTCTCAAGCTGTAGATTACTTCTAAATCCGGTATCATAACAAAAAAATATCTTTATGGAGCAGAAACAGACTGTCGTTCTGTGTGGAATACATTAAGTATGACTCTCTTAATGCACTATGATCAATAATTTAAAGTAATGTAGCCGACACCAAACTAAGTCAACTGTTAGAATTTTCTGATCAAATAAACAGTAATCCAAACCCAAAAAAATGGTCTATGATTTTTTTTTCAGTATTTCAAATATCTACTACTCTTCATTCCTTCAAAGCATCGAGTACCTTGAGTCACAATCTGGAACAGCATTTGTAGTGGCTTCGTTTTCATGAGGTCTCTTTAGGCGCGTTCATCCTTGCCATATCGCTTTAGACAATCAAGCGTCTGGATGATTGAAGGATGTCTCCGTGTGTAGGAATTGTTAAACAGCACAATGGTGTGGCCCCGTGGATGGATTTCACTGCGTTAACATTCAGCATGAGGCGTGAGTGGCAGAAACAAAGTGCTGAGTTAATTCACTTAACCTCGATTGTTCTGTGGTCACACGCGCCGGCAGCTATTGATTCCTGCATCGCTGCGATCAAACTCTCCAGGGCACACAAACACACGCACACGGCTCTCTATACAATGAACACAAACGGTACTTCGTTACTTTTACTCCTACGTGAGCCTGAGTAACTTTCAAAAGTGATTGTAACTGGAATGGAAGGTTATTTGTATAGCGCTTTTTACATGACACAAGTCACCCAAAGCGCTTCACACAGTTTTAGGGGATTAGTACTTCATTCACTCCTCACGCGTATAGCTACATTTGAGACCTACAGATTTCTTCTTCTAAAACACTGAAGAGGAACCAAGAGCCCCTCACACCTGCAGCACAGTGGAAGAATCACAAGACGCAAAAAAGGGACAAACAAGGAGGTATCCGGCAAGACCCGCAGCTAAACCACAGAAGCCTCCTGCCCCTACTTGTGTTCTGGACGTTCACTGGGGAATTAAACAGATTAATTGCTAAGCTCTTCCCAGATGATGGTGAAAGACTGGTGTAAAGCGGAGGGAGCTGCAGGAGGAAGAGGAAGGAGGAGGAGCTGACCAGTGCAGGACACCATGCTCTGAAACAAGGACAAACACCTGAACACAATTTCGTTGTACAATTGCACAATGACAAATAAAGCACTCACTCATTTTCCCCTGGTAGACTGATAGAGGCGCGACAGCACACACTCTGACCACCACCATTCATTCAGACACACACATTAATTATCCTGGCCTATTGTACATGTTTTTAGTGGTCGGGAAAACCGGAGTACCACCATGCCGCCTGTACTGCTAATTGTATACAGTACTTTTTACTTGTACTTTACAGTAGTAATATTATTCTGAAGTAACAGTAAACATTGAAAAGATGATTAAATACTCTTTCCACTATGAGTAAATAATTTAAACTTCAATTAAAATCTTTTTTTTTATGTGTTATCTGCTGTATTACCTCAAAAAATATTATTTAGACTTAGGTTCAAACTATTAACTATTACTTCTACTTGGGTTTCACAACTAAACGCAAACACAGATCACAGGCCAATGAATGAGGACAAGCAGTCGGATAAGGGCACGGTGTCATCTGATTTGTATGCACTCAATGAAGTAAGAAATATTCAGTGAAGTCTAGTCCCAGTGGAGAGTGTAGTGTTTCTACTAATTGGCTTCATATTTTCCTCAGAATAAGTTTAACAATAAAAAGCTCATTGTTTCAGCAGCGAGTCCCCTAACATTTAGACAACAGCTGTTGGTCATGGGGGTGTAATTATCAAGCTGTAAAAACTACCGTACTTATATGCAAAGGAAGGTTTTTTTTTGTTATGAAGATCGTTAGCTATGTTTTGTTATGAGCATTAGGCAAGGAAGTTGTTTTGTTTTTTGGGGGGTTTGTTGTTGTTGAAAATGTCGCACAATTACATATAGTGCAATTGCCATATATTTTTGATATTATGTACACTAAAAGATCAAGGGATAGCTACATTATGAAAGAGGGGGGGAAAGTTGAATTTTCTTTTTAAAAGTATTTTTAAGTCACACAGACACCCAAGGATGGAGCACAGCCTGTCTAAGATAAGTTGTACTGATAACGTCTATGAAAGCTTAAACCTGTCTTTAATAATCAAACTCATTGATAGTGAAGCCTAACAATGAGAAGGATCTAAATGTGTGTTAACAATCATGATCTTGTCACGGCTTAACGGTACCTGCACATCCTCCTTAAACCTCGTCATCTCAGTTACAGGGGTACAAGGCTTTTTGCAGCTATACCTTCAGTAAAAGCATGCAGTCTGCAAAGCTTTTCTCCAGGGCCAACAGTATCCGCTTGCTTTTTATTATGGTGGGGAAAAAAATCATCTCCGTCTGTATGAACGCTCAGTCTAGACGGCCGGGCCGCAGAGGAAAACCAACTCTCGTGTCCACACAAATTGTGACAAATCACTCCTCGGAAATGGAGAAGAGGCAACATGGACTTGATCACCGTGAAGGCTGCGTGAGTAACATTCAAGGTAAATAAAAACCATCAGCACAGAAGGAGATCGCAGAGGAAAATCCAGAGGAACTTGCTCAAGATTTTTTGTGTGTGTGTGGATGGGTAGTTTTTTCCTGAAGAAAGCCTACCTTCGAAAACGTTGTACTGCACTGGTAAATTAATCTCACTTTTTGCAAAATTTACAGTGTGCTGGAGATTAAATATTTCACGTCAATCAATCAATCAAGTTTTATTTCTAAAGCGCCTTACAACAACCAAAGTTGACCAAAGCGCTGCACACAATAAAAAATGCAATTTAAAAACGTGTGTATGGATAGTAAAATAACAAAATTTACAGTTTGTGTTGAAGATTTCATATATGAATTGCAGTGCTGGGGCACACTACTACTAAGATTACGGTTTCTGAGTAACGAGTAAAGAAACGCGGTAATTTTGCATTTGAAGTACCAGTTTCTTTTTCAAATCAGCAACACGTTAGTTTGTTCCTGATCTCTACCTCGGCTCATTTCTTCTGCGGCTGCAGTGCTGCTCATGCATGCACACTGTGTCCTCCAACACTTCACATGAAGTTAGCAACATGGCAGAGTTTGCAGCAAAAGCATTCACATCGTGTAAGTACTTACATTAGTTTTAACTTACTGGCGAAAAAGACAATACAGCGCTGAAGACGAATCCAAAGAGGAAAACCCCAACGCGTAGCTTTTGGCAGCATCGGTCCTTCCAATTTAATCAACAAACTCGTAGTTTTATGTAATTGAGGAAAGCTGTACAATTAATCTAAATCAATCGAGAATGTTATATGTTTATTATTACCAATTCAATGCACTTTGTAATGCGTAAGAGCTCCTTTACAGGCGCTCTTTTTGTTGAAAAACTGGCGCAGTTTGTGACAGAGCCAAACTGTTTACATATAGCGAACAAAGCTAAGCTTTTATGAGTTGACTATAGTTCATGCTCATTGTTGTTGCTGTTTGTCCACAGTCAAAATAAAGCTAAGAAGCAAATTAATTGTGCTATTATTGAATACATTTATCAGGCTGTTTGCGTGAGCTAGCTTCTTTGTGTAAATGAGCATTCCACATCGGAAAATAATGATTGGCAAATGAAGGCTATATATAGATGTTTATTATTGGTAACGCATGAGTACTCTAACGCGTTCGTAATAAAGTAGCGCAGTAACGTAACAAGCTACTTTTCCAGAGGAGTAACGAGCTAACTAACGAGTTGCTTTTAAAAGTAACGTTACCCAACACCAATGAATTGTCAAAGTCGAGACCGCCCCACTTTCGTCATAACTATTCACATTTCCATTTTGTTGTTCAGTCCTAGAGCAGAGGAAAACCAAACAATAAAGAAAGTCCTGGGGGAAAAACAATGTTGACCGATATTAATTCTGTCTTTAAACTAACCGTGATTTTGCTTAGCCTCTTGAGAATGCATTGACAATATTTCACTCTTCTCCTTGAAATCTTACCCCATATTTATGATGCTATCAGACCATTGAGCGGTTTCTGGTTTCATACAGTCTTAGATTGTAACTGCTGCCCTTTTATAAGGTCCTCTCTCTGGTGCCCTTCTCTACTCAAACCCCGTCTCCTCACACTTAGCCCTGCTGCCCTGACTAAACATGCATACATGCTACCAAACGTATATTAATCACAGTCAGGACGATGTTCTTGACTTTGCAATATATCGTGGCTTCTATCATGGCAATAAAGATGATTTTGTGATATATTGGCAGCTCTAGTTTGTTATGGGGGTATAAAAAACAAATTAAGATGAAAGCATTTGAACATTAACCGAGAAAGCTGAACTAATAAACTAAAATTGAAATTGAAATTAAATCAGAATATATTATAAATAGGATTGGGCAAAATTGAACACCAGCGTTCTTACATTTCTAAAAAAAGAAGCCATATCAAAAATAATTACGCACACATAATTCTCAGTCATCCAGCTCCTGTCCTTCTGCCACTGCTATTTAGATCAGTAAACACAGGGCACCAGAGGATTGCATTCATCAGGTTAGCTCAGCAGACTAACAGATGGGGGCTAAGCTAACTCCCATGGCTTCCCCTGGAGAAGCATAACAAACCCGCATTCATCGACTGGCTGCGGGTGGTGCAGGCTGCTGTTTGAATTTTGTTTAAATACTCAGTTGAGCAAATGGATCCTGCCCCATTCAAGTCACATACAAGATCATAATCTAATGATAAGCAACGATAACAAGTTTTTTTTTCCCTCCTTCCCAAATTACAGAAAATCTTCACTGTGTATTATTTGTGTCAGATACATCTCTATTCATGTATAGGCCTATAGGTTTTTTACGGCGCAACATTTTATTGCGCTTCCTTGCGGTTGGATATTAGATATAGATCTGTCTGGTTATTGTGTCCCACAGACAGAACACAGCTAGGGAAGGTGCTAAATGGAAAGCTGATGGCTGCATTGAATTATTTCAGGGAAGAGAAAAAATAATAATAATATTGTCAACCAACAAGACAGGTACTAGACAGCATCTTGAAATATTCCCTGAAGATGAGGCAACACAAGCAGCATCTTTCCAAAACAATTTGGCTCGTTTGTTATATCACCAAAACATACTGTTCTGCCTGCTTTCCTGCAAATATGGTGCTTTCCTTAAATGCACAGTTAACAATGGAGGCAGATTGTGAGGCAGGAGGCAAATAGTGCCACTATTGTGAAAACTTAAAAAAAAAAATCATGCTGCATCAAGCTGCATTCAGATTTACTTCTGTAAGTATTTCTGTCCCTCTAAAACTTGATTTTCCTTGTACATAATTTTGTGTCAGAGTGATGGTTTTGTAGCTATAATAAAGTCAAAAAATGTCACCTTCCATGCATTGTGAACTGCTATACTCTCAGATGGGGAACAGCGATAGGGCTTTTGTACAATGTGTCTGAGTGAAGCCCCCAGCTCTCGGGTTGGCAGCAGAGTAAAAGCGGCTCGCCATTGAAACAGACAGTGATATCCGTGTCAGCTTTAGCCTCTTTTAGTTGGAGTATTTGTGCAGACTCTTCACTTTCCCATGGGGGGTGAGGGAACTGGATGGCTGGGCACAAAGGCGCAGACAGAAGGGGACTCGCTGGATACTGTCAAAAAGTATGCAGTTCTACCACTCTACGCTCAGCTAGAGGCAGAGGGAATCATCCGCACAGTTTATGCAGGAGAGTGGATCGCACTGGGGTAGATGGAAGTTGATCCACATCGAGGCAGGTGGCCTTGTTTGGCAAAAGGATGATACCCACAGGTTACTGCATCTCATGTTTTTGATCAGACGACACGCTTGCATTTTTTGACAAGCTGCCAATACGTGAGGCAGGTGTTTTTTAAACTTTGTGCAAAATGTTTAGTTTATATAAGAAAGAGCGGCATGGTAGTGCAGCGGGTAGCGCTAGGTTACATATCTGAGGCACTCTGAGCACACAGTTGCAGTCTTTAGATGGGGCTGGCATGCTTTGCACAGGTTGGTCTTTGTCAGGCCAAATCTTTGTTTTGTATTTACAGTGGGAGGAGTGAATTGGAAGTTTTAATAATTTAAATTTTTAGTGGCTCTGTATCTGTGTGAATGTAACATTTTGGGAACTAATTGAGTGATCTGTCGGATCTTTATTGCTCCTGATCATTTTTGCATCAGCAGCTGTTTGGGTCTTCCCTCCAAGTCTACAAATCTTATGACAAGTGTAACAGTTGGCTTGCAGTCAATCATAGCTCATTCTATGATCTGCCACTACATGTTTAATAAACTGCATTTTTATAAATAGTAGGTGGTGATGTCACACTCAGCATAAAGCCTTGTACAGTGCATGAGCCCGGAGGGTTTCTGAGAGAAATGGAAAAAAAAGATGAAAAATAAAAAAGATCACAAATAAAATAAAATACAAACTGCACAAAATATTCTGGTAATAAGAGTCTAGCCTTTTGAGACTTATCCTTTAAAACATCACAGACCAAGCCAATGCTTTTTTGTAGCACTTACTTTCAGGCAAATAGCCAACCTAGTCCCTCTCCCTTACAACATCGCAAATTTCATGTGAAGGCATTCATCCGCATTGTCTCTGTTGGACACGTAATTATGTAAAAAATGTTTCTGAAATAGTTTTACTGTATACTGTAGTTCATTCATTCATTCAAACTGAAGATTTCGTTATACAGGTGATGTATAATGACAAATAAAGCACCAAACCAATACATGCAATACTGTGCAACGCATTGCCGAGGATTTGCTCCTGCGCAGATGTGTTTGAGAAAATGTGATAATATTTCTAATCTAACCAGAGAACGCAGATTAATAGGATTTGCCCTGTATCATGAATGTGTAACAGTGACAGGTCCCAGTGCTTTTGATTCAGTTCAGTGGAGGTCTGTGGGGAAATAACTGTGCACGCTGTCGTAATTAGAGCAACTACACTTTGATGAATATTTACCGTTCATTAAAGGAAGGAAACACGCCATTATATATATAATACAAAATAAACAGACTCAGTGGAAACGTATTCACCTGGAGGCAGCGACTGCCAACATTTATGGGATAATTATGAATGAAGAATAATGAGAGGGAATGAGAAAGTAGGTCTTATGAAGATTTAAAGAGCTGACATGACTTGAGATCACAGAACAGAATCACAGAAAAGACAGTCCGGGTCACTGTATCTAAAGATACTGAAGATAGGAGAGGAACTGGACACGCCTTTCTCAGAGCTGTGAGGGTTTTGGGTGATATTTGCCAAAAAAAGTCTTGATGTAGTTAATGTTAAGTATTTGAAAGAAATATAGAAATGTCACTGCTAATGTTGTGGGTTCATGCCTGGTCTGTGTATAAAGTGCTGCCAAATAACAGTCAACAGTAGCAGATAATAAGTGATAGTTGTAGTAGTAGTAGTAGTAGTAGTAGTAGTAGTAGTAGTAGTAGTAGTAGTAGTAGTAGTAGTAGTAGTAGTAGTAGTAGTAGTAGTAGTAGTAGTAGTAGTAGCAGAAAATTCAACGCCACCTCAGCGTTGCTCTAGGAACGCCATTCCATTGAAACATGCAGGATGTTTTTTAGGAGCTGGTTGAACCAATAGTCACAGAAGTAGTAGCAGAAATAGGTGCCGTAATCAGGAGGCACCAAGAAAACATTGACTGATAACGCATTTTACTGTACTTCCACTTAACATATGCACGAATAAAATTGGTGGTATATTTTAGATAATGCTATAAAACAAAATTTCCCTCTTGTTTGGTATGCAGTTAACATTACAGTCACATCTGCTGCTGCACTTGTAGCAGCCATTAAGCCAGCAGAGGAAAAGCCCTGGGAGGCGATCCATCTCGCTAAGCTGTGTCTCCTTCAACAATTATTGGCTCTCTCAGTCCGCCCTTAAATCTCCTCGCACAACACAATTCATTCCACAAATAAAAACTCATTGTGTTTAATTATATATTTCCCCGTATTGACTCGAATTTCAATAGTGCCGCGTCGCACTTCATTAAAAGTCAGCCGAGTCTGAAGCCGCTCAATAATATTAAACAAACTGATTGCTCAAAAGAGGAGGGGGGTAACGGCCTGCAATCTCAGCAACTTTCAGCATTTTCTTACATCCCGATCCATTTCCTCAGGCCTGTTGGACATAGGTTAATTTCAAGCAGCAACTCAATTACAACCTTTTCCCACTAATGGCCTCACTGTGCTTTGAATTAGAGGTTGATGGTACATTCATTAGATTTACATTTTCATTCACTCCATACTCACTCTCACACACACATTTCATTCACACAAGCCAAGATTCACAACACTGGAGGTTTCTCACCAGTGGCTATGTTACTTTGGGTTCCACAAAATAATGCAGGGAGTTGGTCATTACATGTGACAGCTACAGTATACAACTAACTAGCCGCTGTGTTTAGCTCCACAGCTGCATGGATAGTCCGGCGAACAGAAAAAACAACATGTCTTCATTCAGGTAGAGCTGGACCAGGAATGCACAGTAACTTGTCTTGTGTCCAATAATTGTCTGCAGTGTGCGGTTCCCAGTGGCCATCAATGCTTCCTAAAGCCCTTCAGACTGTGAGAGCCAACTGCCCAGGAAAACAGAGTGGCCATTGAGCATCTAGGTGAGTAATAACACTTGTGATTTGTACTCACACTCCTAAGCTTGGCCTCCATCCAGCCACAGTCTATGAACGCAGTCTGGTGGGAAGAGCGCTCCAAGTAACAACAGAGCAATACCAATATTTACTCTTTCATCCAGGGAGCCTCGAGTTTATGGCATGCTTTCTGTGCATTTAAAAAAAAAGAAAAGGAAAAAAAAGTACATCCCTAACACAAAACATGCATTGACTAAACTAAGAATTAAACAAAAAGCAATGCATAATAAGCCATTCCACCAGCAAGACAATCCTGACCAAGTTAGCTCAAAGCCAGGTATGGGTCAGATATCCTACTGCCCCAGAGAGACAATTGCAGAATACAAATGTCCCACACAATGAATTGTGCCTAAAACACAGTGATTCTCAAACTTCTCATGCAGCGTTCCTAAGGTTTGTTAAGGTTACTAAAAATAGAAGCAATACCACCATCATCAGATACAGTATACTGAGTACACATCATTAATGAAAAACAGACTGTAGGATTCGGCTGTATAATTGATTTTGAGGTGAGAAGTTGAGTTTTAGATTTTTGAAGAAAAACAATGGAAATCACCTTTATCCTCATCAAGTGGTGGATTTGGAAATGCTACAGGTAATGGATTTGGATCCCAGAATGGCAGGACAAGGCAGTTCCACTTCAAATAGAAACGTAATACAAAAATAAAATCTGACAGTATACTCTCATGGGCACGTTGCTTTTAATTGAGGAAAATGGAGTTGGAGTCATATGGTCTCTGTTGGCAAACACATAATCCGTTCAGTCATATCCGCAGGACGCACATGTGCATACACTTTTAACCAAGGGACAAAGCCACCAGAGCCAAGAGAGAGAATGAGAAAGAGAGAAACAAAACAACACCTTGTTTTACATTTACTGGAATGACATGATACCTGGTCCAATGTAAAAATAAAAAAAAAAAATAGATTTTCTACAATTACATAATGGGGAGTTAGGTTTGGAAATGTAACGGTGGCATTAGCAGCAGAAGCCTCTGGATGCAGTAGTACAAGGCCTACTTGTGTTCATTTGGGGAAATAGATGTTAATTTGTAGAATTAAAACGTAATTTAATTTAATTATATTGCGCTTTTCCACCTCAAATTAGTTTATTGGTTTATTGTAGGACAGTGCAAGTAATGAACAAGCCACACCGATTGTAGCCTTGGCTATTTCCATCCGTCGTCCCCCATGCCACTCCAACGCACTCTCATCATCCTGGCTATGCTATGTGGAAGTAGCAGTAGTAGTTCCAATAGTATTTGCAGTGCTTGGAAGATCTTTTTGTTGTTGTGTTGTGGTATTCATAAATGCTGAGCTCATATTTAGTCAAGAGAAATACAAATATTTCTCACCTGTCAACACACAAAATGATTGTGCACTGGTTACTGTGGTAACAGTGCCTCTTTGGCTCCAATGACCGACCCACACAAGAATAATCTGAGTATTCCTTTAATAACATGGTACTGCTGTCCAAAATCAAGAAGGGACCAAGAAAGAGGGACTGTTTCCTTCAGCGCCATAGGATATTCCAAAGTATTGCACAGTTAAGAGCTTGTTCCAGCATCTAATTTCCCACAAATTAGTTCTAAAAGAAACCAATTCACTTAAATCTGTTCTCTAATTTCCTTTGGACAGGAAACATAGCACTTCCATATGTTTAAATTAAAGTCAAATCACACAATACCTCCTCCAGCAGCTGCCTTGGGAATGTACATTGACATTCTTGTTTATATAAGTATAGGCCCCACTTCAGTGCGAGGCTTACAGCGCTGAATGAATCTTCTGTTTCCTTTACAATCTGTGAGACCTATCCTTCTTCACTTGTCCATCTTTGGCCACATTCTCCTGTCGTCTAGAGTCCAGTGGCCTCCGCTTGACCCTCCTCTCGCTGCCCCTCTCTCTCTGCCTCATAAAGCTCCACGGCCCGGGTCCCCCTAGAGTACCACCACCAAGCTCCGTCAGGGGTACAAGCCACTTCAACACAACTGACTGACCAAACTCAATTACTTGTCCCATTCATCTCCACTGGGACCCCCTTCTGGCCCCGTGGCTCCAGTGTAAATCTTTGGGCCCCAGTCGATAATCTATTCTCCGGCTCATACCAAGAGTCCTCCATTGTCATTAGACAGGCTAGTATGAATGGGTGTGGGTGGGATGTGAGGGACAGTGCTACCAGAAGTCATCCATCTCCTCAATGACTAGTGGTCACAGTCCATTATGGGTCGTAATGCAGCCATAGCGCCAAACACAGACACGGCTAAGAGCAGATCTGATGTGCTGGTGAAGGTCAGGTCTGAGGTCTCCTGTGATTGGCTGTTCACACACTAAAGAAAACTAATGGCCACATTTTGGGAGCCCAAGCATGGCCTAAGCACATGACAAAATCGATTTAGCACGTCAATACGGTGGAACCTTGGGCCATGACTTGACACTTACTGTATTTGTTTCATATTTTGGATGGGCAGTCTTACTGGCTATTTTGTTAAGTATTGATTCATCTTCTTTATTCCCATTAGTGGTCACACATAGTCTAATTGAGTGACTATGGGTCTTTAGCAGATCAATTCCAGGACAGTGACTAATTGGTTGTAGAGCTTAAAGCAGTAAAAGCAGAGATGGGATTTAGATTGCAATAGTTTCCTGCTTCATGTCAGGACGGTCCTGTGTTTGATTCCCAAAACAAAGAGGAGAGTTTCCATGTGGAGTTTGGATAACTTCCATATCATTAACCTGCCACTTGCCGTGCCCCCAATCAAGGAGTTATGGTTAGGTTTAGGGTCAGGGGTTGTGATTAGGGTTAGGAACGGCAAATGTGTTTCACTCACACAGATCTTGGAAACTATCTTGGCTTTCTCTAGCCTAACCCTAACTGGTTAAAAGCGGCACAATGGGGGTCTATAACCTGAACTACACATGTACAAGATATGTGGAATGTCATTAAATGTCATTGAGAGTTTCCTGGTTAACCAAAGTGAATGCTAGTGACCAGGTGAGTGATGGTAACACAGGGAGGATTTTGTGTCAAGGATTAAACTCTCAACCATTTTTTTCTGGTTGGCAGAAGCACTGACATCTCCTCCACTATGCTCCAAGACGAATAGAAGAGACATCAAACTTGTAAAGCGCTTTTTTGGACTCTCAAAGACGCTTGACAATAGAAGACAAGCCAGTTTGAAGAGGTGGATTTTGAGTACTGATTTGAAGTCTGGGAGTGAGTCTGTGTTTCTGATGGAGTGTGAAAAATTATTTCTCTCTTGAAAACGTAATCCATTCCAACTATGTTGTTAAGTATATTGTTTATTTTTGAGATGGCTTGTCATGAGGCTGTTGGTAAATGTGCTACAAAGCCCATTGCTTGAGCCATATCCCCTTTATGGCCCTCTCTCCACATGACAGCTCTTCCTGGTTGTTGTCATAAGTGTCTTGGACCCATAATAGCAAGACAGTGATTACGAACACTAGTATCAGATGTCAAACTGAAGAAGTCATATTAGATAGATAATTGCAGGAGTGGAGTGGGCTGCTGTTGTGCTCCCACCACCAACACTGGGCAAAAGCGATCTAATTAAGTGATGAGAGCCCATATTCATCGCCTTGTCTGAGAGTCCACTGGTGATGGATGGGATAATGAGTTTCCAGAAGAGAGGCAGGCTGGGATAATGAGTTTTATCCAGGAGAGGCTCACGGGGTTCTTGAGAAGGTCCGTCGCATCCCGAGCTAGGTGACAAACAACTTGAGACGGTGGTGCGAGCGTTGAGGAAATAGCATCATAACTGGTGGCTGACGCAGCCTATTATTTTGCGTGTGGCTGGGCTGTTAGGAATGAGGAGTGCCAGACATGTTGGCATAGCAATCAGTACAGGAGACGGTATGGCGGGATGGGGAGGCTGGCCCCTGGCATCTTCGGCTGACTGATTAAATGACGATTCATTCCCGGTGTGTACTTATGAGGCGCAGAGGCAGGGGTTGACTCAAAGAGGGTGGGCTTTGCAGCACAGCCTGGATATTCCCACTGTTAATGATGGCATTAGATGTCTATGTTACAGGAGCCCATAATGTACCTCTCTGTAAGTGTTAGTGCCTTACTGTGGGGCAGTAAGGCAACCCAGATTTTTCAGAAAAGGACTGGATTCAGCTATTTCATTTTACTAGAAACACATATTTTATTGGAAAACTGTAAAGCCAGAAATGTAAACATGCAACAACAAACAAAACTGTCCACACAATTTAACACTATACTATGTGAGAACATAATTGAATACATACAGTATATGATTATGTGAGAACCAAAAGCGAACTAGGTCTAACCCAGTGTAAATTTCAGATGGATATAGTTAGACACAACAATGCGACACTTTAAAAGATGTATTTGGTCCAAACTGTATGTAAAAGTATGTTTAAGCCAGCCTTAGTTCTCAAAGTTTGCAACTTCAGAACACCTGCTCGTATGGTTGGTAATTGTGTGGACTCTATGAGGCACAGATTGAGGCAGTCGGCTCCCCTCTCCCTCGCCCAGGAGCTGGGAGCGATAGGCTAGGTCCCAGCGTATCTTTACAGGGCTCATAAAGACACAATGAAGAGACTTCTCTCTCCAGCTTTATGTTGGCTGGCAGCTGCAGGCCGTTCCACTGCGTGCAAGTTACAGACAGTCACAATAAACAAGCAGAATACTGTAGAGACAGGCTGAGCTTTAGCTTGAGTGTTGTCTACGCTCCGCAGTGATGTGAGGAAACTACTTCGTTGGCACTATGGATTTGTAAACTATGGGTTTATTCTTTTACATAAAGAAAATGCAAATTAGATGAACAGAAACTCACAAAAAGCTGCACTCAAGCAATAATTAACAATACACAGCAAGGAGGTTGTGTTGTTGTGACTCATACAATGACAAATGCTGAAAATCTCGGCGCCTCAACACTGTTGTTGAATATTCAAACTATTATGTAACTAGCTGGACTTAAACTTTTCACAAACCTGGAGAAACAACATGTCAGCTTGTCTAAAACATGAGGTAAACCCAACAAATTGATGTATTTGAGTTCATATAAATCAGGTGACACTCCTTTGAGAATGATTGTGTGCCAAGTGTCAACAAAACTGTTACCAACTCCCAACTGATTGTTCTGGTCTGCAGTTCATTTATGTGTCAAATTCCTGAAAACGTCCATTATACTAGGCTTTCCACACATGTTTACTTTTAGCCTATACACCCAGCATTAAAGATTTTAAGATATCATGGTCATTGATTTACGGCATTCATTAAGAGTAGAGCAAAGAGGAAGATATCTTTCGAACTTTCGAACTACAAAAAAAAAGCTATCATGAAATAAATTTGAAACCATTCACAAATCTTCTCTTATACTGTTGTAAACGTAGCGGAATTAATTTGTGTTTTTGCGTTTCTGACTGTGACCATGTTCTGCCTGTGGTTTTGAAGCCTAAGCTCGAATTTCAACTTCCAAAAAAACAAATAAAAGATAGAAAGAAAATAAAAAAGGTCTATTCAAATTGTAATAAAAAAAGACTCCAAACGCTACCAAACGCTGTCAGTGTCAATACTGAGCAAAACGAGTAAAAGCAAATGTGGGAACTTGAATATTTCTGTCAAACAAGTTAAAAACCTTTTTTTTTTTATTAAATAAAATCAGAAGTCAAAGCCTTGTGGGCATTCATACTACAACTGAAGAGCAGAATAACCACTCAAGGAAGAGTAACTTCATTTAAAAAAAGAAATCTTACAAATAGAAGTACAAAAAAAGGACTTGGTGAAAGAAGCTTGAGTGCAGAGTAATTCTTTGAGCGTTTCAGTAGTGAACCTGATAAATAACTTATAAAGGCGTAAAACCTAAACTATCCAGTGTTTAACAAACAGTAAGTAAACAATTATAAAGGTAATGGAAAGATTGTAATAGTAAGGAAAAAATATTCAAAACAATGAATGCCTCTGAGTTTTGTAAGGACTCAAAGTGCCCCTGGAACATTGTCAAACTCTGCGGTAATTGTCGTCCCTTGAGTAAAATTTGAACCGTACTGTGACAATGTGGTTGTGTATTGGTCCACAGATACATTTCCATGTGTCGCCTTAAGCTTTTTTTTGCTTTCCAGAAATACCTAAATGCAACTAAACGTTCTATTCATAACTGCAATCTGAGTTTTTAACCAACTCTGAGAGAGAGGTCAAACGTCTGTGACAAAAGTTATTTCTGGGCAAAACATTTCGAGAAGGGGCTTTCATCATCCCAAGTAGCATTTTGAAATTCCAGCATGCACCTGTGATGTGGATGAGCATACAAAAGTCACAAGAAAGAAAGACAAAACTGCTGGAGTGTCGTCAGCCTGACAGTGCGCCTCGGGCCTCGGTGCAGCCTCGGAGCACACTCAAAATACAAAGCGGAGCGTAAAGGACTTCTTCAGATCCAAAAGTCAAGTCACTCGCAGAAGACAGACAGCGATATAAAACTAAACCCCTGCCCTTTACGAGAAAAGATGAACAATGCGCTCGCAGTCATTTTACTGAGGTATGCGCCAGGGTTTCACTCGAGATTTATGCCAACTTTAAATTTACAACAAGATCTGATTGATTTATTCATATGGGCAGACAATGAGATACCGAGAAAGGTGAAGCAGAACTCAGTGTGATTGTCCAATAGGTAGCGGTGTGGATTGAATATAACTTATAATGATATAACTAGAAATAAGAAGATTACTTTCTGATCAGGTGGTATGAGGTGTTTGTGTTTTGCGAGAAAACATCACATTCTGGCTATGCCGCAATGATAGAGCTGAATATTGTATGGTCGCAGTAATTGCAAATACTGTAATTAACCTCTTAACCCCCGCCTTAACCAAGTGCATTTTCTCCAGTTCAGCTTTACCCAAATCTAAAAGGTCACAGCCCGTACACCAGAGTAACGCCTCATTTGAAAGCTAAAACTGATCTAGAAGTAACTTTATCCCTGCATTGCCGCCACGTTTTTGTCACATTTTCTCGTTTTCATCACGCATTTCTGTAACCTTTTTTGGCACTTTTTCATCACTTTTTTGCCATGTCTTGTATTTTGACATATTTTTTTCAAGAAGCCTTTAGATTTGGTTAAAGAGGGGGTATTATGCTTTTTTCAATCACATAGCACCAGTCTATAGCATACTACAATGATGACGTAACCTTCTGTTGGTCTGTATATGCAGTAAATTAAAATAACTGCCTTGAATAAAATTGCGCTCTCAAAATGGCTGCACTGAACGTCTTGAAATAGGCCTCTGTCTCTTTAAGAAGCTTTCCGACACGCCCCCTTCAGCACACTGCTGTGGCATTTAAACAACAACACTGTGCGGGGAGGGGGCTCTGCTGAGCTGAGGAGCAGTGGTTGGTGGCTTGGCTGGTGACAAAAGGTCCAGAGGCGTCTCCAGGAGGTGGGGGCGTTCCTAGGAGGACTGAGGCATAGCTACACCTAAAATGGCTGCCGTCTAAGTTTTTACTGATTACTCAAAAATATGTGAATGAGCCAAGGCAACACTCCAGGCATGTGTTTAATGAGGGTATGACATGATAACATGATATAAAGCTTGAAAAAGTCGATTTTACATAATACCCCCCTTTAAAGTCGAACTAGTGGAAATGTGCTCTGTTCAGGTGGGAGTTAAGAGGTTAAAAAAATGGCTCCTCAAACAACAAAATATTCAGGCGCCATATGGGCGAATGGTGCAAAGGAACTTGGGTAGTTTAGATCTCTACAAACATGAACGAATGCAAATAGATGTGTTTTTTAATCTATTATTCTCATTGCTAACCAACACTAAATTGTATAGCATGCATGCAAATCTAATTGCATATTTTTCCAAAACCTTACAGCCCTGATTTTAATCTGCTTATTTTTGCCAAGGTTTGAGCAGCCAAAAGACAGTGAAGTGCATGAGTACAAGGAGAAAATCAAAGTAAAGCCTAGTGATAGTTATAATTGCTTTGGTAACAGCAAAACAAAAATCTCAGTACTTCATTTTTCTTTTCAAACTTGCTCCCATGAAGTATTCTGATGAGCCACGTTCGGTTCAGTCCTGCAGTTTGCATAAAGGTAAGATCAGCTAGATGGAGGTGGTGGGCCAGAGTAATCCTGATAATTTCTTAGAGGAACTTGCATAAGCACCAATAATTGAGCTCGTGTTTACCTAAAGGTTATCTTAAGCTGTGCAAGCGGAACCACACTCTGGAGATTCCAATGACTTTAATGGGCATATAGCTATTATTATTAAGAGACAGAACTTCAGCCACTTCATTATCTGAGTAGATTACCCAGCTATATGACTACAATACTAATTTTAAATTTCACTTGGTTTGATGTACATTTTAACGGGGACAACTTGTCTTTGAAGAGGGTGCTGTTTTGGATAATTTTTTTATTTTATTACATACCCTTTTTGCTGCATTTGTTTATTTCCATCTCAGTTTGGGTCTGTCACAAAGAGTAGATTTTTAATGCATCCATATTTTGGTATTTTAGGCATTTATTTGTCAATCTTCTATGACAATATCCGTTTAATTGTGGAGTCTGCACCCATCATAAGCTTTTCATTATGAAGTGCATACTCTTCAATTATTTGTGATTCTTTTTTTTTTGTAAGCAGTCGTAATGAGGATGAGCACTCCCGTAATATGTGTATTTTTCTTTTCTTTTGTGCACTGCAGCACTCCCCGGACTCATTATAAAGCAACAACATTTCCAAATAAATCTTAAAATGGCACATAATGAGTGAAATCGCATGGAGACACACCTCTTTCTCTAAATGGTGTTGCTGCCTGGGATAGCTCAGCCTACACTTGCTCTAAGAGTTATTGATGTTTAATGAGAATGAATGTCCCCTTCGAGCAATGCCATTAATGGACACTGAATCCTAGTTGTGTTAATTAAAAGTTAATGGAATGAAAAAAATGAAAAGAGGAAACTTTGGCCCTAATCCTCATTACAGCACAAAATGTTGGAAAAATACGCCTGGCGAGGTAATTAGATATTTTATATACTGGAGCGCGAATAGACTGTAAAAGATGCCCATAAGTTCAGCATTATATCGTGACGTCTAATAAATCCAAGAGTGCTGAGAAAGCAGGATGGGAGAATGGGTTTTCAGTAAAAACACATAACGCAGGGCAGCGCTACGTTTATAAGTGCCAGACTGCAATTGTTTGAAGCTATTACTGCATTGAAACACAGAGGAACCACTAAAAACCAATAAACCTCATCTACTCAATTTGCTCCAATGACCGTGACCAGTGTCTGGAGCTTAACCTTCAGAGGAGCATAGACTAACTTCACTGTTTTTAATTGGCCCTTTACAATTGTTTCTTTTATACTTATTTATCTGTAATTATAGTTTCTATAAGTCTAAGACTCTTTAGACCAGTGGTTCCCAAAGTGGGATCCGGGTCCCTGGAGGGCCATTGCAGATTGCAAATTTACATTGTTTTGAATGTAAATTGTGAATGGTGGATTTCCCCAATGGTATGTTCGGATCTGTAGCCCTATGGGTTGTCACAATATCTGCCATTCCTTGTATAATTTCCACACAACTTAGATACAGGGACAAAGGTGGCCCAAAGCCACTGGAGTGTCTGCTGACACTTCACTACTGTAGCTTCAACAGAGCCCTGACAAGTGCCAGTACTTTGTGTGATGATGTGAAGTCATGACTTTGCCCCATTTAAAGGTCTACAAGTGACAAACATGAACTATTACAAGTGAGGTTCATGACAGAATCAGGCTGCTCGCCACCACCAGCAAAGACCTTACCTAAAAATCA
This sequence comes from Neogobius melanostomus, assembly GCA_007210695.1. Taxonomy (NCBI): domain Eukaryota; kingdom Metazoa; phylum Chordata; class Actinopteri; order Gobiiformes; family Gobiidae; genus Neogobius; species Neogobius melanostomus. The sequence goes on from VHKM01000049.1 coordinate 3,030,080, forward strand.
ATGTGAGAGATTTCCAACAGCACATGTCAACTCCTAAAAGCCCTGATCAGGATAATCATGTTGCCCTTGCCCTGTGACAGAGGTCTCTCAGAGGATGCAACCAGCTATAAGTGTGGTATGCTGCCGACTCCGGCTACACGCGAACCTATGCTGACAGCGATCGAATGGGTGTCGCAAACACTTTACACGTTAATCATTCTTTTATGTTTAAACGGTTGTTTTATTTCCATAGCTTTATGCCGGTTATGTTTTTGTTATTTCTAACAGCTGTATGTCCGTCCATCTGTGTATCTCTCTCAGGAATTGCTAATAGGATCTTAGCACAACACTGATTAAAAGGACACTTCCTCCTTTGAGACCACACCACAGTTTCTCTTTTCTCTGTGTGCCTCTATCCCTCAGAGCGTCACAAACCTTGGGTACAGGAACAGAAGGGCCTGATAGCAGCTACACGCCGCGCCGGCTAATTAAATTAAGCCCGCTTTAATAAAAGAGGAAGTCAACTTAGCGCTTTTATCCCTGGACTGCCATCAAAGGAAATGGAAAAACACACAACCTCCAGATATGAATTTCTTGCTGTTACACTGTATCCAGGCTACCCCACAGCTACTCCCAACCTTGTGGTGAAAAAATATCAAAAGTACATTATTGTTGAAGAGCAAAACACTTCATCAAGGCAAAAAATATAGTATTATTTCGTCTTTCTTTTACCGTGAACAGTGGAGGGCTGAAGACATTCTTTAAAGGAAAACTCACCCTCAAATCCACCATTTTTTGCTGATAAACTGTATAAATGAGTGTCCAATAGTGTTGTCTACATATCCTGGTCATAATTTTGGCACTTTAGTGCAAATTAGTTGAAAGATCAACTTTATGCCTAAAGCCGTCAGTGAGGCGCCATCTACAGGCGATCTGTCTTTACTGCATTTGATTTTTGAATTTGGCGCCCTATTTGCACAGGCATGAAGTCTGACGTCAGCCGTGAAGCCTGACGTCAGTTGCCCTGCCACTCTGGGCTGTAGACGCGGCCCAGTCTCGCTCACGCCCCCGTAGCGAGTTGGAGAAAGAATAGCGAGAGAGTATTTTCATCGATTGTCAGGTTTGCGATTAGTTATAGCATTTAGGTAGATTTTTTTAGCATAGCTTTTTGTATTCTAAATAATTGTGTAGTGTACAGCGTTGTTGTTGAATATTGTAGTTTTAGTCTAGCCTGGCTAACGCCAGACTGCTGTGTGCGCTCGAATCATTTCGAACTGTACAGCAGCCTGGGGACCATGGCCGAAATTTTCGCATGGATTTGGGACCAATCACAGAACGAGGAGGGACAGCAAGACGACGGCGCGCTATTTGACATACGGAAGCTTGTAGTTTGTTTACGGATAAAAATATATATATATTTGCGGATCCAACATGACAGCAGCAGACGCGATGCCATCTTTCGATCAAGCTTTAGACCGTGTTCTAAATAGTTTAGCTCAAAGTTTACAGCGGGTACGTCATACGTCATCTGATACGATGATACGATTGGCTATGGCTACGTGCAGACGCATATGATAGACATTCGTACGCCCAATAAACGGCTATGGGCGATCATAAACCACCTCCCCTACGAGAAATGCTTCACTTTTGGAAAGAAAGCTCATTTTCACTTGAGAAATTCTTTTCATCTTCATATTCAAGAAAATAAATCAATGGTGGTGGGTACAGGTGGTTGGGAAGACACATAAAAGAAGTGCCCTCTTACCAGTACTGTATGGTGTGTAAGGTGTGCCTTCTACACTTCTGCTTTCAAGTCAGATCTTTTTCAAGCCAAAAACTCCTAGGCTTAGGTGTGACTTCATCGTTTTTCATATCAAGCCAAAAGGAAATGAAAAGTGTTGGAACGGGGCAAAGGGCAGACGGAAGAAGTTAAGGTATTATCATAAATTTACATGAGCAAAATCGCCCACTTTATGCAGATAGCTTAGGAAATTGAAACCAGGAGGTTCACTACAAAAGGGAGTTGTAAAGGCATTTGTGCCACATCTTAAACTGGCTCAATGAAGAGAAATCACAGAGCACCGGTGATTTTGGTGTCAGGGTGTGTATTTAAATAAGTGTTTTTTGTAACGTCTTCCATATTTGCGTATCCAGACATAAGTTAAACATATTCAAATCATATACTGGTTTAAGTGATAACAATTGTAATGTGGATTTATTCATCATTACAATAACTGCTAAAGTTGTTAATATTTAGTATTAGTATTAGTATCAGTATTCTCAAGACAATTATCAACTTAAAAAGCAGGATGGGGGCACACTTGGGGTGTCCAGATCCTGTGGTTAAAACCTTTTTGGAAATTCATATTAAGGAACTACTTCTTTCACAATCCTTGCACCTACACAATCAAGTCCTGATTAGTTAAAGCTCAGTGACAGAAGAGAATGACATGTTCACTACAGATGGAAAAAAAATTGCCTTGTGGCTAATTCTGACATATTTAAAGAAATGTTCATGAATATGCGCTGTCCCTGAAGTAAATAAACCGAGTGAAACTTGTGCCTGTGTCCTCATGTGCAGCTGAAAGCATTCAAAGTTTAGGTCAATATGTAGAGTTTTCTTTCTTTTCTTTAACCTGAGTGTGTTCTGTAAACCTTTATGGAGCTTCAAGTTTGATCATCTCTAACCCACAGATCTGCATGTGTTCAATGTCCCAATGTCCTAATAAAAGAGCGAACGGGCTGTGTTCCAGGATTAGCACAACTCAGCTTTCTACTAAACAGAACACAAATAAAAGAATGAATCTGAGCAACACATGAAAACAGCGTAAAAGTGTCAAATCAATGACCGGGCCTTGATGGCGATCTAAGTTACATTCTGGTTGGCTGATGTAGGACAGAGGGAACTTGGGGTGTGTGACACAAAACCATCATGACTGGCTGGGTTGGTTGAGCATTGTTGTCAATCCGGATGACCCATCCCAAAGACAGAGAACCCACAGAAGCATAGGGTTGGCGTGCAGATTACCGTAGCAACCTCCTGAGCAGTCTACGTAAAAACACGGTGCATCCGAGTGAGCCGTTCTTGCTGTGCGGGTCAGTGTTGGAGTTCGCTGCAGGAGACAGGCGAGGAGCGACAGAAGGGCCAGTGTGACTGCTTTGGTTCAACAGGCCGGTGACAGAAATGGGAGAGGGAGGAGAAAAGAGGCTCTCCTCGTGCTCATTATGTAAACGAGGTGCATGACTGTTCAGCGGCTCCCTCGAGAGTTAATTACAGTGGCTTCTCAGACTAATTGGCTGAAACTAAAGAATTTGCCATTTCTTATTCCCGCGCTCGCCCCAAAGACCCTCCTACCCCCCCCTCTCTCTCTCTCTTCCCCCCATCTTTGTTTCTCTTCCTCCTTAGCCCCAATTCTTCAACCTGTTTTCTTGTTTTTCTTCTTCTCAGCAATGGCCTTCTAGCATTGCTTTGTGATGACCAGAAATAAAAGAAAAACTGGCAGTGATGCTTAATTTTGGGCATCTGCTTCGGCTGGCAGCAGTTAAGCACATTTTTACATTGCTAATACCAGCGATTTGGCTCGACTAATCGCGACTGGATAAAGAAGAAACCCCGGCTCGCAAGTCACCCATCACACAGAAACAAAAAGAGAGATGGTGAGAGCTGGCATCTCGTCTCGTCCTAAATGGATGCAAATGAAATTCAAAAAGACAGGGATAACAAGTTGGAAGGGAGGAATTAAAGTGGGCAACACTGTGGAGAAATATTAATAAAACAGGGCAGTGGCACAGAGAGAACCCGAAGCTTTGATTTTCATAGGACAGGGCATGGGAGGGAGCGAGCAGCTATTTTGGACACAGAGGAGAGATACATGCAAGCAAAGACTGTGTTCCAACCCTTTTCATGTTTTCCAACTGTACATCACACAGATGCATGTGGTAGGTCAGCGGCGATGGAAAACAAGTCACACACTGTTCATGGGTCGTCATCACATTACTTTTTTCAGACAGAATAGCAATGTTGAATGAATGCGAGTGTGAGTGAGTGGAGCGGTCGATGGTGCAGATTGGCAGATTCGTCAGTCTACCCCAGTTGGCGGCTGTGGCAACTACACTTAGCAAAAACGAGTATGGAGTGAATGAATAATGACTACAGGTAATAATGACTATGCTTTGAGAAGCTTGGTAACACAGGCTTGAAAAGCACAATTCAAGTGTAAGCCACATTATTATTATTAAATCAATCTATAAGTCTATGTTTGCTATACTGTATATCAAACTAACAAATAAATGTGCTGTTGTGTTTTGGTTGGAGAGTAAGTTATATATTAGTTTCACAGTTTAAAGGGATTAGACAGGGTTTAAACATTTTGGTAACACTTTATAATAATGGTACATGAGTTCATGCATGATTTTCATGAACTTATGCATGAATTAATGCATGATTTCATGACACATTCATGCATTACTAAATCATGACTTCTCAGGAACAAACATGATTACATGTTGGTTCATGGATGAATTCATCAATTAATTAAACGTCTAACTACTGTAATGAATGTACATGAAAATCTTAATGATTCATCATGATCATGAGGATCACATAAGAATACCATGAATTCACTAAAACAGCAATGAAATTACAATAAATGATCAACCAATCATGATCATGAGGATCATGCATGAACATCATGACTCATATGGTGGAAATCTACTTGCAAATGATGTTCCCTCAACTAAAGTGGTGCATTACCCTAAACTTTTTAACCTGTTATCGACCACCTTAGTCCTGAAGAAGAAGCAATGATTTCTGGATTGTTTCCTCAATTGGAATTTTTGTGTGGAAAAAACCTTTATTACAAATTATAAAGTACAGCATAACCAAATAAGATCTCCAGAGCTGTTTTTTAACAGGTTAAAAAGTTTAGGATAATGCACCATTTTAGTTGAGGGGGAACAATCATGATGAAATTAAGGATTAGCAAATGATAAGTTCATGATTACCGTAAATTTGAGTCTATAAAGTTATACTTTATGTTCTTGTTTGCAAGTAGGTTTCCGCCATATGAGTCATGATGTTCATGCATGATCCTCATGATCATGATTGGTTGATCATTTTATTGTCATTTCATTGCTGTTTCAGTGAATTCATGGTATTCTTATGTGATCCTCATGATTATGATGAATCATTAAGATTTTCATGTACATTCATTACAGTAGTTAGACATTTAATTCAGCAATGAATTCATCCATGAACCAACATGTAATCATGTTTGTTCCTGAGAAGCCATGATTTAGTAATGCATGAATGTTTCATGAAATCATGCATTTATTCATGCATAAGTTCATGAAAATCATGCATGAACTCATGTACCATTATTATAAAGTGTTACCAAAATGGTTTAAATGATGTATTTACCACCCCCTACTTCCTCCAGCAATGTTCTAATGTGTAGAATGAGCCCAGAACTATTCACCACAACTGCCTCTAAAAGCCTGCTCTGTCACTCAAAAAGGTGTTAATTCGGGTCCAAAGTGCCGTCATGACAGTAGCGAGTATAACAATGTAAACTTCCATCTTTCTGAATAACAGAAATGAATGAACTTTTTAAAGATATTCTAAAGAAAGAAAGAAAGAAAGAGAGAGAGAGAGAAAGCAAAGCAGCACTTCAACAATTTACTTCCTTTTATGCTCTGGTAAATAAAAAATAATACCAGTAAAAAAGTGACAACAATCCAAAAGAGTAGTCTTGTTTTTTTAGTTTTTTTTTTAAAGGCAAATCTTCCAGTCAGTCAATTTGACGACCATTTACTGCAGAAAGAAGCGACATAGACATTGAAAAACACACAGGCAGCCGCAACACTTTTGTAATTCATAAACAATCATCACAGCCCAGTGGTGGTGTGCACAATGCGATTAGCCACGCTCACAGTTAAAAGGACACTGGAGTTTTTTGTACTTGTTTCTATCTCCACCTAGACAGCTGCCGTTTTAGAGATAGCCACTATTTTCAATATGCGCTGCTCAGAAATACTATTTACTCAGTTTGTAATGAGGAGATATTAGAGAGGAAATGAGCAAGTGCCAAAACAGAAGCGCACATAAAATAATACAGATAATAATGGAATAAAGAAAAAGGCTTTAAGACCATAAAAGTTGTTCTCTTTTTTTAAGTCATTAGTAACTTTTTCTGTTCACAAAGTGTGTCATTATTATGGGATCGGTGTATTCTTCTCTACTTCTCTCTCATTCTTCTCTTCAATGCAAACTTGATTGGATAAAGCAATTTGATACGAGCCAATACGAAACACATATAACTGCAATTCAATTAGAGGGCTTGGTAAGGTAGGTGGGTAAAACATAATATACAGCTACAATTATTCCAAGTAATTGTTTCAACTCAGAATCCAGGAATGTTTTTGCGTTAATGCAGACAGCATCAACATGAATACAGATGGCGAGAAAGCAGATCACAGAAAGTTCAGATAAAAGGACAAAATGGAGACAACAATGAGCTTACAGCAAAGTCCGAGGCATTTCATCTAAACTGGGACCACATCAAGAACAAGTCAGATTCCTGTGATTTTGATCAAAAGCCTGACAACTACCCCAGTGTGTAATGAACATAAATGTGGCTTTGAGTTACATTTTTGTGGTGTTTTTGAGGAAATGTGACCCGCGGTGAAAATGCATCCTCTGACATGCAGGACTGTTAACCACTCAGCCACTTGCCACTGTGCAGACCATTACACTGTCATTGTTCCATTACCGCAAGTAAAAAGTGACGTGCTTTGTTGTCATTAATATTGGTAATATAACAAAGGTAATCAGGTTTTAATTTTAGCATGTTACTATGGTGAAATAATGCCGTGAAATGTGTTGCAATCCACTCCTTTTAAACATTTCTCCAAGTATCTATTTCAACGTTATGGGAGATACAGTCAATCTAAAAAAAAAATAATAATCCAAATGTTAAGCTTTAATTTCCAACTTTTTCCACCAGACTCAGTGGAGTTTGGACATACCCGTGCAGATATTTGACAGTCGCTCTGAGGAAGATGAATGAGTCTCATCTTCACTGAACGTTTTGCCAGCACTCACTGAGCAAACCAGGCCTCCTGCTTCCTTCCCCCCACCCAACCTCCTCTCCCCCCCTGTCCTACTCTCCCCAGCACCCACCTGCACAGCGGAGAGTGGCAGTCGCACTGGCAATAAGGAAACAGCGCCTTACCTCCCGCCTTACCCTTCTATTACCATGATTATCAGTGGTGTCACTCACGCAGCACCCCCTCCCATTTAAAACTACTGTCCCACCCATCTGTGGCCTTGCAGGGATGCGCGGATAAACGGATCCAGCGTCCCCCCTCCTGGGATGTTGGGGGAAACCGTGTGTTGGAAGCATAAAGGCGGGAGCGTTCCAAAACCTCGACAGGAAGACAGAGCAAGAAAGGACGAAGGCACAGTCGGGAGCAGTGCTTAACTTGAGCTCTACTGGGAAATGCATATCATCAAGTGCAATTGCTGCATATTGTTAGTGGCTGAGAGCGGAGAGCGCGTACTGTATAACATTGTAAACAGCAGTGAAACATCACCATAAGCGATGCACAAACAGTGTTGCGGAGATGGCAGTTTTGAACATTTTCAGCGTGAGTCCAAACGAAAGAGTATCAAGATAAGGTTTAAACCGTATCCATAGAGCAGTATTTCCCTCCAGTTATGCAAGTTTGAGTAAGCCTGTTTACTGAGGATTTCTCCTTCTGCAGCAGAAAGAACGCTGATTTGGAAAGAAGGTGAACTGTACTATTTTTACACTCCATAAATCATCAAGGTGTGTTCATTAAGACGCCACTGATTTGCTAGCACGCCGTTGAAACTAGGGCTGAAAGAAGATATATCGTTATCGTATTGATATCGAGATATGGACATTCAAAACATTAAAATCGAAAAAGCAAGTTAGAAACGATATAGATTTTCATCAATAAAACTGCACTCTTTATTATTATGTTTTTATTTTTCTGAAAAAATGCTTAGTTTTCACCTAACCCATAGTTATATCGTATCGTATGAATATCGAGATATGAAATTTTGTCCATATCGTTCAGCCCTAGTTGAAACCTTGTATTTGTCAGTTTCTCATTGCCACTGCTGCCTGCATAGTCAAAAATGTGAGCAACACAGTCATCACTCGTATTATTTCAAGTTATAAAACGTACAGTTGCAATGTTGAATTGCCTAACGAATGTTACAGAATATGTATAAGCTATGTACACGTCCACTTTGAGTTAAGTTGCTGGTTTGATCCAAGCCTCTAATAGTACTTGCTGCGATTATGATCAAGGATAAGGCTTCCAATGTCCGAATGCTACATGAATGTGTGTTTGCCAGGGAATGACAAGGGGATGGATCCTGTTCAAAATATTAGCTTGTGAAAAGTTAAAATATCAACATTGCAGCAAGCCATGTTAATCATTCTTCCTATAGTGGCAACATTCTCTAATCGATTTAAGCTCTGTGGAGTTTGAATTTTGCTCGCATTGCCCTCAGGCAAACGCGTAACTGCACCTCATGATAAGCTCGTGCATGAGGCGCAGCTACGAGCACCAGAAAAACAGTCCGTCAATACAATGCAATGACTTAAATGAGGTAAGAAACTACTGTTTGTAAGATAAGACAAATCATGAGTGAATGTTTTCTAGATAAATAGAGCAATGCAGCAAAGTAATCGATGAAGAAGAATAAATCAACAATTGTAAATGGAACATGCCATTTTGTAGTCGTTTCACTGCTTATAATCCGTGAACAGTCAGGCTTATTTTGCGGCCAAGAAAAGCTAACATTAGCGACATTACTTTTGCCATTGTAAATACAGCCCCATTACCACTGTTACTACTCAAATGTTTTGTCGGACACCGTTGTTTTGAAAGCATCACCCCTTTTCCCCCATGTATTTAGTCATCTTTTCTTACCTTTCAAGCAAAAATAAGCTGCGGGTCTTTTGAGAGATTCTCTTTTCCGATGTTTACTCCAGTTCTTTGCCTACGCTGATCAGACTCGACTTTCGCCTTTTTGGTCACACTCGAATAAACTCTTCGTTCTTTTCGTTATTTGGGGTCTGGGCTGGAGTTTCGATGGTGCTTGAAGCCGGTCTCCTCTTATTCTCCGCTAAATCCATCCCTCCGAAGTTACCACTCGCGCTGCAGCGTCAGTATAGAGGCGATACAGCTGACGCTACAGCTAACGCTACAGCTGAGCGTGCACGCGCATTACGCATTACGCTGTTTGCTTGTTCGACCGAGCATAACTATTAAGTGACTTACAGACATATAGAGGCAATCGCGGTGAAAAGGCAGGGCTCATTCTACTCACCAGGCATTGCTGGAGCATGTAGAGAAGAAATTTACATTGTATACATTTATTTGTGGTTAAACTTATGTATAGTCCTTTAAGCCTGCAAGCACATTCCTCTATTAGGAAATGCATGCAAAATGATATTATACACTATAATACACTATGTAAATGCTTTTCCCCCAGAGATCATCTTGGGAACTGTAGTTGCATTAGACCTTTTACATCAAACGGGTTGCAGGGAACACGCAGTTTGTCCTTTGGAGCTGATCAGGTTTTGTGCATAATTAGCCCATGGGACAAAGAGTAAAATAATACACTGTCTGGGACAACTGGAATGAGGGACCACCCCGGACCTTTGATCTATTGTTGAGCTTGTGCTATTAGCGACGAGAGCGGCTAAGGGTGGCTCGCCTCCAGATAAGGCTAACAAGCATCACTCAGGTTGAACTAATAGAATCTTTCCTGTTCTTTACTACACCGACTTCAAACAGTCAGCAGTGAATGGCAAAATGGCCAACCTTTGAGAAGACTTATATGTTTTTGGCCTTGTAGCTCTGGGCTACAGCTACAAGATCAAAGTTAATTCCCCTCATAATTAAGCTGGAATTGCACGAGAGCAGAAAGGGACTCGCATTTGTATTTGTTTGTGCCGGCAAACATAATGAGCAGGATATCTAACTGTGCTCGTTGTTTGTGGTTGAGCAGGAGAGAAAAGTGAGAAGCCAAAGTAGCACATTTTGTGTGCATGGCCATTGTAAATAGAGTGGGAATGCATTATTTTCAGTCATTTGAGGGTAAACTTGAAACAGCATGTTCACACAGTGTGGGAAAAGGTGCAAGCAGATACTTTAAGATGCGCTTCCCATTTCCCCACACTTTCAAGCCGTGAAAGTCAGATCAGCATGTACATTACACTACTTCTGAGAACATACCTGATCTGCTGGCTCAAATTATTTCTAGATCTCACCAGACCTCCCACATGTTCTTATTATTCATGTGGATATGCTCATTTTATGCATATATACATGCAGACAGCAAGGGCGGACTTCCAGATTGCACCGGTTTAGACTCTTTCCTCCGTCTTAACAATAGTTAACTTACACTATATGTACAGTAGATACTAACAGTGGATGTAGTCTGCCTGTTTTGTTGTTTGGTTGTTGTTTTTTCCCACTAAATCCTATGTTTGTGAAAATGGATTTGTTTATTTGACAGCGACATTGCCATTCAACATAGTACAAAACAAGCTTGTAGCTGATGCTATGCTAAACGTATCTATATACACCGAATAAATCATTCATATTCTCCTTATTCCAGAAGTTTACGTGGGTGTCGCAATGAATTGTGCATGCCCCTTCACTGGTATTAGTTTACATACTGGAGAAGCCAAGAGAAAATAAGGAACTACACGGACACAAAGCCGTTTTCAGGCTGCCCAGAGAAACAGTGCAGAGTTGACTTGCTGCTGCGAATGAACGTTAGACATTTTACACAAATCAATCTGTGCATCAGATTTTAGCGGCGAACATTTTCCCTCGTTCTCTGCTTAATGAACGAGGGAATAATTAATTAATTACACAAGAGGAAAAATAGCTAAATCCATCGCGGTGTTACATAAAGTCAAATTCTTTCTAAATCAATCCGCTTTACTTACTTTATACAACACAATGATTATGCCATATTTAACTTACTGTGTGGAAATTTGGAGCTCAACCTATAAAACCCATATACAGCCACTGTTCATTCTTCAAAAATGGGCTCTAAAAACTATACATAATATTAGATATAGAGAGCCATCAAATCCACTATTTATTAAATGTTACTAAAATTTGAGGATATAGTTGACTATAATATCCTTCAGGTTTTGTATGAAGCAAATAAAAAAATACTGCCAGTGAACATTCAAGAAAGGTATGAGAAAAGAGAAAGTCACTATAATCTGAAAGGAACAGACATCTTTAAAAAACCCAGGTACAATTCGGAAGCAATGGAACGAACTGTTACAGTGACAGCAATTAGTTTATGGAATAAACTTCAGAAAGAAGTGAAAGAGTCAGGAACTCTCCTGGAGTTCAAAAAACACATAAAAGCTACAATGTTAAAGAAGTATGAACATTAGACTTGGACATGAATATTGTGGGATATTTGATTTGAACAAACATGAATATGTTTTTTTTTCTTTTATTTCTTTTTGACCATTTGTAAACATTTATGAATATGACGGTTCTGTATTGTATTGCATATATTGTAAATAATTAAATATAGAATACAAAAACATCAGTAAATACTGTAAATATGTATAAGACTGTAAATATATGTAAATATATATATTAAAACGACAGCATGTAAAGTGTGAAGTAACAAAAGGGGCAGATATTATAAGACTTGTTCTTCTCCTATGCTCCATTTCATTCATACTGTATTGGCTTGGCGGTCTTGTAGTGATTGCATGATGTCGCTTTTTAAATGAAATAAATAAATAAATAAAATAAACGGACTTCGCGCTCTACCGGAAGTGTCAATACAATGGAAGTGCCAATCCGTGGCAAAAAGAGGCTAAAGTGGGAGAAGCGGAATAAGGTGAATACACACACTCAGTCCTATTTACAAATGGGTACATTTCAGCCAAAACTTAACTCGAGATGTGAACAATTTAAACTCATTCATGGTTTTAAGTTCAGTGGGTAATGAGTTCCACAACTTTGCACTTTTATATGTAAAGGCAGACTGACCAGATGAAGTCTTGCAGTGAGGAACTGTACAGTTGTCATTGATGGAGCCTCTGGTGACTCTGTTGATGTTTTGTCTCTCTAAAAGTGGCTCAGGTGCCAGATTATTGAGACATTTTGTTCGAGAAAGCATACATCCCTAAAGTTTTCAAAGCTTAACAATTTATACTTCTGGAGAATATTGCAGTGATGGTAGCGGATTGTCTTCTTGTCCATAATCTTTATAGTTTAGGGATTATCAGTTACCCCATCTAATTAGTTTTAACAAATTAATTCAGGTGTAATTTGGCACCGAACCAAATGCTAATAAATTCAATTAATTGTTTGAGTGGCTCTCTCATATGTCATCTATTCAAGACTTGACCCCCTTTTTTTTTTTTTTATCTATATTTTGTTATACTTGAAAATGTCTCAGTTGGTACATTGACAGTTTGCAGAGTTGAGTTTAATTTAATTTCTTATTATCAATGATAGTACGAGTAGACCCTAAGCCCCATTCCTTAACATATTTAGAGACAACAAAACCAGGTTGCATTGACAGTAAAGCCTGTCCCTCCCAGGCCTGGATAAGGTAACCTGTTATGTGCTGCTCGTCCTCCACAGTGCCGTGCCTGTGCAAGCAGCCTGTGTGCACAGCGGCTGGTCCCGTATAATGAGGGGCTCTTCCTCATTGGCCGTAGTCGTGTGTTGTGATGTTAATGAGCCCTCGACCAACAAACACCCCTTTAATTGTCTTCTTTGATCTGCGGCTAATTCAGCTCATTAGGGCCCGGCTCGCAAAGTTAAACATTTGCCTTCCACCTCACAGTGCGCAGAGGTGGAAGACGTATAATTCTGTGCCTAAAAAAATATATATTAGACGCAATTATGCAAGGAGTGGTGGTGGGTGTGGGGTTAAGCAGTAATCACAGGGTTCTCAGGATCATCTGCAATTTTAGACTTATTATTTTGGATTTATTGCGGGCGAATTTCAAGTTAAGTTCTGATTTGTTCTTGAGCTTGGCCTACGGTGAAGCAGTAGTACTAGGTGTAAACATTCCGAGCACCATTGATTTATAACAATACAAGGCTACTGATTCTACTACTACCAAAAAAGTACACAAGCTAAAGGTTATACTTCCCAACTGGAGATCTGAAAGTACCACATTTTAACAACTCAATTCGTGTAATATTGTTTGAGATAAGTGTGGAGTTCAAAGGATATTCAAGTCAGTGCTGCCAGAACATTCGTTAGTTTTAATGACCGGTGTTGTGGTGACTCGTGGTCCGTGCAGACATAATGAATTTATCTGTGCCTATTATCCCACAGTGCACCTGCAGACACAGTGGCCCATGCAGCCACAGATGTAGAGGTGTGACGTCCTTTCCTGCTCAGATTAGCCCAGATGCCCCGGTTGACTCGAGCCCATTTGTACGTGCATTAAGAGATTAACACATGGGCAATTTTCAGTACATGAGGAAAAAAAAAAACACCAAACCTCATCCTGCTCCACATTCTGTTAGCTGACACGTATGTTGTAAATCAAGTTAAAAAAAATACAAGATGCACAAATCGAGCAACATTATGTCCACATTCTCTGGGTATGACATCTAACCCCCCTTGCTTAACCTTATGAGTGAGCGATGGCGGCAGGGAAATGTCACTGGCACAGACTGACAGCTACATTTCCATCAGTCTGCGTCAACAGAAGTAGCTTATCACCATCAGAGCATGACTGAGGAGGGAATGAACGCAGTGCAAAGCGCTTTGGTTATCGCCAAAGGCACTGTATAAATCTAGGGTTTTTTACAGCCACATGGTTCCACTAAAATCACCTGGTATGCAGCACTGTAAACATAAATCAACAATGCACTATTCATGACAGCTTCTATTCAGAACCAGCATTTGAGATACAGTAGCCCATGTGCTGGATCACAAGGGCCGGCCTTCTGTCAACCGTTGCAGATAGGGAACAGCCCAGAAGAGTTGCAACTTTGGACCACAAATACAGACAGCTCTGTCCTGCAAAAACTGACATAAGAGGAAGACTGATGGACTTATGCCTAATGAATCCAACTCTCCGGTCAGTAGTGTCATACCTATTTGGGTACAGATATTTCGATTTTATTTTACTTTACAGCTTTTGAAAGCAATATATTAATGGTCACCTTTGTAACTTGCTTTAGTAGAGATCTTGCATGAAAGAAGACAGTTGTTGTAGTTGTGCTTCGTTTCTGTTAATTATACAATCAGTTCAAACAGTGTGTTTGTGAGTTTGGTCTGTGTTACAATAGCCGCTTTGAAATGTAACAGGTTCTTCTTTTGTCAATGAGGCCAATCACAATATGATGCTACTAATTGCATGATGGATAATGTAATTACAATAGGATCATGTAAAAATCACAAACGGGTACATTGTGTGTAGTAGTATTCCTTTTTGGGGAATGTATGCAGTACATGAGTTTCAACTATGTATTATTTATCTTCCTTAATGGAAAATGGACATTTCGGCCATGATCGGATGCTGTAAATGTATATAATCCATTATTCCAAAACATTTTTGCTGTTGTTTTGTTCCTTTTGTACTATTGTGAAATGAGAATTTTTACTTTTGTTATTGCATTGAGTTTGGGGGGAGGCGCTCATAAGCTTCTTGCTTCAGCCCACTCCTTTTGAGCAGAATGTTTACTGCTCAAATAAACAAATAAACAAAACTAAGCAGCACAGTAATGACAAGCTGGAAATAGGCATGTGACATTCATACTTTGCAGCTTTGTTTCCATATCATTACCAAGTAAATACTATGAATGTTAAGGTCATAATTGTCATGAAATAAACCACATGAGAGTCCTGTTTCCATTTGATTACTAAAATGGCCATGTTATTAAGTTTTTAGGTACTGTGTTACCATTTATTACCGCGCCGTAGCTGGACAAAACATATAACATACTTTTCTTAGCACTTGCCTGACATTTGCAACTCTGCTAAATTAACTTGTTCGCACTTAATTAAAAGTGAGTGCATCCTGAAGAAAACAAGTAGCCCTCACCTGGACTCACAGCCACCGAGAGGCCGGTTTTATTGGCCTCTGTGTGTGATCAATATTAATCACTGCCAAGGAAAGAGACAAATGAACGCGGCACAATCGTAGACTGAGCAAACCTGATGCTAAAAGCCCATAGCCACTTCTCATTCTCACCGTAGCCATGGTGATTAGCTGAAGGCTCAACGTAAAGCAAGATGAGCAATTAATGGAGTTGTCAGAGGCGTGTCGCTGCACTTCATCACAGCATCGATTGTCGGCAACTATACGCACCATTCATCTTTACAGGAGGGAGCGGCTAATTCGTTTGAAATGTCTGCACAAGTCAAGGGGATTTATATGTAAAGATAATAGGTCTAGTTTTAGGGTTGACACACACTTTTAACCCGAGTTTGAGCTCTCGTATTGAAAAACGAGCACCAGTATATAAAGAGAAAAGGGGAGGGAGGAGGGGCCAGAGGACAGTGTGGATGTGGATAGTGGTCGAGATGTGTTTGAAATTATTACCAAATGCATGCAAAAAGGATAATAATTCAACCTGGAGTGATGAGAGTCATACATCTGCCCATTATTAAAGGTAAGCATGACTGTGAATGTCATCAATGAGGTGCCACGGTTATCTCTTGAAATATTACCGGCAGTTTAGCAACAATACGCAAGCTGGTTATTGACTTATTAAACAATTTGTGTCCACCTATAAGGGGTAAGCGCAGAATTGGTGAGATCTGGAGTGGAAACGCCTGCACTCTCTCTACAGTACAGTACAGCGCCAGAGAGAAAGGACAGACCGCACACAGTCAGGCCAATTCGAGCCTGGCCTTTAGCCCTGTGAGCAGTCTGAGGTGTCAGGGTGATGGACAGCACGGGGTCTTCCTGACATTTCTGCAGGGGCTGTGAGGGGACATCACTGACTGTTACAAAGAACAGAGGGAGAGCACAGTAGGACATAGGCATAAAAAAGGTCAATGTATGTATTTGGAAGGCACATTTGTGTTGTGGCTGTTAAAATGGAGTCTTCTCAACATTAAAAGTAAGGCCGTGCACTGTAATTGCATTGTTCTATTTAGTTATTAGAGGATAATTCACCAATCCAATCATTATCGGGTCTAGTGTGTATTGTTAAAATAGTAGCGCCAGTGATAGGCATTTATGTCTGAATTCCCCTGTTCACACCCGGAGCTGTGGAGCACAGAGGCTGATCAGAGGTGAGGCTCATTACCATCTCTCCCATTAACATCTGCTTTGCTGTGTCACTCAGTCCTGTGAGCCTGCCAATAAAAACAAACACTGTATCCAGCCCCTGCCCATTATCTCACTGTCACGTTGTGACAGACACGACACAGAAGAACATGGAGAACTTATATCGTACAATTACAATTACAATTATTAAAGCTTTATCAATATTGACTAGTTCTACATTTGATTAGCATAAGTCGTTTCTAACAAATCATAATTTTGTGCAGAGGCATATTAAATACTTTGAT
This sequence comes from Neogobius melanostomus, assembly GCA_007210695.1. Taxonomy (NCBI): domain Eukaryota; kingdom Metazoa; phylum Chordata; class Actinopteri; order Gobiiformes; family Gobiidae; genus Neogobius; species Neogobius melanostomus. The sequence continues at coordinate 3,046,644 of VHKM01000049.1, forward strand.
TCAGTGAGGTCACGGAGAATCACAGGTGGTAGATTACATCAAGTGTTTAGACAAAATAAGATCAAGATATTAGGACTAAATACGAGCAAGAAAAATCAAATAAAATCATATTTTTTACAATGCAGGAATGACAATGATCGTACTGAATTAAGACGGGCATATGTAAATCAACCAGAATATCAGTTTAAAAAAAGCATTTGAAGTATTTTTGAACAAACCATCTAAGTTTAAATGTGATACAATTTCAAGTTTTGTCATGCTTAAAAATGATTCTCACCGGCTCTTGGGAACAATTTAGCGAACATTTAAAACAGACTCAGCCTGACGCCGACTAGACACGGAAAAATGACTGACATCAATAAACATACAGTAAAGTTGAAGATTTCCAAACAGCGATTATGTAAAAAAAAAAATGCAAATAAAAAGTGGAACTTTTCAGCTCTGTAGACTGCGCTGGTTTAATCCTGTGGCGTGTGCGCACATGTGTGTGTATATGGCAGGAAGCAGGGCTCTTCTGTCAGGCCCCCGAGGCCCTCCACATTTGAGTCTCTATTAGCCTGATGAGCTTTGGCAGCTGAAGTTACTGCAGTTACTGTTAAGCTTCAGCCCTCCTCATGGCCAAGCCTAATTAAACCTAGACCTCATCCCTAATTTAAAGATAATTAGCTGCAGGGGTTAGCCACCACCACCAGGACAGGTTCAAGAATATGTGAAGTAATGCGTGTTAAATGATGCTGTTAAGACCAGTTGGATAAAGGACACGTAATGAGTGCAATTTATTCAGTTTTACCAACTTCATGTGATTCCTAGAGTTCGTACAAATACTTCTGGAGACCAACATGCTATGTGATATCAATATTGCAAATGTTTATGGCATTAAATCAACTAAACTGTACAAAGTAAGAAAATTAAAATTAAGCTACAGTACAAAGTAGTACGAAGTAAATCCCTTTATTTTTTTGCTGGTTAATTCTATAAGGTCTTAATTCTTTTAAAAATGGCAGAGACAGAATTGCAGTTTTTATATTAAATTAAACAAATAAACAAACAGCTTACGTCATAGTCTCTGGAGTAGCCACAACTAATATGGATGCAATGATAAAATACTTGCAAAACATTGGTTATTGTGTGGCTTTATTACGTTGAAATAAAGTAAAATCACATAGAGTTCACTGGTCAAAAGCGCCCTTCTTCTCGCTGATATGGGCCGAGCTCTATAAACTGACTCTTGGGACAGTCCCTATGTTTTTCCATTAAGCCGTACAGATAGCCTGACATTTGGAGGTGGAGTGCTCTGATTCACCTATGTTTTATATTCATCCTATTGTTTTTGCACTGCTGCCAAGACACCACACGTGCACGTTTGTGCAAAGGTGTTGTGAGTGGCACGGCACAAAATACCTGGTGCCAGCGCTCTAGTGTTTACTGCTCAGATACCCAGACACAAGATGGAGACAGCCCAGTGTCACAAACACAATGTACTCATCAGCAACAACAGGCCCACACAGAGATTGAGAGAGAAAGCTGCCTGTTTCCTGAGGAAAGCAAATCATGTTTGAGTAAACAAAGGCCAAGCAGACACAAACTTTAAAAAGTAATGATGAGGTGAATAAGTATCATTAGTGGATTAGTTTGACTATAACAATATAGTGATTAAGGCTACTCAATAATTATGTGATATATCACGATATATTTTGCATCACATCATTTTGAAATCCCATATCCCAATACTTTATCATCTTCATGCATAGTAATGAGGTGAGGTGTACTGCTTCTATTGTCGATAAAGGGCCAAAAGTCTTCCAGAAGCATGCAGGTCTATACATTTTCAACATATTTCACCACAGATCAGGTTCAGGGTTTAGTGCTGAGACTTATTGTCAAATTGCAATGCAAATCAGAGCAACCCTAATGTAAAGTGATAAGTATATTGCTGCCCTCATCTCCAGGCGGCTCACGTGAGACAGGGAGCTCCGAGACCGACCCTCCCCGGCACAAAGCACTCTCAGCAGGGACACACTGTGCGCCTTGTTCCCCCTCGACTTGGCTTCTCTTCAAATGGGTGTTTGCTTACTGCAGAGACCTCTGGATTGAAATGGCTCCAAAAATCAACTACACAGATAAATACATAATCAGTGACATAGAAATACATTCATTAGACTACCTGCTCAAAATAACATAATGTAATCCGTTATGATCTAGCCACTGACCTCAAACAGCCCTGGTACAGGTGCCGCTATTGGCACTCAGACGGATTTTTGATTGGTATTATACGAGCTGATAACAACAAACAGGAGCTGATAGGAACACACAAAATACACATGCATTGCTTTTAAATATTATTTAGAAGAATCACATGAATTCAATTGAAGTCTGACCTGATGAGCCTGTTCAAAATACAAGCCCCAAAATGCACCAGAATACATCTATTTACAGGTGTTTAGTTACAATTTTCCATGGAAGGGAACTCAAAATCCCCCTCTCACAAACGTAATCAAAAAAGAGACACATGAATACAGCCTTTACTACTACTACCACTACTACTACTACTAAAAACTACAAACAAACTTTCTTACTATCATTTAGTTATAATAAATGTTAGAATAATATTGTACAATACAATATCTGTTGTACAAGTGGCACACTCAAATGATGTTTCCTAAATAGCACTCTATCCATAAAAGGATTACTGTACTGAACTGTTAAACTGAACGAGAAAAGTACTAGGAAAAAATAAATAAATACAATACAATATATCCCACGACACATAGTGATCAACTGTTGCTGGCACAGTTGTTTTTATAAATCAACTTTGATCATAAAAATGTTCCGTGCCTCTCACATGGCAAAGCTGAGATCACCAATTCACATGCTGCTTGTACTAAAGTGCCACAATTAGCCAATTATTTCATTCATTCCTCTCAGCCTTAAAACGCTTTGACCAATCCGGGCACAGGATTGGTTTTGTGCAACAATTTCTCCACAAAATCCCATTGGGTAAGACATGAATGGTGTGTATCGCCATGGCATAAAATGAACAGACACAATTTGAGCAGAAGCCTAGTCACCCCAGCAACGCTGGCCAAGACTGTCAACTAATGGCTTGTTTTTTTCTGAAACACATGAAGCAGGTCCTTGGACTTGATAAGAGCACAAATAACAGTTTGGGAACGTGTCTGTGGCTCTATGGGCACAGGGCTGAGATGAGTGTGAATGTCAGTCTCCCCATGAGGCCAGAGCTGTTCACGTACTCAGATCAAGATTGGCTTGGATAAAAGGCACAACGGCTGCCATGTAATGTGCAGTATGGGTAAACGTATAGATAAGTCCAGGCATTATTGTTGACTTATAACCAGACCTTAGAGGAAGAGGGAATGAAGTAATAAATGTATTGATTCATTGAGTAATTAAATTTAAGTTTATTACTTTGATCTTGTTTAAATGATAATATGCTGCTTACAGGTCACTATAGAGGGAATATATGTACTGTAATATATTTTGAACAAATGACACATTGTTATTTAATGGACAAAACAAAAAGTCTAAACAATATTTTAGACAACAACATCATGTTTATACAGCGTATTAGCACCTGTCACTAGCCCTAGAACATCAGCATAATTGCCCATGGAAACACAACAGACGTAAAGACGCTCTGTTAGAAATATTCACCTTGCCTCCGGTAATGCAACATCCAAATAGACAAACATGTATGAGACAAAACTGAGCTACTGAGTTCACTCCGATGATTCCAATACAAGACACAGTTTCGTTTGGCTTTTTGTGCCAGACTGGTGGAAAAGACCATTGCGATGCGGTGTTTTTTGGCGTGTGTATACATAATATACAATATATGTCACTGTTGAAAAGACACATCCACACCAAGGCCACAGTCACCGTTCAAACTCATCCATCAAACATGGCTGACCTGAACCATTGCGAGAAAACTCCACTTGAGAGGTGACGACAGCTCAGTGCTTGTGGGGATTCTCATAATGCTTCTCCTACAGCTGTTTTTATGTTACATTTGACTAATACGCAGCCAGCGTTTTTGCCTTTCCTGCGTCTCTCCTCCTTCCGATCGTTTGGCAAAGTCTCTCACATGTCCTTGCTAGCACCCTCGAGCGAACCGGGCCATGTCAAACTCCAATCCATCAATCAGTCAGCACCCATTGAGGGGAGACGGGGGCAGATACAAGAAGAGGGCACTCGGGGTGAAGTGTAGCCACCAGGTTCAGCCCTTTTCACCTTACTGTGCTCTTTGCCAACCTCCTGTCTCTTTCTGGCTGGAACGTAGACATGTAGCACAGTGCTAAAAGTATACTGTGAAATGTTTACAACAAATGCGGTTTGCTTACAATGATAAGCTCTTGATAAAAGAAGTTAATTTATTCATCAATGTGTTCTGTTTTTCCCCCCGAATCCAGCTTGTTTTGTGATTCATGTTGTATCATAGAAAAGGGTTTCAAGTAATCATGTGTACCAGGTTGTTTTTGAATCGATGACAACTTGAAAGCCTTTTAGAAAACCCCTGAGAGTTTACAAATCCAGATTTTCTACTTTGTAATGAAGTTGGTTTTCATTTTCAACAAGAAGAAGAATATTATTTCGGGCATTATTTCTGTGGATTTTGGTAACATTACGTTTTTCTATTATGGACTATTTGCTCTCCCAGTGCTTTTATAATTGAAACCAATTACATTTGTATCAAAACATCTTTGTGTATTTCTGCACGGTCTATATCTTCTAAAGACGTGTCATATTTTATCTATGCTCTCTTTTAACATACCTATCATCCTTTCATGGACACTTACATTTTGCCATAACCTGACATATCTGAGAAGTCTTAGCCTAAAAAAAAAAAAAAAAGAGGTTAGGTGAAACTTGACCATCTGTGTGAGTTGTGTGTGTGTGTGTGTTCTTTGCAGAAGGAAGTGTCCCTGTCAGACCCTGGGCTACCCCTGGGCTCTCCCTGATTAATTGTACGTCCAGCTACGGTGATAGCCCCCACTTTAAGCAAACTCTCCGGGGATTCTAGCCCATGTCCCGTCCCTGCAGGAAGACCCCCACATACACACACGCACAGACAGACACACTTACCCTGGATGCCCTTCTGCCGCTAAAATTAGGGGTAAAATGTCACTCCCATCTCACTTGTTCACCCGGCCCGCTGCAAATAATCTAACATCAGCACCCCGTTCACCTTGCCGCCGGGGGATCGTGTCTCTCAGTGGGATGGAGCTTTCGAGACAAAAAGCGGAGTGGTTTGGGATGCAGCCGGGTTAGCTCCCCACGAAACCCCCCACCCCACCCAAAATGTTTTCGTTCATGTGTATTTGTATGGTAGGGAGTAGCTGAGATGAAGCACCCCTGTCGCAGACTCGCAGGTAAACAGCCAAGCGCAGCAGGACAAAATGGCAGCGCTGACTTTGGACCAGGGGTTAGTGAGCTTGTGTTATTTTATTCTTTGCTTTTCAACCGTTGGCAGATAAAGTCAGAGGGGCAATAAAAATGCAATGTAAAACAGTCTTTTGTTTTTAAACACCGTCAGCAGACATAGATTTCCATACTGTAACATTACTTCTGACGTATAAAACTGTTATATTATTTTGGAATCAATATGTGTGACATGTAGCATCTGAATTCCCGTGTGGAACATCAAAAGAAATTTGCGATCACTCAAAATTTGGAGATACTTAGATGGTCCGTATATAAATCGACAAAGTACAGACAGAATGATAGCGTTGTACTATCACATTAGCCCAATTAAGTTTTATGACTCAGCCGCCAGCCCTGTGAAATTTAACTAACTTAAGCACATTGACACATATTGCATGCACATACTGTTCTGCACAATCCAATAGGCAACACAATCATATAGCAAACTATGTAGATATACCACAAACCCTAAAGCTGAAATTAAAGGTCTTATCAACAAAGAAAGTTGCCTAAAAGGTGTGTAAATACTTGAATCTCTCTCCCAAACAGCATCTTGCATCGGGCCCCTACAATGCTAGAAACATCCCTTTTTGGTGATGCAGGTCCTTTGTCATGACCGTTTCCCATATCTTTATTTCTCATGTTGAAGAGTGACTGTCAACCTCAGCATTCCTCCCTCCAGCCGCACCACTGGACCATCTATCAGGCGCTACAGCTAACCCCCCAAAAGCGACCAAGGTCAATTGCCTTTCCCAGTTGCTCTCATCCCGTGCTTTATGTACCTTCACATCCAGCTAAAGGGAACCGCGCGCTATTCCGGCTACAAGGTGACTGCCAGCCGCACTCAAATGAGCATTCTACATTTCATCTTTTCATTCAACAAAGGCTTCATGTGAAGGCTAAATGAACATGAAAGCCTATAGCAGTACACCTACAAAGAACTAATTATTGAGACTGTTAGGAGTCATATAAAGAAGAAAATGTTGATGTAGTGTGTGAATGAGCAATTATGAGACTTTACATCTCGCGCTATTGAAGAACAATAGAAGAAAAACAATCTTTGTTCCAATGCATTCTGTATCAGCTTGACAACATGAAGCATCATGTATTCTAAAACTGCTGTAAATATATGTATTGTTTCATACTGTATGTGTACTGTTAAGGGGTCAGATCAATAGTCTCATGCAAACTCCCTGAGCAGGTTAGTTAACCCGATAAGCCAAGTGTAATGATCACTGAAGCATGTGATGTCTATTTATCGAAAACATGTTTTCTTAGACTTTTTTTTCTTCAAACATTGCCATGGTTTTGGCGCAGTCATTTGTCTTTGCATAGATAAACTAGAGAAATTCAAGGATATCTACCCCCTCTCTCTCTCTCTCTCTCTGTCTCTCTCTCTCACACCGTGTGCTCCCAGACGTCTCCTTACAGCTGCCATGACTGACTGCATACTCATTTATTACAGGTCACAAACGCCAAGTGCTTCATTTAAAAGGACACCACCCCCTCCTCCATCTACACAAGTGAAAAATTGATCTGAAAAAATTGCCAAAAAGGGGGGGGGGGGGGCAGACTGGGCTGCTATAGGGCTGATAGGCCTGACCAGAGATGTCCAGGGAGCTAAACTGGAAGACAAAAATGTTGATGTGGCAAAAATTTGGAGACAGCACCTGAAGAGGATTGTTGTGGCCTGGTCAGTATTTGTGCAGTCCACCTGAAGCAACTAATACTTGTGTCTGTTTTTTTATAAGTAGTCACGAACCTACCTCTCGAGACTTTTATTACACTTTCACCAATGTGTTGCTGTATCACCAAAACTGATATTATTTAACATGTTTCAAATTCTTTTGTAACTTTGTTAGACAAACTCGTTGCGATGAAATCCAGAAAGGCTGGAGGATCTTTAAAGAAGAACTAAGGGTGTTTTCACACAGGCTCTAGTTAGCTCGACTTAAAGGGACTTTCAGCCTGAGGCGGCACTTTAGATCAGTGTGAATCTAACCGCAGCACTTTACGACGGTCTAAACAGCTGCTCCGACTGCGGCTGAAACAGGTGGTCTCGGAGCGGCGCATCTCGCTCTTTGCGTCGGAGCGGTTGTGGTGTGAATGCGGCCGACCTCTGGTGAACTATTCTCGCTTTGATGCCTCTTTTTTGCACGAAGAAAGAATGACTACGCGCTGCATGAGGACGTTTGGATTGCTCTGATGAGGCAAAATGGATTCATTTTAAATCATGAAGGTACTCTTTCCTGTCTTCCCCTTCCTGCTGCAGTGAAACTTTCCTCTCCATGTGCTGATTAAGTACATTTCTCCGCGCTTCACATATATCACCCTCAGTGTATTTAACCACGAGGGAGAGGAGTGACCACCGCGTAACATCGAGGAAATGTGCTTGTACGTGTGCGCGTGTCAGTGTCGGCACATTGACAGGTTGATGCCCGTTGTCATGGGAATAAGTTCGTTGAACAGCTGATCGTTGTTACGTGGCTGATGTTGCGATGTTTTGTGCGAGCCTGTGTGAACACGGCCCTAACTAACTTTGGAGTAAATACAGTGGGAGCTAAGGCGGTCTCGAGGCGACCTAGAAAGCGCTCCAACATGTGTGAAAATGGCCTAAGAAACTTGTTTACCTTAATAAATCCTTTTCGTAGTCCTTCTGGGGGTAATATAAGTGTTAAGGGGATGATTGGGGGGTCTTTCATCTCCCCCTGGTGTCTCTGGCCAGAGAACCACAACTTCAATACACACTAATAGAATCATGAAGAAGAAGCTAACAGGCTAACGATCAACGCTAACTGCGGGCTAGCGCCACTTTAGCTGTATTTACAGCTAAGTTTGAATATAAAATAATATCCCCTTGTGTAATTGAGTTGTGGCACAATGTACAATATCACTCTCTGCCTTTAGTCTTTTCTGTCAGTGTAGTATTGACTCTCACGGAAAATTAATGAGTAAAAAATGCAACATGCTACGACATGAGTTACTTAGTTCTGCTTTAAAGGTTATAAATGTCCATTCTTCATTGAAATATCATTCCTTTTTTTTGTTAAATTTTCCATGGGATACAAAAAAAAGCAGGGGTGGCCAAAGTCGGACCCGTGGAAACAAGCCCTTTACGGAGTTTGATTTGTGAAAGGCTAGGGAGTAGGGACTGTAATTTATTTGTGCATTACACTGTTAATAGAGAATACAAATTTGGCAGATACTTCATTTTACATACAAACCAAGACTGCGTTTGGCCCTTATGTGTAAAATATTCATGTGTTTGGTCCTTTGGTCCACAATTACCGTGCCACTTTGGCCCTCAGAGGAAAAATGAAGTATGTGCACCTCTGATCTTAAAAAAAAAAAGACATCAAAAGCATGAAGCTGATGCAAAGGCTGCCATGTAACAGACAACATACAACATGGTAACACTGACCCCTCCAGATGATCCTCCTCAAGTAGGTCACTTCTTGTATCACGTAAAATCAACTTTCTTGAGGTTTTAACCATGTTAATATCTTCGTCCAAAGCAGTCAGTAATCCGTCTCCGTCTTCTGCTCTTAAAACACACACCTACACCATCCATTAAGTGTCTCTGAGTTTTAGAGTCCAGACAGCGTCCCCGAACTTGTTCTGATCCTGTTTGTCTGTAGCCAAACTCTTCTCCTTGTGCAGATTAGTATGTTAACTCTTTCAGTATGAACCGCTTTCTTTTTTCTAAAGCAGAGGAGGGTTGCAGTACGCCCCCTGCTAGCGTTACACAAAGCTACATTTAACAACGTACTCAATACTAGAGGTATTTTCACAACATTTACATTGTGATTATACTATAACATCAGTGTTGTCCCAAGGAAGTTTTAAAAAAGCCTCCCTAAAGCATAACATAGTCACGCTTTAAATTTGAGAGTACTTTTCACTCTTGAGATCCCACGCGTCTCCAACCTGTTGCACAATTGTTCATCACAAAATCCTGAACTTGCTTGTGTTCCGCCGGCCATATCCGATATCAGTCAAAGCCCCCTGTCTGTAATTACATTGTAAATGCAGATTAGCTATGAATATTTTAGCGGGGATTACTAAAAGAGGAAAGAGAGGGGAGAGAGAGTTGGAGCGTATCCATCAGTTCGACACACACACCCACATGGTGAAAGAAGTGCATGAAAAGCCCCTTTGAAGGTGGAACTAGTCTTTCATTGCAAAGTTGTCAACCTATTATCATCCATTCATATTTTCGGCACCGTTATTAACTGTGGAAAAAAAATAAAAAATAACATAACAAAGTGAGAATAAAAAACGTCACTCCAGCATGTCAGTTTGAGAGAAAGCAATTCTTATCGCCAGACCAAAATGTGTCAGTAATGAGTGTGTCTTAACAAAGATTAGCTGTAATTTCCTTTGTCATTTCCCCGCATTATGTAGCCCTCACAAAGCCACAGATGATGGCAGCAGGGAGTGGGCGGGAGGACACAAGCGAAGAGTGAGGCGCACAAGAGAGCATCCCCGGAGCTGGGAGTTAGCCTGTCAGTCAAAAACATGCGGTCCCTCCGAGCCGCGCAGCCACAATATATGCACATGTTTTTGGGGGCCCTCTGTCAGAGCGCCGAGAAGCCCTCAAAGTGTGCCTGTCAAAAGAGCGCCAGCGTGACAACTTCCCACCGCCTAAAAGGAAGGAAAGACACCAGACAAGGAGGACAGCCAGAGTATGGGAGCAGGGCGAGTGATCATGTGGGGATCAAAATATCAAAGTGACAGAAAGGTGGATTCAGAGAGAACTACAATTCCCAATTCAGTAAATGTTGGATTGTAAACTTTATGAGGAAACAGAATATGTTCACTGTATGTTGTATGTATGTATCTAATTATAAAGCTCTTTTTTTATATCAGTCATAAACTAGCAGGTTACTGTTTACATTGCTGTGACAGTATTTCACCCTGGAAGTTGGGAAATGTGCATAAATGTATCCCTGTGAAGAAAGAACTGGGATGTTATAAATGTATTAGGAAGTTAGGAATGAGTTTGGACCACAACAAATTGAAATGTACATGATCCCTCTCTAATTGTTTGTAAACAATAAATCAGGCAAACAGTCTATAATTGTCATGACTAGGGCTGGGTACGTCTTTTTTTCCCAACACCGGTACTGTAACGATACTTGGTTTTCCATACCGATACCTGAACGATACTAAAATCTATCTATGCTAAAATATTTGTCGTCTAGAACCAGAAAACAGAACAATAATGTGTGGAAGATCTGCAATTTACAATATAGGGTTCATTTCCAATGTCAGGGAATGTGGGGAAAATTGGGAATAATTTTGGGGCAAAATTTGAGAAAATAAATTGGAAAAAATCTGGGAGAAATGGGAAAATAATTACTAGTAATAAAAGTTGAAAAAGTTAGAAAAAAATTGGGAAAACAAAAAAAATGTGTGGCAAAAATAAGGAGAAGTAAAAAAAAAAAAGTTTTAAAAAATGAAACCGTTGGTAATTAATTGAGAAAAAAAAGGGGGGGGGGAATAAAAATGGGAAAAAATAGTGGGGAAAATTGGGAAAATGAATAAAAATTTGCAAAAATGTATTTAAAAAATAGGGCAAACATTGGGAAAAAAATCTGTAAAAGTTGATAAAAAGGCAATTTAAAAAAAATGGGCGAAAATGGGGAGGAAAATGAGAATGAGAAAAAAAGTCAGCATCAAAACTTGGATATATGGATAGAAGATTTTTTTCCGGTAAAAATTAAAGTATAATTTTTTCGATACCAGTAGTACCTAAACTCAGATACCAGATTGGTATCGTTTAACAGTACCCAGCCCAGTCATCATGACAAGAGTCAATCCCTCAATACTGTGGTAATCTTAGCTAATCTTAAAAAACTGGTGAGCTAACAGCTGTGCGGATCTTTCATTATTTCTTTTTGATTCTTGCTTTTTGATCCGGCACATTTGCACAGAACCTGTGTCTTTACCTACAAAGGTAGGTAAAGACCTGAAAAACTACGGGCCTCAGCCAGTTAACACCCAGGGCATTAGTCAGTGGGTTGAAGAATCAATAGTTTGAAAGGCAAACACTCTGGACTATCGGGTCTGAACACCTCGAGCCAATGTTTGAATTGTAGCCACCAAAAATGTCATATCCTTTCCGGGCCATTTTCAAAACAGCCTTGAATTTCATGTCATTTTTTCGTGTCTATAAACTCTTGCCTTGTTCCCTTTTGTCTGTCCATTTGAGAGCATAGGGCCTAAAAAAAAAGGCAGTGCGTGCGTGGGAAAGTCAGTGGGAGGTTGCGATGTAGTGAGTGCCAACGTGCGAGGAACACTGGCACAAGACGACAATGGTCAACAACTTAATATGCATCCTATGAAAAAACAACAATGACATTAATATGCAGCGCTCACAGTGAATGAGTTCGCAGCGAGAAGAGACTTTCAGGAAAGACAACCAGCGAAGTGAAGGGATGCTGAATGCTCTTTGGTAATAGCAGCATTCAGTCCCAAACCCATATAATACCATTATAACAATCATTACTTGAAACACTTGAGTGAAAAGACAAAATAATTGAACTGCGCTGCATTAAAGGAATACTTCGGGATTTTTGACATAGGGCCTCATTTCCTAGTTATCCAGAGTGTTGTTGATGTCTGGAGATATTTTTTCTTAAATTCATGCAGTTCTTATATTTGAAGAGTCTAGTTGCGCTAGCCTAGAGCAAGGCTAAAGCAGTTCTATGGTAAACGCTAGCCCGCATTAAAAAACAGTCTGGCGCACTCCACAGTGCACATGAGGTAAATCACTTATAACGCCAGACTAACGATATAAATGTCTGTGTCGATAGGTTAATTTTAACCATTTTGCGTTTAAAATAACCTATATTTGAGCGCATTAGCTTCGTGGCTGTAAGCTAAGGCAGCGGCGGAGTGATCTGCGAGAAAATAGTCCCTCAAAATGCGGTAATTCATGTGATACAAGGTCAGTTTTATTAAAAAATTATTCTATTAACACAGACATTTATATGGTTAGTCTGGTGTTATATGTGATTTACCTCAGGTGCACTGTGGAGTGGGTCAGACTGTTTTTTAATGCGGGCTAGCGGTTACCATAGAAATGCTTTAGCCTTGCTCTAGGCTAGCGCAACTAGACTCTTCAAATATAAGAACTGCATGAATTTAAGAAAAAAATATCTCCAGATGTCAACAACACTCTGGATAACTAGGAAATGAGGCCCTATGTCAAAAATCCCGAAGTATCCCTTTAAAAACAAAAAAGAAGCTATGCATGCTTGACGGTATGGAGAACACAAGCAGCAGCTCAATGTATTATGCGTGCAAGAGATTTGTATATATACCGTAAAATAAGAAATACAAATCATTGATAGTCTTTCTCTTGAAGGGAGAGAGTTTAACAGTTTAGAAAATCCCTAAAACTCCTCTTGCCCGTACACATTTTCCAACCTAATTAAAACAAAGCACATTGATTTTGCTGCAACGCAGTCCCCAGTCTGTCTACGCCGGCCGCAGTTTATTGTCAAAGAAATAACACCCGAACTACCTCTGGAGTTTTGTCTTGTTAATTGAGGTTTTCTGTTCATTCATCTCAAAATCCCTCCTTACCACCACCGCCGCCGCCGCCAACCGAGGAGAGAAAGAGGGAGAGAGAAAGTGAGACGGGAGTAGCGAAGGCACCATTTTGCACCATGACGTTCCCATCTGCAGGAATCCAAACGCTTGTAAACAAGATTGCAGACAGAATTTGCATCTTTTTCTTCTTTTTTTTTTACACATGACAAGCAGCTGTAGAAATTAGACATGTACGTGCGCGGTGGGTGGAACTCCGTAATCTGTTTGCGACGCCCCCTCACGTTTAACAGCTGACAATGATGCATTGCCAAAACACGCGCGTTTGTATCTACGGGAGATAAATGTGGGGAGCAGGGCTACGAAAGGTCACATAAGATATGATCCAATCAGTATTGTCGGCTGCACACACGCACGGCAGACTGGTTATGAGCTCAGAGACTAGTCCGACTGGAAATCGAGCTCTTAACGTGTCGCTACATGAATTTGCTTTAAACAGCAATGCATATTTTGTGCAACGGTAACGTCAGACGGGGTTCACTGTATGAAAAGTAAAAACTTCATTAATAATAGGTTTAATAGTGCTAACACTGACTATGGCCACTTGGGGGCAGAAGTCAAGGAAGGCCAATGGTTAAAGTGTATGCCAGGATGTAATTTACTCAAAATAACATGTTGGTTCCATCCAAATATGTCTATTCAGCAATCTAGAGGTGGAACTTTGCACATTTATCAGAGATTGCAGCACGAACCTGGTCCTAAACCTACATGCTCTACCCGCCACCTTTACTCTGTCAACACCTGATTTGTTCAGATTATGACATATTGCACAGTGCCCAGCCTTTTACAAGCTGATTTAGTACATTTTGAAGATTCTGTTGTGAAGAAATCCCAGGGCAGGTCATTAAAGAGCATCGAAACAATATGGGGGTGGAAAAACCACAAAGACCATTACAGACAATAAGGACATAGACTGGGATTGAGTAGGCTATGTGCATCTCGCCGGGATATTAGGGCAATTTTTCATTAGCGCTCCACCCGATGCATTGTGAGTGCATGTATTATTGATGCTCAAGGTTCAAAAGCGGTTTGTTTGTTGAGAAGTGGGAGAGATTTATAACAACCTGAATATGTTCCCCTATTCTAACGATGAAACCACGGTCCCGATTACAGGAGCATTTTTTTATACTTTTTCTCACCACAAAAAAGGCAGTTCCCCCAGAGAGGAAAAGGCAATAAAACGGCAAGAACGTTCTTCCCTAGTAAGTGAATTCCGGCCAATAAAAATGTACAAGGAAATGCTCCTCATCATGCTTCAAACCACATTTTAAGATAATATCTGCCTCGGTGCATACTGTAAGTGTAGGACTGAGCAAGATGCTGCAGATAAAGACAAGCATTAATGTTCCAACACACAAAAGTAGAGAAATCTTTACAACAGAGCATGTGAAGGCAACTCTGCTGAGACACCAGACAGACCTTGACAAAAACTTAACAAACTGTTTTCCTATTGTGCACCACAACTCTAACAATCACAGCGCTGTGATAAAAATCTACCACAACCTGTAACTGATTTTCCTCATTTTTTTTAACATTAAAAGGTTAAGTTCTTAAGTTCATCTTTTTTCTTATTGCTTTCGAAATGTTCCAAACATTCACAGGGAAGGGTTTGTAAGAGTGTTTTACAACTTTCCGGGGGCAAAGCATATACAGTATCGTCACGCTAACTGTTAGCCTTCTAACAAAACATCAGGGTTATGTCGGGGTTTGTGGTCGATAAAAATAGATCATAATACCATGCAAAGAAATCATAGCAGAGTCTTTTTTCACAAATACAAAAGAGAATACAAAATACTGCTAGGGGAAATTACTGCTGTTATAGAGAAAACTTTTTCATGCACCACATTATCAAATTATTGTTTCACAAAGTTGCATTTCTTCCTGAGTGTACAGTAGATAAGCAATTAAAGGCCACCATTCATGACACAAAAGGTAGAGGAGCGACAAAGAGCCGTGCTCTTTTAAGAGGCGACACTGGCCAGAGACATAACTCTGAGAGCTTCTTTGTGGATCAGGCAGAGCTGTGTGGGCAGCTCTATGTGACACCATTTTCATCCTATAGTCGACAAAGGAGAGGCAGACAATGAGGAACACTGTACTGGGGGTCAGTCTACTGCAAGGGGAGAGCAAAAGGAAGGAGGAAGAAATAATATTTCTCACAGCCATTCCACGTACTGACTCATAGGGCTGTTTTTACATGGGATATACTGTATAGTTGAGCAAATGATAACATCTTCTTGAATCATGCTATAGTTTATGTATCACAAGGTATCGCTCTTTGTGCCAGACTCAGACATATATAAGGGCATCTTGTGAAAACCCTTGAGATTATTTTCTCTGTAGAACCAAGATAGAAGAGAGTCACCTAATCATTATTTCTCTAAAAATAAACAATATCATGGTTACCTTGGTCACAAATCTGCTCAAAGTTGATGTTATATCAGCATGTAAAAAATAAGAAACTGAGCCCAAACATGAAACAGCAAATTGCTTAACATTTAGGTCAATAGTAAAACTGCATCAGCACATGAAAATTGGAAAGGCAATTATTTTTGGCAAGATGGAATCAATTAAGAAGAGGTTACTTTCAGTCATGGAGCCATTCAAACAAATTAAAAGAGGTCTACAGTCTGTGTATGATATATTTCAGAGATTAGAATGGGCAGAAAACTATTACTCATGTGGTTTTGCACTGAAATAAAAATGCATGTAATGTAATGTGCAAGAATGTGCAGTGTGACCTCACTTTCCTCAAGCTGCAGCATATAGGGTCAGCCCAACACAGAAGAGAACAGAGCAGGGACTCTTACCCACTTGAACCTTCTGTCACTAGCCTGTCTTAACCAATGTTTATATGAGCTTCTCCAACATCTATGAACGCAATGGCATCTCCACAGAGACAGAAATATTCACATTGGTTTAAGTATTATTTACAATTCTAGTAGTATTTTCAGTGTTTATGCATGTTTTTCCCCACTGTGTGAGCATACGGGCATAACAAGGGTTTATTCATGACACATGTCTGCCAGAGCCACATAAAAAAATAAAAATTCAATAGCCAGGTGTGGCAAATAGATTTCAGTTTTGAATATGCAACATAATGCAACATCACTAACAGCTGTTTTTCTGAATACCCATCATTTCCTTTGCACAACCGGCAGGGAGCAGGTATAATGAAGCATTCAAGGCGTTCACAAAAGTCTGCTTTGTGCCAAACAGACACCTGTGATTGCAATGTGTCCGATTTTTGTCAAGCCAATCATTCTATACTTTCAGTGTATTCCCACCTTTTTGACCAGTGTTCAGAGCCAAACAATAACAGGTTGAAGTCGTGCAGTCATCACGCTGTATGACTTTCCTTAGCCAGATTTAAATACAAAGTTAACCAAGTAAACAACCACCCAGCACATGGTCGTTTAAGGGCAATTATACATTTAGCCTAACTGAACTTGATGTAAGTCCTAATTCAAGTTCATCATGGCGATTATTAGATTATCAATCAAGTAAATGCACAAATAACATTGCGATACAAAAAAATCATGCGTTTTGTTAGATCCACCGTGAAACGTGTCTTAACGTTTCATAAAGACATACTAGTGACCGCCATAATGTTGCTCATTTTGAGTTATTTACAAGCCACTCGCTCCGCCGCCTCTCACCTGCCCTCCCTATCTCACACACAAGCTGACAGCGAAGCGCTCCTATCCCCAGCCAGCTCCGTGCGTAAAACCCCTGCGCTTTGAGCACCGTGCCTCTCTCTGCGCTTAACACCTGAAATCTCTTTATTCCACCAAGAAGCCGAGTGTCAAACTATCGTCTGTGTTATCCCTGCGGGGAGAATCACCATCAATGAAGAATAATGTAATTTCACGTTAATCCGCTTTGCTTTGATCCCGATTAAAGGATGCATATGATGATTCAGGTTTATAAGATTTGCGTAAGTTAAACACCACAACAGCCGCGGCTTGTCCCCTAAAGTATAATTCCCTGGAAAGATAGGCTAGAGGAAAAATAATAATAATGGAAACGCTGTTGTTGAACTTGTGGAAGAAGGAATTGCTGCCAAGTTGTTTATGGATTTGGGAAATCAATTTAAGGTGACAAGTGGAAGACGGATCAAGTTTTTGGAGTTCTCCCGTAGCGGACGGAGAGCTGATCACCAACAGGGGGACAGTGATTTGTTGTCTTAGATGTGCGCGTAAAACCACGCGTGTGACCGGTGATAGACACTTGGGAGATTTCCCCCTCAAATTCAACAGTGCCGCTCTGTGCCCGATGGAGACAGGGCAGGTTGCTTCGACTTGGCCACATAACAAAACAATAAAATGCAGATTTATTTTTTTGTTCCCCTCTCAATGGGAAAGGTACATTGACTGTGAGGTATTTGCCGTGGCATTTTTTTTAGGTCGCGTCCACTCACCTGATTGTGCGGAGATTGACCCAAACAACAAGACGCAAGTGAGGCAAAAGCCGAGGAGAAACAGTGCCGCCGTTGTCTTCATTGTTGCGCGTGGTCCAAGTATAGCTCCCTTTAGCATTCACATGTCCAGCAGCAGCGTATCCTTCTTCCTTTGAATGAAGCCAGCGGACAGGGAACGGAAAGATGAAGCGCAGACAGGCTTTGTTGCGGGTCCGAGAGTTTGGGAGTTTTGACGCGTACGTGCGTATAACTTTAGCACGTATCGCACAGTTCGCTTTTCTCCTTGTTTATCCGTCAGTGAACTCGACCAAACAATTTAGACAGTTATTTTACCATTTTCTGGAGCGTATCTTAAGAGTATAAAGCAGTACTCATGTCATTACTCCTCCACTTGGATACAGTATGCAGCTGGAGACTCGTATTCCTCGGGCACGCCCCCTTGGCATACAGCCTCCTCCCATGCGCTGTATGATTGGCTATGGCATACGTCAATCACAGCCAACTCCGCAAGCAATACCCTCAGGAAATTTTGGATTGGCTGGTTAAAGATGCTTGAGCCATGAATAGAGCGATGCACCTGTCACACTGGGCTCAGTGCGAGGGGCAACGCGCCTTTGCTGTAGCCTAGGTGTGCTGGCTGCGATAAAGTTAAAGGACGCAGAGGGAATTCCCACGTCATTTGACAACACAACATGAATTTAAAAGTCGCACCTTACAGTTAATCTACATGTTTTTACAGACTATGAGAATGTAGAACTACACTACGTCATAGTGTCAATGGCAATCCGAAAGAATGAATGACAAAGACGTAAACCATGTAGACTAGAAGAAGCACAAAATTAAACCCATTGTAGTATTTCACAATAAACGGGTAGTCCATGGGGTAAAACCAACCATTGTTGCAAAACCTCAAAAGAAAAAGAAAAAGTACCTTTCCGTCCTGACTTTATATCCTAAGTGCCAAACGTATTTAGTGTTACACAATTACAAATTAAAAACAACTGAATCTAATCCAATAAAATTAAAAAGTGACTTATTTGCGATGTTTGACATTTTCTCTGCCTATAACCTTTCCACGGTGTCTCATACTGTAAGTTATTTGTCATGCTGTATCAACGTCACGGTGCGTCACTTATCACCGCACATTACTTCTGAAGGCTCTCAATATCTCAGGATTTATTTCTCCATTGGCTGTTAATAACAAGTGAAAGTCAAGCACAACGTTTAGATAGGGATAATATTGCGGAGCTATTTGTAACAGTAGAGCAGTCTGACTTTGTGGAGGCAGGAAATAAGTTAGGGAGATAATGTGAGAGAGACAAACAGTGTGACAAAGGTTATTAGTTCGCTCCGCACCAGCTGCTGCAGAACTCCGTGCACTTTTAGGGGCAAAACGCCTACCGGAGTTTCAATATGGAGGCACATCTGGGCACAGAGGGCACAGCGCTGCACCCTCAACCCTAACGTCCCGCGCTTTCAAAAACAAACTTGCAGAGAGTGGGAAATTAAAATAGGAATTAAATACAGATATTTTGAAAAGGGAAAAAACAGAACTCATAAGTTTACTTTAAGTGGAGATGAGGACGCCATCTCTCCATCCTTTATCATCTTCCTTTGTAGTACTTAGAATAATTTAAAGGACATCTCAGACTGAAGATGCTTACAAGTTAAACGTCTTCCAACTCCTTTTTGACTTTTGGATCAGCACATGTTTGTATTATTTATACAATAGGTTTATTATGTTGTCAAAAAACATACAAATAATAACATTATGACATTATGGAATGGATGGAAAATATGATATTGGGAGTGCCATTTATGTTTTGAAATAGGAATTGAGTTCAAAGTACATTTTAAACATGTCAGAATTTTTCATGTTCTTTTGAAGGGACATTATATCATCCAGATGAATTCAGTCAATTTGCCCAATTATACCCAGAAAATTATACAATGAAGAGGCACCAGGAGCCCCCAGACCTGCAGGACAGTGGAGACGTAACCAGAGGCGCTACAGGGAAGAAATAAAAAGGGGCACACAAAGAGGTATCAGGGCAAGACTCGCAGCTAAGCTTCACAAGCCTTCTATCCCTACTATTATTCTGTCTAATGCACGTTCACTGGAGAATAAACTGGTTTATATCCGTCTGCTACGCTCTTCCCAGAAGATGGAGAAAGACTGTTGTGTTTTTATATTCACTGAGTCCTATCTCAACTGTAAGGCGGAGTTTCACAGGTGACCCTCAGGTGAAGAATGGCATCAGAGCCAGAGGTGGAGGAGCGGGACACCACGCTCTGAAACAGGGACAAACCCAGGAGGCGGTACAGCGTTTCAGAGGAGCAGGCAGCCAGCATGGGTTTTTCCTCCAGGTAATCCGGTTTTTCCTACCTCCAAAAACATGCTGGTCAAGTTGGCCCACAATGGCAGCCCATAGAGTTGCAGCGGATCAGGACTAACCCAACATCTGAACACAATTTCGTTGTACAATTTACTATGACAAATAAAGCACTTACTGACTTAATCTTGCAGCCCTATATATGATATCAAAGCTTCTTTGACATCAGTGTCTCTCCATGTGAAATAATCCTCTCCATCTTTCTTTGGCTACAGGATGAGCTCCCACACACACTTACACACTCAGTGGACCTGTGTGACTCTCTCCTGAAGAACTATGCGGAGCTGAACTTTCCCAAGCACCTGCAGAACGGACACTTTCACTTTGAGGAGTCAAAAGGTTGCATTGTTTTAAAGCTTGGTTGCAGAATGAATAGTGCAGTGACCTGTGAGGGGCGCTTCTTGAACCGCCGCTGCAGTGCTGACCCTTCACCAGTGGGGGGCAGAGCTGCTCTGACCTGACATGTCACAAAGGCAGCAGAGCGACGCAGCGGGAGAGCGGTCCATCCGAGCTGCCAGGCAAGACTGTGTGACATTGGCCGCACATCACACACATGCACTTTATTAAATATTCCTCTGAAAAATCAGCTTTAAATATCACTAACAAAGCACTTTTA
This sequence comes from Neogobius melanostomus, assembly GCA_007210695.1. Classification (NCBI taxonomy): domain Eukaryota; kingdom Metazoa; phylum Chordata; class Actinopteri; order Gobiiformes; family Gobiidae; genus Neogobius; species Neogobius melanostomus. The sequence continues at coordinate 3,067,129 of VHKM01000049.1, forward strand.
TCAGGAATTATTAGGGAAATATTAGACGCACATTTTTTCTACAAAATACAGGGGCAAGATGGGGGAAGTGTCTTGCCCAAGAACGCCACGGCACACACTGGCCGGCATGGGATCAGAACTATGACATGAGATGACTCTATATCGCCACCTAGTGCTGACTCCTTCCCAAGATGGCACTTCTTGAGTTTCCATCCCAGCTGCCTCTCTGTGTGACATTGGCACCCAACACACCACACACACACACACACACACACACTTTATTAAATATCCCTCTGCAGAAATGAGCTTTTAATAACACTGACAAGGCAGATTTATTAAGAAATATGGAAAAATGAGATCTGGCAGCGTGTTACTGAGGGGGGGAGCCTTCACTCTAAATACGCCCCAAATGACTGCCGTTTATCATTCTGAATACCCCAAAAATCCAATTTGTGTTTTTTCATTACACTTTAAGAGGCACCTCCTGACAGCTAATGTTGTCAATTAGGTAATTCATTCCCAGGGATTTTGGATAGGGGCTTCTTGTGTTCCTCCCTATTGCTAATCTAATCCATAACCCCCTGATTTGTTTAATGGATGAGACTTTGCTGCGGCAGACGGCATTGCCAATAAAAGCGCCGGAGCCCACCAGAGGCTATTGTTGCTCATAATGATGCCAGATACACAATGCTGAAGTTATGAAGCTATATTTTATCATGCGCCACATTGTTTTGCTCTGCTGGTGACGCGGTGAGTATAAAAGCAATCTCTGCCGGCAGCTCACACTTAGATAAAGCTTCACCATGATAAACGGGCACGGCCATATGTTGCACAGACGAGGAAGAGAGACTTAAGGTTTTAAATAGGTGCGGGGTACTGATCATTTTCAGCACAGAGAGGAGCTCCATCAAGTTCATTATCTCTGTTCCTAATTCACCGGCAGTTTTATTTTTCCAGATGAAAGATGGCAGTATACATATTGTCATCTTTACAGAACACCATACAGTATGTCATATACAGTAGACTCCATAACTAACTGAGTGAATGGGAAAACACATTTTCAACGGAATAGGGTCAAAAGATGAAGAAACTTGCATGTCTAAAATGTGCATCAGTGTTCAAATTAGTTCAGTGTTTGGGTGATTCTACTTTGCACTTAAAACTGTCTGTCACTACTTATCCGTAGGTGTCTTTCTGTGAAAAATTGGCCACGAGTGTTCCTACTCCATAAAGGAGGCACTAAGAGACAAGGATACGCTTGTCTAACACAGTGGTTCGCAACCCTCGTTTCTTTCTGTGGCCTCTTTTTGGATTCATAGTGACCTCAACATCCTTTACCGTGAAAACCTGCTGCATTATTAAGAAAGTTATCTACAATTATGTCAAAGGAAAAGAAATTGTAGAGTAGCTACTAATATAGACTATACATAAAAATGTTCCAAGTTTGGCCTCTTTATCAGAAGCTCTGGGGACCCTTTGGGAGGAGTTGGGGAGCCCAATTTGGGGTCCCCGCAGGTTGGAAATGACTGTTTGTGAAATACAATGGGGCTAGGGATTGTGTCATCAAAACAACAAACATTTCTGGGATTATTGACATTTTTAAAATTTTAAAACGTCACTATATTCTATCTGACCACAAGATGGTCAATGTCAATATATGTCAACATTACATTGAGTTTATTGTGAGTCCATGCACTAAATAAACAATAAATGTAATTTTGACAGGGTAGGCAGCTGTGTATGTTCTACATTGTACTATTTCCATTTATTTATTTTCTGAATGTATAATTTCCATATAAACAGTGGTAGAAGTGCTGGCTTTTGTGCACAGTTGTGCTTTGAACTAAACTATTGATATAAAAACAAAATATGCAACAGCAAGGCACTTTTATCAAACAAATCGATAACCAACTTCTTCACAACAGATATCACCTCAAGTCTTCTGTCAAGCCTCAGTGTGCTGCTATCTTTCAGAAACAATAACTTAAAACCAAGATGAATACAGCCCTCAACAAAATGATTCATATTCATTTCTGCCATGCCAGGCCTGCACAAACTCTAAGGCATTTGTTATTGTCAAAACAAAATGGTTTGTTGAATAGATAATGCTGAAAAGGCAAAGCAAACAGACAATCATAGTGGGCTCCGAGTGCTCTCAAAGCCAGTGGTTTATGCTCAAATGCACAGCACAATCAATATGAGTGTGCCTCATGGAACACAGTGCAAAACCATAATATTAACTTTGATTACAGAAAGGCTTTGGCTGTTTATATACAGTGCCTTGCGAAATACTAATACACCTTAAACTTTTGCACATTTTGTCATGTTTACAACCCTAAACGTAAAGATTTTATTTTGAATTTTTTACTGAAAGTTCACACACAAGTAACAGACAACTGTGAAGTGAAAGCAAAATGATACATGATTCTGTTATTTTACAAAAAATAGAAAAGTGAAAAGTGGGGCGTGCATAATATTCATACAGTATTTTCTGAGTGTATTAAATTGCCTTTATAACATTCCTAATGACTGCAGAATGTTCACACCTTGCCCTAACCATTAAATAGAGGCCACCTGTGTGTAATCTACTCTCAGTATAATTCCAGCTGTTCTGTGAGGGCCTCATAGCTATGGTCGGAGTGTATTGGTCACTAAGCAACATCATGAAGGCCAAGGAGCACACCAGAGAGGTCAGGGGTAAAGTTGTGGAGTTTAAAGCAGCGTTAAGTTATACAAAGATTTGAACATCTCACAGAGCACTGTTCAATCCATCATTCGGAAATGGAAAGTACCAAGACACGGCCGTCCACCTAAACTAACAGACCGAACAAGGAGAGCACTGGTCAGAAATGCAACCAAGTGCCCCAAGATAACTCTGGAGGAGCTGCGACGTACTGCCGCTGAGCTGGGGAATCTGTACATGGGACAACTATAAGACATACTCTACACAAATCTGGCCTTGATGGACGAGTGGCAAGAAGAAAACCATTATTGAAAGGAGGCCATAAGAAATCCCGTTTGAAGTTGCTAGAAGTCATATGGAGGACACAGCCATGTGGAAGAAGGTGCTTTGGTCAGATGAGACAAAAATTGAACTTTTTGGCCCAAATGCAAAAACTTTATGTATGGCGCAAACCTAACACTGCTCATCGTTCTGAGTGCACCATCCCCAGTGTCAAATATGGTGGGGGGAGCATCATGCTATGGGGCTGCTTTTCCTCAGCGGGGACTGGGAAGATTGTAAGAATAGTTGGGAAGATGGATGGAGCCACATACAGGGACATTTTGGAGGAAAACCTGCTGGAGTCAGCAAGAGAATTGAGGCTGGGGCGGAGATTCACCTTCCAGCAGGACAATGACCCTAAACACAAAGCTAAATCTACAATGGAATGGTTTAAAAACAAACATATTAATGTGTTAGAATGGCCCAGACAAAGTCCTGAACTAAATCCTATTGAAAATCTGTGGAAAGACCTGAAAACTGCTGTTCACAAACGCTCTCCTTCTAATTTGACAGAGCTGGAGTTGTTTGTAAAGAGGAATGGGCTAAAATGTCAGTCTCTAGATGTGCAAACCTTGTAGAGTCATACCCCAGAAGACTTGCTGCTGTTATTGCAGCAACAGGGGGTTCCACAAAGTATTAAGTCATGCTGTATGAATACTTATGCACGTCCCACTTTTCACTTTTCTATTTTTGAAAAATAACAGAATCATGTATCATTTTGCTTTCACTTCACAGTTGTCTGTTACTTGTGTGTGAACTTTCAGTAAAAAATTCAAAATAAAATCTTTACGTTTAGGGTTGTAAACATGACAAAATGTGCAAAAGTTCAAGGTGTATTAGTACTTTCGCAAGGCACTGTTTGTTTAAAGGGATGTTTACTTATGTTGCTGAGGTAATGATAGTAAGTATTATGACTATAACTTTGTTACTTCTAGGGAGCATTTCTACTCCTACTGCTACAACTGTACAGCCCCTAATGCTACCCTGTTTGTCAGATGCATACACAGGCCAAATACTATATTGATATTGCATCCCAAGTATCCTTTGATCTACTGAAATCTGAAATAGGTGTGTACAGTAAATGGGTAGGCTGAAAGCACTTACTGCTACGGCTAATATGATTTATGATGTCTGCAAAATAACTGAGTAAAAGGACTTAGTTACTTTTCCCCTTTGATAATTAATCTTTCAGTGTAGGTCCATGACTTTTCTACACATAATGATAAGTACAAACATTCGTAATGAGAATTCGCAGCCTCAGATTCCCATTGATTGTATCTGGTGCAGTTGTCACCTCGGCCTGTGTGTTGCTGTACAGATAAACTCAGGCAGGCAAGCAGTCATTTGACATGTTGACTGATAAAAATTCAATCAGCTCCGCCCCCACAGCTTCCGCTCCCTTTCATCATTATTCAACGCTAATGGGGCCTGTTGGAAGAGCAACGCCAGCAACGCAAGAAGCCCTGCTGTAATCAAACTAGATCCACCCGACTCTTGTACACTGGAGGTTTTTACATGAACCCAAATGACCACACTGTCCCATGTTGCCGCTCATTACACACCATGTAAAAAAGGCATGTGTTTCACCAAAGCACAGTGGTGTTTCAGTTTTTTCCCCCAAAGTCAGTTGCAATTTGGAGTCTGATGTGGGCTTCTTGCTGCTCAATTTTGTCCCAAACCGATGGCATCCATGGCCTTTGTCTATCACAGGACGCATATTTATTCAACCTTCATTCTATTTCACGTTTCTTCAGGGCCATTAAAAGTCTTTTTTTGTCATTGTAATATCACAACTACGACATCATATCATTTCGGGACATTCTGTGGTAAGTTTTTGATGCGTCGTATTGCTGCTTGGAAAATAAAAGTGCAATATTTCATGTACTCATGCATATTAATGAGGCTGCACTGCGTTCACAGTCAATATAGGCCAAAGTGGTCTAAAGGTCTGTCAGTTTAGTTTAGTTTAGTATTTGTTTATTTGAGCCAGCAACACTCTGGCTCAATTGGTGGGGCCCAAGGCAAGGAGACTTTCTGATGTGTTCTCTGATTTAAGAACGATTTTACTGCAGAGTTTTAGATTCACGACTGTTACATCATTTAAAAAGGTCACTGTGAAAAAAAGCATTCACATCACAAAATCTAAACTTTTATCAATTCAACATTGTGGTGGAGTAAAAAAGAGCTTCTTCAGATTTTCATAATTATTATGCACTTTTAGTAAAGCAAAAAGCTATTCTCATATATTATGTATTAGGTTTGTAATTTCACCACTTGATTAATTAATCACCTAACATTAGGACCAACAATGATTTACATCCAGTCAAAAAAGTGGCGGCGAACCACTCTATTTGGAAGGTAAGGAGCATTTTGCTTCTTTTCTCCCCTTAAGTCTAGAAATGCGCTTGAGGCCACTTTGCAAAACAACAAGCTAAAGAAGCATTTACGAGCAACACAAAGTGGAAGCAAACAAAGCCTGCAATTTCTCCATAACCAATATTTATGACTAATTCCAAACTTACAATTCCACTTAAATCAATCAATTCCCACATGAACTTTTGCCCTGCTCTAAAATATCATAAATTATATATTTTCCAAGCAGCGATCCCATTTCCAGCCCACTATGAAATGATATCTACTCACTCACTCACTGGACATTGCGCATTCGTCAGCACAGCTCCACAGCAGCGGAGACACTGCTCTATGGCAGTCTGCATTTGGCCCTAATGGGAAACAATTACACACTCAGTGGCTTCTTCAGTGACTTGTGATGAGAGCCGTTCACTGAGAAAATGGCGGCGTAATCATGTGTGTGTAATGCTGCTTATTGCTCACTGGGGCTGGCCTGGTGCATAGATAGAGCAGTTTCACTTGACAAGATTTGGCCATGATGAGCAAGACACCTTTTTGCCTGCGCCGTACATCAATTCTCTCTATATGTCAAACAACTGAGCAAATGTCTCACAAAGCTGGGGGGGGAACACCCTCTTCTAACATTTTCTTTATGCGTGACTGCCTGAAAAAGTGAGCACTTTTAGGCACTTGAGTCGCAGTCAGACAAGCACAGTCATGTGACCATTTGAACCAAAAACTGTACTTCCTGCTTCGAGCATCCTTTGGTAGGCGTAAATAAAGTGACTAAGCTTCACTAATGTGTTTCAATATAGGATATGCTGATGGACAGTACAAGCAAGGACATTACATGAACAGAAAAATGTTAAATCAAACAATGCTTTGTTTAAACTGCTCACAGTTGGTTCTTTTTTTTTCTTTTATCATAAATCTTCAAAAGAAAATCTTCTTAAGCAGAGTAGTTAAATATGAAGGCCTCTTTTATCTTCATTAGGGAGATTATGACTTGAGAACAGAGTACACCTGTTGTGAAGTTTTTCAAAATAGGCCTATTACTATTTATTTATTCTTTACTAAACTCTTAATATTTATTTACCTGGTCTGTCTACAAACCATCTCAGGCTGCATGTCCTTCTTCTTGTGTTGCTGTGCTCTCCTTCCTCTACTGTTCAAAGACAAAATAAAAACAAATTGAAAGAAAAATATATCACCTGCGTACTTTGGTAAGCATCCAATAAATACCCTGCATATTAACAGTTTCTGTCAGACAGTTGGCCTTTTGTCTGCCAGCCTAATATTGATAAGAGCTTAATGTTGAAATGAATTTTGAATAGCACAGGTGGCTAGGAATCTTGTTTAGTATGCCGAATGTCTATTTACTATGTTTATGTCTTTGTTATTTGACTTCAAATTAAAAATAAGTTCAAACACCCTCAGACAAACGGCCCACAGACCAGTTTTTGATGGCCCTCAGGCTTCTTGTTAAATTGGCGCACGTCTCCTGAGAAGGTACTTTTTACATAATTTCACACTATTGAAACCTGAAAAACTAACATTTTATTGTGTGACAGAGCTGGCATTATGTTTTCAAGCCTAAAAATAGATGTGGGGCACGGTTTAAATCTGGACCACTGCACTGAACACCGATATGTTGACCTCCATGCCGTCTATACACTTCAATATGCGGCCCTCGATGAAAACAGTTTGGAGAACCCTGCCTTAGACCATAGACACAGGGCGTAAAGTGCATTTAGCGGTAGAGCTCGCCCTTGTAAATGAGTTAATATCTTACATTGCAAATTGCGGTGCGGTCAAAGGCTCAAACGAGGTCACGCGTGTGAGGTGAAGCCAGGATGAGGCGCGCGGGACTTTGCCACATTTACTAATGATTACGACAGTGTGCTTCACGCTTCACTCCTGCTCTCCACTGCAGGTCACTTTAACCTTTCCCTTTGACACTGCTGCCATCTTGAGGCTGGAAAGTGTAGTGCAGCAGAGACATTTGCTTTTTTTTTTTTACGTTTACTTTTTTCATAAGTCTCTCACAGTTGTAGCTTATAATATTAGCGTTGTATACAGATGTATTGTAGCTCAATGCCGTTTGTTGTTAAAGTGCAGGTTTACATGTTGGACTAAACACAACAGACTAGAAGACCTGAATATTGAATCCCTGTGAGAAGTAACCACTGGACAGTGTTGGGGGTAAACATAGGCTATTACAAAAGTAACAAGTTACAAATATATATGACTTTTTTCAGTAACTAGTGTAACAGTGGTGTTCGCTCTGCGGTGTTGTGTTTTTTTTTTACCTCTTAACCCCGGCTTAACCAAGTGCATTTTCTCCAGTTCGGCTTTACTCAAATCTAAAAGGTTACAGCCTATAGGCCAGTGTAACCCTCATTTGAAAGCTAAGACCTACAAAACTAATCTAAACGGATCGTTTTCCTGCCGTGTTGTCGCAACCTTTTTCGACATTTCTTTTCATTGCTTTTTTGTTGTCCTTTTGTGGAGTTTTGTCACATTTTCATCACATTTTTCGTCATTTTCTGTTGTTTTTGCTTTTGTCACACATTGTTGTCACTTTTTCTTCGCTTTTTTGTTATTTTTGTTGCATTTTGTCACTTTTCATCACATTTTTGTTATTTTTCGTCACTTTTCTGTTATTCTTTGGTTGCCCTTTGGTTGCGTTTTCATCCTCGTTTTTGGACGATTTTTGTTGATATTTTGACACTTTTTTCAAGAAGCTTATAGATTTGGGTAAAGCCAAACCGGAGGAAATGTGCTCGGTGCAGGTGGGTGTTAAGAGGTTAAATAAATGACCATGAAGACTCAGCCTAAATTCGGAGAGGCAAAAAGGCACTCAAAACGCCTTTTGTTAACAATTAGCGACATTAAAAAAAAAAAAAAAAAAAAATTATTCTCCTCATGGTGGACTTGCCGTCTTGTCCGACCCATGGCCGACCTCCTGAGCTTTTTGACCGGTGCCAGGAAATCCACACGGACACCATGTGCGTCGGCGGCGAGGCCGCAGCGACTCCTGGCGGCGCAACAAGAGCAGCGCGCAGCCAATTTTCAGGGATTTAATACACGTAATTTTAACCCCGTTACATAAGGAACATAACATATTACTTAAGCAAAATGTGGGAATATATTTGTCATTACAATTTAAGTAACTCAAGTTACAAGTGCATTTAAATGGTTTGTATTGATGTATGAACGGAGAAATACCAAACTCCCCCAAATAAAATGAAGCACCAAATCAAGTTGCGCATTAGTGTACAAGATCTGCAATTGTGTGTAGCTAACGTCGTCAAAACAAAACACGAGAGAATGGGGAAAGTCAAGGAAAAGGAAATATTTGACTGCACTATGGCCTGGTGGCATTATCACTATTTTCAGTTTATATTTTGCTAAAAGTAATTCAGAAGTAACTCAAAAGTAGCTCAAAGTAGTGTAACTCAGCTACATTTCTGAAACAGTAATATGTAATACAAACATATTATCTTAAAGTTGTAACTACCAATACAATTTTAAAGTAACTTGCCCAACACTGCCACTGGATGGCAGTCATAGAGAGGTCAGAGATGTTCGAAAATGGATATAAATTCAGATTGATAAAACACGAAGAGTGTAAACCTGTTCATTTGTAAACCCAGTTGATCTCTTCATAAAAGCTTTGTGTAGTGGTAAAAGAGGTCACTTCACCTGCAGAAACCAGGATTAGAACTGCCAACTCTCTGATGATAAGTCTACTTGCTCTACCACCTGAGCCACTGTCGCAATTGTGGCTCTCAGCAGGCTTATTCATCAACAAACTATCAAAAAAAAAAAAGTCTTAAAAAGTTATGTTACTATTATTTATTATTTTTCTATTATTTCACCTGATGGGATTATAAGATTACCTTTATACAGCCTTCTTCTCTCATACATATTGTACATTTAGTATCTGTAAATGTTTGTGTAGGCTAATAAAAGAACCTTCAGGGGGAAAGTCCAGCGTCATTATAATTTTATGTCATTTAAAACTGCTTTTTGTTTTGGGCTTTGGCAGTTAAAGATAACTTTACTATATGGTGCTCAAGTTGCAGGAAGCATTATTTCAGCTGCCAAGAATCTCAATTTGTTGAGATTTATTTATGGACTCAAAAATATTTCTGATATTCATGATTAGTGATTACGGACATCATTGCTTAACACTAACTACCGTATAAGACCAAAATATAAATAAAAAAGTAAATCCGTTTCATTTAGTGCACCATTTATCTATGGTGTGTTTACAACTGACTTTTTGTTGTTGAGAGGCCCATGTCAGGCCTTTGGTTTGGGCCAACGCTATGCAGATATATCAGTTTTTCCATCTATGTTTTCTCTCTCTCCTCTCTTTGTTGTTCTCTTGACCCAAGACGCCTCAACCGCAAGAAGACGCTGACATTTGACAAAAAAAAAAAATCTGAACCATGCCTGAGTTCTGTGCACCTGCTCCCTTTGCAAAACACAACATTTAACCAATGTTGATCAAAATCCCCCAAATCTGAGACATAAAACGGCCTATTGTCTTTTTGTGCAAGCAGCCACAGTAATATAACCAGTTCACATATTCACATATAGACCTATCGTGTTGTAGGTGAGTTTTTTTCAGTTGTCGGTCAATTTTTGACAGAATGTCCAAAGACAGGAGGGCCGAGCCTCCCCACAATAGCCCCAACTCAAGCCTTGCTATAATGTTGTTCCCTGTATTTAAAAGGAGAGTCTGAGGGTCAGGAGATTTTTAAAGGAACTGATAATATTTTCAGTATTTTTACAGAACTTTGATTGTTTTATATGTACAATCATATTTCTCTAAATCATCTGGGGGCTATAGAGGGCTGGATTTGGCCCCCAGGCCTGATGATGTCTGCCCCTGACGGTTACAAGAACCAAGGTGAGACATTTGATGACTGATAAACTAAGCAACTTCATGTAAATTCATTTTCTGCATTTCAATTTGACATTTAAATCTTTGTAGTTGGTTATTGAGTTAGATCATGAGTAACAGCACATGAGGTTTACACATTTATTTCAGGCCATTGTGTGTAATAATCACACATAAAAGGAATGGATTTACATTCACTGCCAGTAAATGACAAAGACAGAGGTTTACAATCACTGATTTAAAGAGTTGTGGAAAGCACAGGAAGTAAAAACTGTGTTACAAGTTTGAACAAAAGTAAATTAGTCCGTAAACCTTTAGTCAAGCAATAATATAATGCATACTTATTATGTTTTTCCCTCAAAATAGTATTTTTAAGCACACCTACCTGTGGGTAAAACTAGCCCTTTCCTTCCTGTGGTTTGCTGTTAAATAATATCAACTAAATTCACACCTCACTTTGTTTGACCCACTTTATACCTCCAAAACCACTCGTGTAAACTGAAGTGTTAGTGATGAAATTAGTTTGAATATGCTGTATATAATGTTTTACACATTGAAACTTCTTTCTCTTCACTTGTCTGTAAAATTAGCTTGTTTCCATAATTATTTCCTGTTTTCAGTTCAGCATGTTGCAGCTGTTGATCCATTTCTGTCACACCAGCCACTGCAGCCAGGGCTTAAATCCTCAAATCCCACTGAAGAAACATGTGCTGACTCCAAACTTAGTTCTTTTTACTTCCCAGTATGATTTCACAGTTCAGTCTCCTCTGCAGGTGTCAACTTTTGCTCCAAATTCATGTGTCAGACTGAACATTTCTCGCTCGTCGTTATTTGTATCGGCAAATGTAACTAACTTTTGGTTTAATGATTGGCAAGGCATGTTTATTCATACCCACATCACAAGTACACAAGGTAACACATTTCTTGGTATTAAGATATTTTTTCAAACGTTGTTCTTTTAATCTATGATAATGGTCATTTGCAAAAAGAGGAAATATATAAATGTATATATATAGGGATATATATACCCTTTACTCTTTAGTATGTTTTACTAGTTTTGTAAATTGTGTATTAGGTGAATGTCGTGTGTGTGAGTGTGAGTGGTTGGTGGTGGTCGGATGAACCGATGGTGCAGACTGGCCAAGTTGTTTCCGTCAGTCTAACCCAACCGTACAAACGTAGCTTACTACCATCGAGTATGGAGTGACTGAATAATGCACAAAACTGTACAGTGAATTTGAACGTCTTGAAGAGCGCTATATGAGACTGATGCATTATGATTATTATTTGTATTATTATTATTATTGACCATAAAAGCCTATTTTAACAGTTGCTCCTTGATGTATGAGGTTTGATGGGGGTTTGCACACATATTCCTTGTCTATGTTGGAACGCCGTATGTTCCCCCTTGCCTTAGGGCCCTCTCGCTCTGGAAATGTTTATGTTGTCGGCCAGCCTGTAGGCCATCCAGGAGAAGGCATACCTGGTGTGTGGACCAGAACAGTCAGTAGCATAGCAATAGTAACAAAGTAAGTGAGTGCTTTTCCAATAATATATGCATTTATCCATGTTTTCAGTACACGTTCTGCCTCTGTTGTCCTCTGCTGTCACAATTGGACCCCAGTTTTTCTCAGAGCCACAAGTGGAAGTTCCCCACAGTACTTCCTCCACCACATGAAGATTGCAACCTCTGTCTTTCCTGACCACAAACCTGCATTACCCAGAGACCTTTGCAAAAACAACAAAGTGTCTTCCTATATGCAACAATATGGTGACAAAAGTTATTCAGCAATGTCACAGAGTATACTGTAAGTGCATTAAGCAATCAAAGTCTAAAATGTCATCATTCCCACAGTCTAATAGGAAAGCGAGTGACACACAGTTGGAAAAATTTGGGTGTGTGAGCCAGAATGGGCGGACATGGGGTGGGGGTTGTGAGCATATCTGCGTTTTAGGTTTTCAAGGCTAGTCCAAACATCCAACATTACCTGGCAGGAAAAACTGGAATACGACGCGTCAGTGGACGATTGCACAACTCACTGCGCTTTTGGAGTCTCAGCCCGGCTCCAGAAAGACGAGCCTTTCTTTGTAGTATCATGGGACAATAATGTCGGCAGAATTAAGTTGATCACTGCAACATGAATGCACAAAACTGTTGGCTTAGTGGCCATATCAGTGAACCTGCAACGCAACACGCTGTCAACTCACAGGATCTGCTGTAGAAGGAGAAGTGACTAAAGGAAGAGGAAGTCGGACCATTTCTGGCCACTTAAAGACCAGACCTCTGTGACTTGAATAACTACTTGCAATGTGAAAGGTTGTAGCACATTGATTAAATACTTGAATAAAATGCTGTGCAGAAAACAAGGTGGCTTCATCGCTTAGTAAGATAAAGATGAGGTGTGATTCAGACATAGACTTTCTTCTTCTAAATAATCCCATGATAACACTTTATGTAGAGGATTGTATTAGATTGTTAGGATTAATTAACATATTGGTAGCGGTAGTTGTACTAGTTCTAGTAGTAATAGTAGTAGTAGTAGTAGTAGCAATTGCCGCTCTATGGGTCTGTAGTTTGGGCAGGTGTTGTAGTATGAGTCAAACTGCGATACTATCAGAGTACACACAGGAGGAATCTACACAGAGAAAGATACAGTGAAGGATTGACACTTTTACACTACGCTTCACCTCCAGTTTTTGATTTTCTGTGGTAAATCAAAAACACAGAAAACAAACATGTTTGTGCATGTTACACAGATTAAAGGAGCAGGGAGGTGACACAGGCTGCTCTGACATTTAGAGGCCCCAGCAGCGCCCACCTGTTCAGAGACAAATGAAACAAACTTTATCACACTGTACATGGAAAACAAAACAAATGTCATACCCGCACTGGTAGTAGTGGTGGTGGTAACAATGCAGGAGCGTAGCGAGCGATACCTGAAGTAGGCCCCCCCCCCCCCCAAAAAAAAGAGTTAATAAATCGCTAGTTAATTGTGGGCCAAACATATTTACTTTCCAGTGTAAGTGTAGGAAATAGAATGATCTGCAATGTTTACAACCTGTACTAAGCTAACATTGAATCTATTCGTAATGTTCTATCTAATGAAATAAAGGAAATAATAATGATTGTTTATATTTTTCAGGGTTTATGATGCTCATAATCCAAACAGCATGCAGAACAGTGTGTGCTCTTTAAAAAAAAAAAAAAAAGGGTTGACCGGGGACAGGCATTTAGATGAAAGAGAGAGAGAGTCCTTTTAGGTTGACTAAATATTGAACATAGGGCCTCATCTGCGTTCTCATTGGATTTCAAATTGAGAACCAAAACAAAAAACAACTTGTAGATCATGTTAAATATTTGTGTAATTGTGGATAAAGAAAAATAAACAGTTATCAGTAAAAATCGATTTAAGTTGTTTTTATGAAGGTGATGAGAAATAGCAGTTGGAAAGTGTTTTAGAAAACTAGGACATGTTGGTGGGTCTGCTGTGTTACCATCAGGTGTGGGTGAATTTGCTCCCTCTCTCTTAAATTAAAGCAAAGGGCCAAAAAAAATATCAAGAGTCAAAACCAAAGACGACAACAAAGAAGTGATGTCCATTCTTTAATTGAAACAATCCCAGTCCTTATAAAATACATGTTCTTCACAGGGTATCTTCATTTAAACAGGGTTCAACTTCCTTCACCAGAATTACAACTGGACTGACCAAAAACCAAGAACACAACATTGGATTTTTTTTCTTTTTTTGTTGTCTGAAATCATCAATAATACATCATACATAATTCAACATCCTATGTAAATACCTGAGTGCCCTCACACCATTGTATGGTCAATATGAGAAATTTCAGAATTATTTGGAGAATCAGTGCCAAAATATATATATATATTACATATATAATTTTCTATATTTTACAAAATTCAATGCACCTGAACCCTGTCATAATTTGTAAACATATCTAACAAAATCAAACAACAAGGTCCACAAAACGATTTGCATGACTGTTGCAGAAAAATAGACATCTGTACACTCAAAATGTACAAAAAGTTGTCCGGTAATCTCTGAATAGCAAAGCTTCAAATTCAAGTAAACACATTTGTTTCCTTTTTTTGTTTCTTTGTTTTTCATTTAGAAGACCTTCTCAGTACAGTTCATATGGCTCCATTAGTATAAGGCTCTTTGCATCACAGTAAAAATATACAGCCTATTTCACCTCCCTCTCAAAAACTTTAGCAGTGTAATTTCCTTCTGGATACTCTCAGTAAGTCTTAATTGATGCTGAGAATGACTATTATATTTTATGTTAAAGACCTAAATGTAAACAATCACTTTGTCAATAACAATCACTGTCAATTAGCCTCAGGGAAGAGCTGCCTTTTGCTTTGAAGAAAAAAGGGGGCAAACAATAATAATAGACAGAAATGTTGCAGCTACATATATTTATTTTTGTTGTTGTGTAAGTGTTTATAATGGACGACGCAGTGGCACAGGAAGGTCCCAGGACAGGTTCAATCCCTGAGCCGGACAGAGCCTTCCTGTGGCTCCATAGGTTTTCCTCTAGGTATACTCCGGTTTCCCCATTAAAAACATGTACCAGGGTGAGTGAGAGAGTCTTTGAGGGAGCCAGTGGGGGACTATGGAAATTAGCCATGTGCATTAGGGTTTACATGTAATGCCCAAATCAACAAACAAATAATAACTTGAAAAAAAACATTGCTATGCTTTATTTAGTTTAGCGTAGTTTAGAGGTAAATGTACAGACAACGCCAGCATTTGGACTAAGTCATGTTTGATATTTTTAAGCGCAGTTAGGGCATACACTCTTTGATGGTTCTGAAACCTTTCAGGCCAAAGCCAATTGGGTTACACCAAAGAAAAACAGGCTACAAAACTGAAAAGGCATATCACTTTACATCTCTCTTCCCTTATCGCTTTGGTATCCATTGACATAAAGCTGTGCACTCGGATCAGCTTCTTCCGATGTGTTGGAATCTGTTAGTTCATAATACAGCCAGCCCACCCGCGTCACCTTGATCACTGACTTCTTGAGACCAGTGCAGGATATAAACAAATACTTATTGGTGCAGTGAGCGCGTTACCTTGGAGCCACAAAAAGAAAAGGCGAGAGAAGAATATGTCCACAGAAAGCGTATGGACTCGGGGCTTTGTACGTTTCCTCGCTTCACTTCACTGTCAATACATCCACCTTTCAAAAGGAATTGATCAGAGAGACTAAAAGCTGCAGGAATACATCATCTTTCTGTGTGTCCGGAAATAATATTATCCAAAGGATGCTGAAAAACCTGGGCAATATAAATAAAAATACTGTCCCTGATAAGACTGTTATTGAAAATGAGTGTAAGGGAGGGGTTAAGGTCAAGTCGAATAAGAGAGGAGTGAGCTACATACACTGTATATAATAAAATGAAACCAGAATGCTGCATTTAGAGCTGCCTAATGAATGAACACAAGCTTAACCAAAGGTATACTCTCTATGATTACTAATTCAAGAAACCTACAAGACTTAACTCAACAATTACAGAGGCAAAAATGAAATCTCTTCTTAGCTTAAACATTGTACAAATCAGATGTGAGTATGAACATGTAGCGCCCATCTCGATAAACACAAAGTAATGCCCTTAAACTTCATGATTCTCTTCAAATTAGAATATATACTGTATGTTGTGAGAGCTTTTGGTGACACCTAGTAACCTCCACTAAAGTGCAGCGCTAACGCAGTAAGGTAGACAACAATCGTACCTATCTGCCGTTTAAGGTGAAGGTTTAAGATAACTGGTCCATGAGACAAAGCATGCAGATTTCATACAAAGAGAATGCTGACTCTATTGTTGGGGGAACAATTAAATGAATCTGATGGTGGGCATCCTCAGTACCATCTTTGGGAGAAACCCCCATTAATCAATAATTATAGAACAAAGCTCTTGAAACTTTTTTTTTTTTTTCATAAAGCAACTCTAGAACTATAGCAAAAAGCAGACAGCACTGCATGTGCAGATCAGCCAGCTCTAAGTGAGCAAGAAAAGACGAGGGGAAACTTCACCTTCAGCATTTCACAACAAAAGTAATTAAATATGTATAAAATGTGTCTTTGGCCATACCTTCATATGATTGTTCAGCATCAATATTCACAACAGTAGCTTAAAACAGTCAGTGATTGTGCTACTTTTCTCCTGTGCATTTGGGCATACAGTTTTTGAGGTTTAGGACGGATGAGGATATCTTTAGCAGTTTTGCTCATTGGAACGTGTGTTCGCCCCGCACAATGTGAGACGAAAATTCGTAGCGGTCTTTGCTGCGGTGCCCACAGATGTTGCACTCCAGAGGATCTCTGTAACCGTGGCAACCCATGTGGATAGTGTACATGACATGATCCAAGAAGAGCACTCTGCAGTGGTCACACTGAAATGCCCTCAATTCCCCCTCACGCCCAAACACCCGGATGCCCTCGTGGTTGGTCGTGGGCCGTTCAGTGGCCATCCTCAGTATCCCTAGCCCTCCTCTGGGTGATGCATCTGCGCCTCGTTCCCCAGACAGCACCAGGGCAGGACTGGCCTGGGATTGACAGCTGGGTGGAGGTTCTCTAACTGCATGGGGCTGTATCTCCTGGGGACTACTGCGAGCTGAGTCCACTGCCTCCTCTCCACTGATATTAGGAGAGTCCTTGCCCTGGGGGGGCTTGGTGTGTCTGTTTAAAGCTGTGGGGCCATTAGTGGTGGGCTGGCCTGAGAACTCTGAGGGCAGAGGCGGCTGCAGCAGCTCACAGGGTCCTAGGGCGCTCAGCCCGTGCCAAGGGCAGCACTCGGTGAAACAGGGGGTTAACCATGGGCACTACATCCACCATAGACGGGCCCGGGTGGTGCATCAGGGGCCGTAGATTGTCGGCTCCCAGGTACGGCAGTGCTGTACTGATGGGGGGCTCCATCATGTGAGGGGGCAGCAGTTCCTGTTGCTTTTCATATTTCAAGGCCATGTTGTATCCTATATCAGGGAAACTGTAGCGCATCATGTTCTCACCTGCACAGAAGAAAGGCCCAAACAATGTCAAACATATCATCCTATTTTCTGCTGATCTAACCCATGTCAAATTGTGTTTATAATTTGCTCCTTGGTTTGTACTTTGTGTTTTTTATGTCCTTTGAGTCTAGCACAGTGGAAAGCCCCATCCATCTCGAGCACTGGTTAACCCCTCCCGAACAGGGATGCGGTAAGTTGTTTTCACTTGATAAGGGCAATGGCAGTGTTACAGGTGTACCTAACCACAGAAAACATTTCCTTGCCTGTCTGTCATCCGCTTGTTCTACTGCTCTCAATCTTCTTCTTTAATATTGTGGTAAAACACTATTTTGGGTGAAACCAAAGTGAAAGCACAGTCTGTCCTTATCAGTCTACAGAAGCACATAACATGAGGTACAATAATCATGCTGCTATTGATGCTCACATGTACACTATTTACATACCTTGTAACATGTCCAAGTAATTATTTTCATAACAATAAAATATTGTTCAACATAGTGCAGTAAATACAGTATTTACCATAGAGTTATTCTTGTGATTGAAACTACTCACCAATAAACTTCTGGGGGTGGTGCTCTTTCTTTTAGCCACGTTACTGTGCAGTCGTTCAATGACAGGAGGTCTGTCAAAACACGCCATGGCATTAGACTCTGCCATGAGCCTCTGTTCTGAAGGAACTTCTCCTGAAGGACACAGTTCAATAAAGATATTGTTAATTTAAATAACTATTTTAAACACAAACAATAAGTAACACTGTCTCATGTATGTCATGTTTTAAAGAGCGGGTATTATGCTTTTT
This sequence comes from Neogobius melanostomus, assembly GCA_007210695.1. Classification (NCBI taxonomy): domain Eukaryota; kingdom Metazoa; phylum Chordata; class Actinopteri; order Gobiiformes; family Gobiidae; genus Neogobius; species Neogobius melanostomus. The sequence continues at coordinate 3,085,209 of VHKM01000049.1, forward strand.
GCAGTTATTTGGTGGTAATTTCAAACACATCTTGATCCCTATCTTTCACTTTGGTGGTTAGAACAGTGATCCCCAAACTTGTTTCTGCCCATGGCCCATAAAAATTTCAAGCTAGAATTTTTTTTTTTTCTGGCTTGAACTATAGTGGGGTGGTGTTCTGGAGTGGGGTGGGGGGTGAGTTAGTGGTGGGGTAAAATACGTGTGCTGGCGTCAGAAATGTTTTGATCGTGTTTCTGCTGCATGCAGAACCCGGCAATCTCTGATAACAGCACTAGAGCGGCACAGGCCTATCAAGATTCTCTTCCTCACAGGACAGTGTTTAACTCACTGTAGGCTAAATACAGCTGCTTGGATTGTGGTGTTTTGGCCTGTGTGAGTGTAAAGGATGTAAATGCTGAATGAAAGTGCATAAAACGATGCAGCGTGATGTTAAAGGGAGAAAGAAATTAGTAGAGAATGCGAAGGGGCAGCAGTAGCTGACCCCAGTTGGGTCGGAATGTAACACTTAAAGCTCTCACCTGCACTGATTTTGTCAATAACACTCCAGATCAAATGTAAAAAGTGCAAAGCCTCTATTTGGACTGGACTGGGTCTGTGTCTGTCTATTTGTTGTTGTTTTTTTCACTGTGGTCCGGTACCAGAGCGCACAGCCCGGTTCTGGGCCGTACCCTCTGGGATTAGAAAAAGCATATTCAGGATATTCAAATTCCCCCTATTCCTTCTGGATAAACAAGGCAGTGTGCCTTTTATACATCATGAATAATCACTTGTATTCCTGTGACATTACTGTCGATCTGACTATTTGCTAATGTAGGAGGTGTTTACCTGTGTATGGGCTGGAGTTTGCAATGGGATCCATGCCAATGCCTTGCAGGTAACTATGGCAACGCTCTTTGTGCTCCTCCAGTGATGTGCGCTGTTTGTAGCTCCGCCCACAGTAGTTGCACTTGTGTGGTTTGCCAACTAAAAGTGAAGACATTCAATGGAGAGCAAATTAATTTCATTCTTCGCTCAACATGAAGAACGCGTGGGCCAGTCTGATGAGATAATTTAAGATGCTGTGTAGTTTAGGTAGTGCGTAGTAGTAAATAATGCCGAGTACAAACAAAGCAAAAGTGAGTGAGATCATGGATGTTCCACTACTAGTGTGAGGATTCCACAGCCGCCAGACAGACAGAGGCAGCAGTGGGCGACAGACAGTTACAAAGTCTAAGAGAGAGACAGCCCACAATGACTGAACTGAAGGCATCCAATGGTGGCGGTGCTGGAAAGTAGCTCCAGTGGCAAAAACCTATGGAGGAATGTGTGATTCATTCAGCATTTTGTCTCGTTTGATTCCTTCCACTTAAACGTGAGAGAATAATATATATTACAAAAGAAGAATAAGACTAAGAATAAGAATAATAAGAATAAGACTGAGTGACAAGACCCCCTCATCCTTTCAGTTTTTTAAAATTAAATATACATTTTTCACTCTAAAACAAATAAATATGACTCTTACTAATATAATTAACAAATGAGTACTTTTAGTACTTTAATTTGTTTACATAGAACACTATATCATTATCATTCATTGAGATTATCCATTGATTCAATCAATTAAAATTAATCAAAATAACAAAAAAATAAAGTAAATTAAAACTAAATGATGTCCTCCAAAGTGAATGAAGGCTCCTGACCAATACTACAAGAGATCCAGACAGCCATTAGCAAAAGACCACCAATGGTCCTCATATTCCAGCTTGAGAACCAGTAAAGCACTTGTTTGAGCGCACTAGTTTTATGCAGTTGGGGAAATGGGCCGGCTGCATGTGAACTGCCTGGTGACTCAAATAGAGAACCGCTAAGTGGACTTAAACCAACTGATAAAGAAGTGACTTGCATCATGTGGTGTGTCCATAGAGTTATTTTCACTTTGAGAGAGTACACTTAGGGAAACAATGATCACAGTGTGAAGTAGTGAGGAGTTCAAGTGATGGTTTGGTGTCATCATCCCTTCCTATACACTCATAGCTTAAAAGGATTGTCGCCCATGTTTTTAGTGAACGATGAGTGTGTGCTTTTGAACTACTTAGTACTACATTGTGGTCTTTATATGACACTGTATTGGCTAAATCTGAAACTAACTTCATAACTATACTGTCGGTGATCCATAACACAATAATGACAAATGGTTTCAATATGATTACATTTTCAGTTTGGTCACTGAACTTTGACGAGGGACAGAGTAAAAATACATTATGGTATTTGCCATAGCTTAAATAGCGGAGGAGGCAGGGCTTACTGTGGAGTACGGTGAAGTATTGGTCTTTTGTCGTTGCAGTCAGCACACAGTGCACTAACATACAGACACTAACAGTAAGTTGAGATCTTATGGAGTCGCCCACACATGAGCTGTGGCAGATGTTGAATAGTGAAGGGTCACCTTTAAGCAGCTTTGCTTGTAAAAATACAGTATATATACCCAACACACTCAAATGAACAACAATTCTGGACATCTGAAAATGGTTTGCCTCTGAATATCTCTATACTCTATCTGCATTTTCCACTTTGAAAATGTATAAATTAATATTCAAAGACGTCAGTATAATCATCAGTATGACAAGTAATGTAAAATACAGTATTACGCAAATTTCGAACCAGCCTATTTGCAGCAATATATAAACAGACAGAAAATAATCAACAAAGAAACTGATCCCATCTTGCAATGTCAGTGCCCAGACTCGACGTTTCAGTTCAAGACAAACCGATTCCCATAAATCCTGACAACTCCCAGTGGCAACGACTTCATCTTTAATTATTTCAAAGAATTAAGCATTTTTACTTGAATTAATATATATTTTTGCATCCATTCAATCAAACTTGAAGAAAATCCAAAGATCCTTAATATTATGGAGAACTAATGGGAGCTTCACCATTAACAGCAAACATACTGTATAGTAGAAATATTCCTGCAATTTCCATCAACAGGAATCCATTACACTGCAGTCAGACCTTTGATATGATATTGCATATATATTTCTCATTCAAGAGTGAAGCAAGTGGTTCAAATCAACCTCATTTGGAGGAGATATTTTACAGTATTAGATGTGGCTCTAAATGGATAATATGGAACCGAGATGTACTTTTCAATAGAGGTGAATGGTATGAATAACCTCGTAATGGCATGGAGGAGAGATATGATGCTTGCTTGACCTTGATGTTTAAAACTGTAGAGAGCACATCCTGAAGATAAAGAAGTGGGTGACAGTTGAGAGAGACAATCGGGATTGAGTCTCTACACACAACATGCTCAGCTCTTAACAACCTTGGCATTTAACGCAAAGCACTCACGGCACAAAGAAGAAAACTAACATTGAACAGGACTAGCTTGGTAAGTCAGCCTATATATAGATTTTTATATTTCAAAGGTTTATTGAGATCCATAACAAGTGTCTCATAAACACAGGACATAATCTAACCATTTTTTTTGTTTCATATTATGATTATATATATATTTTTTTAAAGCTAAAAAATATGCATCAATTTTTTTCTCTTTTCTCTTTCTATATATATATATATATATATATAAATACACAGATACACACACATATATATATATATATATATATATATATATAAATACACACATACACACACACACACACACACACACACACACACACACACACACACACACACACACACACGTTTTTTACGTAATTGAGAGATACATTTCAGCAGCATAAAATGAGCCATGCAGTGAAAACAGCATCCTATTGAGGCAAAGATGAACAATACTCACCGGCGTGCGTGCGCAGGTGTCCGGTGAGTGCGTCGCGGCGTCTGCAGGCGTAGTTGCAAAAGGGGCACTTGAAGGGCTTCTCTCCGGTGTGCAGTTTGATGTGTCTCAGGAGGTTTCCCTTCTGAGTGAACGACACCCCACACTGGCTGCACTGGAAAGGCCTGTCGCCTGCAGAGCACAGGAAGTCACAGTGGATCAAGTCTTTCTACACACACAACAATGACAAGAGTGGGGCAGATTGGACTGCAATTGATGACTATCAAATGACTATTTTTTCACATGAAATCAAAATCAAAAGACTGAATTCTTTCATTAAAAAAATAAAAAATAAAGAACTACATTAAAGGGGCAACTTTAAGAACTTGTTCATGACTGGATATAAGTCTGATGACTGTGGCTCAAACTCAACACTGATTTAAACAATTATGACCCCAAAACTATTGTTATTCGAAAGGATATTTCCAGCTGCTGTAGAGAATAATACATAATTATATCAAATTCATTCAGATTTCTGATGGGAATGCATCTACTAAAAAAAGATTATAGGTGAAGTTTATGTACCACAATCACTTATTCTCACTTATTTTTGTTTGTGCATATGTAATAGAAAACGCCACCTTAGTCTGCAGGAACACGCTAAATAAGAATGCCATGCTGAAGTTAACAATTTCTCTAAATTAGTAATAATAATAATAATAATAATAATAATAATAATAACAAATAGTTTGTCAAATTGACACAATTGCTGCATTGCCCATGTTCTAGTGTCAAAAGGACCTAGACTTGATTGAATTGCTTACTGTACTCTGTGGAATACAACTCTCTACTTTCTACTTTCTACTTTCTACTTCCTTATGACACAGTGTAGATGTTCATATTAAGTTTTCAGTACTGACTTATGTTAACTTCAAAGCACTTGAAGAGCATAATGAACAGCAATATGCACTATACTGTAAGTCAGCTTGTGGAGCAATTCAACAAAATTGTTGGCTGAAATGTTCTTAGTCTAGTCTGTATATCCTATAAAAATCAGTTGGCAACATTTATCATGCCCATTGACCCGTGTGTGACCTGTACATTTTGCATTGTGTCATAGCAGCCAGTGTTTCTTGATCTAAAGCCTGTAGGAAAACAGAAATCTAATCCAAATGCTGTGGCAACCAACACTTTGGCGGTGGCAGTTAGAACAGGTTGTGGGGGATTCCAAGGATATCTTTCCTTGATAATAATTCCAGGCCTAAGCTTTTGTCTTTGTCACAAAACAATCATCAGCAATCCACACCCACCGTCGAGGAAAACCAAGAACTTCTGACTCACTCGAAAAGTCATAGGGCACAACCAGTTAAGTGAAGAGTTAACTCCTTAATCTATTATAGTCATAGTAGCAGTTTCGACTGTATGGCAATGTAAACTATTGCGCGTGGTACCATTGGGCTGTCGAGTGCCTGCCTCTGCCGGGTTGGTGGGCCCAGAGAGCCCGTCCTGCAGGCCACTGGGGCTGTCTGAGATGGACTCCTCCAGAGGAATGCCCTCCTCTCCCGTCTGACTCAGCTCCTCCAGTTCAGGACTCCCACTGTCCGCCTCCTCCATGGCTTCATCCTCCTGTTTGATTGTTCGACCTGCAACATAGATGACATTGTTGTATCCATAACTTTCCATTGTTTCACTTACAGTGCCTTGTGAAAGTACTAATACACCTTGAACTTTTGCACATTTTGTCATGTTTACAACCCGAAACGTAAAGATTTATTTTGAATTTTTACTGAAAGTTCACACACAAGTAACAGACAACTGTGAAGTGAAAGCAAAATGATACATGATTCTGTTATTTTACAAAACATAGAAATGTGAAAAGTGGGGCGTGCATTCATACAGCATTCTCTGAGTGCATTAAATTGCCTTTATACCATTCGTAATGACTGCAGAAAGTTCACACCTTGCCCTAACCATTAAATAGAGGCCACCTGTGTGTGATCTACTCTCAGTATAATTCCAGCTGTTCTGTGAGGGCCTCAGAGCTATGGTCAGAGTGTATTGGTCACTAAACAACATCATGAAGGCCAAGGAGCACACCAGAGAGGTCAGGGATAAAGTTGTGAAGAAGTTTAAAGCAGCGTTAAGTTATAAAAGTTTTCCCAAGATTTGAACATCTCACGGAGTACTGTTCAATCCATCATTCGGAAATGGAAAGTGTATAGCACCACTGCGAACTTACCAAGACACGGCCGTCCACCTAAACTAACAGACCGAACAAGGAGAGCACTGGTCAGAAATGCAACCAAGTGCCCCAAGATAACTCTGGAGGAGCTGTGACGTACTGCCGCTGAGCTGGAGGAATCTGTACATGGGACAACTATAAGTCGTACTCTACACAAATCTGGCCTTCATGGACGAGTGACAAGAAGAACGCCATTATTGAAAGGAGGCCATAAGAAATCCTGTTTGAAGTTTGTTAGAAGTCATATGGAGGACACAGCTACCATGTGGAAGAAGGTGCTTTGGTCAGATGAGACAAAAACTGAACTTTTTGGCCCAAATGCAAAACGTTATGTATGGCGCAAACCTAACCCTGCTCATCGTCCTGAGTGCACCATCCCCAGTGTCAAATATGGTGGGGGGAGCATCATGCTATGGGGCTGCTTTTCCTCAGCGGGGACTGGTAAGATTGTAAGAATAGTTGGGAAGATGGATGGAGCCAAATACAGGGACATTTTGGAGGAAAACCTGCTGGAGTCAGCAAGAGAATTGAGGCTGGGGCAGAGATTCACCTTCTAGCAGGACAATGACCCTAAACACAAAGCTAAATCTACAATGGAATGGTTTAAAAACAAACATATTAATGTGTTAGAATGGCCCAGTCAAAGTCCTGACCTAAATCCTATTGAAAACCTGTGGAAAGACCTGAAAACTGCTGTTCACAAACGCTCTCCTTCTAATTTGACAGAGCTTGAGTTGTTTTGTAAAGAGGAATGGGCTAAAATGTCAGTCTCTAGATGTGCAAACCTTGTAGTCATACCCCAGAAGACTTGCTGCTGTTCTTGCAGCAAAAGGGGGTTCCACAAAGTATTAAGTCATGCTGTATGAATACTTATGCACGCACAACTTTTCACTTTTCTTTTTTTTGAAAAATAACAGAATCATGTATCATTTTGCGTTCACTTCACAGTGTCTGTTACTTGTGTGTGAACTTTCAGTAAAAATTCAAAATAAAATCTTTATGTTTATGGTTGTAAACATGACAAAATGTGCAAAAGTTCAAGGTGTATTAGTACTTTCGCAAGGCACTGTAAATCTGCCACATCAGCGGTGAAACATGCATTGTACACCTTTTCACACACTCATCTTTGTCTGTTCTAATGATTTTTCGTATCTGCTGTTTGTAAAGCACGAAGTGATATATACCTGTGCAAAGTGCTATATTGAAACTCTTTCGTCTAGATAATATTCAAGCATTTTCTTTTTATTTAACTTTTTTTTAAAGTCTTTGAACCATTGACTTAATAGAAATCCAAATTGGTCAAGTTCAAGTACAATCGTACTTGCATTTTTATTATTGATTAATTTATTATTTTATTATTAAGGGGCGACGGTGGCGCAGATGGTAGAGCAGGTCGTCTTATGATCGGAAGGTCGGGTGTTCGAATCCCGCCTCCTGAAGGTGCACATTGTCGTTGTGTCCTTGGGCAAGACACTTCACCCTCCTTGTCTCCAGTGTCTGCGTACACTGGTGTATGAATGACAGTGTGAATGGGTGAGTGGATCCTTGCTGTAAAGCGCTTTGAGTGCCTAATGAAGGTGGAAAAGCGCTATATAAGTTGAGACCATTTACCATTATTATATGATTCTTCATCTCTCATCACAAAGACTGTTTCACTACATGGGGGGTCATTGAAATTGACATTTTGAATGTTAACATATTTGTTTTATTCTCTCTGTCTGATGAACCCCGTGACCTGCTCATGTCAAATAGTATGCATAATCGACAATTTCTCTGCTTTTAATTAATTTCTTTGAGACACTTCATTCTTCATTTCATCAACATATAAAAGAGTTGAATAGACATGAACTCAAAAGCCCTTTTTAGGGCAAGGTTTACAGACAAGTGTATAAAAAACCCACACACCAGACGGTTCATGCAACATGGACTCAAAAGTACCACTTCAAATGTTTCTGCAAGATAAGAGACTGATCTCAGAATAAAGGGTCTATGCTTTGAAACAAATAATAAGTTTAATGTGCAAACTAAGCACACAATAGAGACAAGTACTTACGTTCACAGATTTAGTAAAGTTCGTGTGCCTCTCTGCCTGGGATTGCTAAGGTCTCCCTTTCTGGACATTTAAATTAAGCAAAGCTGAATGTGTCAGACATTGTTTTTGACACAACCTTGAGTTTTTATCCAGGCTCGGAACTTGCACAAAGAGTACATTGCCTTGACAGTATGCAGCTGTAAGTGTAAACTTTACCGCTTAAGCGACTGCATTTCAACTTTTATCTTTAATAGAGACATTTGTCTAAAACGAGTTTGTTACTTTCCATAGCTGAAGTTTTACCAACAAAACATTCTGAGAAGAAACTTTTTTTTAAATATATATCTTATCATTAATATTTATGTAAGTAAATATAACATTGTCCAAACTGCTCTAATTGACCTATACCATAATGTAGAGTGGGCATGCCAGTAAAAAAAAATTAGCGAATTGTGAGAGGCGAAAGGAGCCTTTGAAACTGGCTGGTCTGGTTCCTGCGGCTGTCCTAGGGGAGAAAGGGAGTGCCTCAGCCCTGAAGCTGCTAACACCAAGGGAAGGCTGTTTGGATGGCAGCGTAAAAAGCGTCATAATTGAACAGATACAAGTGTGTGGTGTGGGTGTGTGTGTGTGTGTGGTGTGTGTGTGTCCGGGGCGTGTGTGTGGGTGGAAAACTATTCACCACCTGGAGCCTCTAGGTATCGACTCTAGACAAAACTTTGTAAAATAAACAAGATGGTGGTTATTATTCGAGGCGAGTAGAACTCGGTAACATTTAATCAAGTAACTTTTTACACACTTGTTGAGTAGTTTTATCGCACAGTACTTTTTACTTCTACTTAAGTGATATTAAATTGAAGTACATTTCAATGCGCTTATTCTTAATACTCTCAAGCAAATAAAGGTTTATCTACCCACTGTGACCAGATCTAAAAGTGACAAAACCTTCATGTTGAAAAAGAGTGTTAATCCTTACACGTTTGAGAATTATTTATTTGTATGACTATATCTGAATTCCTAAATTTTAGAGAAGTGTCTGACTAAATCAGATCAGTACAAGCAGAATGTTCATATACATCATATACTTTTTTATTCTTAGTTAAGTAATTAGTGACTGAGCATGTCAACACTCATGCACATGTATCCCCTTCTCTGTAACCCCTTACACATGCAAACTACAATAATTAGATAACATAACATAAGATGAACTTTATTGTCCCACACGCGGGAAATTTGGCTTGGGCTTAAAAGCCCTTATTTCCAATAAACAATATTTTTTTCATTTATTTATTTGAGGAAACTGCACCTGGAGGAAACCTACGTAGAAACAGGGAATAAATGCAAACTCCACACAGAACAGCCTGACCTGGCCCAGGACCGAACCTGGGCTTCAACAGATAAAATAAAATTAAAATCTTACTAATTATGTCATGCCTTATGTTGATTTTTGCTACAAATTTTAAGTGCTAGCCACTTGAAATTCTAACGGAACTTACATTTTCCAAGAGGGTTTCTAAATGATTCCTATGCTGTGAATAGACTAAAAATTACATTTCATTTTCGTTAGAGTTCTCCTCAATCCATTACAAGTGGATGATTTTTGGGTCCACCTTGGTCCTGTTTGGTGCCAGGACCCACAGCACATGCCTTCACATGTCTGTAGATATTACACACAGTATTTTGTCATTTAAATCTGCCCATAATTGTACTGTACAACATTGCATGGTACTGAGCGAGAGATTTAGCAAGTGTAAATTAGGTCTTGAACAAACAAACTATGGTGAATCTGGTGACAGTGTGACTGACTGATCCTGACTGTCCAGTTCTGGGATTTGCAGGGACAATAATCACAGTGTGTGCATTAGACTGAACTACTTCCTCCTTCTAACACTTCCAGGTGCTCATCCATCTATAGCCCACAACAGGGATCCAAATGATTACACTTTTCAATGTGCCTAAAGCCAGTGGTTCCCACTGGTTAATGAGGACTATAGAGTTGTAATAACATGCAAATCCCATGGTACAAAATGTACAAAATATATACATCACGCTGCCATATTTTATTTATTATATTGTAGTTTATTTGTGCATATGGTTATGGCATGGTAAAGATTTGACTAGTTCCTTAAATCTCATGACAATCTTTTGGGCGAATAACTGTAGTGGCTTCAGAAAGTTTTCAGACCTTATTTAATTGCTTCGATTTTATTATGTAGATGCCTGAGAGATTTGTACTTTTGGATTTGGTGTTATAGGTCTGCGCCACTGTAAGGCTATATAAGCAACAGTGTTTCTTGTGGCAGCATGTGTTCAGTGGAAACACTTATCCCGACAGCGAGCCTTGTCTTTCACAGCTGTATCCAGGCAACACGGAGCAGACCCGCGTCCTTCAGCTCCTTACATCTTTACATCTGTCTGTTGTCATGTGGCCCAGTGGTAAGCACAACATGATCAAATAAGGATAAAGAACACTTTGAATGGGCGGCCCAGACAATGCCAAACACCCTGAGAGACTCTGAGTATTTAAAAACCCTGTCTACATACACAGCCAAGAGACTAATAGATTTAAAAAAAAATGTTATTACAGAAGTGAAAAGAAGACATGCTTGATAACTTATGGTAGATTAATCTAGTTTGTGTAAAACTTGTCTTAAAAGTGGAGGTGAACGAAACGTTCACTTAATGATTTTAAATCTGGTGGTATGGTGGTTTAGTGGTTACTGCTACCACTAACACAAAGCAAAATGTTAGATAGTCTTTGATGATGTTAGCATGTCTTTCTATTAATCGAATTATATTGATTTGCTTTTGTTGAATAATTAAAATTTGGAATCTAACCCATACTTAACACAAACAGAAGGGATAGAGAACGAAAACAAAACTTTACTTACTTTAATGTTTAATAACTTAGTTATAACTGCACATGTTATTAATGAAGACATTGTTTTCTTCACAAGACTTTGGCAGAAAATATGTCTGAATGAACAAGGAGGATCACTAACTACCCTGCATGATGATGCTGGTCAGACTTTTGATGTGCATGTTTTGTTAAAACCCTGCCTGCAGCTTCAGGACTTGCATTTGAGAAGAAAACATTTAGTAAGGAGCACTTACCACTGGGGGAATTGGGGCCACGTGAATCTGTCTGTCCATTGGACCTCTCCATCAGCATCCGGGAGTTCTCTTTACCAGGAGAGCAATTGCCATTGCCTGACAAACAGACACAACATTATTGTCCATCATTCTGTATAGTAAAAGAAAAAAACACACTTGATAGGTTGTTGTTCTACTAAATATATTTTCCCTAAAGTTTTTTTTTTCTTTCTTACAAAGTATTTAGATTCTGCAGACTTTGCTACAATTGCCGTTATGGTTTTGTCCAAACACAACAAAACACCATAGGCACCTCTCTCAGTGGCCTATAGGATTCTTATGTCCAGTAAATGTGTATCGGATTGCGGCACCTTCAGCGGTGTGCTTAGAGCAGGCCATGGATAGCCAGTGTCCACTCAGAGGAGAGCAGACCCATCCCTGATCCTCTTACAGGACGGCCCCATCAGGGTCAGCTCAACAATACAGAGGCACAGGCAGACACCCCCACTGACCTAGGTGTCACGTCCCACAGGACACACATGGACATGTCTTTTACCTGCACACAGGTGGCACAATAAAGTAGAAACTAAATATGTCCACTGATACAGCGGAGCCCTTTCTTTTAGTACAAATGCATAATGAACAAAAATGTGTTACTCTTGTTGATATACTGTATACTGATTTACTGTACATATCTTTTTTATCAACTTGCAGTATATTTCAAACCTGTCGAGTTAGCAGTATGTAGATCTCTACTCCAATGAAAATTCCTGGACAACTCTTAAAGCATACACAAAACAAATTTTCTACTTGAGCGAAAATGTTATTCAGCCCCGAGTACAATTTAAGGCTTCTTTTGAACTGACGTTACCCATAAATAATATGTATATATATATATATATATATATATATATTATATACACGTGTATATATATATATATACACATATATATAGTATGTTAGAACATCCGTTCACAAAGATAAAGAGCAATGGTTTTACACATCTTTTGCCTGCTCTAGCCACCTGCTCCCCAATTTGCTCCCTAAAATCAATGAATAAATCCTATACCTGCTGTCTATCATTCTCCATAAAAGTTGCCACATCATTTTGCTTTGACAGCTTGCATTAGCTGGACATGCTCTCTCTGCATTGTCCCATTGTACTGGCAGTCTGACTGAGTGAGGCATGCAGGGAAACGTTGTCCCTGACACAATCCCTGGGACGTGGCTCAGGTTGCACAGGTCGGGGTTGGAGGAAATCTCAGGTGACCAAGCGTCTCTCCCCTGGCAGTGCTGTCCTGGAGACAGGACTGGCCCAGATTTGTCATGGAGGATTTTCCATTACTGTAGCCATCACAGACAGCAGTGTGTAGGACATCCAGCCACAGAGAGCATGGACACACTGGGTTCACCGGAATAGCATTACATATGTAATATTGATCATCTTTATGGAGGCTATTTGCTGTAAATAATGTATAATACAATTGTTTAAGTGTGTTTATATCAAAATAACTATATTTATTTTAAGAGGGATGATTAGATAAGATTGTTGATTGCTTTTAATCAAACTGTATTCCCGTCATAAAGTGTGGTTTTCTTTTCACTTGTGTCCAGCTTTTTGCCACAAAATCTTATAAAAATGTAGCCTACTTTTTGCCTCCCTTGCACAGGTGTAACATCCAGAACACAGGACAAGCTATTATGTTTATTTACTATTACTTATTTTTTTAATATATATACCAAGAATTATTCTAAAACGTTGTGGACACAGTTTCTGATTGAAATGTGCCTAGAAAGAGATTCTTTAATCATATTGATGTACAGTATCTGTTTTCCATCTCGGACCACAAAGCTTTAATGTTTGGAAAATGCACAATTGAAGCTAACCACATTCATTTACACTTTCACAGTGAAGGCGACCCGACGGTGGCGACAGGTTTTTGCTTAGTCACATTAGGCATTCAATCAGTGGGATGGTATAGTTGAGTAATGCACTAAATAAGGATAATATGATCTACTAATGCGCTGACAGATGGAAAGGAACAGCTATAGGCCTACATACAATGGAAATGATGCTACGCTTTATTCACTGATTTGAATCACAAATTAATACATGTTTACTCATTCTCCCACCTATAGGGTCAAAAGATGCGAAAGTATAACTCAGAACAATAACCCAACCCAAGTGGGAGGCAGAAACAATGACAGTGCATGGGGTGGGTTCATTGTTATCTTATGACTTTTAGAAAACAAATCATGTCTTAAAAGTGCTCAGTGCAGGAGCTATCAGGACTACAAGGCTATGCACAGAGTGTATATCAGGTCATGTTGTTAGTGTGCACCTAGCAAGGCCATTGCTTAATTCTGCCTTGTTTTTGATATTAATTATCTCAAAAGTCAATATACACAGTATTTAAGTAAAACCGTCCAGAATACTTTAATCAGTAACTTTCAATTTCAAAGTTATTTATTGTTGTTTATTGTTAATGAGGTATATCTGGACCTCATCATATTGGATCATATATCATATATTGGATATATCATATATTGCAGTAGACAAAAGCAGTAGCAATACTTTGTCGGACTTGAACACATAGTGGTAATTTAAACTTATAATTTTCACATTTACTTGAACTCGAGCAATACCGATGCAAAATTAAAGTGGGTAACTTGGGAACAAGTTCAAGCATTCTTCGGCTTTGAAAGAAATTGACAGTGTTTTGTAGATCTGCAGTGTGTCATGATTGTAAGCTGTTGCTTCTATTATTTTCATTGCTGCTTGGTAATGTTTTGAGCACAATGACACTTTCTTTGTATCCCAACAGTCTCTGTGATAAAACATCAGATTTTTGTTCTGTGGTCTCTTTCTTAAGTAGACTGAGCATGAGATAGCCAAATATGTGACCAGATCACTGCAATAGCTACAGTATCAAAGCAGTTGATTTTTTTTTTAATTAGTATTACATAAATCTATGAACAATTTAAAATGCAAACCATTGCCAAACAAATGTTTAGTTTAAAAATTAACCCTGTTATAAATTGAGACCCACAAGTCCCTTGTTCTGTCGAAGGTCGCGCTGCTGCTAAAGATATGCACACAAAAGCAGAATGCAGCGCTGCGGGGGGCAGGCAGGATCACACAGACACGAGCCCAAAGGAAACCAGCAAAGGGCAATGGAGCACCACAACGCACATATCCAGTATCTGCTGCACACACAGGATGTCGATAATGCATGATTCTCTCAAGCTTTAAGGGCTGCACAGGAAAAGGCTGCAGTGAGGGAAAATCCCTCCAAATGTTTATACTTGTATGCAAGAAACATTAACTTAAATGTTTCTTATTATTGTTACCTAAAGTTGTTGCAACTGCATAGTTTTTATCTCAATATGACTGGTATGTAAAAAGCAACAGGGAATGAAGCAGTAACACTCAGGCATAAATGTGTGACATTAATAAAAATGTATAAAAAGAAAAACATTTTGTGCATCGCGGCTTGATGTAAAAATTACTTACTGGAGCAGAAACCATCAGACGTCTCCATTGGGAGTTCTGTATAAAAAAAAGAAAAAGATTTGATTAGTGGCAGCATAACATTTCAGCTTTATCAAATAAATATTACTGTGGAGGTCAATATCATTTTCCAACTCTAATGGAGTTAAGTCACTTTCAAAGCAACCTTTGTTGATAATTGTCAGGTTTAAGTTTCTGAAAACGCTTTCAACGCTTTCACTTACGCGACTAAAACAAGAAAGGATAAAGTTTGATTGGTAGGATGATTTTGAAAACTACAGAAAGGATTTTAGAGTAGTAATTGCTTTCTTTCTTTTTGTGTTTCTCAATTTCAGTTGCATGTCTACCGTATGGAGAATTGACAATAATGTTAGCTTTGCCTAACCAGTAAAACCAGAGTGATTTTATTTATACTTTGTTTTTTCAGTTATACACACAAACGTAAAGCTTGATTTTAGATTCACTAGTGCATAGTTTTTAGGTCAATGTGTAAAATAAACGGAAATAGAGAAGGCAGTTAAAACCATTCAAAGCCTAGACATAATTTACAAAATGTGAACTCAATAACATTGCCTTGTATCCTTCTCATCAACCATATTTTAATATTTCAAGAGTAGAAATTGTGAACATTACAGCCACCACAATTTTGAGAGAAACTATACTGAGGGAAAATAATTTACCTTCAGTGTCTCCAGGGCAGAGTGAGAAGGGGGTTTCGGCCCGGGACGAAGGATGGGTACCAACGGTCTCCTACTCCTCCACTAAAATTAAAATCAAAAATTCCTGAGGTGGACAAAGTATATTTCTGTCATCCAAATAATAATGCAACAAAAAACAATCCTCATAAGAACAAAAACATTGTCAGTGCGTGTCTAAAATCCTACAGGTGTTCTCCGGTGCGTCTTGTGCGCGCGTCCCGTCAACTTTCCTCTTTTGAAGGCGTCACTGGCACTGTCCCGTAAAGCCCAAACACGCAAACTCTCCTCTCCCACACTTTTCCCGAGTTTATACCGATCTCCCGCGGCTCTGACTGTGGGGAGACTAGTGCTGAGACGGGGGTAAGACTCAAGAAGTTGGTTAAGGAAGAGAAGGAGAGGGATCGATCAAACTGGATGCACCGGTTCCTAAGGAATTAGCCACAGTGTCAGGGAGCAGCCAAGCTATTTTTCAAACCTATACTGTCAGGACTGGAAAATCCGTGTGGGCAGCTACAGAAGGCTTTATGATGCATTTAAACACAGCGTGAATAATACCCATGAGAATGCCAGAAATTACGCGTGAACCTTAACAGCGCAACGCGAATTTACTTTAACAAACCATCCCTAAATACCTATTCATCATTTACATGCATGCATTATAAATATGGTATAATGGGCTGGCGGACGAGAAAGAAACAAATCAAGCTGTAAGTGTCATTCAAAACGACGCTATTTGGACGTTAAGTGCTGTGTTCCAGTGCACGTCTCTGGCGCTGACTGACTGAGTGACAGCTTCAATTCAACAGGTTATCCGATCACCGCAGCGTGCCTTTCCATTCACCAGACACAGACGCTCCTTGTCTGCTGACTGCTGCAGACATGCGCCTCTTTACGGCACCGCGTCTGGATCTCTCTACCCCAGTCTACAGTCAACATTTTTTTCTTTTTTTTTTTAGTTATTGCCGCACACACATGGGCATCTTTCTCCCGTTACCTTTACAAAACACTGGAACTTAAATGATCCCGCGAACTGGCACACTCGTCCACATTGGGCGCATCAGCTTGACTTCATTGTAGCCCGACATGCGCCAACCGGTGGGGGACTCACAGGCAGTTCCGAAGAGGTAGCGGTGGCTCGAGCAACAGTTGTTCAATCCACCACTGACTTCCTCCTCCATCTCCTCAATAGCACAGTGCACACGCACTGGCAGGCAAGCAGCGGCAGCAGCAGCAGACAAGGCAGACCCGAGTGGCTATTCTGGGAAGTTGGTGTGACACACAGAGAAATGGATCACGGCGGAGTGTGGTGGACCCAGTAGCTATAGTCTGCGTCTCGGCTCGACAATCGATTAGGTTACAAAGGGCCTCTTATTTCTAAGGCTGCAGCGAGGGTAGCTGTCCGTGGCAGTACAGACAACAGCCGCTAATCTTCCACAGGCTAAGTGTCAGGGTCTCACGCTACTAAAACATTAATTAAGTTTATCCGCAAAAGAAAACATTATGGTCAAGCATACCATACTTCTACTTAAGCTAAGGACAACGCTTTGCGTAAAGCTGAAGTAAAAGTGTTACACAGAAAATGTCATCTATATATAATTTAACCCTTTATTATATGAATATTTTCAACTCACTTACAGGTGTAGTCTGGAGAGGACCTTGAATTAAAATGTCAGTACCCCCTGGT
Source organism: Neogobius melanostomus (assembly GCA_007210695.1). Classification (NCBI taxonomy): domain Eukaryota; kingdom Metazoa; phylum Chordata; class Actinopteri; order Gobiiformes; family Gobiidae; genus Neogobius; species Neogobius melanostomus. The sequence continues at coordinate 3,102,226 of VHKM01000049.1, forward strand.
GGTCAGACATGGTCACAGCAGCCTTGTGCTGTATTCTCATTCACCTCACTTCACAGTGGACCGCTGTGTATTCTTGTAACCATGGCGCCTCTCTGTAGGCTCTTACATGACATCACTGCAGCACGATAGGCACCAATGTTATGTCTTTATGTGTCCACTGAGAATAAAATAAGTTGGTTTTATCACTCAATTAAATTATTGCAGATAATAATTACATCCTATTCATGATTCAAAATTACCCTCCTTACCTTCCTTATAATGAGCTTCACTTTCACTATTTTTGTTCTGCATAAAAGGCATAAAACTGACGTTTCCAATCTTGTAATCACAGTATAATAATGTTCATCAAAAACATATCAAGATTTGTTGTGCTTTTTTCATTCATCAGTGTCTCCTTCTAAAGATCTCGAAATGCTGCTGATGTCACAAGATGATGCTTTTAGAGTCCTGACTGCTTCACCAGTTTCTTCTGATCATTATAGTGCTCCATTTATCGCCACAACAAAGAATTTCAGTTCTAATGACTGGCAGTGGCAACTAATTGGTTTAGGCTTAAATTGCTGCACTCCCCTTTGTGCCAGCAGAGGATTTTGTATGCTCTGAAATGAGGCCTTATTTAGTTTTTTCACCACAATTATCCATGAGTTTAAGTTATTAGGAAACATGAAATACCATTGTTATGGTGTGGAAAACAAGTTTAAAGCCTCAATTAAGTGCAATGCATAGAACTGTTAAGTTAAAACATAAATGCATAATTTGAATTTTGAGTTTCTTCAATCATCTTGAACATTAATCGCATAAATTAGATTTCTATCAGGGAAGGGAATTTTATTTGTCAATCACTTTTCACATGACACAAGTTGACCCAAAACGCTTCACACAATGTACAAAACGTAGTTACTATTATATAAGCCAACATTCATTCAGACAGAAACTATACAATGCTCCATTTAGTGGTAATTGTAATTATTGTAAATAATATAAGAGCGGTAAATAGACTACTGTGGGTGAAAAAATACAATGGTATTCTATAGCTGCTGATTTTAAAACTGTCAAAAAGTACAGACAAGCGTTTGCATTTTTATGGATGAGTCTGTAGCGCCCTCTAGTGGAAGCAGGAGGATAATTTGTTTCAGAACATTTCACCAGCACTACTATTGGAGCTGTACTATATTGTTACAGCTCACTCTGCAGTCTTTCCTGTGGGAAATTCAGCACAACCTGTATTATCATTATTTTTTTCAATATTTATTTGTTTATTTATTTTGGTTCTTATTAAACAGATTTTTTGCTGCTATGGTTAATATGTAGTATACATATTTAGTAGCTCATACATACATATGTAGACTATATAAACGTACACATGTTTAAATTTTTTAAATAATATTGAAGATACAAATGTGAAATTGATCTAACAAAAACGGTTGACTCTATCGTATCGTTAACAAATGCATGTATCAGGAGTGTTCCAGTAAAGAAATCGCTTCCACCATTTACTGAAAAATGTATAATTGCACAAAAAAAGCATATCAGCACAATTAATATAAGTGCATTTCTCTCTTTAATTTTGTCTTTGACTTAGCATTTCAGATGGAAAAAATTGTTGCATGTAACATGTTTTGAAAAAGTGTCTATAATTGTTCTGTCTGAGTGGGCTGTATCACTAAGTTTCACACACGACAAATAATAGCCAACCTCAACAGTAGTTTCCTGCTGCAGTGTCCACACCACTGGTTGGTAGTCTGTCAACAAATGAAATTGTTTGGTCAGAAGAGAGAATACAAATACCTTGGCATGGTTTTATGTTCAAAGGCCCACAATGTATGACAAGCCGTAAATTAGAACTTATTTCCAGTTGTAAAAAGGGTATAGAAATAAAATATTGCCTTGTACACAATATATCAGTATCAATTTAACAAACAAGTAACAAGTAGTTTACAATTAATAATAACAGATAACTGAGTAAGTTTAACCTACCACTTAACCTACCAATGGCAATCAGGAAAAAATATTTAAACTTGTAAATTATAAATGCATTTGAGACATAATGGCACAAATGCTCAAATGCAAGCACACATTACTTCAGTAAATTGTACAAATACTGCCACTATAGAGGATGTAATGACCTGAGTTTGTCTGCTAGAGGGCACTGGTGGTCTGTCACACAATACAGTATGATTTGTTCTTTATTTATTTATTTTACAAAACACTTCTGAGTCAACTGTGCACAAATCATCTATGTTGTTAAGTATTAAAGAAAGAGATTGCACCACAGGCGTCCTAATAATCATCCCTGTGTTTTTTCTTTATAGGCTATCTTGTCCTATGGATACATCTGCATGACATTATTGTGGCTTACACTTCAAGACACAAACAGCATGTTTATGTTCTCCAGCGGATTATATGTATTTATATATTATATTATTTATCAATGGTAGTTATTCAAGGTCTTGACGTGAATCTAACTGAAACCCTTTACACCTCCCAAAAACAGCATAAAAGCCTGGCTCCAAAGATTATTCTATTTTCTAAATATCGCTGTGACAATGCAGGGAGGGGTATCTTATGTTTAACCAAGCTGATTTTTGTTCTGTGGAATTAAAAGGTTTAAGCCTGAGACTTTGATTGACAGGCCCTGGAGCACTGTAGAGGCTTGTTGCCAGTCCGCCCACCCTGCGAGGGCAGGGCTTCCCACCTTTTGCCCTTTTAAAGAATATTCTCTGTAGGAGGAGCAACAGTGCTTAATTTGATCCCCGTTTGGGGAACGCATTCCCCCAATTCTCAGTTTTTCAGGGTAAAGGATCCGGGAAATATTTATGAGGATCCGGCAAAGATTTGATCTGATATAATGGTGTTTAATGAGAGTGTTCCGGCAAATGTTTTGGCCATAACATCAGACCAAAAGTGGTCCTGAAAATACAAATTTACAAATTAAGCACTGAGGAGCAAGATGTGCCATGTTATATTTGCAAACCGGGGACCATCACCATCTAGGCTAGTGTCCCTATCCAAGGGTTAGGTAAAAACAAAACAAAATATGTTCAATTTTACTTTGACAGAGTCCCTCCGATAAAGACGGGAATCAGCAAGCAAACCAATACAATCTTTCTTCTCAGACAATCCCTTTAAAAGCTTTTAATTAAAAGTGTTGAAAGTCCCTTACATACAGAAAGTTCTAGAATAATTCCTGTATCTTCTTCCTGACTCAGGTATATGGATAAATCTGAGTATAAGTAATTGAACAGATGGATCAGGGTGTCAGCAGCGGCTCCCTGCTGACACCTGTTGGGTAACATAAGACATGGGTCCCGGTGGTAACACGTGTATGGGCGAGTGACTAACCACTCACAAGCACTCAGGGCTATATAACACCAACACCTCTCTAAGCCTGGACACGCTTCCTGCAAAATCTATTAATGACACAACAAGTGGTCGATACCATTCTGTACAGTTTCAGTTCAGCTACATAGTTTATTGTTGATTTGTACCAGATTTAGCAAAGTAGCTATTTTCCATCTGCAGTCCATGGACATCAACAAAGTGGGCTCTCTTGTGTATTATATATGAAAATAGTGTTAAACTGAGTCTGAAAATATTTAGGAAATATAGTACTATATAGAAATATAGTACTATATAGAAAGAAACTCAAGTCAAGTTAATTGTGTTGAAATATCATCTTGGCCATTCATTTTGCAGGGTTAACCATAAATTGCACAGTTTCACAAGCGTCATCAAACAAGTAGTAGCTCTTACATGTTAATTGCAAAAAGCAGCTCACAGGGTTAAAAAGAAAAAGGTCTACGCTCTAACCACTGAGCCACTGTACAATCTCTCTATTTATTGTCTTGCCTAAAGACAAATCACAGTATACAATCTTATTACTGGGAGTGAACCAATAAAACTTTTATTGATAAACAAAAAAATAGTGGTTTGATGTATTTTAACATCATGTACAAATGCAATTGAGAACAGGCTCACAACATGTACTTACTTACTTACTTACTTAACATTTTTCCATGAACCCAAAAGGCCAATGAAAGAGGCCCCAAACACTTTGATCAATAAGAGGATAGTCTGTCAAAGCCAGTTCATTTGTCTATCATGTACCCATAAGTCTTCGGCCAGGGACTGCAGACAGCCTCATCATTTATCAAAGGCCCTGTGTGTATCCATGCTAATGCATATTGACTTAATACATGCGGTGCGGGCATAGGGAGGTTATTGGGCAACTGCGGTGAAGATTACAGGATGCTCATGCAGAGTGTAAAGGACAACAGGGATTGGAGCATGACTTAATTATTCATATTGTTAATAATTTATTTATATTCATAATTATTTATCTTTTTTTTCAAAAATAAGACTGATTACAATATATATAGCAAAGATTGTGAAGATATAATAAATAATAATCAAAACTTGCTTATGAACTGAAAGATAGGAATGAGTTTGGACCACTTTGAACTACTTTACTTAAAAAAATCAGGCAAAGGGTCTTAAATACATGCTGTATACACATCATTATTCAAGGTCACCAGAGTGGGTTAAGACTCTGAGTCCTGCTTTTTGTTTCGTATTTTTGCTCAGAATAGCTCTGAAGAGGGACGTCCTGGCTTCAACCCGCTTTTCTTTATCCAAGTTTAACCAGACAAAGTTTTCTTCCTTAGGTATGTACTTTTGGTGTATTGTACGATAGTGCTCGTAGTCGTCCGTGATGCCTGTGCCATGAGACTCACTGTCAGTCAGATATTGTTCTGTGCCACGATGGGGATGTTTCAGTAAAATGAAATGTGTCCGGATTGTCAAGGTATATCTGGGTGAGATGCAGCAGTATAGCCCTCTATTATTGAATCATCGTAACTGTCCATCTCCTGTAACTTTTATAGTCTGTTGATTTAAAGTCTCATTTAACAAAGTGCACAACTTTTTGGACTGGAAGAATATATGTATATTTTAAAATAATATTATAATTATCATTGGCAAAAAAAAAAAAAGACAACCATCTACAACCATTCACATCGAATATAATACTTTTTACGTAATTATATATATATATTTTTTACATTCATTTATTACCTCTCTGACTTGATTCTCACATCCTCGTGATCCTGAAGTGACTTTTTACTGATGTGACATAGCATCACCTCCCTATGTACTACATCACAGTGCAACCACATCGGCCGGGATATTACTGAACCATAACGCTGAGCATCAAATTGTGATGGCCTTTTGATGCTCAGAGTTTACTCAGGATTTATCACCACAACTGCTTCCCTCCCCCAAGAGAGATTGGGATATGGGGCCCAGGCTTCCCAAGCAAACAGTCGAATTACCATCCTGAAATATCAGTCAGGCACTCTATCACCTCCAAGGTCATGAGACCACTTTCCTACATACAGCGTTCAAGTAACATCATAACATTACAGAGAGCCTCTAGTTAATGTTATATAAGGAAAAATGAAATTGAAATTTCAAATTTTCAAAACCTCAATTCTTTAAATAATTTTAGAGCGGAGTTGTGCTGACAAAGTAATGCTAACATCAGTGCGACATCGGGGTTCAAGATCACAAAAAATAAAATACATCCATAAGAGATGCCCGAGCCGCCTCAGCTGGCTCCTCACAACGCGACGGAGCAGCAGCTATACTCCGAGCTCCTCCTAGGTGACTGAGCTTGTCAACTTATCACGAAGGGAGCGCACCCTGCGAAGGAAACTCATTTCGGCCGCCTATATCCGCGATCTTGTCCTTTCGGTCATTACCCAGATCTAATGAACACAGGTGAGGGCAGGAACGCGGGTCGACCGGTAAATCGAAAGCCCCGCAACCCCGACCCAGCCCCCTAACAACCACAACAGTCCGACACAACGACCGCAACACAAAATAAAAAACAGGATTATAAAAACAGATATAATTTACAAAAAAAACAGTGCATTATCACATTTACAACAAGTGAGATAATACTATATGTCCAAGGCCCTTCTAATTAGGTGAGTCTTAAGTTTTGCTTTGAACAAAGGCAGGTCTGTGATGGCATGCAACTCAATGGGTAACAAGTTCCAGAGTTTGGGACCTGCCACAGCAAAACATGATCGCTTCACTGTTTGCAGTATATGGCCTTGGCACCTCAAGCAGGTGGTACAGGGCAGAAAGCAAGGCTCTGCTGGGCTGGTGAAGGGTCAGAGTCTCACATAAATACGCAGGTGCAAGGCTGTGGATGGAACAGAAAACAAACAGCCAGTGCTGGGAGGACAGGACAGGTGTGATATATTTGCAAGTTGCAAGGGTTGGTGAGGAGCCGGGCAGCAGCGTTTTGTATAAATTGTAATCTGTGTTACTACGGAGGCCTGATGTACAGAGTCCAATGTACAGAGCATTACAATAGTCCAATTGTGAGATTTTGCTCTACTAAAAGTAAAGCCTCTCAGAGTCACAAGATTAATATAGAAAACGCATGGATCCCATCCTAAACAAAAAATTATAACGCTCAGGGTTGTGAGTTTGGTAATTCCTTTTAAATATCCTCATTATAGTTGTGGAATGCCTTGAATGCCACCTTTTACCATGTTGAAAAATCTCTCCTCCAAGGTCAAGAAAAAATGCTCCACCGTCATAAAACCCGTTAATATGTGCAGCCATGACAGTTCTTCCTTGTGCCCTTTGTTTGCTGGTGAAAGCCTTAGAGTGAAGCCACAGTGGAGTAGCTGCGGAGTTTGAGGCGCCGTTCATTACTTTGTCCCAGATTGATCCGAGCACCTGGATGACAGAACAACCATTTCATTTGAGTTGATGGCTGTTTTTTCCACCTCAAGGAACAGAGGTTGTAATGACCCCTCAGGCAGCCCGGCAGTGCACTGTACATCCCACTAACGCTGCACTCTGTCATGGGGATAAAGGGAAACGTGGACACTTACACAATGCAAGGGTGGAAAGTAGTGCAAAAGAAACGCTTACTCTAGAAATAACAAAACAAACACAACAAGGCTAAAATTGTTAATATTGATATTTGTCTAAATGTTAATTGTGATATTATTGTAACCAAGTTGTCATGGCTCTACGACACATACCTGGTTTGTAGTAATAACAGAAGATAGGTGGTGTTATCAATGGCAATAACGGTAATATAACTGATACCATATAGCTTTGGGTGGTTTGTCATTTTATGTACTTAAGCAGGAAGTACCATTATTTATAATTGCATCTGCAAACTTGTCTTGATCCTTGAGTAGACAGCAAGGCCTCATGATTGCTTAGTTTAAATAGCCCTTGTTTTCTTTTTTTTACGCTTGAGTTATAAAGAGGAAAGAGTCATTTTATAGAGGTCTGTAGACGCTCTTGTTATACTTGACAAGGGCATTGGAGGAAAGGCGACAGTGCAAACAGAGAATTTTAATAGAAGGACCTCTGTGAGTTACACACGGTCCATAGTGGCCCAGACTGAGGTGAACTGTTGTGCAACTGTTCAACCTTTATTGAAACTTAAGGCATTGGATTTTACACAAAGTTTCTGGCAATCAACTGTTCACTAAGTCATATTGTCCTGTTTATCATGCCGATTGTCAATTTACAACCAAATGTGGCCAGAGTTTACATATTTAACCACAAATGCAATATTAAAGAATTTACCAAATCTAGTAAAATCATTGACCAAAGCTGTTATAGTAAAGCTTCAAGCTATAAAGGCTACAGAACCATGTGTTGCCCAATTATAAATCATCATCAAATCATCATAGATATTATTATTATTAATATTAGACATCAGCAATTTCTACAAAATCAGGTCCCACAGTGTCAACCTTGAACAGATAAGTCTCCTTGGCAGATGAAATATATGATACTATGAGCTTTCATCTAAAATGTCAAATGAGTTGTGGTTTTTCAGTTTGTCGCCTGTGTGTATGTAGGTTGTGGATTGAGGTTAGACGTATGAGAAACCTGGTTGGACATTTAGTAAAAAGGTAGCTTTTACACTCTGTGGGCCTCTCATTCCCCGTACAGTAGTGGAACATGTGACGGTAAGTGAAACTCTCTCACGTTTTACCCATTTACACAATATGTGTCTTAAGGGCAATACATAACATGCGGTTTGAGTGGAAGAGGCACATTATGTGGTAACTGTGGGTGGAAAGAGTTAAGGGTACAAAGTAACACTGTTATACTACACATGGTGGTAGTCTATGTTTGAATAGACGTGAACCAAAGTGACAACATTTAAGACATTTATCTAAATAGTGGCTACTGTGATGCAGAACGTTTTATTATATATTTAATTATTAAAGACAATAAGCATATGCGTTACTAACAATCGCTACTGACGTACTGTAAAAAAAAAAAAAGTGCAATGTTTCATCTTTCATCTGTATTAGACTGATGTATCTTCAAAATTAACATATCTCTATATAAAGCACATCCTGACATAGCCTTGCATGTTTTTCTGCTTGTCTGGGCCAGGTCCATTCCTATAATATTCGATAGGGATCAGCCTGGCAGACACCGAGGTGGTGGCGCTTGTGTGGTCTGTTTGTATTCAAAATATCAACTTCTGAGTAATGATTAACACATGGATAATCTCATTAAAGGTTTCCAAATCCGTGTGCCTTCGTAATCCTTTCATTACACTGCACTAATCTGAAATCTGCAGAGGTAAACCTGCGGATTGCTAGTTTGAACTGGATCGCTCTGTGTTTTATAATGAAGAGATTAGCTGCAACGGGGAGCAGAGGAAGATACTTGTTTTCATTGAAATATTAATGTATAACCGGTGGTTGTTTATTTGGGGAATACGGTAGAATAGCTAGAATGCCACAAGTTTGTTTAGACATTACATTTGCCGAAGGTGGAAACTTTAATAAGTCAAAGGTTTAGAATACATACATTTAATAATTTTCTGATCTTACATGTTTAATGTTTGTCGTATGGTTTCATTTCAGAGTACAATGGGGCCTTAATCTGCACAATTTCAAAAAAAAGTGGAGAAAATGTGGGTTAAAAGTGAGGAATCCTTTTGCCAGCTGTTGCAGATAGCATTAAATGGGTTAATTATACACATGAACCATCCAATTTCAGTTAGTCTTGTAGTATTAAAATTTCATCCTTACAGTATGTTTTCTCTCTCATAAAATCTTAAACAGCCTAAATCGCATTAATTTGAAGTGCTTCCCAAAAGATCATCAGCTTTTCCTTTTGAGCCCTGTACCTTTTATGGCGAGCGGAGTAACTTATCACGCCACTTGATCTCACATTTCAAAAGAACCGCAGCGTTTGAATCGCAGAACCACTCAGCACGGCCTGTTAATTCTTCTGAAGTCAGCATTAAAACATTTACAGCACTGGCTCGATGGTTACATTTCTTTTTGCAGGGAGACCCGTCCAGATGCTAACTGTGCTACATCAGCGACCCATATAAACTGACAGCTGTTCCACCCTTTCTGCTGGTACTTTATTGTCTTGAGCAGAGGATCTCGATGAAGTAATCAGAATAAAACAAAATGTAAGGAGCGATGAGCCCGTTTATTATGAAGACATGTTTTTGGGGCGATTTTTCCAATAAAAATCTGTATTGAAATTAAAGTGTGTATTGAGCAATGTTTCGTAGTGTTGCAGGATATTTCGAGTGAATTCTTATTCACTCATTTGTTCAGCTGCTGCTTCTTCTTTGGGGTAATAGGAGGCCATGCTATTTCCACATCTATGGATCTTGCTAGTGAGTTGCAAGATAGACACAGTAACAGCCTTAGCCTTAGAGTAAGACACGTCTAATTAATTCCCAAGAGAAACTACTTTGTACATGAAGACAGACAGACAGCGTTACACATTGCAAACATGTTGCTTAAAAATGGGCTTTAACAACTCTACTGTATATATAACAGTCATCAAAGCCTATGAAGGTTATGTAGATGACATGGCAACAGCATTGCAACAGATGCCATGCCTTTGAGTTGACATAGATGGCGCTGATTACCATTTTTGTATTTTAACTGCCGCCTGCAGAGGGCGCTCCCAGGCCATTATGAAACCCTGACCGACACAGTGCTCCTCATACTATATTTTCCATGTATAGACACTGTCTAAAATGTAAAATATGGATGATGAGGAGCCTAAAAGAATGTTAGAAGCCACTGTTATGGCATGGTCAAGGTCAAGGTCAAAGTTTATTTATATAGCACATTTAAAATACAGTCGACAATGCCCAAAGTGCTGTACATGTTTCAAAATAAGAGACAGAATTATATATGCAATGTACAAATAAGTTAAAAAGTATTTGGAATGTTTTTAAGACTGACTTACAACTCTCAGTGGATGAAGCTGATCGAATGCTCAAAGGGAGCTCATTCCAAAGTTTGGGCCCAGCGACCGCAAACACCCTGTCACCTTGTTTTTGTTTTTTTTATTCGAGCGGGGGCCGGTTAAAAGCAGCTGGTCACGTGACCGCAGGGCTCAATATACAAACTCAACATTTCAGACAAATGCTCATGGAGCCAGGCCATTCAGTGACTTAAAAAACCAACAGTAGGATTTTCAATTGTATCCTGAAGGGCACCGGGAGCCAATGAAGAGACTGTAGCACAGGAGTGATGTGGTCATAGCACCTGATGCCTGTTAGGAGGTGTGCAGCTGCATTCTGCGCTAGTTGCAGCAGCAAGGCCATGGCACAGAGAATTGCAGAGAATAGTTCTGACATTATCTTAAATCAGACATGTCCCATTGAAGATAATGTCATTCATCTAACCCCTTTATGTCTGTGACACCATTGTGTTCTTTCACATGATTTCTCTGTTCCCCTCTCTCGCTCAGACACATCCCCACTACATACAGCAAGTGGTGTCTGGGTGTACCTTTCTCTCCCCTCCCTTGTCAGCTCCTGTAATTGACTCTGTGGTCTCCTCAGCCCACTCGCTCCCAGCGCACCCAATTACTGTCCTCTTCTCCCCGATGGCCTGCTCTCAATGACCGAATGGGGGGTGGGATGGGGGTCTGGGCTGTTAGGGCGGGGGTGCAAGATTATGTGATGTGAACGCCAGCACACCCCAGCATAATTAGCAGCTATAGCGAATTACCTTGCAGAGCGGCAACAGGTGTCACCGCGTACAGGCAGCGGTTTTGACACATTGTAGTACATTGTTGGGTTAAATCAATTAGCCAACCTCCGGGTCCACGAGGTTAACACGGGGGCAGGAGTGTATCAGGTTTGCTGAGTTTAAAGCAGATTAGGTGCCATTCACTGCGCTGTCCCGCTCTTGTGCGAGGTGGTTCTTTTTTGGACACGGCTCAAGTAGGCAACAATGGGGCAGCCATGGTCAGTGGCACTCTGTCAAAGATAATAGCCGTCAGCGGGACAGCTGTGTTTGCAGGAGAGGAAGGCCTAAGCACAAGTCCCTCAGTGCACATTTGTCACTCGCTTCAGTGGTGGTCTGCGGTTGAATTTTGTGCCTTTGAGTTTGAAATGGCTTACATTCGTAACTTAAGTGTGTGTGGTGTATCTGCTTGCTCGTTTTTGAGTTTTCTCATTTTATTCAATGTGTTGCAGTAAGCATGGCAGCCCAACTGTGTTAATTACTGTATAAGTGAAGCTACTGGAGGAATATACTACATTACAACCATAAAGTATTGGTTGGTTTATTTGGTGGGACAGTGCATGTTAATGAACATACATGGGTCTCATGCATGTAAACAAGCCACAGGGATTGTAGCCTCGGGCTAATTTCCATCCGTCATCCCCCATCCGCACTCTCAAACACACTCACATTCATCCTGGCCTATTGTACATGTTTTTACTGGTAGGGGAAACCGGAGTATATATTATAGTAATCCAATTCATTTCAGAAATGTGCGTAGTGATGTGGCTTTCTAAACGCAGATTCACTTCCAAGCATCAAAATCCCCATTGCCAAATGGAGTTTACTCTCAAATTGTTTGACTCTGTAATCTCTGTATTGTTACCAAGATTTACAGTTAAAATGCACGTCTGCACCGCCTGTCCAAAGCCCTCTTTCTCGGCAAAGAAAATCTCAGAAAACTCAATTGGAGAAACCTCGAGCAGAACCACTTTGAAGGAGGCATCCACTTCCATGCATCATGATGAATAGACGAGCAATAGGTGGAGCTGATGGGAGCCCATCTTCAGATAGGGAGACTGTTTAGGTGATGTCCAGTCCTTGCTGATGCCTCAGGACAACCGGGAGAAGGTAATAATGATAATAATGCATCGGTTTTATATAGCTCTTTTCTGGACACTCAAAGACATTTTACATTGAATTATTCATTCACTCCATACTTGATGATGGTAAGCTACTATTGTAGCCACAGCTGTGGGGTAGACTGTCGGAAGCAAGGCAACCAGTCTGCGCATTTGGCCCCTCCGATCACCACCAACCACTCACTTACACACTACATTGCCAGACTTCCTGGTGTTCCCAAACAGTCTCCCATCAAAGTACCGACCAGGCCCTTCCCTGCTTAGCTTCCAAGGTCTAAGAACTCTTTCAGGCACAAGGGTCTGGTCCACAGGCTCAGACACATTTTAGAGCCAGAGTCCATTATTAACGTTTAATATTTTGCAGAGATTAACTGAGATACTTCATTATCTGACTTAGTTAAAGTAGACATATAGAAAATCAAATATGCAATGTGTAAAGTTTTGAATTCCATGCTGTTTGCTGAGCATGATCATAATGCAGCCTCTTTTACATATTTAGTATTTTACATTCTCGTCTGGTTGTTTTCTCTGAGGTCTTGAACCCCAGCTCCAAACATTCTGATTATAATATTCAGCCTTGGTAGTGCTTTAAGCTTTTCTAATTCTGCAAGCTGAAAGAAAACTTTTAGAAATTCCCAATAAAAAGCGTGGGATGTTTTGGGTACGTTAGTCTAAGTTGTGCAGTCTAATGGCCAATGTCTGATATATGTTAGAACCAATTAGCCCCGGTGACCTTGGAGACGGTGTGTCGGGCTGTCAATTGGCTGCTGAAGCGAATCCTTATCTCCAGCTGCTATAGAGGCTGCAGGGGGACACTGCGTGGTATTGTGGCAAAGTGTAGAGGAGAAGGGTCAATTAGGAAATCCACTAGTGGCATCAAATGTTATGAAAAAAAAAAAAAAAAAAAAGATAATAAAGACTATTGTACAAGGGAGGGAAAATCACCATCGTCTACAGTAGCACCGTTTTCAGGAAACTCTACAGTTCCTATTAATACCCTGCAGAAGCGCAGAAGACAAGTTTTTTATCACCTTCACATTTCAATGCTCAACTCAGGGGCTTCATAAGGCTTTACGTGATAAGATAAAATAAGTAGTTTTGTAATTCCAGGCTTAACTTCTTCTTCTGTGTCAAGGAATTCTGAGCAGGACCACACAGATAAAGGATAAAGTGCTTCTTAATAATATCTCAGGGCACATTCAGACCTCCCTTGGCTGGTATAGACCTCGAGGCTTCCATTGGCTTCAAATAAAAATAGTGTGAGTTCATTCATTCCCCTAGAACAGTAGTTCCCAACCTTTTTTCCCCCCACACTCGAGCCAGGCCTGCCCCCTGACACGGGTGGTGAATTTCACACTCGTAACTCCACCACTCAAGATTTGCACCAAATTTTGTTGACTCAAAAAACCACCAACAACAACAACATTTGAAAAAAGATTCATAAAACCGTATACCTTTGTTTTAGGGCTTTGCTGTGGGTATCAGTGTTTGTTGGTGATTCTTTACTCACGGTTTCTTGCCTCATATGATGCACTATGTGAGACTGCATACTGCTGGATCATGAGTCATGCCACAGAGAGAGAGAGATAATGGTGGGTCACTGATATACAAAATAATTACAAATGTCATGTTTTCTGTTCCACTTTTACCTTTCAAAGTCTGTCTTTTTTCTGCTGCTATAGTGATGGGTTGTTTGTGAACAAAATATTTTCAAAACATCCTTGAGTGCAAGATAAATTAAAAGCACATCATTTCAGTTTGGATGCTCCACAGCCCTAAATCCCCTCATTACAATTGGCTTCAATTACACATGGTTTAATATGCATGTTATAGTTTGAATAATTCTGTACAATAAAACAGCTCTGTTTTGAAGCTGTTGTATCCATTGTTTTAAATGTGACAAACATACTCTCTGATTACAAAACATCACTAGCCTCTGTAAGCACAGCATATGAGCATGTATAAATTGTGTCAGTAGGGGGCAAAATTGGTCCAGCGTTTCAAAGTAAATGACCTCTCTCCAGCTGTGAGAAAAAACATTCTAGCCATTCTTCAGGAAAACAACATGATGGCGACGTGGGTGAGCTACTTAATAGGTTTTATGTCCAAATTATAGCTTAGTTTTATCCCCTTGTGCACTCTGACTGTGTGTGTTGTCTTAGCTTTAAAATATATTGTAATTATGTGGCTAAAGATAAAGATAGAAGCAGTGTGGAGGCGCATAGCCATACTGCCTGAACTTTAATGCCGAGCTAAATCTTCACCAGAGTTTGATTGAGTTTAATTTTCAAACTTTTTTTTTTACAGTCAAGATGAAATGAGCTCACTTATTTTTAAATTCTCTGGCAATGGAGGCACAAGCTTTCTTGCAGCACTGTGTGTCAAAAAGTGGCCACCCTTCAGAATGTATCTCTTCCAGCTCCAGAGTCCAAATCTAGGTATATTGAAATGAGAATATAAGCCTAGATTTGACTAGTTTAGCTCATTTATAATATGACCTCAGTTATTTAACTTGTTACATTAGAATTTGATTGAAATAAGAAAATAGAACAGCCTGTAGCAATGGACACCTTTTCCCACAGGTCAACAAAAAGTCTGCAATAAAAAAAAGTACTTTCGATATGGTCTGATGCTGTAACAAATAGACAAAGGAGTGATTTGAATTGTCTCGGTGTCACAGCATTCTGCAATGACAAATCGAACAAACAAATATTATTTGTTTTCTCAGTGGGAGGCTCCAGTAAATAGTCTGTATGACTTTTCATTGTCTGCTGTCCGTCACAGTGAATTTGACAGCTTTATCTTCTTACTGCCAAAGAACTGGAAATAGTTTGCTGTGATTCATCTATGAGGGCGTTATTATTCGAATGATTGGGCACAAAGTTAAATGCCAACACCTCGCACTAAGTTAATTTTAGTGTTATTTCTACTGAAAGGATGAGCTGGAGGAGGAATTCATTAGGATGATGCAAGTTCAGTACGTAAACTGGTTCATGCATATATTGTAATTCTGCATCTACATTTGTGTTGATGATTACAGATAATTATGACAAAACAGTAGCAACCCATGCAACACATCATTCTCAAGTTAATCTGTCTTTAATTGTTTATGGTTATATACATACTGTATGTATAAGAGTGATATATAATGTAGGGAGTGCCTATAGGGTTGTGTTTGATTCCTCTCTTCTTTTATTATTGCCTGTTCAATTGTGTCTTCTTTGTAATGCAGTCAAAGCTTGTTTAAATCTACTATAATTCAAAAATATAGAGATCAGGATGACTAAAGACCTTAATAGATCCTTTTTGGTTGGAAAAACAATTATGACATGATTTAAATAAGAACATGTATATATGATTTATGGTATTAATGATAATAAATACAAATGTATTTCTTGTCTGTTGGACACTTGTAATGCATTGTAAATGTGTGTGTTTTGGTCTCGTGGAAGTTTTTAAACTGACTTCAGCCTAAACCCTTTCGGTCATACTGTACACATACTACTACACTACTACTACCACTGCAATTACAACTACACACCACTATACAACTACCACCACTGCACTACTACCACTACACTACTAAGGGCATGTACACTTCATTCAGAGTACCCAAAGGATAAAACCCTCAACCTCTCGCTAAAACAGTAGCACTGTACTCCTGTGCTTCACAATTGAGCGCTTTTGAGAAACAAACACTTTCTTGGAAGGTTATTAGATTTCAATCACCTTCACATTAATTCCTCAACTTCAGTTTAGGAAGAATTCATTTATTCATCGTTTGACTTTCTGCTGTTACCATGCTGTGACATCATCTGCATACCCTCTATCTCTTCTTAGCAATCAATAGAATTTCTGGTGAATATTGCATTGTTTTGTGTTACTGCATTAAGACATCCAATATTAGTAACTCGCTGTCGATAAGAAATCTCCATCTGCAGGAAGGAAACAATGCACGACTAATGTCACGTTGACATTGTCATTTGATTGCTGGAGTGGATTTGTGCTGATTCCGGAGCACTCTGGTAATGTATGTGGTGTGAGTGCGAACTGTTATCAGTGAAAACACTTAACTCCAAAATGCATTGTGAAGGAGAGTAAATGGGAGCAACGAAGCATATTTGTATTCTGCAAAATTATTCATAAACAGAGAGCAGATGGCAGGAGGAGAGCCCTGTGTTTGTGATTCAATATGTGAGCACAGGACTAATGTGAGGCTGCTGAAATGTCTCTTCCCTGCTGTCAAAAACCATAATGTATAATGATATAAAGTTTAGCCCTTAGACACATTCAGATTGGATTGGCTTGATTTCTGGGCTCTTTCTTGAATGTCGTGTCTCTGTCTAAGACTAACCTCTTAATAACCTGACAAAGTACAAATCTAGGCTGTTGTGTATATGAACTGAAAGTATTTTTATCTGAACTCATGTGTTATTTATTATATTTGCCCTTTAAGTGTATTTCATGTACCCTATGTTAGAAATGCATTAGCCAACAGGTGTTTGAAACTCTAAAACGGTCGTAAAAGGGAAACAATAAAAACCTAAACTCCTAATCATACTGAATTTTAAATGTTCAGAATATGATAAGGAGGGTTGAAATAATGACCACACTCTGCAGCAAAGGGTCAAACAAGAAGTCTGGAGGTGAATCAATTGGCATTTCCACAGTCTTGTATGCTCTCTGCAAAAGTGATGAAGCAGCATTACGGGGGATCTTAAGGTTATGACTCTGTCCCTGTTAGCTTTCACAAGTGTACTCTGCGTGTATCCCCCCTGTAGGACTGAAAACGGACAGTGGCGCACTAACCCGCTTGCAGCCATCCTCATTATGAAAAATGCGGTTTAAAAATGCTTCCTTATTTGCATTCACCAAATACAGCGGAATAGTGAACTATCTGCAAAGCTGTGGCATCTGCTCCGGCTGCGTGCATTTTTATGCTTTCATAAGATAGATCATATTCTGGGCTCACTCTATTGACTTTGAGAAACCCAGGGATGCAATGTTATTAAACATCCCCAGAGCTCCATAGACTTTCTGGCAATCTGTGCAGAGTGGACTTGATGCCAGTTGGCTGAAGTCACACTGGTCAGCTGCTGACTTCTGACTCATCGCCCACAGCAGTTCAGATGGCGTGAAAATACACAAATATAATAGTTTATAATATAATTCAGTCATTAGTTTATTCTTATTCTGAAGTATAATCATTGTGTGATATAAGTTTTTTTCGAGCAGTGGTTCTCAAACTTGTTTATGCAAAGCAACTTTATTTATACCACGCATGTCGTACACAGGGCAACTCAATGTGCCTAGTTTAGTTGAGATCCCTATTAGAACAATGGCCGTGTTTGCGATGTTAGCTTTCGACACCCATGGGGTACCGACTTGCACATTGATAAACACAGTTTTAGACACAATTAAACTAAATACAAAAGGTAAAATTGAACTATCACAAATGTGTAATGCAAAGAATGCAACCATATGATGGAAAATGCTACAGCAGCACGATATACAAAGATCTTAAATGGAACTGTTCAGAACTGTAGAAAAATATATTATTATTTTTTAAATTAGAAAACAAAGAAAAACCATCACCAACATTTCCTTATCCAAAATGTGTTGGCTGTAACTGAAAAGAATATACAGCATAAATATTTTTTTCAGTTTATTACTTTAAAAATAGATTGGGAAAAAAGTGAAATGCCATTGCCAAGACAAAAATAATTTGTGCAAAAAGCAATACTCCCTCTGTCCATCAAACTTTAGCCGCCACTGTAGTATTACGATTATGAGCTTTATCACAATTCAGAGGAATTTCAATTACTACAAGTCTAGATAATGACCGTCAGACCATAGCTCTACAGCAGACAGTGCCCAGAGTTTGACCCTTGGCTTCAGCGATGAGTTCACCCAAAAGTGCAATGTCATTTACTTCTTCTATTTAATCACTATTTAATTTACTGAACAAAGAGCTGGAGGGATGAACTGCTTTTAACCAAATGCAGCAGCTGCAGTGTAGGAAACTGTGGGTTTTTCTGACAGTGGAGAAAAGGCGCTTCTAAGAAAAGCAGTTTTTTTTAAGTGTTTGATTGTGGTTTGAAACATCTTTTAAAGTAAGCAGCCTGCAAGAGAGAACACATGATAACATGTACAAAGACTTCCTGTTTGCCTGCCGTGTGCATGAAATACAAGACTGTCATTGGAATTTGAAATAAAAAACAGAAAATGGTTTTAATTTATGGTACAAGAAAAAGTACCAAAGACGTTTACATAAAACCAACTTTGGTTTGTCCAAAATGACTTGTGTTCCCATTTCAAAAATCCTATTGTTAACTGGTTGTCATTGTGCCAAATTGTAAATTCAATGACAATATTACATCGAGTGAAATTCTATATTAATTCATGAGGTTTATATCAAGGCATTTTATACAGGGTGACATATTATACAGTATACAGGGTGACATTTGCTGTGTTTGCGATCTATCTATCTATCTATCTATCTATCTATCTATCTATTATCTATCTATCTATCTAAAAAAAAAGAAGAAACCTCTATACATGTGATCACTTCACCACGCAATTAGATGGACAGATTATGGGAGCATAGACTTTGAAACTCATTTTAGTTGTAAAATATGTTTTGCGAACTGAATTTTGTCCAAAACTGAAACATCAACTTAACTTAATTAAACATTAAACGTACTTTGACTGTACTAAAACTCTGGAGACAACTGTCAAAAAAAATTGTCAGGTTTTATGGCAGAAATGTTCAGATACAAATGTAGAAAGAGTGCTTGATTCCTTTTGTGTTCTTAATTCCGCACAGATTTTCTTTTATTTTTCGGAAACAGCTGTGTAAATCTCTGAAGAAACACACTTCTTTCAATATATGCCAGTGCGGAAGCTGCTCAGTGCTCTCTCTGCATCCAGCGTCTGCCAATTTCCACTTTGAGGCCACAGATGAATAGACAATCCCTGTGTGACAGTGAGAGGCTCGCAAACTCGGCTTTTCCTGCACGCTGAGCATCAAGACTGCACGCCAGTAAGACTTTGTACAACATAGCTGCTGTGGAAGGAGGACTTCATGTTTGTAGGAGTCTTAGTGAATCTAACGGGTCTCAACCTTAAAACTTTACAAACATTTCTGTTTCATAACAGAGTCTATGTCAACTAAATCGGTCATTGTCCATCCCGCAAAATAGGCACAAGATCAACAAATCAACTTATAACCTCATAATGTGCAATACAAAAATACTGGTGCTATATTCAGTGGAGCTTGGCCCTAAATCAAGATTTGCCCAGTCACAAGCAACTCTGGACATTGAAGGAGTAAAGTACAATCAGAAATATGAGGATATAAATTGAATTAATCAAGCTGCTGCCAGAACCGCTGTGATACTTGCACTAATTTATTATTGAACAGAACAGCATTTGAAATCTAAGCCCTTTGAAAAATCTAAAAGACTGTGAATCAGTGACATTTATCTCAACTAAAATAAATCCACATCATGTTGATATTATGAAAAAGAGAAGTTATAAATACTGTACATTCTTGAAGAGTTGTGCGTAAAGCAATTTTACTAAACAAAATGTCAAGTCGAGAGAAGGAGTAGCATTACTACAAACTAAATACAGTGCCTCTCGAAAGTACTAATACACCTTGAACTTTTGCACATTTTGTCATGTTTACAACCATAAACATAAAGATTTTATTTTGAATTTTTGACTGAAAGTTCACACACAAGTAACAGACAACTGTGAAGTGAAAGCAAAATGATACATGATTCTGTTATTTTTCAAAATTTAAAATAAAATCTTTATGTTTATGGTTGTAAACATGACAAAATGTACTGTAACCCTATGTGTGCAGTTCCCCCTCTTTTTGTTGTGAAATATGGCTACTTTTAATGCCTTGTCATGTGATATTAACCACTGAAGTGTGAGTCAAACATCATGAGACGATTCGTATTCTTTACCCATTGTTCTATATGTTGTTGTTTGTTTTTTTTATTTGTTTATTTTCAGAACAGTGCATGTTAATGAACACATGAGACTCGCGCATGTAAACATGCCATGCCGGATTTTAATTTCCATCTAATGCAATTGCAATCACCCAAACGTTCATCCTGGCCCCAGAAAGACCCTATTGAACATGTTTTTGGTGAGTTTAGTTACGTTTAAGGAAGATTGCTAGTGAGGTTAGTCAGTGCTGGTTACTCGAAGCTCGGAACATGAACATCGCTGACTGTGCCCGTGTTATACAGCACACCAGCCACAGTGTCATTGTCGACTAATGGCTGGTAAAGTATGAAATTAAGATCGTGTAATTCCAAATCCACTTATGCTGCATCTGAGGTGTTAGTAAATTACAATACCTTCCATGACTATTGTTAATGTTACCGCAGTTGCTAGACATTCTCATCATGAACTGGCCATAATATTGTTTGCTAATCTACTGGCATAATTACACTTGACTTGAGTGTTATTGTGTTTCCAGAGCTAATCAACAACTGTTTGCACTAAAACTTCTGCAACTGATGCCTGAACCCAGTTTAAGATCCTTGCATTGCCCACAGCACCGCAGCACATTGCCTCTCAGCCGCTACATTTCTTTCTCAAACTTAGACGGATCAAATCTGCACCAAAGGACGAGGAAGGGTATCGGCCGGTGACAGGCGGAAGAGGTGATGCAGAAGAGTCTTTTTTAAAGGCAGATAAAAGGAGAGAAGAGACTATTGGGTCCTCTTTGGGTTAATTGTATTTGACGTTATTCTCGCCTTGTGTATTTCACTACCACGGTTTGACTGGGCATGACGGGACAAGGCGTACAGTCCTGGGTGCTGATGAGAGGAGAGGCGGTTGTGTAAGGGAGCATACAGTAGGTTTTGCTTTGATTGTGATAATGTTCGGCTGCCTTGCTTTTTTTTTAGTTTGTGTGTGTCTCTATGGATACTGTGGGGGAGGTGAGTTTAACATCTAAAGTCCTGTGATTGAGCAGAATACAATACAATCGATTACTGTATGTTGCAACACATGCTCTCACTAAATTCTGAACAAAACCACAAAATCAAGACCTGCTGTTTTTTGGCAAAGTGCAAAAATGATTTGAAGGTCTACAAAAATGCAGTAATTTCATCAGTCACATTTTAAAGGTTATGGTGAAAGAAAAAAGATTACTTTGACATACTATACAATGGGGGTTATTTATCAAGGCAGGTGCTAAATAGCGAGTGCAAGCTGGAAAATAATATAGATATTTCTCGGCATGGTGCACCTAATTTACCTTTTGAGCTGGTCTGTATTACAGTATTAGGGTCCATCCATCCATCCATCCATCCATCCATCCATCTTCTTCCACTTGTCCGTAGCCGGGTCTTCCACCTCCTGCAGGTGGTGGGTCCACGGCAGTACGGCCTCATGATTAACCGGGTCCGTTGGTCTCTCAAAAGGGGCTTCTGAACCGCTCTTTGTCTGACCCGTCACTTAGGACAAGTTTGCCATGGGAGACCCTACCAGGGACACGAAGCCCCCGACAACAGAGCTCCTACAGTAGGATCATTTGGGTGCTCAAACCCCTCCACCACGTTAAGGTGGCGGTTCGAGGAGGGGCAGTATTAGGGTCCCATATCTAATTTTTAAATGAGAGAATGCTCTCTTATTAAACAAATAATGTGCACAAGACTTTGACGCTGCTGATCCACTTTGCATGTGCTACTCGTGTTATGTGCAAACATGTGGTAAACGACCCGCAATGTTGTGTTGGTTATAACAAACCATCAAATTGGCTGAGGATATCGAAAGATGTAGTATCAGTGTGGAATGAAACATCAATAACCTTTTTATTTGGTTAGAAAAAAAAGGGCAAATATACTAAGATGATGCGTATCGTAATAAAAGAGTTAAAATAGTTGTGAGTGAATGGTTGTCATGGTTTAGCACCAAAGTACATCTCATGTTAGAGCCGTATGAACCATCTCGGGCCCTGAGAACTTCAGGGAGGGGTCTCCTGGTGGTTCCCAGAGTCAATAATAAACACGGTGAGGCTGCGTTTCAGTTTCATGCAGCTAAAATCTGGAACAGTCTTCATGAGGATGTGAGACAGGCCTCAACTCTGACAATGTTCAAATCCAGGCTGAAAACAGCTCTTTTTACCCGTGCATATGAAAACTGAAAGTATTTTATCTGCACTATTGTCTTTTACTGTAATTGATTAACTTTATGTTGATGTTTTATTGATTGATTTGATCTGTTTTCTTGTAATTTTATGCAACTGTGAAGCACTTTGAATTGCCTTGTGTATGAATTGCGCTCTACAAATAAACTTGCCTTGCCTTGAATCTTTCTGCAAAATACGTAAAATATCCTCATGATTCTAACAACACTGCCAGTTTCCAGATGTCATTAAGTCAGTTTCCTTACAGGCTCATCTCTAAACAGTATCAAAGCAAATATATACCAGTGGATTCAATAATAAAGATAAAAGCACAGCAATTTTTCATAAGACACTTTTAGTCTAAAATCAATACAACCCTTCAGTTTTATGTTACCAAACTGCTGTCTCAGAACACACCCATGCCCCTATGTTCTCTTGTAGTAAAGTACCTTTTCCCCTAGCGATAATTTGCTATCTTCGACATTCACCAGCTATATTTCTTTTTATTTTATTTGTCTGGTCACTTTTGTGTCTCCATTTGCATTAAAATTGCATTGGCAACCGTTATAGCAGGCCAGCTGGACAAACTGCTTGGGAGCAATATGACTCTTAGTTTTGTTGGGATATTATTGTGAGAGAATTAGTCAGAGTCCCTGAAGCTAGACACAGGCCAGACTGGACTGTAAATGAGACTACTCTACATGGCCCTTGTTGTTATTAGAGCAAATGTTGGTTTAGCAGAGTTTGGATGGACATATGGAGTGAGTCATCAGGCTGATGAGTCATGCACACACCTTGGAAATATACAACTGTCATGCATATTTACCGGTCCACGCTCTCAGCCACTCACTCCCACTAACCTATTCATCTCCTACCTCATCTCACCGTTCATCTTTGTACCACGCAAACTTACCTAATCCTGCAACCTCTTCATTGTATTTTTTTATGTAATCAAAGAAGGCAGAAAATGACTGAATATCACATACTGTACTGAATTCCACAATTGTTTTAAAGTGCAACTAAACCCCAAAACAACTTTGTTTCTGCTGATAAGCTTTATATATAATGTTGTCTGCTGTTCCCAGGTATTTCCTTTTTAAACATAATTTCTGAGTAATCTAGTGTATTATGCACTTTTGTACTCCAAAACCATCTAAAATGTGTTTACTGCGCTCTCAAGGCTAAAAGGTGAACTGCCATTTGGTTCTCGTGCCTCTCTCAGTTCACCCACACCCCACGGCGGCAAATTTCAAACTGTAAATGTGGGCTGAGTGTTGGTGTCTAGTGGCACTTCCTAGAGGGACTATTACACATTTTGCAGGATTTGGTGATCATTTTAAACTCATCTTGATCACTATCTTACACTTGTTGGTTGGAAAAGATATTGATCTTAAATGGCTTATTAAAATGTATCTTGGCCTTGTATTCTGGTTCAACAAGCACTCTGCCCCTTTTCCTCCCCGCACTCCTCTTCACAGCACACCTTTGGAGCGTAGTGTCAGGGCATGAGGCTGCAGCGTGTTGTTTTCTAGTATGAAGCTGTGGTATGTAGGGCCATGGGAGGAGCTTGAGCAAACAGGAATTAAATTGTACACAAACACGTGCAAATGCCTCAAAACGCAACTCCAAGTAAGTTTTTGATGAGGCTCTAAAACGTCATTGTGACAATAATCAAATATTGCAAAAAAATGAATTATAAATCCAGGCTCTCCAATAAATATGAGCTCGAGAACTGTTTAATGGAACTGTGCGATGAGTGTGTTTGTTTTGAAGTCTCCAAACATTGGTGACCATA
Organism: Neogobius melanostomus; assembly: GCA_007210695.1. NCBI lineage: Eukaryota > Metazoa > Chordata > Actinopteri > Gobiiformes > Gobiidae > Neogobius > Neogobius melanostomus. Next base: position 3,126,367 of record VHKM01000049.1, read on the forward strand.
ATCAATGGCTTTATTAGTGACACAGAATGGCCTCCAGATCTGAAGAGATGCCACAGCACTGTTCAGATCTATCCACTGAAGCTGTGGCTTAGAGATGTTTGCAGAGACAGTAATCTCTGCACTGATCCCTACAGGACACAGGGCCCGCACTGTACATATTGTATCGCATTCCTGTCCCGGTAAATAAAGCTATCTGCTTCTTCTGAGAGTTCACATTTCATTGGTTGCATTCCCCGACCTGCCACTATAGAGCCAGACAGCAGTGGATGGGGAATGTGTCACATGTTTGTGTTTGAGGCTCAAAGCTGCAAAAGAACTGAAATATGAAATAACACAACATTACACATGGAATCTTAGTACAGGCTGTTGAAAAATGTGTCTGTCTATGAACTAACATGTGCTGATCTTCTCAGTATAGGTATAATGTGAGGTCGAAAGGTTGACTGTCAAAATGTATACCACATAACGGTCAGTACAAGTCAGTTCAATCGAAACATAAATTAGCTTTCATGTAAAATCACAAGTTCTAAGACACTAATTGTTCAACATATTGCTTGAATTTAGATGGAAAAATACTCAATAGTCAATGGAAAAGAGGCAGGCCCAGCAGCATGTATTTTACAACCCAGCACCTGTACAGACTTTAAAGCAGCTCGATCAATAACATGGCCAAACACTGTAAAGTCATCTGATGTTTGTGCTGCTCCTCCGGGTGGCAAAAAGGTGTTTTCAGAAAATACAACAGCGCCCTGAAAATTATCCTCTTGTTGCAGCAACAGATGCTAAACATTACCCAAACACACGCAAGCTTCACCCACAGAGAGCATGTTTGCCTTCACAGCAGAGAAGGGAAAGAGCTGTACATAACTACTCAAATAAAGCCAATTTAATGTATTTTTTACTATTATGATTATTGCCACATAAAAGTGACTAATCCCAAAATTACTATACACTTGCTATACTATAGTAAATGAAGAGTAACGAGCGCTACAGTATGAGTGTCTAAAGTAGGTGGAAAAGCGTTATATTCTACTGCTACTACAAATATGCCATTTCCCCATTACTGCAACTAATAATTACAATCGATCAAGGTCTGTTCTGAGCAGACTCTAAAAGGTTTTGTGTGTGTGTGTGGGTGTGTTGGGACCAAACACTTTTTTCTATATTCATTCAGCACAGTGGCCCAGTGGTTAGTGCTTGTGCTTCACAGCTAGAAGGTCCTGGGTTCGATTCCTGGCCCGGACAGAGCCTTTCTGAGTGGAGTTTGCATGTTGTCCCTGTGCCTGCATAGGTTTTCTCTACCACTAACAACATGTGCAATAGGCCAGAATGAATGAGAGTAAAGGCTGCATTACACTTTGAGAAGAGGTAATAAAAGAAAAGCTCAATGTATTTAGTTATTTGCCCCACTGAATTCGTCACACCCACTCTAATGAGTGCAATTATTGATTTATGTTCACTTAATTACATGGAAATTATTTAAAGTTGTTTCCTGCCATTCGTTAACCCAGCAGCATGTCAGCCTGGCTGTGACGCGACTCTGTGTGTTGCCATGGTGACAAATGCAGCGGCTTCTCTTCGGCTTAAAGTGAAATTAGATTTCAACAGGGTTATGAATCAGAAACACTTTGTCACACAGCTCTGACTAATGGTATTCATCAGGTGGACGCTGCACATTTGTAATCAGCCTTTGTGTGGAGCAGAGGCAAAAGACGTCCCTAAATTTAGGCCATAAAACAATGCTTAAAAAGGTTTAATACATTTTGTTCTAAATCACGGGAAGGACGCAGAAATGAACAAACGATCTAAAGCTGATCTTGATTCAAGGGTAACCATGTTTTATTTTTACAGTGCGGGCAGGGCTATAACTTACATCAGATCCTCTTTGATTATTCACAAATCTACCCTAAAAGGACAGTTTTTCATCCTTTTCACTCTCAGGGTGTTGTCGAAACTTTTTAAAGATGGAACTTTCCCCCCAAGTTCCTTGTCATCTTTCTTATCACACGGTATGTATTTATACATTGCTTTTTCTTATATTTAATGACACATTGTCAGAGGGTTACTAAACCTTTTATCTGGATCTGTCATCGGAATTTCATATTGTGTTAACTTATCGACACATGTAAATGAACTAAAGGTCTAGCTTGTGGTGCTGGTAGGGCTTTTTGGCTGAAAAAGAAATCGCTTTTCCCCTTCAATTATTGTTTAACAGTAATTATAGTAACTATTTCTCATCTGCGCTTTATGAGATAAACATTTGAAAATAAACCAGAACCATTCAACACAGAATAGTTCCCATTTTATTCTTCAAAGTCCGAAGCTACGCAAAGTTGTTACTGTGAAAGGACTAAAGACAATTATACTGGAGGCAATGGCCAAATATACTATCCTCAGGCGTTATGAACGGCAACAGAATCATGTCTTGATGGAGCACTGAGACATATCGTTATCATTCCAGCGGACAGTGTTTTGGGAAAGGTATATTACAGTAACTGTGGGGCACTGGCTTATTGCTGGGTCTGCCATCACAGTATGAATAAGATATCAGTGGGTCACTTAGAGCCAAAATCATCCCTCCTTTATATTGAGCAGGGTCACAGTCGGGTGAGCTTTAACCATTTTCTGCATTATGTTTCATTCATACCCACATACGGCAGCTGTCAAACTTCAGATTGTCAGATATATAAATGGTTGAGGCTTCAAGATTAAACATTTAAAATCTCATCACGGTCAGTCAAATGATAGTTTTAAAAGTCAACTAAAGGAAAGCATTGTTTATTAGAAAAAAGGAGTGTTAAAATAAGCTGTTGTCTTGATTTTTACTTCATCCTATTTTTATACTGTTTACTTGATTTTCAAGATTGTTTTACTACTGTGACCAAGCAGTTCCCCTTAGAAACTTTGAGAACGTGGTATTGGTCAACTGCAGTAATTGCTGAAGGATCCATACTGAGTGCAAGTCATATGACGGCAATCTTCGACACACATAATTGATACAGCGCGGTGTGGTTGTGTCCCATACGTCCCGTTGTGATCATTTGGCATTGCGTCCCGAATGTGACATCACAAACATTTTAATCGATTGCAGCCACAACTCACCCTGGGTGGCCATAAGGTGCATAGACACAAGTATGTGAGTATTCAGTATCTGGGCTTTAACTGAACACCTGCACTAAGGACGACTTGATTGGAGACTGGTGCTCGGATGTTGGAAGTGAGAGAGTCTGTATAGGTAAATGAAAACTAAAGTGTGAGACTTATTCTGCAATCTGATCAAATAATCCTCTCAAAAACCAACATCCATTTTCTTCCACTTTATCCGGGTCCGGGTCACAGAGACAGCAGTCTGAGCAGACATGCCCAGACTTCCCTATCTACGCACACCTCATCCAGCTCTGTAAGTAAAATCAATATGAATTGGTATGAAAAGGTTTATCTCATATCTCTGAAAACTGATAGGCAATGTTTATGACATATTTACATGAAATGCTACATACCCTTTATTTCAGTGTAAAGCCTGACGTTTTCATGTGGTCAATTATAACAAGTGGTACTTATGGTAAATACCACTTGTCAAGTGGAACATTGCACATGAATGTCTCCTCATCTCTCATCTCTCTCCTACCTCTCTCCTCTCGTGTTCCTGAGAGGAGAGATAACCTTTGACTTTTCAATAGGACAGAGAGCAGCTATGAAACGTTTTCATGCCTTTTAGCTGATTGTTATGAAGCCAACACTATTCATGTAGCTACACAATGTTAATGTCATCTCTTATTCCACTTGGGGAATAAATGTCAAACTTAATGTGTTTTACAGAGCAAAGCAGATGATCCAGTAGTTCACTGGTCTGAAGACGACTTTCTCAAGTGAATTCATTTACAGTATATTCTTTGATGCACAGTAGACTTGTGATTTCCACTTCACTTCGGGAAAGGATCATCTTTTTCAATACAACTGTCTATGTTCTATAGAGTCAGAGCTTAAATGTGTATATGAACTGCAAATTATCCTTGGTGGCCTCTAATGTAAAATGCACATCTAAAGGCATGTTGTTAATTCGTCAAAGCTATGCAGGCACTGGTTTCCACAGTGCTCAGCTCCACGTTAACTTCCAGTGGATTCCCTGCCTCATCCAGTGCACAGAGCGTGGTGCCCTGCTCTCAAAGGCAGCAGGCTGGGTGACTGATAAAAGGCTTTTCTGGCTGTGAAGTGTGCCGGCCTCTGCTTCAAACCCAGGCCTCCCAGAGGACACACCACTGTTTTGAAGTGCAGCCCGCGCCTGTCTGTGGTGTCACATCGCATTTTCCTGCAGTCACCAAACCCAGGTCATCATTTTTCACTTGGACATGCAACTTTATAGAGACAAATCAACCAATTGCTCACACTCGAGAGTTATAAATGAAGGCTCCACAGAATGAGAAAAACATGATAGTTGAATACAATCTCATGTGTAAAGTTATTGTTATTATCCTGTGTTTGTTGATGCATTATTCAAATTAAAAGTACCAGTAACTAGTGATTAAAGTGGACTTTGGGAGGTGGTGGAACTCTAGTCTTGAACACTCAGACCACTACCACGCCGATATATGAAAAGCTGTGCGTATTTGCACAAGGTACCCTTCAATATTACTTTTCATTCCTTTATTTTCAAAAGAAGTCTTAAAACCATTTTGCAGAATAACATTTTTCTAGGTGTGCTAATGTTTGAGGTACTCCCTGAATGTTGTGTGTAGCCACAGGGTCCTCCCCCAGGAATTGTTTAATTAATCAGATAAAACGTATTGCAATCTGATGTATGACAATAATACTGTACTGTTTATAGCAACTTTTTTTAGCTCCTGTTGGACTACTTTTATTATGTATTCTATATATTTATTTTATGCATTGTCAAAATCCTGTGTTTTCCAATGTTGGTGTGGGGCCCCAGTCCCTCTGCTGCCTGTGTCAGCTCCGCCCCTGTTCCTGCTCCGTCTGTAGCTGCTCCTCGCGTTGAGCTGAAGAGGAGACACAGGCTCCAGAGTCAGACAACTAAACTTTTATACCAGGCAGATTCAGTGGATCAGATCAGAGGAAATATTTAAAGGCCCAACCCACACGCCGTAACCATGCGCAGTGCCTTTGATTGCTATGTTATTTTTCTCTTCATTCTGCATCATAAATTATTCTCTAGACTCGCAAATATAAGGCAGATTTCTTTCAAATAAAAAGTGGCTAAAACCTTAAGAAGAGTAACCCTGTTTATAGATTAGTTTACTATATGTCTGTAGAGTTCATGATTTCATGATAAATTCTGTTATTCTGTATATTGAGGCGCATTAAACCTGCAGCTTCTTCCATGAAGCGCATGGGGAGTGGATTGAGCTGCTGTCGCCTTTTTCCTATTCCTCCAGTCTCTCTTTATAAAGTGGACTTCTGTCCAGCACAGCTTCAGCAAATGAACAATAATCTCCATGCGCTCCTCTTCTCCTCTGTTTATTTGGTGTTGCTGTCAAAGGCATTTTTTGTTTTTGTTCTGGTCACTACCCAAGGTGGCGGAACTCAATTCCAGATGATTACGGCCCACTTTAACCCCTGCCGGTAACACTTTATAATTGAGCTTATTACTGTTGGAGAAATTCCTGATTTCATGAGCCCAAGTGTTGTAAAGTGAGGCAAGAGACCCTGGACAACGAACTTAGGAGAAGTTTATTTATCATCAGAGTCATCGGACACATGAACACTCAACAAAATGTGGTGGTATCGGTCATTCAAATGTAGCGATAACACTGTTACAAAGATTTCTTTGATCCATTCTTTGATCTATTCAGTGGCTGATAGATTGCTGTGTCCAGTATATAGCCTCATTGATCTGAAGTACACCATGAAGTATGTTACAGACACTGCCGCATGATGAAAGGATCTCATCAGACCTTTACCGCAGATGATGAGGGAGACAGACACACTCTAGAGCGGACATTTCACAATCATAGACACATACTGTGGGATGTGGCCAATACAATGAAACCAATCAACGAAATGCGAATGCTGCTTTTACAATATACTCTGAGGGGCATAAAGGGATTTACCCTAATACAAGAAAAAGAGAGTTATGACTTTAAAGAAGTAATTAATCAGGAATAATGGCACAATGTGGACCAATATATTCTTGTCCCATTACTGTGTCAACCCTAAGCTCACACAAATAATAAAACTGTACTATGGCATCTTCCAAACCTTGTAAGTAATTTGCTTTGGTAGAACAGACCTTATTGACTGAAAATAAGTTCATAAACAACCAGGCTGCTATTGTTTATTCTCTGCATTAAGGCGACTTCCTGGAGTCTTTATGACATAATTAGGTTCCCCATAAAGTGTCTTTTTATCTGTTGTCAACAAAGCAGCTCCCGTCCCCTGCGTTCACATTGTCAGATGGAGCCATAAGCCTGAGTGTGTGGAGAGACAGGCATCACTCACCAAAGAACCATTAGGCCGCGTTACCATTCTGTCCCTTGACCCCGTTCGACTTTAATCATTTATTAATTTCCCTCGTGGTCTGGAGAAAGACTCACGGTCTGAATTTAAAACTGCCAAGATCAGAGGATCGGGGTGTCACTTTGGTATATGAGAAAGAATATGGAATGTGCTGTTTTCATCCAATCACCCAAATCCAGCAGACAGGCATAGCAATCAGGCTTCCAGTAATTGTTCAAGGGAAAGTGTATATAAGAATAGTGCTGCTGTCACTTTTTCAATACCACATTGACAGCTTGTGCGGCATAACAACAGTATACCAAATACATACATAAATCCTCCTTCTATGGACTGTTTTAATTAAGCACAACATTGGCCCCCCCCACCCCAAGTCTGTACGGTCTGTAGGAGGAAAAAGCTTGGGGAGTGACCACTGTTGTACATACAAGAGCGAGAAGAAGCTTCTGAAGATAAAAGCAAAACGTCTTTAGTTTGACGAGCTTTGAAAACTGATGACATTTGATATAAAACAGCAAAATAGCTGGGGGAAAAAGTGGCATTTTTTTCTATTGCCTGAGGTTTGTGGTTGGAAATTCTGTGCATCACATTAAAACTGTCTCTATGTATAGCAGTTTGAGATGGAAATTACATTTGACACAGGTGGAAGGTAAACAGTCTCCATCCAACATGTGCCGAGAGCCTGATAGCTCGATTGACACACACAAACAAAGCGCCATTACAGCTAATTTATGTCAGTATATTCCCATGTTACTGAGAAATTGGACAAAAATACATTCAGTATTCTGTCCATGACAGGCAGTGCTCAGATATTTCACCCTCTTATATGCAAAGTAATGTGAAAAAGCTTGATTTGTATGCCATGTGGATGCTGAGCACTGACTTCCTACAGTATATCTATCACAATATGATATAGAGTGATACAAAATCCCCGGTCATGGTGAACTTTCTTGACCACAGATGGAATGCACGTGCTTTACAGCCTTCTAATCATCCTATTTATTGATCTTTTATTCTTCGGAGTTGTACCTGGAAATGATAGGCCTGTAATGCATTTTAAAAGCATAGCCCGAGGGTATGTTCTGTCACTTACTTAAAAATCCATGCGTTCAGCCCTGCAGATACTGTATCACACTCATGCTTTGGTTTGTAGAGCACACACACTGCAGCTGTGAGAACACCTTATTCTTTTATTATTGTTCTTAAGTTGCAGATGAATGTCAACTAAAAGTAAAATGTTGTCCGTTTCAATGGCTTCCATTTTAAATTGTATCTTCTAGTTCTGGGGTAAATGCTCTTTCCATTAGGCCACAACACCATTTCATATGAAACTCATCAAGATTGTTACATTTAAGATATAAATAAAACATTATGAGTAATACTTTTGCACAGTTCTAAACGTGACTTTTGTTGTTTGGTGTAACTGCAATGACTCTCCTTAGAAACAGTACAACAGCAACACATTCAGAGGCAGACTGCATACACCGAGGTTGTGCAGGCATAGATGGAGGTATAATGTCCCAATTTCATTCGAAAGACCCTTTGTCCCCTAAATCTGGACAGATTTACACACATTTTCCCTGATGCTTGTGACGCCACGAAACAGAAAGCTGTAAAAATGCCCAGCAAAAAAAAGAAAGAAAAAAAATCAGTACCAAGCTCCAGCAAAAAGACAATAAACATGTAATGTATTTAAATGACCTGAAACCATTTCTTTTTGGGGGGTTTCCGTGCAGCATATTCTATAGCATATTATTCTATGCTTTTGTATTATTACTATTATCAGAGGTTACCTTTACTCAGCTGCATTTACCTGAAACATTTGCTAATAACAAAAATAATAATAAAAATAAATTGCACATATGAATAGATGTGTAAAGTTTTGGCTAAAGTTTGACTAATAACAAAAGCTTAATGAAGTATCTTGCCTGTGAAAAATGTAATTTCTTTACTCTTGCCTGCTTTGTAAATACACGTATTGACATCTAACTATATGTTTGTGGCAAATTAAATTGATACTAAAGCTAAATGTGCTGTCCAAATAGTTACAGGATTTGTCTTAAGAGACTAAGTGATAAAGTATAACCTTCGACTTTTTGAACCAAATTTAGGCTTTATTAAAAATGTATTGTTACTTAACTTGAGTTGCCATGCCCTGTTATTTACAATAAGTAAACTCTGAAAATGAACGAGGCATCCCAATTCCAGGCACTAACAACCAGAACAGAAGTTTCTAATCATGTCATAGGAGAACTGACACTAGAGCGACACCTATTTACACAGACAAACAAAAACAGCATAAAACTTTCTGTGCCTCTACTCTAAATCATTCATGTCTCTGCATATTAATGCCCTCATGAAGCTAACAACAACAAAACACCTCCACAGCCTCCTGATTATAACTCATAAATGACTTATTACAGGCATCTCGTATTCATAGGCCCAGGATTAGCATACCCATCATCCCTCACTTCATTTGCCTTTGATTAATATCAGCCATCAGTCGCTCAGGCCCGTCAGAGGAGACCCTCAATCAAGTGTGAAAAGAAAAAATAAATAAAAAGGAAGTTACAAGTTCAGTTCTCATTGTACTTTCACAAGTATCTCTTTAATAGTGCAGTGTGAGCTGCAGCTCAAGCTATGGCAGATCAGCTGGAGAGTAATCACGCTGTCCAGCAATTCATTATGTCGCATAACTGTCTCGTAACTATAATGTGAAGGCCACAGGAGATTGTCAATTTTATAATGAACATGAAAAATGTATGTACAGGTTTGGTACAGTACATGGTACATGTGGCTGAATTTCAATGCACAAACTTTTATGCATGAAAACATACACTGCCAAAAAAACTGGAAAAAACTGGCAAAAAAAAACTGGCAAGAAAAAAAAAGTAATCCCAAAGAAAAGGGTCACAAGCTCTAACCTTTAGCTTTCAGCTTTGATTACAGCACACATTCACTGTGGTTATCTTTCAATAAGCTCATGTAATGTAAAAAAGAAAAAGAAAAAAGAAATCCAGTGTTCATTTTCACCATGATCTTGTATTAATGATGTGAGAATGTGACCACTGCGCAAAGCCTTCTCTCACAGATCCCCAAAGATTCTCAATGGGGTTAAGATCTGGACTCTGTGGTGGCCAATCCATGCATGGAAATTATGTCTCATGCTCCCCGAGCCACTCTTTCGCAATGTGAGCCCGATGAATCTTTTGTGATTTTGGAATATGCTCGTGCCATCAGGGAAGAAACAAAATCCATTGGTTCACTGCTCATTCAGGATATTCAGACCTGGCCAACTGCAGCGACCCCAGATTATAATAGTTAGGTAAATCCAGGTGGTCACTTTTTGTTTTGGTCAGAAAGTGCATTGTTAAAGACCTCATAAGGTTACAGAAGCAAGATAAAAAGACACTCTATACACAGAAATGCCAAAGATCACAATTCTGGCTGGCATTATGGTACAGTACAAATGCTGTAAAAATAGTTAAACAAAACAAAAGCTTTGGTAATAGAGTATCAACCCTGAGAGTGAATTCATTTAGAGAACACCCTGATAGCCAGTGATCATGCTGCAATGAAACGGTTAAATGTGAGATCATGTACAGCATGTAAAAATCAGATCCATTGCCATCCTATTGTCCCCATACCGGGACTGGTGCAGCAACCAGGCTAAGGACTGTAGGAACTGCTCAAGTGTGAACCCACCAAACAGTATTAGTCTTTATTATCAGTGGCAGTGATATAAGACAAGAGTGCCTGCCAGTTCTGCAAAATTGAATTGGATACATCTCCTCTGGTTTTTGTGCAAAATATGGTAAGTACACTGCAGTAACACCAAAAAAAAAAAAAAAAGTGGATAAGCTTATGAGATTCGATTAGTTGTAATGAATGAGAAAACATGAGCGGTGTTGTCAAGCGTGCGTGTTATTCAAGGGTGCGTAATCAGGGAGAAGGTAGCGTGTATCTTCCCAGTGTCAGTCAATTTGAGTGTGTCAAATAGCAGATGTCATGAGCAAACAGGACGTCCTTGGCGTTACATTGTGATTGATGACAAAGACTCAGGGGCAGTAAATGGGCGTCTTCGAGAGAGACTCCTGCCCTCCATAAATCTCACAATGAGATGTGGTCTGGAACAAGGACCACCTCTGTGCCGGTAAGTTAGCTGCAGACGTGGATTTATGGGAAACTGAGGAACGTAGGTGTATTATTTCCAGGTATTTAAGATGGACGTCACACTTTGGCTTTTACTGTCTGGATGGAATAAGAAGTGAGACAACAGCAATGATATGATTTACCTTTCATTTGGACCTTTTTTGGTGATAAGATACACCTTCAAGATACAGTACATCTTTGTATCAGTCCTGCAACAAACTCACAGTTATCTCTAAGCTGCACAGCACCAAAGGCTCAATGTTGGTAACACAGTACTTTTCCACCTACATTACTTTTCACTGGAATCAGGGTTTGGAAACGGGGATTCTGATAAACTAAATTTAAACGTGTTTGCGCAAAATATAATGCAGCATCAGGATGTAGAGAAGTGACTGAATGAGTCGCACTCTTCGCCTCACATCAAGAAGGGCCCAGGTTTGACTCACGGACTTAATTAGCTTTCTTAAGCGGAATTAGCATGTTTTCCTTGTTTCTGTGGAGTTCCTATGGGTACCCTGGTTTACCCCAATAAACCCAAAGCTGGTCACTTACAAAATGCCAGTCCTCTTGGTACTCTTGAACATGATCCTAGCTCAAGATCTGGAGATGGGTCCCAGGGTCCACTGTGGTCGCCCCCTGTTCCTAAAGAGTTGCCCTGACGCACTGGTTGAAAAAGGGGTCATATACAGAGGACAAGTCTTCCTACAACCAAACTGATTTTAAAGAAGTCTGAGAAATAAAAGCACAACCACTTTCATGATAGACAGAGAATGCCCATTGTATGAAAAAACAGATGCCAGTTTATACAAAAATCAATTTCTTGCATTTATTACTCCCTGAAACATGTTCCATTTTCCTTTTCCTCAATCTGTCAGTCCCTGGCCCTCTGTCGCTGCCCCCTCAGTGGAGAGTAATTGGACATGTCCGAGTGGCAGCTGACAGGACTGCCTGGCAGATGTGTCCAGGAAACATGAGCACAATCGGCCAATTCAGCTCACTGTGAGCCTTTACACAGTGCAGATGGAGCACTATACAGGAAGAGGAAATTAGACGACATAACGGAAAAAGGAGCAAAGCATAATTTGACAAAATGGCTTCACACTTGAAATCGATTCAAGAGTGAACACGCTGGGTATGATTGGGTATTTAAAAACTGATTCTGTTTGAACAGTTCAGAGTTAAAAGAAAGGCTTCATTTACTAAGGCACTTTCACTTGATTGTGTGATTTTTTGGTTTTGTTTTGTTACAATTAGCAAGATAAGCACATGCTCTAAAACAGTGGTTCCCAAAATGGGGATCGGGACCCCCCAGGAGGTCACGGGTCACTATAGTGGGGAGTCTCAAGATACTGTATATACATATACCGTATCCAAAGTTATTAATATAATAGTAGTAAAACAAGCACTATTTACACTTAAAGGATCTGTATCATGCTATTTTAGCCATTCCAAAGTAAACTATAGACATTTATATGATATATTGTACCTCTATCACTATAGAGTACTCATTTTTGTGAGAAATATAAGTATTTTCTGGGGGTATTTTCCAAACACGGAAGACAAGACGCTCCGATTCAGTTAACTCCGCCCCTCTCCCCGCTCATTCCACATTTGCAGTATTATTAAATATAAATATCGCTACAAAAAGTGAAGTTACTTCACATAATGCAGTTATAAGGAGTTTACATGTGCAACACAGTTTCATAAATGGCTAACACACACGTTAACACACATGCTAACACACATGCTAACACACACGCTAACACCCGTTTTGATTGACTTACCGCTCAGCCTGGCCTCCCATCATCGGGTGTTTACACGTTATGGGACTCGAGTTGGTTATACAAGTTAATCCACTTTGATTCTGGCCAAGGTTCACCAAGCATCCATCAGGTTGGTTGATATAGTAGCTGAATCCCGGAAAGAAATTCCAACTTCTGGCGAGTGCACTCTTCTTTAGGAAGGTTGAATAGTCCTGTTCCTCTCGTAGCCAAACGCGAATCCATGACATTATCGTTGGGTAAGAAAAAAGAACAGCTGGTGTCCAGAGTAGGTTAGAAAAAGCTCCGTCTCCACAAACATGACTTCTGTTCGGATCCTCCGGGGGTGCGTTTGTTTACTCTCCCAGGACAGCACAGATGCGTTGGGGACCTCCTATTTTTATTTTTTATTAATTTATTTTTTCTTTCTTACAACAGAAATAATGAAAAAGCTGTTTTATAAATTAAAATCAGGCCGTAAGGCATTACATTACAGAGGTCTGGCCCTTCCTGTTTGACACTATGACGTAAAATACGTCAGAGTGTCACAACTCAGTCATTTTCCAGGAGAGGGCGGAGCAGCTGCTCAGAGAGCAGGATTCGGGACGATTGCTTAGAACTGCGTGAATGAAGCCAACGACCCCTCTGGGGGTGTTTTTGAGAAGGAAATAGCATAACAACAGTATTAAAAATTCCAAAAAGTCGATTTTGTATGATATAGGACCTTTAAAGCAGAAGTAAGTAACTTATGGCCCTAGAGGCCATAAGAGCCACTGCAGGTGTCGTAGCATGTTGCGTTTTTTTTTACCGTTAGCCTGTTAACTTCTTCTTGATGATTCCATTACTGTGTATTGTGCCTCCGGGTTGGAGCAGAGAAAGTTGCAAGCGTGGTTATCTGAGACACCGGGGGAGACCCCCCAGTACTTTTCTCATCCATGTCATTAGTCTTTTTATTTTAGTAGTTGTTCAACAGATTGTACGGAAAAAAAATACTTTAATGATGCGTATGAGAAAAGGTTGAAACAAGTTTTTTTTTATAACAGATGTTTTCCTCAAGTTCATGTAACAATAATTTACGGATGTTACAGTTTTAGATTGTTCAGTATTGTTGAGTAGTGATGAGGATGTGCCCCTAACCTTGTTGAAACATTGAAAGTCAGAACAAATGCTAAACTAATTAATAATACTAATACTCAATACTAATTATTAAAATGTGAGCGTCCATTGTTACTCTTGTATTCATTACAGCAAAAAGACTTGGCTACTCCTCTCATTTGCAAGTTATAAAAGCAATTTACTATTTGTTGCCAATTAGCCCCGGGTCACTTTTAAGTCGGTGGTGTAAATCTTTAATTAACAAACTATTTTGTATTCTATGCCAATACTGAAAGTGTATTCCGCCTTTACAGACAATGCACAGTGCCCTCAATTAGGCCCTTTTTTATCATCTGAAGCTTACCTTATATGACACTATTATAGGTTGAGCGTGACAGTCTTGAAGTACATTTGAAAGGATTGGGAAAGTACCTTAGTGGGGAAAAACCCAGACAGAAAGTTCAGAGCAACATTTAGATCTCATTTGACTCCTCTTTTGAGGCTGTTTATTCCATAATTTATGAATGCCTGTCCTACTTTACTTTTGACTTAAGAGGAACATGTCAGGCTTCCCTCATCCCAGCCTTCCCCCTTTAGAGAAAAAGCACTGGGGAAGCAGCTATAGCTTATACAAAACAATATTCAAAATTATTAACACAAGGAAGCTGCAAATACTTGGTCTTAAAAGAAGGAAATTCTCGACTTCTTACATGATTACTGTTTCCTAAAATAAAAGGGCTACTGAGAGAGTTTTGGTAAAATGGATTTCTGATACAATAAGAGAAGCCGAAAATGTGAATTGAATAAGGTCGTTCAAAAATCACGTGCTTTTTGTTTTGTTTGTTTGTTCATTTGTTTGTGTACTTTAATGTACTTTATTGTAAGGAAATTTGTCCTCTGCATTTGACCCATCCTTCGATGCCACTGAGGCAACCCATAAGGAACAGTGGTCAATGGGAGTGCCGCGCCCGGGGACCCATCTCCATGATGTGGAGCCAGGCTGATGGTCAGAATCACCTGGCTGGAGGATTCACCTATTGCACATGGCAGTATGCCTGCAGGCGGGCACTGCCACTTGTAGTTTTGACGGTGATTGGTTATGTGCGCCGGCCGTCATCTGATAAATAGCACTTTATTATTTGACCTCTGACTTCCTGTACGCCCAGTCTCCCATGTTGTGGTTGTCGCTCCTTGTCGCTCCATTTCAGGTAGTATCCATATTGGTCGCTAAATTCATAACAAAAGTTGGTATCGGCTGCAGTGACTCGGACTTCGCTATCAAAGCTCTGAGCCAGGCTAATGCCCCGCTCAGGTTTGTGGCTTGGTCAATCTAGTAACATAATCTAGTACGTTGTACTCGTGGTAGTGACACATGCTTTCTGTAACATCTGTATACGTCTATGGTCAAGGAGGCCTTTTTGTTTGTCCTTTACACCTGCTACTGTATATCGCCCTTTTATGTTCGTATCCCCTGTCACTGGATGCTGGAAACGGTGCGGAGCTCCGCTTGGGAGTGCAACATAAATACGTTTGGACTGTGGTAAATGTATCAAAACATGGACTATGAAAACAAGTGACTAAAAGAACTGTGAAGTGAACTATGGTAAACAAATGATTCAACTAAAGAATGTGAAAATAAATGTAAAACTTTTCTATAATGTGCCTGGCCTTTGTGATCTATTTACTCAACAACGAACCTACGTGCTTTACTTATTTTCTGGTGCTGGTCATCTCCAGCTGGCGTTGTGGCATATTTTATGTTTAAACAGCTAAGTTAACCGCTCGCACACACATGCCACACACATGTTTTTAGAATATGTTTGTATGGGTCTAAACAAGGGTAGCAGGTACTACACTGAGATGTTCAGATCTCTGCCGACGGCATAGACAGGGGTGTTTTAACGATTTGGTTGTGATTTGCTGTTATTTTTTTTAGCTCTAATAATATATTCTTTTATGTTGTTGGAGTGCATCAGGATGGCTGAGTAGGAAAGGAGGTGAGGGTTTGCTGTTTGTAGATGAATCAAACAGTGTTGCCTAACATATCATTAGATCACGTGTCTGAGTCACAAAAGCCTGGACATCAAAGTGATGGACGCATGTGGCCTATAGTGGAGAGACTCTTGGAGCAAAAACAAAAATAACTGTCCACCTGTCAAAGAAAAAAATGCACTACACATATAAAAAATCTCATTGTACTTGGCAAGTTTTGTGGATTTACGCCTATAAGTTCCACAAAAACAAATCTAAAAAGTTTGAGAATCTGGTGTCTGAATACACAGTTTGTTGATCTGTTAGTAAATGTGGAATTAAATCTTTTAGGGAAGAAAAAAAGTTTGGTAATAAATTACATAGACTCATCCATGTAAGCAGTTATCATGAATTCCCCTTGATGTGTGTGTCTTTGACTGCGGATTACATTACATTGTTGTCTATAGTATATTAGTTGTTGATACAGACTGGGTTACATAGCACTAGTATTCCGTTTTTTAATCAGGAAAAAAAAGAAAGAAATGTATCCTGATTGAAATGCATTGTCTGCATCAGCACTCTATTTGATCAAACTGCCAAAGGATGCCCATTTCCTGAATATATAGCAGCTTGATAGCACTAATAACTGGGTAATAAAAGGATAACAATGTTTAGGGCCATTACTATGAATATTATAAGCCTCATTTTGTTTTAATATTTCATCTCTGCATTGTTTCAAACACTTATGTGACATTGTCTGGTTTCATAGTCATTCCACGAACCGCCACAGATGGTGTCTAACATCTGTATTTATTATCCACACCCTGTTATGACTACTAATAGTTTCACTTCATGTACACACTGAAGTAAAAATTTAAAGATTGAAAGACTTTTACTGCAGGTCTCTTCTTTGCATTTTGGCCACCCTCCTGTCCCTCTAAACAGCCCAGTATGACTGCAGCGGTATGGGATGATTACAATAGCAGAGAGGACATTTCCACCAACTGACTCCTGTGTCTTTTATATAACCCGGCAGTATTGAGATGTGGATGTCGTCCCCCTGCATCTCTCGACAGGAATGCAGACAGTAATTAAGCATCGCTGCGTGCAGATGGTGTTTAAACAGCGAACACTCGGGGGAGTCGAATTAAACTGACACTAAAACCAAACAAAATATACAGCGCGTGTGTTTCTCTACTGTTTGAATGTCTGGCAAGCGGTAAATTTAAAATATTGTTGGAGTAATCGCAGATATGAAAATAGACATACACAGGTCAAAAGACTTGATTCATTTCGACTGAGCCAGTAGAGTCAACATTATCGAGAGTTGGCCTGGGCACAACTATGAATTTAGGTTGTAGCGGTCCGACATAGAGGTGGGAGATATATCGTGTAGATGATAATATCGAAATTGTTGTCTGGACGATATGCAAAATTAGGATATTTCTTCTTTTTTTTTTTCACCACAGTTTTTTCGGACAATGTCGCGACGCGACGCGCAGCAGAGACGCGCCACACACCAAACCAGGAAATCAACTAATAATTCCCTTGGAATCCACCCGTTGGAGTAACTTTGCTTGTGGTTCTTAGACCAAGGCAAATTTGCCCTAATTACAAAATGATTCAATAGATATTGCCTAAGTTGAAAAGGAACTTCTCAGTTCTTTACAAAAGAGCGGCGCATAACATAGCCTATGTATGTGCTGCAGCACGACTACCTCTTGCCTTTGTAGCTCCATAGGTAGAGCGCTGGACTCCCATCCATGAGCTTGTCAGTTCAATTCCGACTCCTATTAATTTATTTTCTTAAACTAGGCACCCACTGGGAAGAACTTAAATCAGTGCCTAGCTGTTTGGGTGGTTATGAGGGAATGACGAGACATTTGCTCCATCCGAAACCAGTAAATTGGTAAGAGGCCTTACGCCAAACCGGATGTGCGTCAGCGTCCGCCATGATAAGACGCGTCCGAAATGAGTTGTCGGTTAGGAAGGAGTTAGGGAAAGTGGCCTGTATGCTAACTATCATAGCCACTTTAGCATAGGGACCTCTGATGCTAACTCACTGGCGATTAAGAGCTATGTGCCATCCCATAAGCCACTGCGCCAATCTCCCCACCCCCCTCGCCCCCACTCTCGAGTGATTCATGCGCAACCACTGTTGATTGATAGGTGCAGATTTAATAATAATAAAATAAAATAAAAAGATTCTGCACAAACCAAACTTTATAAAAGTGACAACATGGTTTTAAAGAGCCTCCTCAGTAAATGGCCTAAATGAAGGCAGTTTGTGCTTTTGTGCTTTTGCTTTAATTTAGTAGAAACTTAAGCCACATGGCTTGCATACTGTAGCTTTATGAAACAGCTGTTGAGATAAAATAAAGGGAAATGTGAAGGATCATTTGGATGTTTCTTTTTTTTCCGCCTTAAATGTCTTTATTTGGACACTATGTTGTTGTGACAATATACAGTAGGTGGCGGTATGTGCTTTTGTTTGGCCTGCACTGAACTTTAAAGAAGAAGAAGAACAGCTATAGGTGATGTCACTTCCCCTTTCCCTGGGTAAGGATGGTCGAATTGGGCAAATGCTGCTGAAGCAGAAGTTCACTAACTGCATAGAGATCTAACAGACCCCATGAAAGGTTAAGGATTAGTTGCTAGTGTTAGTACTTAGAGGCTACAATTTGATGGTTTCGGATGCAGCATGCGTCTTTATACAAGTAGTTTTATTACTGTAAGTGGGTGCCCGGTTTAAAAAAAAAAAATTAATACGGGTCAGAATTGAACTGACAATCTCATGGATGGGAGCCCAGCGCTCTACCTATGGAGCTACACGAGCAAGAAAAATTGGTGTGTAGCTCTATTTTTAAGTTAGGCAGTATTTATTGAATCATTTTGTAATTAGGGAAAATTCGTCTGGGTGGCCAAAGATTTGAGCGTGGAGAAACTCTAAACAGCTAGGTCTTTGTCCATCATCGGTGTGAAGTGGATGATGCCTTGGTCTAAGAACCACACGCAAAGCTACTCCGATGGGATGATTCCAAGGGAATTAATCTTTGAATTCCTGGTTTGGTGTGGGACGCGTGGCGCGTCTCTGCTGCGTGTCCGCGTCGCGCACTTCCGCTTTGTTTTCCCTACATTGATCTGATCCCTACGTTGATCTGTCACACCGTAGCGCGGTTTGAGCCAGCTGCCCCCTCTCCTGCGTAACGCCGATAATACACTGCACGCATTTTTGTAGCCGAATTCGTCTTCGAGTCCCTCTCCGCGTGCATTCGCAAGGCTTGCTTCAGTTGGCTCCCTGTTAATCAGATGAGTGCGCTCTCGTGTGTGTACACTGCAGCCGAGGCGGCGCGCAGCTGAGCGCCTCAGCCCGCAGTCGTTTCCAAGCGCATTTTTCTCGTCTGCGGCTCGCAGGGCGAAGCCGATTTCTGTCCGAAAATGTATGAAAAACATTATTACTAAAGAAATAAACGATTGTCCTACATTGTATGATTATTTATACTGTATATAAAAGTGTATAAAAGTTTAAGATTATTATTATGATTTTTATTATGATAATTATTATTACTACTACTACAAGTAGTAGTAGTATTGGGTGCTTAATTATTTCATAAACATGGATCCGAACAGAAGTCATGTTTCCGTGGCTGTCTGAATACATGCCGCTCGCCGTGAGGTAGTTCGGCCGCAAAGGGCGCTCGGCTCTGCGGTTGGTGTGCGGTGTGAAACAGGCCTTACTGGCGTTACACAGTCAAAACAACAACATGGCAGCATGGAGCGATTACAGAGATTAAGAATCTAATGATATGAATTAAGTTTGTCACTTGAGTCGCTCATATTTGCAAGGAAAGGGCTCAGGACAAGTTGTAGCACTGCCTTGCTAGCTAGTTAACTTTCCTAAAGCCTGTTTCACACCGCACGCCGATTCGTGAACGAATTCATCTTCGAGTCCCTCTCCGCGTGCATTTGCAAGGCTCGCTTCAGGTCGCGTCCTGTTGTGCATATGAGAAAGCTCTTGTGTGTACAGACCGGTGCCGAGGCAGCGCACAGGGAATCGGCGCGGGCCGCTGCCGCCTCCACTCCTGAAACCAAAAATGGAACTCGAGCGCATTTTTTCCGCGTGTGGGCTGCGCAGCGAAGCGGCTTTCAGCACCAAATGTGCAAAAATCACTTTTATAAAGCAATTTCACGTCTATCCAATCTTGTACTTGGAATACATAAGGAAATATAACTTTAGGCGTATTAATAACATCATTTTCTATGTACTACTACATTTAGATTTGTTTTTAATATGCATAAAACACATTTTGCACTTTAATGAGATATATCAGTTGTATTCTTATCTTATAATTAATATTGCTGCTTTAGAATGAACCATGAGGAGTTGTTTTGAGTCCAATACTACTCTAGGCGCTTCGCGTTCCGTGGCAGTCTGAATACATGCCGCTCGCTGCGAGGTAGTTCGGCCGCAAAGGGCGCTCGGCTCTGCGGTCGGCGTACGGTGTGAAACAGGCCTAACTTTGAGCCTGGCGCTAACTAACAACACGGTGAAGAAAACCACGATACAAACGCGTAAAGGCTAATAATGTCCTTCTCACCTGTTTTCTTCAGTACTCGCGTAAGTGACAAACACGTTTCCCTCTCTGTCTCTTCCCTCCTGTGTGTGTATCTGTGCGTCTGCCCCGGCTCCCGCGTGCATCGGGAGAGACGTGAAGGGGAAAATAGGGAAATAGTGGATCGTTTGAAAACTATGAAAACTACAATTAATTTGACTCATGTTGCTGGCAAACACATGTCCCAAATGCGTTAATACTCACAGGTCTATTCCCAGTCTCCTGACAATAAAACACAAGTAAACTGCCCAGAGGCAGGTGAACTTACAGGAGCATTTCACTGTGATGGAGATGAAGTTGCAAATATTGTAGCAATATTATTTTATCTTATCATCTGTGTTCTTCCAGATGAAGGTAGATATTAAGATGAATACATAGAATAAAATAGCTTTCAATGAATTGTCTAAAGGCTTTGATTTTAAAGTATTTTTTCAGGTGTAAATTATATCGCCAAATACATCGTTTTTGTGATATTTCTTTTTGATACAGTGACATAAATTTTTGTTCATATCGCGCTGCCCTAATGTTTAAATCAATAATGTCTCATATCTTTATATAGTAGTAATTCTATACAATAATAGGTCAGATACAGCAAGTCAAAAGACCAACTGAACCTTTTTTGCCAGTTTGCACACATATCTTTGAAGGATTGCAAAAATATTGTCTGAATATCGATATCGAGATATTGAAAAAAAATATTGAGATATTCATTTTTGTCAATATCTCCCACCCCTAGTCTGACATATTACTGTACCTTTCCGAAGCGCCATGGGTTTGAATCCTGACCCTAATGGTTTACTGAATTTCTCAACCTATTGCACCCATATTTGCCCTATACTGTCTTATTTACTAGAAATCAATATACAGTCAGAAATATTTTAGGTTATGTTTTTAATGACAACAGAAAACTTGAACTGCTTTGCACTAATCTTATGAAATCTATACCATTAAAATTAGAAGGCAGCTTTATTTCCAAAGAAATTGGAGAGAAAATCATTTAGTTTTGGTCTTTGGACTGCTTTATGCCATTTTCACTTAAGGCGCCTGTATAAAATGTTCATCATTTTAGACTACACTTTGTACATTTCATACTTCAGTCCCGCATTGTCTGTTTCATAATTTGTCTCGACTGCTACGTTTTTTTTCTCCGAAACACACCTTTATGGATAATGGATGTGCGTGTTCTTCTTTTCTTTTCTTTTCAATAGCCATATTTCTTTAGCCCTCCACAGAAGCACTGCAGAGACTTTGTCTGAAGACAGCGCAAAGCTGTGCTATATCTGCTCTCTAGTTGTTGCATAAAAAGCAATACAAGACAAAGGTGTAGACCGGAACTACAGTGGGAGGGAAAAGAGAGTACACCGTCTGGATTTTATTCTTACATTTCTGCCTAAATTGGTCATAAAATGTGGTCTGATCTTTATTAAAATCACAAGAATGATTAAACAGTGTCATTTACATTTTATCATGTTTTATTGGCAATAACACTCCAACATTCACAGGGCAAGGACGAATAAGTGAGTGGCTAAGGATCCTCCAAGAGTCAGATGTGAGCCAACATGAAGTCCAATCACTGAGGTGTGGCTTAAAGCTGCCCTGGGCACTAA
This sequence comes from Neogobius melanostomus, assembly GCA_007210695.1. Classification (NCBI taxonomy): domain Eukaryota; kingdom Metazoa; phylum Chordata; class Actinopteri; order Gobiiformes; family Gobiidae; genus Neogobius; species Neogobius melanostomus. Next base: position 3,148,036 of record VHKM01000049.1, read on the forward strand.
AAAACACACACTAGTTAAGAATAGTCTCTTGTTGAGAAGCGATGTGCACCGTGCCTTGCTCAAAAGAACTCTCTGAAGACCTACGATCAGGAATTGTTGATTTGTATAAAGCTGGAAAAGGTTACAAAACCATCTCTAAAAGTCATGATCTTCAAAAATCCACGGTTAGAATTCTTTTCTATAAATGGAGATTGTTTGGCACTGTTGCTTCACTTCCAAGGAGTGGCCGCCCTGTAAAGATGACTCAAAGGGCACAGCACAGAAAACTTAATGAGGTAGAAAAGAACCCTAGAGTGTCAGCTAAAGACCTACAGAAATTACTGGCACATGCCAACATCTCTGTTGGCACATCTACAACAGGTAAAACATTGACCAATAATGGGGTTCATGGTAGAACGGCACGGAGGAAGCCACTGCTGTCTAAAAAAACAATAACAAATTCTGCACGTTTGAAGCACTTGGATGCTCCACTGCCCTAATGGCAAAATATTCTGTCGACTGATGAACCCAAAGTTGAAATGTTTGGGAGGAACCCACAACGTCATGTGTGGAGGAAAAATGGAAAAGCACACCAACATCAAAACCCTGACCCCACTGTGAAGTGCAGGAAAACCATGGTGTGGGACTGCTTTGCTGTTCCGGGCCTGGACAACGTGCTATCATCAATAGAAAATGAATTCACAAGTTTATCAAGATATTTTGAAGAAAAGCTTGAGGCCATCTGTCAAGCAGTTGAAGCTCAAAACAGGAAACATCTGGATGAAGTTATTGCTGCCAAAGGAGGCTATTGAATCTAACGGTGTACTCACTTATTCCACGCCGTCCTGTGAATGTTTGAGTGTTATTGCCTATAAAAAAACATGATCAATGTAAATGTTTGGGTGTTATTAAACAGACACTGTTTATTCATTCTTGTGATTTTAATAAAGATCAGACCACATTTTATGACCAATTTAGGCAGAAATGTAAGAAAATCGAGACGGTGTACTAATTTTTTCTTCCCCTTTCACACTTCAAACTGGCTATTTAACATAGTTTGAGTTCTGGTGGACATCATAATATAGATTTTACTTAAGCCTATGTTCTTGGAGATGGCAAAAAGTAAGCTCAAAAAATCCAAACCTTGCTTGAGACGAGTTATTATTCATGACTAAGTGCACTATGTTATAAAATATCGTGGCGGAGCAAAAATATATATATAAAGATTGTGCCATTGAAAACTTGCAGAAGTATCCAAAGAGAAGTTTAACCCAAAGAAAAGTCTCCCTGACATTTATCTCTCTTTCTACCTATTGCACCTTTCTACACAGAAACTATACTTGTTTGATGAATAGTTTTTCGAGAGTTTTTTAAAACCGCTACGAGCAACCGTTTTTTCCTTGTCTTTGTTCAAGCATCAGACCACGGGCCCCACATTTCACGTTTCTGACTCCTGCATTATTGATATGCTCTTTTCAGCTGTTCCATCACTTGCCTTAAAGCTTATAACGGATAAATCTACCTTGCAGCCCTTTTCTATGTCTCACAAAAAGATAATGGGAGACGTCTATGCCTTTTTGTTGTTATATGACGACTTTGCACTTTGCAGGCAATCTATATACATTAGTGTGGAAGCGAATCAGGAAAGTGTCACATATGTTTCATCTATAAAGCCGACTCTTTCTTTCTATTGTCTCTGAAATCCAAACAAAAGACAAATCAATAACCACAATTGGAGTCAGGAAAAGATTGTGTGCCAAAGTGGCCCCCATCACCTTAGAGAGGGCTGAAAAATCCAATTACTTTGGTTAACAAGCTGACCTTCGTACGTATAATGCCACTGTGTCCCTGGGCTTATTTTCTTGGCAGAGCATAAGCGCTCCAGGGCTTCGGCAAACCTTTAAATATTGAGGTGCTTGCTCTCAAAAGTAGCGTCCACTAAGAAGCTCTGAGGAGGAAGTACAGAGCAGATAAAACGGTAATGGACAACTAAGGAGAGGTCTTTCACACTATTCCAGAGTCCCAAAATGTCTATGTTTTTATTATACTGCAAGCATTTTCGGTGGTGGTTTGAACTGCAGGCTATGCATTTAACAGCCTTTAATAGAAGTGGCGAATGCACAGGAGGGCACAGAGTCATCAATTATTACTGAAGTGAGTTCAAGCACTTCAAGTATTCTTTAAAAGCATTACATTATGCAATTAGGTTTAAATGTATTACAGTATATCTAGCTAATGATATACAGTACCTTGCAGAGCTATAACAAGAATCAGTAACTGCCACAACCAGTAAAATATATGCACAATGTTAAGAGTTAGAGTTATCAGTGCGTTCACAGAGGAGTTAAATAAACATTTTGACATCCCAATTGAACTAAGTTCTTCAAAAAATTCTTCTATTCTTCATTCATAAAACCGGTGTTTTGTTGCGGTTTTGTTACAGCAAATTTCGTCATCTACTTCCTCCTTTTCCTATTCACCTTATTCCGCACCGCCCACTTTTGCCTCTTTTTGCTTTGTCTCGGCACTTCCTTTGTATTGACAATTGTCAAGCACGAAGTCCGTTTATTAAGCGCAGAACGAGGGAAAATGTTCGCCGCTAAAATCTGATGTTTAGTAGATTGATTTGTGTCCAATGTTCACTTGCACCAACAACAGTCAGTCAACACTGCACCGTTTCTTTCCACGGCCTAAATACGGTTTAATACCTGTGTAGTAACTGATTTTACAATTACTTCTCCAGTCCTGTGTTAACTTATAGGAGAAGGGGCGGGCACAATTCATGGCGGCGCCCACGCGAACTTCCAGAATAAGGTGAACATGTTAGCAAAAACATTATAATACAGTATGAAACATATTCTCTTTGCTTCTGTCTTCTCACCCACAACATTAACTAAACTCACTAAACTTTGGTCTTCAGCTTCACAGAACCTGAGCACCTCAACCATTCACAATAACATAATGATACAGAAAGTTTTAAATATTACGTGGAACTTTTTCTCAGCTTGACGAAAATTAACAGAGATTGCCCACTCCGTCCTTCGCTTGCTTTAAATGCCAGAAGATTGCATCATAAACACTTCTAAAAAAGTGTGACTATGTTTTTTCAAGGAGTGTAGTATAAGACATTTTCTTCCCTTAAGGCCTAAAGTACAAGTGTTTTTTTACTAGACTTACTGAGATATGACAACATTAGGATACTACCATCGCAGGGCTGCAATATCAAATTTAATAGCTTTTATTGTGGGAGGAAAGGTTAACACGCAAGGGTGTCCATCAACAGCTCAGCAGGGCCTATGAGAATTTATAATACAGCTATGAAGTTAAATCTTTCCTATTTGAGTGAACATGTCAGTCTTGTGGAGTGATAGCTGAACAGTTAGCCTCTCTACCGCAATACAGGGAAGAGGTCCGGCTGCCAGTCCAGGTGAAAACAAATGGCTTAGCTGTGTTCCATTTAAACATTATTTCATCCTCACAAGAGAATCCCCCTGCACTCTGCGGGCACAGCGAGAACATATAAAAGATCTAAAAGGGCTTTTTGGCAAGACGATCTTTCAACATCGACAATATAGCACGTATGTCTCTCAACGCGCTGCATCACACTTACAAATTCTGACAGATAAGACACGATGTTGAGCACTGACAGGCCGCTCTCCACACCAGAATGATCAGCCGCACCCAGTGAACGCTTCAATGATTTAAAGGTATAAGGAAACAAGGAAATATGGCCTGAAAAAATGAGAAAGATAGCTCAAGTTTATGACATATTAGTGGTACAGATGGCGTCTTTTTGGTTTGCACTTTTCTGTCCAAATGAAACGTTGGCTGCACTTTGGAGTTGAACATTGAAATATGCAGAGCTGAAAAACCTTTAGAAATGTTGATTAATAAGTTTTTTTTTTGTGTGCTCTGCCACCACAAAAAACATCAACATTTGAAGGTCAATCCAAAATTATGCTCCTTCTCAAATGAGTGCCACTTTTGCAATTTCTTTTTTGCTTACCCTCACCAAATATTACAAGATTTGGCTGGCATATTAGTTTTCTTCATTGGCCCTTTACGGTTTTATTTTTTGGAGATACCACACTTAATCTTAAAAATCCTTGACAACTTTCCTCAATGGGGAAATAATCTGCTGTAAGCACTAGCTCAAAATAGGCCATAGTTGTGCTTGCTCAATATACAAGTCCATCATTTCATTAATTGTTTTCGCAGTTGAGCGTGCTGCATGTGCCGTTTTCTGCTGGATTCCTGTGTTTGGGTGATAGACAGATGTGCAGAGTGCATACTTGGCACCTGGAGGCTCCTGAGGGAGAGCAAGTGGCTGTGAGGTGCCAGGGAGCAGACAGCTGTCAGGTCCTGGCAATGCAGCCAGCGTCATCTCCTTGTCAGCGCGGTGGACAACAGAGGGCTAGGGCACGCTCCTTATTGTCAAATGCACTAAAGTGGAGTCATGTGCCCTGCAATACATATTACACACCTATATCAGGGGATTGTTTGAAGGGTGGTGTACTTGCTGCTTGCCTCACAGCAAGAAGGTCCCGCTTGTATTCTTGGACAACAAGGGACCTATTTGTGTGGAGTAGTGTGTTCACCGGGGGTCTAGGACGTACTCTGGTTTCCTAAAGTTGAGTACCTCCAGGTAGGTTGTCCTGACCAACCCTGACTCAAAATCTGGAGTTAGGTCCCCAGCCACTGCTCGTAACCTATGTGGCATTGAAGAGTATAAGAATCTTTGCAGTTTGTGTAATGATGAATGTGATACTCTAGAGCAGTGGTTCTCAACCTTTTTAGCTCTGTGCTCCCCACGCGCTCCCCACACTCTACTCCACCCCTACATTGTTTGTTATAACCCTAATGTCCTTTGTTTTCCCTACCTCCAAAAACATGGTCAGGTTGGTCAGGTTGGCCCACAGCAGTCGCAGCGGCTCAGGACTAACACCTGAACACAATTTCGTTGTACGCTTGTACAATGACAAATAAAGCACTTATTTACTTACTTTGTGATAATGTGTCTCACATGAAAAGAGCTGTTTTAATACTAATTCAGGAACATTGATGAGATGATTCAGGTTGTCAAGTGTCAGTGTGTATTGTTTTGGCTCCGTATTTTAGCCCAGGCCTATTGAGGAAGCCTACTAATGGCATACATTGTACTATTTTGACTTGGATTAGTAAATATATCTATTTTCAACATAAATAAAATATATTCAGCTTAAAATCTAAATAAAAAATATCAATATGTTGCAGAATATGCAGGAAAGTGCAAAGCAGAAAGAACAATTTTCTGCTCCTCTGTTTCTCAGGTGAGGCACAAACGTAATGGGAAGGGGCTAAATGCCTAACACTTCCTTTTCAAGTCAAATTTCAAGGAAAACATTCCGAAACGCAGCGTGCATTGCCGCGCTCAATCGCTATCGCTGATTATTGCGTGCGTATGTAAATTGCCTGGTTTTCGGATTGAAGACTTTAACAGGATGTTTTTCATCTGGGTAATTAGAGGCATGGTTAAGTGAAGTGGAGTGAAGTGAAGTTAAGTGGGTTGGCTGGTAAGAAAGGCTTGGTTGAGGTGTGGTCCTGCTCTTGAACCTAGTCAATAAAATACAATATGTGTGTCATATTGAGGGAACAGTAACACGATATGTAAATCATTCAAAATATCTATTGAATATGCTTTGAACCCAGACTTTATTCAGAACAGCCAGCACAACTGGGGGACAACTATGCAAATTATCCCAAGGCTGAAATACGGCGTGATATGGGTACATGTGTGTCCTGACAAAATTAACAAATACATAAAAAGTAGGACCAGGAATTGGTTAAAAAAATTCAGTAATGAATCACAAATCTTCATAATTTAAAAAAAGAAGTGTCGTACAGTAAGTTTTTGTCCACCGTAAAGGCATGTCACACGAGTAACAGTCATTTTCAAAGGAACAGATGTTGGGGAGCAGGGAATTCCTCGCTTCGATGTATTTATCTTAACACAATGCGTTGATTTTCCAAGCCCTATAAAAAGCATCACATTATGCACAATGAATACATCAATATATGTTTTAACTTGCTGAGCATATTCAGTAATAAAAACCTGTATTAAATGAGTATATGTATTGTCATTTGGACACTGTATTTGGATTCGGGATACCAAGTTGGGATACGTATCTTATTGTGAAGGTTTTGGAAACACCCAGCCCTACTCTATCTAGAGTTTTACAAGACACCTTCCTATCAAGTTTAGCCACACTAAGAATTTCATAAATTAAGTAAAGTGAGCATGGATATTGCTTTAGTCAACAGGATTTGCAATATTGTGATAGTGCTTTATTCAAAAAGAGTGTTGTCTTTGTTAAGCCCTTAAAGAGGATTGATCCACAAAACAAAATGATGGAAAGTATACTTTATGATTGTGCTCAAAAAGGGGGTTGTTACTTTAAAACTGTTTGCTATAATCATTTCATTTGGATAGCTTCAGCAAAGTCTCTGAATAAATCAAGAGCTGGCAGTCAGTTTGAGAGGAATAACCTACAGGCAGGCTTTTTGGCAAGAGAGAAAGCTGGAGGCAACGCTGCACTGATGGGAGAGAGATGAGGACGGCTCTTCCTCTCATCGCAACTTCATCACCGCAGCCCCAGAGGTTGCACTTACAGCCGCTCGGGGGAGGGTAAATCTTCCAGACCCCGCTCCGCCTCATGCTCCTAGCCCTGACCATTCATTTCAATCACTGCGGGAGGCAGCACTGTCCGCATCTGTGACTTCTGCGGAGGACTTTGTGTGTCTATGTCAGTGACAAATGACACAAATTATATTGCAAATGATGAAGGGATATGAAAAAGTAGACAAGTGTCTCCTGTTGATTGAAACAAAACCAAAAAGAATTTCTTAGCCCCCTGTGGTATGCTGGATCATTACAAATTGAAAACAACTTCTCAAAATTAGACATTTGGTTAGATATATATATATATATATATATATATATATATATATATAAATATAAAGATCTCAGGACCGAAACGTTGACCATATCCTAATAAACTATTTTTGCAAGGTTGGCAGTGTGCGGTAAGTAATATTTTTATCTATATATAAAGGAAATTCATTCAGGCTTGCCTTTGGGCTATATTTTTAGAGCCGCTTCCATATTCAGAAAAGGATAAAAATAAAAATAGTGAAAGGAAAAAAATAGGCCGTTGTAGCACGTGTTAAGAAAAAAGTGGAAGTAACAATGACAGGCTTGTGGCCAATAATGACTTAAAAAGAGAGCGGAAAAAAAAATTCAATGGAGAGTCCACTAAAGCAAATAACTTCTGGTACCTGCTTCCACTTCTTTAGGGCTTCCGTAAGAAGTAAGGTACAATTAGTCATTCACAATCTACGATCCAAAATGTAGCGCCTTGCTGTTAGCACTCAGCCCTCCACAGTGGGCGCATGAGTAAAAAATGGATTGGAAAGGGCCAGGCAGAATTAAGAAAGAGGTCACAAAGTAATTTGTGACTCGTGTATAATCTAGAATAAAAACATAGGTAAAAGGGCTGCCGATGGCATTATGCTTGTGGCTGCCACATGTGAAAAGTAAACATGACGACGCGCAGATGCAAACTCATAAGTCATCAATTCCTGAGTCCAGCCTTTATCTAGGTGAGCTAAACAACAAGCTCAAATGTAAAACGCTCAAGCTTAAATAAGGTCTCACCAGTCACCACTAAACAATTTTATGTTAATCACTATACATTAAATCCATTTTAGCAAATTGTTGGTCAGAGAAATGACTGGTGTATGGTAATAGTTGCAATTGTTTGGAGGCTGAGAGGGAGGTGTAACAAGAATTTAATGTGATTGTATGAAAGGGATCTAAACTGATTGAGTCTAATGGAGAAAGAATAGTTACATTATAGTTTTTTGTCTTTGCATTGAAATCGTAACTAAGCCTTCGAGCCTATTCTAGTTTATCTTGAGACGGATTATGGAGGACATGCATGACAGTGATTAAAAGCAAAGCACCCACAGTGGGAAGCATCTGGTGACTATTTAACTAAATGACGCACATAAATTGTCAATAAAAAAACATGAAAAAAGTAATTATGAAGAGAAACCTCCAAAACATGTGTTGAAAAATATGAATTGGGCATCATTTTGGATTCTTCAGTCAGCTTCAGTCAACAATAAGTGCATTAATGGGTCATTGGGAAAATGAGGGCATGCCCAACAAAGATTCAAAGATGTACAAAACATGTCCCCCTCCGACTAAAGGACTTTTATTATGTCAGAGAGCAGCGGATTTCTCAGATAAATGGATGGTGTATCTTGAACATTTGTTTTGGTCGTTCGCAAAACAATATTGTGAGGAGGGCACAGTTGTTAGTGGCAGGATGAGAAGATGGCAGTTGGTGGTGTCTGCATAAAAGCCAATGCAAAGTCTGGCTTAGAAGTATGAAAACAAAGTTGTAGTTTTGAGGCTTTGAAGTGGGAAGAAATGTTCTGCTACTGTAGGTACTGGTAGGGGCTGGGTACTAATTTCAGTGGGGGGTGGATTTGAGTGGGTTAAAGTGCATTTTTTGGGCATGGCATACATCTAAAGATAGAGAAAAGGCCTTACTAAATGTCTGCTCCTTGTCAAGATACAAAAGCAAAAAAGCAAAAAGCTGTCAAGCACATTACTTATGAAACATTCTGCTTAAAGGCACACTTACTCTGACTATATTTCAGATCTTCTTTGCAGTAGTTACAAAAGAGTATTATCATCGAATCCCAGTCATCTTTTCATTACTTGTTCAGTTTTTATTTTCACAAGTTCTAAGCATTTTTCATAATAACATTGCAGTTCTTGCCTGCATCTTTTAATGTATTTCTTTCACAAGCCTTACATAAACATAACTCTTTCCAATGAGTCATCAAATTGACCTTTAGTTCAGTAAAAGTCAAGCAAAACCACTGAAAAGCATATCGGCCAACTCCTAAAATTTACATGCACCGCAGCACAACAGAGGCACTCCATAACAGATTACAGTTTTTGAGAGTTTCAAGTGGTCCACAGTCCAAATATAATGACTATTTCCCTTGATCCGGTCCTTTTCCTCTCTGCTCTGCTCGCTTTCCGTCTCTGTCTCTCTCCTTTTTCTCAAACTGTATGCTCTTTTTCTGTTCTAGGATAGAAGACAATTCGTCACCCATTCTAATTAAACATGGCCTCGAAGTAGAGCGGTGGCAGCTGCAAGAAAAAGAGACAAAGGAACAAGATCAATTGGCGTATAAAGGGAAATGAAAAAGACAGATTTGGGGAGAAGAAGGTGAAGCAGTCTATGTTCACAGTAATAATGTGTGAACTATGTGGCCTAGATATGACCCTATAATCAAGTTTCATGAGCGTATGCACAATCAAATCAACTTTCACTTTACAAAGAACCGCTTCAAATAGCGTCATTGAAAGATAAATAGAATCAGGGCTAGGCTACCATACTGTGCACACTCTACAGTATGTTGACAAAACGTCAAGTCTCTGTATTCTGCTGGAATGCAGTCTTTTTCCACCGGAGTTAGTAGTCAGTTTAGACTGGTGTTCAAGTTTAGTCCTGAGTTTGCTATTAATCAGTGCGTAATGAATAGGCCAGAGGGAAAGGCAAGGAGCTTTGAGGAGCGACACAGTGATGTAAGGGAGAAATAGGTTGGAAATGTCTTTGATTCTGAGTCAGACCCACCGCATCACACAGTGTGAGAGCATCCACTGTTAGTTCGGTGGATGGTTAGAGGTGAAGGAACTGGAAGCAGGTCCTAAATGACCAGCCGCTGTGAGAAATGAAACAGAAGAAAGAAAGAAAACCAGCGAGTTTAGAAGATGAAAAGGTTCATGTGTTGTGATGAGAACATAGATCCTTTAAAAAATATATTTTAATTATTTTTGAAATTGGCTGTAGGGAAAGTGAAGCGAAGAGGCCACATAATCTTGTGAGTGTTATTCCTTTCCATTCTTCAATTTCCATTGGTTTAGACAGAATGTACATTGCTGCTGCTTGAGCAGAGCCATGGAAAGTCCAAGTGAATTCCTTCTTCACTTTGCCCCATTCCTACCCCACACAACGTCCATGCCATTAAAAATGTTGTCATCCAGTCAGAAAATGACACATAATGTTGGTTCTGTCCTCTACAAAGGCTATATATTTCTTAGGTTACATTGCTTTACCAGTACAGTATTATCCCAACATTTTTCCTATAATAATGTAGAAATCATTTTTCATTCTGTCCCTAAACTGGTGCAAGTCACTGTTCATGATGAGGACCATTAAGTGTTTCTATCTGATTCAGTGACCTTTACAGGGTGACATGAGCGACCAGAGAGAAAGTGAATGTGTTAGGCAGTTTTAGCACCAGTATTCAATTCACATACAACAGATAAAACACTGCATATTTGCACTGACTGACTGTACAAACATTTCTTGAACATACCCTGATCATTTATGCAAAAAGTTTAATGGTTAATGATTTAAGGTTAAAGTTTCAAATTGATTGTCAAGGGAACACAAAAAAACATGCATTAAACCACCATAGTCATCATCATCATTATGAGCAGCATGAGGTTATGTATTAGCCTTTGAGGTCTATAGCTCTGGAACTGAAACATTCCTTAGGGTTTAAAGCACTGGGGTAGGGGTAGGCAAAGCACTTGGTCGCAGTCCTTTTTCTTTTCCTGTTCAAAATATGAACCTTTCCCAGTGGCCCAAACTCAAGCAGTGCTTTTATGAATAGTCATGTGGGTCATCGTATAGATCAAGCAGGGGTTCTGAGGGTCCTCCACAGGAATATTAAAGAACATTTTCATTATTATTAGAATACTTTTACAGATGTTGCCAACACCTGAAGTACAATATGTAGATTTCATTTACCTTGTTGCCCCACCATGCTATCAAGAGCCCCTTTTTCATTTTTGTTCAGTGTCACAGCCATAGTCCATATTATTAGCAAAGTAGTAAAAGCACGGAAGACAGACAGATTTTGTTAATCCCCTATAAGGCCCTCAAAATGACACACCACAGTGCATCAATTAATAATCCGTGCTGAGTGGAAAGCCCTTCATTTGATCAGTATCTGGCCATTATTAAAGGGACAGTGAAAGGAGCTGAAACAATGGGGACTGGAGTACATGATAGTCCCCGATATTTTCAGCCTCTTTTCATCACTATTGAGCAGGGCCTCACAGAACTGTGGAACAAAATCAATTTACCGCTACTGCAAGGGCAATGGATTGTCACAGTGGAGACATGGGCTCTGGCACAGAAAACCATGTCAGTATAGTCCTGGTGTGTTGAAAACTGCTTTAAAGAACATTTTAGCCATTAGAAATTAATAACTTTTTACCCTTTTGTTGACGTATCGAAAACAATTTTTTCAGTTGGACCAAACCCACATTTACATCAGATCTGTTATGTCTTCGAACCGTCTGCCGTACAGTCATGTGACTCACTCCAGTTTACACAGAGTATGTCACATCTTTAATACATTACGTAATAATGCAGGCTTTTAATCATAATTCAACTTTCTGTTTCTGTGTTTATGCTTCTACCTGAAAAGAGAGCGTAACACATTCTCTATTCTCTTGGCTCTCTTGCACTGAATCTGATCATCACCAAGAACTGAAGCCTACATACTGTCACTCAGTCTCCGGTGTGTTCTATCATTTGTGTGAGAATAAACTGGCTGCTACAGTGCGTACAGTGGCAGTGGAAAAGTCCAGACTTTAGCATCCAAGACAAATGCAGGCCAAACTGTTATCCAGCAGCACATGAAGTTTTGACCAAGGTTTTCTTTAGACTAATGTCCAGCCCAGGTTTGTGATCTGACAGAGACAAGTTAACATGTCCTCTTTGAAAACACAGAAGTGTGATAAACCCGGACAGCTTTCTCATGGTTCTCCTTGAGCATAAGACATGACGAACACATCACGCACACTTAATAAGAAATCTATTGTTTTGATAGACACACATATGACTGCCAAAAGACATAACAGATTTTTTGAAAATGATGGGTTACACTTCCTATGCTATCATAAGATATGGCAGCTGAAGCATGTACAAAGCATGGTTGAAAGACGCCGACTCAAAATCACACAAAGACCCAAGAAAAAGCAAGGATTTGGGCAGAATCAACAGGACTAAAATTTAGTCCTGTAGTTTTATCTGTGCCTGGCTTAATTTAGTTAATGTTGTTAATTAGAGGTGAAAGACATTACAAAGCTAGCTCTTATTGATGATAGAAGAGGAGATGTCTTTCATATTTAGAGACCTGCTATAAATAGACTATGGAACAGTGAAAAATGCGATGGTAGAATCTATTTACCTTGTCCAGGGTACATTCAAATAAAAAGAGTTGGTGAATTGGGATCACAAGGCTTGCTTCTTTTTGGTGTCACAACACTGTCTTCTTGCAGGAATTTTTATTTGTTATAAAGGTTATGTTACATTCCCTGAATAAATTATCAAGCCTCAATATAAACCCAAGGAGCACACTCACTTGTGGCCTTTTGTGGCTTGACGTAAATATATCATATATATATATATATATATATTTTTTTTTAAATTAAGATTACATTTATTTATATCTGCGATGGACACTTTTCACAAAGCTTCACCTTTTGTATTGGAACGTGTGTATTTCGATGTAATTATCCTCTTTCCTGCCCGCTCCGCCTCTCCATTATCACAAATACAGTTGATAAGCTGCTCCTACGGAGGACACAGACTGTGAAATTAATACTTCTCCTTCCTCTATGGCGCGATATGTCCACACTTCATCAAGAGGCAAATGCCTCCTGCCTGCTTATCGTTATGGCACACAATTACAAAGTGTCTGCACTGGCTATCAATTATGGGAATTCATCATTTATGCTCAAGAGAAAGAGTGGTCCTGGGAAAGAAAGTTAAATTTAGTTCAAATCCAAATCCAATTCAGGTGGAAAACAGCAGTGATTAAAATGCATTTATATTGTGGATATGTTTCTTTAACATATTGTGCTCTGTGCTAAAACTATATTACTTAATTCATGGTAAATGGACGCAACTTATATAGAGTTTTCTACCTTCATTAGGCCCAAAGTACTTTCCAGCAAGGAACCGCTCACCCATTCACTCTCATTCATACACCAATGTGCGCAGACACTGGAGTAAGGTGGGTGAAGTGTCTTGCCCAAGGACACATTGACAGTGTACACCTTCAGGAGGCGGGATTTGAACCCTGACCTTCCGATCATGAGTCAACCCGCTCTACCAACTACGCCACTGCCCCATAATGTTTAATCAAAATAATAATAATAATAATCCTGGGTTTAATACAATTATCAATCATTAACAATTACTGTAGTATTGTTAATGATTGTGGGAGACACCTTTGATCAGAAACTGGTTTGAGGTAAATTTGGTTTGAGATGAACGCAATGGTGAAGGCCAGTCTCTCTACTTTCTATTATTTTCTGTCCTTATAAGAATATCCAGCAAAACAAGTGTGGCATTGCCGTAACTTGGCTGTGGCACCCAATGGTTGTGGTAGCATTTTTACAAGCTGTGCTGCTTTGTGTCACATGCAAATGAGTTGCGGTAGGAAACTGCTCATTTTTCACTGCGATCAAATAGAATTGGAATAAGACAGAGAAAAGAGCTGATACAAACATTGTTTTAAACTCAGATGTGCTTTACAGAGTCAAGAGGAAAAACAAACTAAATGCTTGTTAAAATGGGAATGACACCTCTGTGATGCGCAGTTATGTTGCACACTAATGATAGACACTGAAAGAATCAGGGTCTTTTATGATGAGTTGCCTTTGTAGATGTCTTCCACATTACTTTATATCAAAAGCTGTCATTATTGTTTATGACGATGTGCAAACAACAGGGTGAAAACTGACAAAGAAATATGCAGCAACAATATACAGTGTATACTTTCATAAGTAAAACTTAGTGGAAATGCCCACGACTTCACAACAACACCATATTTTTACATTTAGTTTCCACATCAAAGACATGGGTTGATGATCAGATACTTTATGCGCTGGGAGGATAAACTGTGCGCCCTTCATATCAAATGAGAGCAAGGGGTGTTTCTGTACATTTCTGCCTCACAGAACAAGCTCTGATATTCCACAATCATGTTTTTGCACATTGTGTTTTTCCACGCAGAAACCCAAAATCAAAGATAAGCTGAACTAAGAGCTTTGTGCATCAGTAAGCTGCCCTTCAACACCAAAGGCATGTCAATAAACAATCCACTATTCAAATGTATTCACATAGTATTAGCTAAAGATTGCAGTTGTAGCAAGTTAAAACAATGGAGGCAACAGTGACTGTAAACATTTTCATTGAATTTGTACTTATTAAATGAATATTAGCTTCTATTTTTGTTTGTTATTGTTATTGTATTGATTTTTTTTTACTTTTGTGACATATACTTCAGGATTAAATTATGTAAACAGTTTCTAGAAGAAATCCATCTATACCATCTTAAAGTCAGCGTGTTTATTATGATGAAAAAGCAGTGTGGATTTCTGTTCAGAGAGTGCACACATGAAGGCAGAGTGAAGCTCTGTTTATTTGTGCTTATATTAAATTCAAATATCATCAGGCTTCCTATGGAGTCCCCTACTTTGCCTTTATTGCAACCTCCATATTATTGTTGCTATGTGTTTTTTTCATGGTAGCTGGGGGTTGAAAAACACAACGTAAGGGCAGAGTACGCTGAAGATATTAAACTAGCAAACATGCACTCAGATATGACATGGTTTCATCAACAGTGCAGTTGCCTTTACAAGCAGGAATCTGATCTCAAGTCTGGTTGCAGGGCAGAGCAAAATAAAATAAAATGGTCTCCTGGGATTTTCCATGCTAAGAAAAAGAATATATCTTATGATGATGATGATGATGTCTTATAACCAGGGGAAAGACAGATCTACAGCAGAATGAGAACTCACACGAGCACAGTGTAGGCAGTGGGAGAGAAAACATTTGCTGTAAGAGCTGCCGTGACAGAGTGCACAATAAACCCTATGAGCTCACAGGTCCAGTCATGCTATATTTAAAAAAAATACTGCACTTTGGAGGATTTTATAACAGCCCATTTATTCAAGTGTCAAAATGTAGGGCGTAAATTTAAAGTAGAGTGTTTCATCTGTGCCTGGCTTAAATATGCATAAGGTACTGTTAGATGGGATAAGATACAAGGATTAGAACATGTATTATTCAGCTTTGGTTAATATAGTGTGCATAGGACCTGCATTGGAGGATGGTAGTTGCAAACTGAAACTGGGATGTTTTGGTTGCTGTAATCAGCCACAATGAAGCTAATACAAATGTTTTTTTTGTTTTGTTTTTTGTGATTTTCTTTTCTTTGTTTCCCGTTTTCCCAAAATAAAATATTTCATAAACTTTTCTTTGCCCCCAGAAACAGTTTTAGGTTACAATTTAAAGAAGAAGTAACTTGTTTACCTTAATAAATCCTTTCCGTGGTCCCTCTGGGGGTAATACAAGTGTTAATGAGATGATTGAGGGGTCTTTCATCTCCCCCTGGTGTCTCTGGCTAGAAAACCACCCTTGCAACTTTCCCTGCTCCGGGTCGGAGATGCTATACACACTAATGGAATCACGAAGAAGAAGCTAACAGACTAACGGGCAAAGCTAACTGCGGGCTAGCGCCACGTTAGCAGTATTTACAGCCAAGTTTGTGTGAAAAAAATGGTCCCCATTGTGTAATTGGGTTGTAGCACAGGCACAATGTACAATATCCCTCTCTCCCTTTGTCTTTTTTGTCAGTGTAGTATTTACTCTCACGGTCAATTAATAAGTAAAAAAACGCAACATGCTACGACACCTGCAGTGGCGCTTATGGCCTCTAGGGGCATGATTACTTAGCTCTGCTTTAATATTGCTTTCACTTGTATCCGCTGTAATGTTAAGGTAGTTTTGTTGCACTATTTTTATGTATCTATTTACTTTTCTTTATTGAAGAAGAAGAAGAAGATCTTTATTTATATAGCGCTTTTCACAGACATGGTCACAAAGTGCTTTACATTGGGACAATTATCTATTCAGAAAGGAAATTGAGTCCCACACTTTGGGTTGCTCTCTGATTGTTGTGCAGTCTCTACAGCTTAGTAACGTAATGCTGGAGATTCTGAGCATGAGGAAAAGCAAGTGAACAATTTTGTCCATGCAGATTACCGCAATCCAGGTTTACTTGTTATTGTGGTACTTTTAAAAACATAAGAAGCACACTACACACTGCTTAAAAGTTGCACAGTTACATGTTACAATAATGTAATATATGTCCCTTATATTTACAAAAAAAAAAGTTTTACCAATTAACCACTCATTACTGGCCATTATTTTTCAAGGGTACATTTTCAGTTCGCCCCAATCTTAAAATTAATCAAATTAGCCCACCAGTTAATTTCCTGTCAGGATTTTCTATTACTCAAAATAACATTAGTCTCTACCAGCCCTGATCTAATTAAGACAGGAGAAAATGTAATGAAATCCTATTTGGTGATCTAGCGCGGCTTTCCCCACACCGTACCTAATGATCCATCGCCTTTTTCCAATATATAAGTGTATGCTGCGGAGAACGAGCGGCCTCAGCACATCAGCAGCCCTCAATCCCCACGCACCAGGCTCTGTTCTGGCATATTAGATGAATCTCTTTTAATCAGAGAAAAACCCTTATGCCCGCAGTGACACAGAACCCAGTCTCTTCCTGACAAGCACTGATACATCTAATACATTTAATACAGTGCTGCTGGAGCCGTGGGGAAACAGTTGCCCTCCCAGAATTATCTCCAAATTAATAACCACAGGATTTGATAGTCAGAGGAATTACAGCTGTAATATGGATTATCTCCCATAATAAGATCTTCCCTCATTATACATACAGGTGGGAGAAACACCATCATCTGGAAAAAGGGTGGATTAAGTGGGGCGTCTCTCTTTGCAAATGTGAATAAGGTTGATATTTTCATTCTTATATGCTGTACCAAAAATAACAGTCAAACACATGGAAGGATGAGACAAGGCAATGACAGAGCGCTAATGCTGCAGCCAGACCTGCTCGACGCACAGTCTAGACAGCTGGATGAAACTAATAAGGAAGCTAAAAATAAAAGCGACCTATTCAAGTAGATTAAAAGCCACAGACACAAGTTTTTCCCCCCCACAAGTTTATGGAGTTTTAAGCTTACACTGTATTAGGTTTTTACAGTCACTTTAAACTCCTTAGTCGTTTCTGCATTAAACTTAAAGTGGACATTCATGCAAAACTGACTTTTTTTAACCATGTTACAACATTCCCTCGTCAAAAACAGACCTGGAGGAGTAGTTTTTCGCTACGGTTTTGAGTAATGCTCGGGCAAAGCTGTTCAATTTAGCTGTTTCTTCCTCTACAGTGTCAGCACTTCGTTGTACTTCCTGGATATTGGGTCATTGTTAAAACCCCGAAACTCCCACATTTTCAAAGCCCATAATCCAACATTATATCGGTTCAAAGTGTGTTTATTACGCCATGCTGAAGTTGCAGTGCCGTAGGTCCAACCTGGAAGTTTGTTTCTTAGTTATTCCCACAGCTGCCAGCAGGAGGAGCCCCAGTCAAGATCTTCACCAGCTATTTAGCCTCTATTTCATTGCTTCCATTTCATTATTACAAGCACATAATGTCAAATTATAGGGTTAGGCTTAAGTACTACTAGACCATGTGTGGGATCGTTTGGTTTGGTGAAGGTCAAAACTATATTTACAGAATATAATTTGAGTGAGGAAGTGGAAGACTGACTGAATATGTAGTACTGAAATAAAATATAACAATAAAATATAAAATTGAACATAAAAGTTTAAAAAGGCTGAGTTTGCCTGATGAACTGTAAACTCTCACGCATGTTTGTTTATGGACGGTGCTAACCAGCAATGCCTTGGAATTATTATCTCTCTTTTCACTATACTTTTCACATTTCTATTTCTTCAGTGTTAAATAAGGGAGGCAATTTAATGTGTCTTATCCTGAGGTTTTGAGCCATCCATTTCAAAGTGCCACTCAACACGGTCTTAAGCGAACAACAGCGTGAAGGCTATCAGCTTTGATGGACTTTTATGTGGATTTATTGAGAATGGAGGATAATGGAGGAAGGAGAGTGGTCAGTAATAGAAGAAAATTACAAGGAAAGTGCACAGTCCTTGATGAGTTCCTTTGACAGAGATCAAGCCTCGAACAGCACACTCGGTACCAACTTTTCTCCATAGCCTAAAAGTGAACAAATACACAAACAAAACTCCACAGCAAAACTTTTGAACAGCTTTATCTTCCCCTGAGTGTTTTAGCCTCGGTAATGCCGCCATCTAAAGCAACTGACTCCCTGCTTATTTCTTCAGAACCTCGCTCACACACTATATACTGGGCAGTGCTCCAGCTATTA
This sequence comes from Neogobius melanostomus, assembly GCA_007210695.1. Taxonomy (NCBI): domain Eukaryota; kingdom Metazoa; phylum Chordata; class Actinopteri; order Gobiiformes; family Gobiidae; genus Neogobius; species Neogobius melanostomus. The sequence goes on from VHKM01000049.1 coordinate 3,166,445, forward strand.
GCCTGGGGAATTGAGGGCCATTTGCTTCCTCTAAGTCACACATAAGGCCTCCCAGAATGCCCCCAAAGAGTGCCATTGGGGCGTTCATTACACTCACCCCAGCTGGACACCTGTGGGCCTCCGTGATCCACAGCCCCATAGGAGGAGAATTATAGAGGTTTCCAAAGGCAGCAATGTCCATAATAGCACTATCCCACAGACGCCAGCAAAGTAAAGACAGACTATTAGAAGTTGAAACATTTGCATCCACAGTACCTACAACCTTGTACGACACATATATTTCCATGTTGCAGCTTGTTTATTTTGCATTATGGGACTGCAAAAATGGAACCACGGGTGATTTACTTAGTGTTTACTTAACATAAAAAAACAAAACGTCAAAGGCAGTGATATGTAAGACACACATTTTATATGGAAATGCAAATGCAAAAAATACATTACTGTTTATCCCCAAACAACCAACAATGTGGGACCCTCAAATGCAAATAGTACTTATAATCATTTCAGGTTTAAAACATTTCAAATCAATTCTAATATTGTTATACTGTATGTTTACTAATATACAAAAACACATAAAATGCTGTCTTCTAAAAAAATATGATCTCAATCACCACTTTGGAACCCCTTAATAACCCTGATATAGTTGACCATGTTAAATCAATGAATCGGATCGCTCACGTGGCTTTTCCTTTACCAATTAAAACTTATGTATGTGTAGGTTTACAACAAAAATCTAAAGACAATTGTATGGATGAGATACAGATTATACACACATAGATTTATACAAGAATCCACTAAGTGGTTATTCATGAATTGCTTTGATTTCATAATTTAAGGACTAGAGGAGATTGCTCCTTCTGCAGGCTGTGGCGCCGACTCTCTATTAAGAGCAAATTAAAAACGTACTTGTTTTTCGGGAAAGCGTTTTTTATTCCAGTAGATTAAGAGTTGTTTTATGTCCATCATGTTTTGTGACTGTAACTGTACTGTGTTTGTATTTCTATTGTCATTTTGTTGAAGCACTTCATGACTTCTTACTGTGTTGTATAAACAAACTTTGCTTGCTTTAATTCAAATATGAAGTTTCTAAGCCACGTCACCACGTTTTGGCTCTTTTCAGGTTTCATAATAACGACATCCTGAAGGAAATTCAAATAACAAAGGATTGATTTGCTCTCACAGACACTAGTTTCTCCCAAACTGAAAATATACTACATAAATGGACAAACATTAGCTTACGTCAGTCAGCCAACCTCGAATTATGTATATGAAGTAATGCATTAGTATAACTGTCAGAAAGAATAAAGTTTGCAATTGATTTAATTTGACCACTGCAATATTTAGTTGCCCAAGTCTTGCGTACAATGTATATTTTTGCAATATCAAAGTAGCTACTGTAAAAATTGGCAGAGTGCATTGTTTTTTTGAGGATGATTGATTTTTCATAACAACTTTACTGGACTTACAGTCATAGAAGAGCAAAGAGAAAATGAAAAACACCCACGAAGCCACGCCATTCTTTCTCCAGCTCAGTGTGACTCATAACAAATTATAGATAATGCAAAGCTTCTACGTGATTTGAGTATATAAATGTATTAGAACAAACATGTAAGACCTACTGTGAAGTGGAGGGACATACAGATCCCCCGCAGCTCCGGATCATCTTCCTCCCACTTCCACTCTGTTCAGACTTCATGACGTGACTTCTCCTTATGCTCCTTCATTCTCCTCCAGAGCTCCCATGCCAAAATCTGAAATCACAAGTGTACAGCTTTATTTTCAAAGCGTCCTCATTCATCATTCATACTTTCGCCTTGAAATGTCTGGCCAGTGTGGCTGTTTGATCGCAGAGTGGTTAGCAAGCCAACCCCCAAGCCAGGGCACGGGAGCAAGTTTGATCCATTGCCAAAAATGTGTGTGAATATTACATAATATTCTAGTGTCAGAAAACAAAGGAAAACATATCATAGATGTGGGTTTTTAGAGTTGGATCTAGTGAAAAGGAATTCAATTTAAGCTAATTGTTTCTATGTTGGACTAACTGGCTTTTAATCAGTCCATCTTAAGCTCATAGTTATAGATTCCAACAGGGTAACGCTTTAGAATACAGCCCGCAAGTTCCAGGTGTAAGTACGGGTAACAAGAAAGTAATTACACATGTAAGTACAGGTACTCTTACAGCGTGTAACAAGGGGGAACAATGTGTAACAAGGAAGTACAAAGTGTAACAAGGGGAACAATGTGTAACAAGGGGGAACAATGTGTACCAAGGAAGTACAAGTGTAACAAGGCGGAACAATGTGTAACAAGGAAGTACAAAGTGTAACAAGGGGAACAATGTGTACCAAGGAAGTACAAAGTGTAACAAGGCGAACATGTGTAACAAGGAAGTACAAAGTGTACAAGGGGGAACAATGTGTACCAAGGAAGTACAAGTGTAACAAGGCGGAACAATGTGTACCAAAGAAGCACAAAGTGTAACAAGGCGGAACAATGTGTAACAAGGAAGTACAAAGTGTAACAAGGGGGAACAATGTGTAACAAGGAAATACAAAGTGTAACAAGGGGAACAATGTGTAACAAGGTAGTACAACGTGTAACTACATGTCAAGGTGTAGTAAAGGTATTCAAAGAGCAATTAATGGTGCTGAGCTATCACATAGTTGTGGAAAAGGAAATGTGGTATTATTAATAGTGCATTCATTTTAATGTTGCAGGACAACAGTATTACTGTTGTGAAAGTGAAGACATGACTCCAAGCATTTTTATTGATTGTTTATTTTTTATAGTGAGACTCCATTGCATGTAACAAGCAGAAACAAGAGTGAACAGAGAAAAATAAAGTGAACAAGGGGAATTACCACGTTATCACTGTGCATGTATACTGTAACTAATGTGTAGGTACAGGAGCACGGGCTGTAAATTAAAGCGAGACACTGTTGCCTGTAACAAGCAGAAACAAGAGTGAACAGAGAAAATAAAGTGAAACAAGGGAAATGACCACGTTATCACTGTGCATGTATACTGTAACTAATGTAGGAGCACGGGCTGTAAATTAAAGCGAGACACTGTTGCCTGTAACAAGCAGAAACAAGAGTGAACAGAGAAAAATAAAGTGAAACAAGGGAAATGACCACGTTATCACTGTGCATGTATACTATAACTAATGTGTAGGTACAGGAACACGGGCTGTAAATTAAAGCGAGACACTGTTGCCTGTAACAAGCAGAAACAAGAGTGAACAGAGAAAAATAAAGTGAAACAAGGGAAATTACCACGTTATCACTGTGCATGTATACTATAACTAATGTGTAGGTACAGGAGCAGGGCTGTAAATTAAAGCGAGACACTGTTGCTGTAACAAGCAGAAACAAGAGTGAACAGAGAAAAATAAAGTGAAACAAGGGAAATGACCACGTTATCACTGTGTATGTATACTGTAACTAATGTGTAGGTACAGGAGCACGGGCTGTAAATTAAAGCGAGACACTGTTGCCTGTAACAAGCAGAAACAAGAGTGAACAGAGAAAAATAAAGTGAAACAAGGGAAATTACCACGTTATCACTGTGCATGTATACTGTAACTAATGTGTAGGTACAGGAACACGGGCTGTAAATTAAAGCGAGACACTGTTGCCTGTAACAAGCAGAAACAAGAGTGAACAGAGAAAAATAAAGTGAAACTAGGGAAATTACCACGTTATCACTGTGCATGTATACTGTAACTAATGTGTAGGTACAGGAGCACGGGCTGTAAATTAAAGCGAGACACTGTTGCCTGTAACAAGCAGAAACAAGAGTGAACAGAGAAAATAAAGTGAAACAAGGGAAATGACCACGTTATCACTGTGCATGTATACTGTAACTAATGTGTAGGTACAGGAGCACGGGCTGTAAATTAAAGCGAGACACTGTTGCCTGTAACAAGCAGAAACAAGAGTGAACAGAGAAAAATAAAGTGAAACAAGGGAAATGACCACGTTATCACTGTGCAAGTATACTGTAACTAATGTGTAGGTACAGGAGCACGGGCTGTAAATTAAAGCGAGACACTGTTGCCTGTAACAAGCAGAAACAAGAGTGAACAGAGAAAAATAAAGTGAAACAAGGGAAATTACCATGTTATCACTGTGCATGTATACTGTAACTAATGTGTAGGTACAGGAGCACGGGCTGTAAATTAAAGGGAGACACTGTTGCCTGTAACAAGCAGAAACAAGAGTGAACAGAGAAAAATAAAGTGAAACTAGGGAAATTACCACGTTATCACTGTGCAAGTATACTGTAACTAATGTGTAGGTACAGGAGCACGGGCTGTAAATTAAAGCGAGACACTGTTGCCTGTAACAAGCAGAAACAAGAGTGAACAGAGAAAAATAAAGTGAAACAAGGGAAATGACCACGTTATCACTGTGCATGTATACTATAACTAATGTGTAGGTACAGGAGCACGGGCTGTAAATTAAAGCGAGACACTGTTGCCTGTAACAAGCAGAAACAAGAGTGAACAGAGAAAAATAAAGTGAAACAAGGGAAATGACCACGTTATCACTGTGCATGTATACTGTAACTAATGTGTAGGTACAGGAGCACGGGCTGTAAATTAAAGCGAGACACTGTTGCCTGTAACAAGCAGAAACAAGAGTGAACAGAGAAAAATAAAGTGAAACTAGGGAAATTACCACGTTATCACTGTGCATGTATACTGTAACTAATGTGTAGGTACAGGAGCACGGGCTGTAAATTAAAGCGAGACACTGTTGCCTGTAACAAGCAGAAACAAGAGTGAACAGAGAAAAATAAAGTGAAACAAGGGAAATTACCACGTTATCACTGTGCAAGTATACTGTAACTAATGTGTAGGTACAGGAGCACGGGCTGTAAATTAAAGCGAGACACTGTTGCCTGTAACAAGCAGAAACAAGAGTGAACAGAGAAAAATAAAGTGAAACAAGGGAAATGACCACGTTATCACTGTGCATGTATACTGTAACTAATGTGTAGGTACAGGAGCACGGGCTGTAAATTAAAGCGAGACACTGTTGCCTGTAACAAGCAGAAACAAGAGTGAACAGAGAAAAATAAAGTGAAACAAGGGAAATGACCACGTTATCACTGTGCAAGTATACTGTAACTAATGTGTAGGTACAGGAGCACGGGCTGTAAATTAAAGCGAGACACTGTTGCCTGTAACAAGCAGAAACAAGAGTGAACAGAGAAAAATAAAGTGAAACAAGGGAAATTACCACGTTATCACTGTGCATGTATACTGTAACTAATGTGTAGGTACAGGAGCACGGGCTGTAAATTAAAGGGAGACACTGTTGCCTGTAACAAGCAGAAACAAGAGTGAACAGAGAAAAATAAAGTGAAACAAGGGAAATGACCACGTTATCACTGTGCAAGTATACTGTAACTAATGTGTAGGTACAGGAGCACGGGCTGTAAATTAAAGCGAGACACTGTTGCCTGTAACAAGCAGAAACAAGAGTGAACAGAGAAAAATAAAGTGAAACTAGGGAAATTACCACGTTATCACTGTGCAAGTATACTGTAACTAATGTGTAGGTACAGGAGCACGGGCTGTAAATTAAAGCGAGACACTGTTGCCTGTAACAAGCAGAAACAAGAGTGAACAGAGAAAAATAAAGTGAAACAAGGGAAATTACCACGTTATCACTGTGCATGTATACTGTAACTAATGTGTAGGTACAGGAGCACGGGCTGTAAATTAAAGGGAGACACTGTTGCCTGTAACAAGCAGAAACAAGAGTGAACAGAGAAAAATAAAGTGAAACTAGGGAAATTACCACGTTATCACTGTGCAAGTATACTGTAACTAATGTGTAGGTACAGGAGCACGGGCTGTAAATTAAGCGAGACACTGTTGCCTGTAACAAGCAGAAACAAGAGTGAACAGAGAAAAAATAAAGTGAAACAAGGGAAATACCACGTTATCACTGTGCATGTATACTGTAACTAATGTGTAGGTACAGAACACGGGCTGTAAATTAAAGCGAGACACTGTTGCCTGTAACAAGCAGAAACAAGAGTGAACAGATAAAAAATAAGTAGAACAAATCTTCAAAAATGATCACACTATCAAAGTGCATGTACACCATAAGTACATGTCACATTGGTGGCGCAGCGGTTAGTGCTTTTGCTTCACAGCTAGAAGGTCCCATGTTGGATTCCTAAGTCAGACGGATCCTTTCTGTGCGGATGTGCATGTTTTTCCCATGCCAACATAGGTTTCCTCTCGTTTACCTTACAACTACAAACAATAGGTTCCACTCCGGAGGCAGGACTCCCTTGAAAAAGAGATTTTGAAATCTTAGTAGGACTTTCCTGTATAAATAAATGTCAAATAAATAAACGCCACTCAAATCTGAGGTGGACTAGATTTTCCCTTTATGCAAAGGAACAACAATGGTAACCTATATTCACAATTGGCATATTTCCGCAAAATTGCTCCCAAAGGTTCACATGACAACCAGCAACTTAAACTTTTAAATTACTTGCTTAACACAGGGCTTATCTACCTAAACAAAGAAACAAAAAAGGCTTTGGGGAAACAGGCATCGAGTCTTTTAAATCTAGTCAGTTTGTAGGAAACGGAGTACTAATGACATGGTCATAATCAGATTTCCCTCTGAAATCCACATTTTGATTCCGTATGACTCTTTGCCGATCCAATGCAGCGAGGTACTTGAGGGTGGTGTGCGACTCTGGATCTGCAGAAGTAAATAAAGAACAAAACGCAATGTTAACATTTAAAATGCTCCTCTATTTAAAAAAGAACAAAAACATCAATAGCATTACACCACTAATTAATCATTGTTTTGATAAATACCTCTCAAAGCTACTGACGTTTGTGTAGTGTCTGACGAAACACGCAGTTAAACCACCAGCAAAGAAACCTCGGAGACTGTACTAGTTTGATTTTCTCTTTACTGGACGGTGAAAACTGCAAACACAGCACAGCACAATGTCAGCTAACGGCTGATGCAGTTATAAAAATAAAATGCACTCATCCTATAAACTACAGATATAATACGAAAATATAAAGCTAAACAACGATATAAACAATGTACAAACTTACAGCATTGCCTTATTAATGTTTTTAAGGTGACTGCTCCTGACATGTAGCATGGCTTCTGTTTACACTCGAGACCGCGAAACCGGAAGTAGTGCAGCGAAACCGGAAGTAGTTTTAGCGATAATATTTTTTATGTTTTTCTTATAGAAAAACATGAATTATTTATTTATACAAGATCACAATGATTATTTAACTTATTCCAACATTTTTAAACTATTAAATTACTGAGATAGTTATTAAAGAATAAACTGCCTTAAAGGCAACACAGTTTGCTTTATACTGCTTTTCTCCAACGTTGCTGTCACACAGCCCTCGGCAGTGGTTCGTTTTGTCCTAGAAAATGGCGTCATAGCTTTAGCCAATTTTAGCTCCATGCTACCTTATGATCTAGGAATCCTTGCAATAGACTTACCGATGTCACTTTAACCTCCCCGAGAAAAGAAGAAGTAGTTCTGTATCTTTGTTGCCAAAACATGCAGATCTCCACTTGCCAGGCAAGGCTTATCTGGAATATCATCTGGTGTATGCCAAGTGTGGGTTGCATGTGGGTCTGTATAGCTGATCACAACATTGTCTGGATATACTTCCATCTCGTGTTCTGCAGCTACTACTTACATACAGTGCCTTGCGAAAGTACTAATACACCTTGAACTTTTACACATTTTGTCATGTTTACAACCCTAAACATGAAGATTTTGTTTTGAATTTTTTACTGAAAGTTCACACACAAGTAACAGACAACTGTGAAGTGAAAGCAAAATGATACATGATTTGTTATTTTACAAAAAGTAGAAAAGTGAAAAGTGGGGCGTGCATACAGTAAGTATTCATACAGCATTATTCGGAGTGCATTAAATTGCCTTTATTACATTCCTAATGACTGCAGAATGTTCACACCTTGCCCTAACCATTAAATAGAGGCCACCTGTGTGTAATCTACTCTCAGTATAATTCCAGCTGTTCTGTGAGGGCCTCAGAGCTATGGTCAGAGTGTATTGGTCACTAAGCAACATCATGAAGGCCAAGAAGCACACCAGAGAGGTCAGGGATAAAGCTGTGGAGAAGTTTAAAGCAGCGTTAAGTTATACAAAGATTTCCCAAGATTTGAACATCTCACGGAGCACTGTTCAATCCATCATTCGGAAATGGAAAGAGTATAGCACCACTGCAAACTTACCAAGACACGGGGGTCCACCTAAACTAACAGACCGGTGCTTTGGTCAGATGAGACAAAAATTGAACATTTTGGCCCAAATGCAAAACGTTATGTATGGAACAACACTGCTCATCGTCCTGAGTGCACCATCCCCAGTGTCAAATATGGTGGGGGGAGCATCATGCTATGGGGCTGCTTTTCCTCAGCAGGGACTGGGAAGATTGTAAGAATAGTTGGGAAGATGGATGGAGCCAAATACAGGGACATTTTGGAGGAAAACCTGCTGGAGTCAGCAAGAGAATTGAAGCTGGGGCGGAGATTCACCTTCCAGCAGGACAATGACCCTAAACACAAAGCTAAATCTACAATGGAATGGTTTAAAAACAAACATTAATGTGTTAGAATGGCCCAGTCAAAGTCCTGACCTAAATCCTATTGAAAATCAGTGGAAAGACCTGAAAACTGCTGACATCTAGAGATGTCAGTCTCTACATGTGCAAATCTTGTAGTCATACCCCAAAAGGCTTGCTGCTGTTATTGCAGCAAAAGGGGGTTCCACAAAGTTTTAAGTCATGCTGTATGAATACTTATGCACGCCCCACTTTTCACTTTTCTATTTTTGTAAAATAACAGAATCATGTATCATTTTGCTTTCACTTCACAGTTTCAGTAAAATATTAAAAATAAAATCTTTACGTTTAGTGTTGTAAACATGACAAAATGTGCAAAAGTTCAAGGTGTATTAGTACTTTCGAGAGGCACTGTACACAGTTAGACAAAAATGTACAAGGTATTTTAAAAAAGATGATTGTTTAGAGGCTGTTGTTGTCCCCCAGGACTGATACTCTGACGCTGCATTCTTCTTCTTCTGATAGTTTTATGGCAGATGGCACTGAAAGTGCATTACTGCCACCTACTGGATCTCTGAATACTGTTTGTTTTAGCAAGTACAGTGAAATATGACCAAAATCAAAACCAGTCATTCCCATCTTCTACGCCGTGTCAATTCCAGTAACCTGTGCATACCCTTCCCTTAAAGTGCTGTCCAATTCTTCCCAGTGATACCATCAACATTTTAAAATCTCCTGGCAGCGTCCAGCACCAAATCAATCCTCTCTGATTTCTTCAGGCAACAGTGTCTCGCTTTAATTTACAGCCCGTGCTCTCCTGTACCTACACATCGCTTACAGTATACTTGCACAGTGATAACGTGGTAATTTCCCTTGTTTCACTTTATTTTTCTCTGTTCACTCTTGTTTCTGCTTGTTACAGGCAACAGTGTCTCACTATAAAAAATAAACAATCAATAAAAATGCTTGGAGTCATGTCTTCACTTTCACAACAGTAATACTGTTGTCCTGCAACATTAAAATGAATGCACTATTAATAATACCACATTCCCTTTTGCCACAACTATGTGATAGCTCAGCACCATTAATTGCTCTTTGAATACCTTTACTACACCTTGACACGTAGTTACATGTTTACACTTTGTACTACCTTGTTACACATTGTTTCCCCTTGTTACACATTGTTCCCCCTTGTTACACTTTGTACTTCCTTGTTACACATTGTTCCCCTTGGTACACATTGTTCCGCCTGTGACACTTTGTACGTCTTGTTAGACATTGTTCCGACTTCCTTGGTACACATTGTTCCGCCTTGTTACACTTTGTACTTCCTTGGTACACATTGTTCCGCCTTGTTACACTTTGTACTTCCTTGGTACACATTGTTCCCCCTTGTTACACTTTGTACTTCCTTGGTACACATTGTTCCGCCTTGTTACACTTTGTACTTCCTTGGTACACATTGTTCCCCCTTGTTACCACTTTGTACTTCCTTGGTACACATTGTTCCGCCTTGTTACACTTTGTACTTCCTTGGTACACATTGTTCCGCCTTGTTACACTTTGTACTTCCTTGGTACACATTGTTCCGCCTTGTTACACTTTGTACTTCCTTGGTACACATTGTTCCCCTTGTTACACTTTGTACTTCCTTGTTACACATTGTTCTGCCTTGTTACACTTTGTACGTCCTTGGTACACATTGCTCCGCCTTGTTACACTTTGTACTTCCTTGTTACACATTGTTCCCCCTTGTTACACGCTGTAAGAGTACCTGTACTTATATGTGTAATTACTTTCTTGTTACACGTACTTACACCTGGAACTTGCGGGCTGTATTCTAAAGCGTTACCTCCAACAGCAGTGCAGCTCTAAGCCTTAATGTAAGGCACTGCAGGCAAATAAGGGGGGGGGGGGAATGTATTTCGAGATATTTCAGTCTTTCATTGTAGATAATTGATTGATTAAGATTTAAGTGTTCTTTCATTTAATGTTTTCATATCAAAATAAGTCATTTTATAAGTATAAAGATTATATCCAAAGACCAAATATTGATCATGGATAGAGCCAGATTTAAATTTATAATTTTATTTTGGTGATATATTAGTTAATAAGATTTGCATATCTTGTTCAGTTTTTCAGTCTGTAAAAAATTAATTTTGTATTGTTTTTTGGGCGATTAAAAGCTCAATAAATCAGATGAGGAATTAGGTCAGAGACAGAGTGTAAGACAAATACACAATATAGTATACTACAGGAGCAGGGGGGAAATAGGAGTAAGGTTGATTTAGCAGTCTAATAGCCTGAGGATAGAAGGTCGTGTTGATTCTCGCAATGTAAGTCCTGAGAAGGCGATATCGCCTTTCCAATGGCAGCAGGGAGAACTGGCTGATATTGGGATGTCTGGTGTCCCTCACTATCCTCTCAGCCCTGCGCCGGCATCTCTGGATGTAAACATCCTCCCTTTTTGAAGGCTGAACTTCAGGATACTCTCTGCCGAGCGGACTACACTCCTGAGTGCAGCCCCCATCTGCATTGTGACGCTGCCAGTCAGGATGCTCTCAGTGGAGCTGCTGTAAAACTTTTATAGCTCCTGGGATGAGAGTCTAAAATTTCTCAATTGTCAGTGATATAGCGCAGGGGTTGGCAAGTCATTTTCGCTAAAAATGTAGTGGGTGTTGTCCAGTTCAGGTCCTGGGATATGTGCACTGCCAAATATCAAACTGTCTTCTGTTTCCACTGGTGTTCCATTGATGTTGATGGGATGGTAATGCTCCTGCTTGCCCCTGCAGAAGTCCACAATAAGCTCCTTTGCTTTGTCGATGTTGAGTTTCAGGTGGTTGTGTTTACATCAGCCTATCAAATGGTTAATCTCTGAGCGATAGGCTGTCTCGTCATCGCCAGAGATCAGACCAAAGTGAGTAGAGCAGAGGGCTTAATACAGTACACATTCTTGAGGGAATCCAGAGTTGAGGAGCACTACATACTGTTTGTCAGTGAGGAAACTCAGGTCCTACTTACAAAGAGGGAGATATTCCTCTCCCCAGGCATCCAGGTGAGAGAGGACTTTGTGCAGTATGTGAGCTATTGCATATTCAGTGGACTGATTGGGGTGGTATGAAAACTGTAATGGTTCAAAGGTATGGGGGATTTGAGGTGGTAATCGAGTCAATAACTAGTCTTTCAAAGTATTTCAGCACAATGGGGCAAAATAATATTTAAACTGTTTGGCTTTGGTAGTATGGAATATTACAGGTTGTTTTTAAACAAGTGGGGACGTTGCATAGGGAGAAAGATGACAGTGAACACAGGGGCTAGTTGTTGATGTGCCCTGTGATCCCATCCAGTCCTGCAGCCCTTCACCCATTAAAAGCCAATCTCATAATGTATGCTACAGTATAATGAGTGCATGAACTTAGATATGTAGAACCTCTTCTCTTGTATATCGCTATTTTGAATTCACTCAGGATGTTTTTATGCATAAATATATAAATAATTGGCTTTATAAATGTTCTGTTTGGACTGCTCCATTCTTCTGCAAAAGGGGCCCTGGAGTAACTGCTTTCTGAAGGTGCCCTATAACTACAACTGTCTGGACTTGTGTTTTTAAGAACAGAGCGGAGGTGGGAAAAAATGTCTCTCTGAAAATTCAAAGTGACTCAGCCTGCTTTGAGCTCCTGTGTGCACAAATGCATTTAGTCAATGGCTTACTCACTCTCAGTCATTGAACTGTGGTGGCTTGAGAGTTGAGGCACTTTTCTCAACAAACCGTTGGACTTTCCTTTTGGATTTCTTAAAGGGGGGGTATTATGCTTTTTTCAATCACATAGCACCAGTCTATAGCATACTACAATGATGACGTAACCTTCTGTTGGTCTGTATATGCAGTAAATTAAAATAACTGCCTTGAATAAAATTGCTCTCTCAAAATGGCTGTACTGAACGTCTTGAAACAGGCCTCTGTCTCTTTAAGAAGTTTTCCGACACGCCCCCTTCAGCACACTGCTGTGGCATCTAAACAACAACACTGTGCGGGGAGGGGGCTCTGCTGAGCTGAGGAGCAGTGGTTGGTGGCTTGGCTGGTGACAAAAGGTCCAGAGGCGTCTCCAGGAGGTGGGGGCGTTCCTAGGAGGACTGAGGCATAGCTACACCTAAAATGGCTGCCGTCTAAGTTTTTACTGATTACTCAAAAATATGTGAATGAGCCAAGGCAACACTCCAGGCATGTGTTTAATGAGGGAATGACATAATAACATGATATAAAGCTTGAAAAAGTCAATTTTACATAATACCCCCCCTTTAAGTTCTTCACTTTCAGTAATTATAACCGTTCAGCATTTTGCCATCCATTTATCACAGACAGAAATGATTTTCTCTCTTTAAATGCAAACGAAACAGGATGGTCACCTGTGTCAACAAAGCAAATTCCTATGAGAAACCCAACCATCCCAAGACCACGCAGCCCGGTTTCCTTCCTGTAAATGCTGCACAGGGCTGTCTGAGAGGGGGTCCATGGGGAGTGACACCGTGTCAAAGCTGCGTTGGATTGGAGTTGTCAGTGAGAATGAGCGATGTAAAATGCCAATGTCAAAAAGCCTAGTGTTTAGCTTGTCGTAGTGACAGGTGAGGAAATGGAGCGCACTACCTGACCCGCATGAAGAGAGGAGAGCAGAGCGGTCTGCCCTTCGGTGGCGCCACAGTCACATCTGCAGGCACACATAAACAAGTCCTGCACCTGCCAATCATCCACTGTACTCACACGACTCCCCCTGACATTTAGCTCTGCCCTGGCTTTCAGATTAAACAAGTGTGCAAAACCCATCGAGAAAAATTACCCAAATGATGTTATTACAGTTATTATTCATGGAGAAATCTATAACACTCGAACCATTTTACTGCACCATGCTTTCTTTAAACAAAAAAATGCTGAAACTAATACAGTCAATGGCTC